>CM056737.1:84040326-85290326 GCA_029844215.1 Przewalskia tangutica
GAGAGAAGGTTCTCGAACCGGGTTACAACAAATGGAAATGAGAATTCATCAAAGATCACATGCCTTGAGATGAAAACACGGACTGAAGAGGGATCGAAACACCGATACCCTTTCTTTTTATGGTTGGGGCTATAACCCAAAAATACACATTGACGAGAACGAGGTTTCAGCTTGTGAGCGGTATATGGTGCGCTAGGTGGGGATAGCACGCACACCCGAATGGTCATAGGGAGATTTTACGAAAATATTATTTTTTGATTTCTTTATAGGAGAGGACAAATCTATTTTTTTCGATGCGAATTTGACACGACATAGGAGAAGCCGCCCTTTATAAAAAATTATATTATTATATTATTTTTAATAATAAAAAGAGGTTCCAACATATTAATATATAGTGAAGTGTTCACTCAAATCCAGAACTTTTTTCAATACTAATAATCCTTATTAGTTATTAGTTAATAATCCCAGTGATTGGATTTCTATGCTTAGTCTGATAGGAAATAAGATATTTAAATAAATAATTTTATAGCGAATGACTATTCATCTATTGTATTTTCATGCAAATAGGGGGCAAGAAAACTCGGGCTAGACAAAGGATAGAGATTCAACACCCAATCCAAGCAAAATGACCACCGGAGTCCGGAGGGGATTTGGAGTCTTCTTCTTCACTCGAATGGAGCTGAAAGTCAAGAACGAGAATGGGAAGTAGCGCCTCAACTCCGGACCGAAAGCACGACACGAATGACAAGCGCGTAAGTGCAGGTTTTATGTCTTTCCTTTCCCTTCCTAGACAGCGAATCGAAATCTGAGTCTGTCTGAAAGTGAGTGAATCTCGGGGAGAGGCACGAACTTAAGTAGCTAACTTAAGCTTGGTCGATAGTCGTTCCGGTCCTAGCTGATTCCATGATCTAGGAAGTCAATCTAATCTCTATTTACTGCATTGGTCAAAAGCGGTATAGGGTGTGAATCGAATCTCTATGTCCTCGATCGACCCCTGGATGTCGAATGCGTCATTGGGGTGATCTCGTAGTTCCTACGGGGTGGAGATGATGGGGTGGGTCCATGAATTTTCCTTCCTTTTCTTTTGTCGTATTTCACTCAAAGGGTTGAATGGAGATAGTGCATCAAGCTGTTCGCAATGACCAACTTGATCCTCTTCCCTAGAAATTTCAGATGAGGGAACCCTGGGAGAGCCGCCTTCAGCATAACACCACCTAAGAGACAAATATCTTGTTTCAGATAAGCCAACAATTGTTGACCTATCTCCGGAAGATACTCAAGTCGTAATTTCTCATAAGGAATGGTGCCTTTAAAACAAATTTCGGGCATAAATCCTGGGCCAAGTTATTTAGCGCAGCGGGAAGGAGAAGGTAGAAATCCCTTATACGAAACAATAATTTCTTTAGTAAAGGCGAGTGGCTTAAAGCGCCTCTCCTTCATTATAGTAAATGTGAGTTGCTTTCAGCTCCTTTCTCATCTCAAATCATAATTAGTCTTCACGTTAGGGAAGATAAGGGAAGACCTCCTGAGCGAAGCGACCGAAGGAACTTGAGTTATCCGAACTGAACGATAGTGGCTTAAAGCGTTGCCTATCACGAGCAGCCTCGCTCCTTGATCGGCGATGTCGCTCATAGGGACATATTGTTGCGATATTTCTAGATGCTTACTGTTACACCTCGTAAGTTTAAGGCGATAATTAAGAATGTCATTAAGGAAGTAAGATTCAAATATAGGATATAAAGTATACTTACATATGTTAATACGGAAATTTGTATACAAGAGGATGTGATTCCGGAAATTTTTTGGTTACAACGAGTGTGATGTTGGAACTTATTATGAAAATTTTATATTCCCGTAATGGACTAGTGTCGTATTATGAGACTTATGACATTGAGGATATGAGACCTTATGAAATTCTCGGGAATTAAAGGAAGTGGGAAGTAAGATTTAATTATTACTTGAGGGATTACGTTAATTATACAATTAGGGACCAAAGTGTAATAAGAATTTTTAGATTTGGGCTTAAAAATATATTAGCCATTCATCTTCTATATTCACACATTTCATTTTTCAAACACACTCCCTCTCTTCTCTCCTCCTCTCTAGCCGATCCCCTCCCCTTTCTCACACAAAAATTAAAGATTTTAACCTCCTCTTTCCAAGATTAAAGTTCCTTTACAAGTTCTAGGCAAAAAACTCCACAAAACAATGGGTAAATCGTTGCCACTGCTGGCTGAATTTAGGAGCAAGAATTTCTAGATTTTAAGTTGAAGTTTAAGGAAGAAAAACATAGGGAATGATGGATTAACATTGTAGGATTCATGCATGTCGTTTTGGAGTTGAAAAAATGAGAAAAATTGGTTCAAATCGATGGAGGGCAGTGGCCGAAAATTGGGACTGTTTTGGGCTTCATTTTGAGGTAAAAAATCGTCTTTTCATTGAGTATTTGGAAGATTAAATGATGTTGTAGTTAAAGGATAAACTCTTGATAAAGAGAACTTGGAACTTAAGACAATGCATGCGATTTGTGGATGTTGTAGCCGATTTTAGGACTGTTTTTGTATATATTACATTCGATTGTGTTATTGTTATTATCGTCGCTAATTGCATGTTGAAAGTTGAGAGAAAACCTTGATATTTAAGGTTGTAGTTGTTCTTATGGAATTGTTGGGATGTGAATTATATTTTAAGACTTCAATTGGATTCTAAGGAATTATGAAAAGAGTTTGGTATTATGGTGTTGGTCGAGACTTGTAAGGAATTATTGGACATGTTGTGTCGCATTTTTAGGACTGTTTTGGTAGAGTTATAATGATGGAAATATAAGTTATGAACTTATATATGTGATATTGAAAGTACGTCAGTCCCCGGCAACGGTGTCAAAAACTTGTTTGCGATATTTCTAGATGCTTACGCAAGTGTACGTATCGTTCAAGTAATAAAGTCTGTAAGACCGAGTTTATCGTCCATAGAGACTGGTTTAACAAGTACCGATTATCTATTCTATGGTATCTATTTGGTAGACGTTCTTTTGTTTGCGACTTTATAACTAAGAATTAAAGTAAGTGTATAAATTAAACTAAGATGACAATACTTTGGGTTTTAAACAATTATGAAGGAAATAGGGCTTCCAATCTCCTCAACTATTCACTTTTTCACGTGTTAATGCAACGCTAATGATTCTTCTTCTTATTAAGATAGCAGGTTAACTAATCTGTCATCATCTTCCAGTTAAGACATACAAGAGCTCAACCTTGTGCAGAAATCTTTTATATTTCTATGATAGATTTTACCACACAGGAGGATTAAGAACAATAACCTTAAATACTACACAAGTATCGGGGTACTTTCGTCTGCGATTTAACCTATGTCTAGACAACTACAGCATATTCAAATCTCACCTTTCAGACTTTTGATTCGAAATCATATAAGTTATGACAATTAGTGATCAGTTAATTATCAAGCAATCACAACAATATTGAATAGATCTTAATATGACTGAAGAAGAAATCAATAACTTTGCATTAACTATATGAAAGAGTTTCAAGAAGATTCGACGGAATACCCTACTAAAGTAATTAGCTCCTAAACATTGTCATGTGTGTCAAGAACTAAATTACAATCTAACATAAACTGAAATAAAATAAGGGAAAGAAAACAACTTGAACAATGAGATGTCTCCAATTGTGTCTTGTCTCCTTCTTTGCATCTCCAAAGTATGATGTAAAGTATGGTATAGAATCTGAAATAGGACAGGGTTTAGGGATTTTATAGTTGGAAAAAATTGTCTTTCGGACCATAAAAATCGTGTCCAATTCGGCCCAGGAATCTCAAAATCTCACGTCGGCACCGCGGTGCGTCAGCCTAGCACCGCGGCCCTAATTCCATCGGAAACCACTGCTGCTCATTAGAAGCAAAGCGCCGCGGCGCCTTCGACGTTAATTGTGATTTTTGCGTCATTTTCTATCCGGACTTCGTTTGATTTCTTTCGTGCTTCCCGGGACTTTTTAGACTTCATTTCTTGGGCTTTGCTTGTGCAATTTCATCCTCAATTCTGTATTTCCTCCTTTCTAACCGTTGTGACACAAAAGAAGGAAACATACACCTAACACTATACTAAACACAAACGAAAAGAGGAAAGTACTTAATTAAAAATGACTCAAAAAATGTATAAAATACACTCAACACATATCTATCCGGATAGAGGATAGTATAGGCCGATTCGCTGCTACACATATGCTACCTCCAAAGGACGAAATTAGTACACAAAGTGAAGTTACTTCGGCGTGTATATAACCCCTTCATGCTACTCTCGCTGTTCTTGCTCCAATTAGTCGAAGACTTTGGACTTTTGGGAGACCGTCTCTGACCGGAATATCTTTATATAAAGGAGAGGCTCCGAAAAAGAGAATCCTATTTATATGCATATGGAATCATGGATTGAAAGGAACTCAAGAGTTTTTCAACAAAAGAGGACTACTAGGGAGCACCTACTACACCAGCTGAAGCTGCATTTATGCATCAAAGTCAGACAAAATTGGAAGTTGTATCAGTACATTAGTAGTTTAGGACCTTAGAGTTACTTTTTATGTTGTTTTGTTTGAACTCGGTTTTAGTATGTGTAGGTAGATAGAAGATGGAAATGAGAGGGGTTTGGTCTTGGATGTACCTCCCCTGGTTTTGTAAATATTCACTTGGAGGTTAAATAAAATTTCTTTAATTATAAAAAAAAAAAGGAAAGTTTTTGAGTAACTGATAAAGTTATTGTCATGTGATCGGAGGTCATGAGTTCAAGTCGTGGAAATTGATTTTTGTAAATGCAAAGTAGCATCTAATACAAACTTTTGTAGTCCGATCCTTCCTGCACCGTATAGAGAACTTAAGACACCTGACTACTTATAAAAAAAAGAAGCAAAATTACAATAAATAATGTCCGTTTTGATTATTTTTTTACTTCCTCCCTATTAGAATTCATTCACACTAAAAAAATGAAACTTTTAAATTTTCTATTTTTCACTTATCATAATATTTTCACGTATTGAAAATAGTAATAACACGTGTTTATCAAACAAGAAACTAGGGTTTCAAAAGGACATAAAATGATGTATACTTCTATCTGAATAGTTTACGGAATTCATCATACTCTTTTATCTAAAGTATCTAAAAATGAGTTAAATCATACCAATATATATCTCATAATCCACTATTGAGACAAAAAGAATTGCGACATACGAAACAAAATACAAGTATTAGCAAAAACTTCTACTACTAACATTTATGAATTTTATCTGTTTTTGTTGCTACATTAATCAATCAGAGTTGAGTCTAACTAAATTTCATCCTAAATTTCTCAGATAATCTTTTATTTATTTCATCAATATCATGAAGAAAAGTAGAATTACAATTTAACCCCTCAATTTCTCCCAACAACTCAAAGCAACTCTAAAACTATGCTAAATCCACCAACCTCCCAATTTTTTATTTTTTTTCAATAAAAAAATAATCCCATGTTGCATGAAGTACCACGTCATTCTCAAATCCAAACCGTTAATTACACTTAAAATCCAAGGGCCAAAATTAATCTTCCAACAACCACTATTTTAGTCCTCCCTTACAACCCCCTCTCCCTATTTTCTTTACCTACCATCATTTGTTCCTCTCTATTTATAGTATACTCACCACATCTCCCATCTACCATAACAAAAAAAAACTAAATTAAAGTTCACAACATTTTTATATATTTATAAATAAATCCCATTTTCTCTTCTCCAAATTCTCCATTACAATTCTAGCGACTTTCTTGATCCAATGGCATCAATTGTACAAAATGGACATGTTAATGGAGAAATGGACTTGTGCAAGAAATCATCAAGTCATGTATATGATCCATTGAATTGGGAAATGGCTGCTGAATCTTTAAGAGGGAGTCATTTGGATGAAGTGAAAAAGATGGTAGATGAATTTAGGAAGCCAATTGTGAAACTTGGGGGTGAAACTTTGACAGTGGCACAAGTTGCATCCATTGCAAGTGCACAAAACAATACTAGTGGGGTCAAAGTGGAACTTTCTGAAAGTGCAAGGGCTGGTGTGAAAGCTAGTAGTGATTGGGTTATGGATAGTATGGGTAAAGGGACAGATAGTTATGGTGTTACAACTGGTTTTGGTGCTACATCTCATAGAAGAACCAAGAATGGTGGTGCTCTTCAAAAGGAACTAATTAGGTAAACAACTTCATCCAACTTTCTTTTTGTCCCTTAAAACAAATAGCATATATATACTGATAGCGTAAAGAATTTTTTATCATTTTAGTATAGCTTATCGACTTTTTTTTGTTTTGTACCTGTAGTTATCCTTCATTTAATTTAATGGTATTTTGAGTCAACTATTTTTGAGTTAATAGCTATTAATGATCGACTATAACTCTTACAAAAAATTACTCTCTCCCTCCATTTTTATTCCTGATATTTTGACTTGACACGTCTATTAAGGAGCTAAAATAGAATGATAATTTTATTATTTTACTCCTAATTATTATGATTGAAATAAATAAAACATACTTTAAAAATTGTGCAACCCCTAAAATTTACTTGAACTTGTCAATCCGATAATAAATGTAAGGGTAAAATAAGTATGAAATAGTAAATTAGCTTTTGATTTTATAAAGTGGACAAGTAAAATTAGACAGCTATTTTTAATATAATGGACAAATAAAAATAAACGAATGAAGTATTCTTTAAGCAAATATAACTTTGCATCTACAATTTAATGATCTACTATTTCGAGTCTATAGCTATAAATGATCTACTATAACACTTGCAATAACTATTATTTTGGTGGTAAACATAAGTTAATAATTTACTTTTACCGTGTGCGCATCCAAAAAGGTAGCGGAGCGGTTGCCGTTCCCATGTCATCAAAAAATTAATCTAATTTGCAAATTATCATATTAATTTTAGTATGGGAAATTATTTCTTGTTATTTATTGTTATTTATTGTTACTACATCTACATATCTAATAAATAAAGCATTATAATTTTACAAGTTGAGCCACAAGATTGACTTATGCATGTGGGATTGGAAAAAGTATGTGGGGTAGGTGAGGGAGATTTTAGTCATTTCACTTCCTTCAATTTTTGCTTTTTTATTTCTTTTCCAATTTTTAGGTAGGTGTAAGAACTTACTCAGTAATTTTAATTATTTTTCTAAAATAAATTAAATGAACATCTTTAAATAAATAAAATTTGAGTATCTTGTGTCTTCAATAAATAAATGAGAGACGAGTGGGGCTTGTGTAGACAGTTTAGTTTTCCAACTTTTTGGGGTCTAATGCCAGCTCCCATGTGCCATCTCTTGTCAGAGATCTATTTATTTTTACATATAAAAATATTATAAATATGTATTTTTATATCTATATAAAAGAGAATTGATAAAATTGTTATGAAATGACTATTTAGGTCTCAAACTTTCAATTTCCCTTTTTTTGGTCCATTTTCCCCTCTACCTAACCACAAGCCTACAACTATATCAAATGTGTGCTCCACTTTAAGGGACCTTTATATCACTTGAATGTGATGGAAGTTGATGAGACATTTTTATGTCCGACCTAGGATTGTAAGAAAATAGACAGTAAAATAGCAAGAGTATAGTTTGTTTGTACAAACAATATAATTTTGTAGTAGGTAAGGCGAAATGGGACCACCGTAGCTCATTGAGTGCTCCTCCTCGAGCCATCAACATTATACCCTTTATTGAGATATATGTTTTTTTTACGATGAGATACATTTTTATAATTTTTTGTTATGTAGTTGTAACATACTGAACCATGTTTAGTTCTAGGCATTTTCTCATAGTTAATTTTAAATTAGATGTAGGCATGATAAGTAACAAGTTTGAATAATTGCATTATTTAGAATTGTAAATAACACATTTATAATTTGTATATAGTTGTTATATTCAGTTCATAATCTAATCTTGATGAATTATGATCCGACAGGTTCTTGAATGCTGGAGTTTTTGGCAACGGAACAGAAACGTCACACACATTGCCACATTCAGCAACAAGGGCAGCAATGCTTGTTAGGATCAACACTCTCCTTCAAGGCTACTCTGGCATTAGATTTGAAATCTTGGAAGCAATTACCAAACTGATCAACAACAACATCACTCCGTGTTTGCCCCTCCGTGGCACGATCACTGCCTCGGGTGATCTTGTCCCTTTATCCTACATTGCTGGTTTGCTCACTGGTAGGCCTAATTCCAAGGCTGTTGGACCCAATGGCGAGACCCTTAACGCTGAAGAAGCGTTCCGTGTTGCTGGTGTTAGTGGTGGATTTTTCGAGTTGCAGCCTAAGGAAGGACTTGCACTTGTGAATGGTACAGCAGTTGGTTCTGGTATGGCATCAATGGTCCTTTTTGAGTCCAACGTTCTTGCTGTTATGTCTGAAGTTTTATCAGCGATTTTCGCTGAAGTGATGAACGGAAAGCCTGAATTCACTGACCATTTGACACACAAGTTGAAGCATCACCCTGGTCAAATTGAGGCTGCTGCTATTATGGAACATATTTTGGATGGAAGTTCTTATGTGAAGGCAGCTCAAAAGCTCCATGAAATGGATCCTCTACAAAAACCAAAGCAAGATCGTTATGCTCTCCGAACATCTCCACAGTGGCTTGGCCCTCAAATTGAAGTCATTCGTGCTGCAACTAAGATGATTGAGAGGGAGATTAACTCAGTGAACGACAATCCATTGATCGATGTTTCAAGAAACAAGGCCTTACATGGTGGTAACTTCCAAGGCACCCCTATCGGAGTCTCCATGGATAACACAAGATTGGCTCTAGCATCAATTGGGAAATTGATGTTTGCTCAATTCTCGGAGCTTGTCAACGACTACTACAACAACGGGTTGCCGTCTAATCTCACAGCAGGAAGGAATCCAAGCTTGGACTATGGTTTCAAGGGAGCTGAAATCGCAATGGCTTCGTACTGCTCGGAGCTTCAATTCTTGGCTAATCCAGTGACTAACCATGTCCAAAGTGCTGAACAACACAACCAAGATGTGAACTCTTTGGGATTAATCTCAGCAAGGAAAACATCCGAGGCTGTCGATATCTTGAAGCTAATGTCATCAACCTATCTAGTGGCGCTTTGCCAAGCGATTGACTTGAGGCATTTGGAGGAGAACTTGAAGAATGCTGTCAAGAACACAGTCAGCCAAGTAGCTAAAAGAACTTTAACAATGGGTGCTAATGGTGAACTTCATCCAGCAAGATTCTGCGAAAAGGAATTGCTTCGAGTTGTGGACAGGGAATACTTGTTTGCCTATGCTGATGATTGCTGCAGCTCCACTTACCCTTTGATGCAGAAGCTGAGACAAGTCCTTGTTGATCATGCAATGAAGAATGGTGAAAATGAGAAGAATGTCAACAGCTCAATCTTCCAAAAGATTGTTGCTTTTGAGGACGAATTGAAGGCAGTTTTGCCTAAAGAAGTTGAGAGTTCAAGAGCTGTTCTTGAAAGTGGAAACCCTTCAATTCCTAACAGAATCACAGAATGCAGATCATATCCATTATACAGGTTTGTGAGGAAAGAACTTGGAACAGAATTGTTGACAGGAGAAAGAGTCCGATCACCCGGCGAGGAAGTTGACAAGGTGTTCACAGCAATGTGCAATGGACAACTAATTGATCCATTGTTGGAGTGTCTCAAGAGCTGGAATGGTGCTCCTCTACCAATCTGTTAGGTGTTTGCATAAACAAGGACCTTCTGTTAATGTTTGTCAAGTGCTATTTTTCAGATTCTTTTTTACTTTATGGTGAATTACTAGTATCATAATAAGTTATGAACTTATATATCTTTTTTGGTTGACTTAGAGAGTGTTAAAACTCTCTTAACTATGTTTGATTGTAGCTGTATGTCTCTTTTCAGTATAAATTTAATGAAAAGTGACAGTGTGCTTATATCTGCTCAATTCTTCTATTCAAGCAAGTTGCTCCTCTTCTTTTTCTATGATCAGAACTTTAGGGGCTCGTTCCTCTTCTATATATTAATTGTGAATTATGACAGTTATACATGATTTTGTGCTATGTACTCCCTTCCATACACTATAACACTAGCAACTTATCATACCAGGTTCATAAGCTATAAAACATTTAACATTATGCTTCACAATGATGTCTCACTGAGGCTTATCCTATAATATCTCAAAAGAATAATATGTACACTCTTATGAGATAGAAAATTCATTAATGTATATCATAAATACATAATTGAGCTCGGAGTTTTAAAACATCATAAGTACAATAGTCGTAAGTACAACTAAGACTCATTATATGTCTTTGGTTGAAAACTTTTATTAAAAGATCTACAATCATGAGATCATTTTAGTGGACACACTTTATTTCTGAATCTTCTCTTTGATGATAAAGTAATTTATTTTCATAAGTCTGGTTTCTTTAGGGTGCGTTTAGTTTGGGGTAATAAAATCAGGGTAAGAGAATGAAATCCCCTAAATCTCTTTGAGGTTGTTTGTTTGACCTATTTTTCCATTCTCTTTATCCTGTTTTCTTTTTCAATTTCCTTACTTTGATCCCCCATCCCCTTAGGTATTTCCATTTCCTTTCCCCCAATTCATTACCCGAATTCCGGACCACCCCGGACCTCGGACCACCCCGAACCATCCTGGACCACTCCGGACCTCCGACCCCGGACCATCCCGGACCCCCGACCACGGACCCCGGACCACCTCGGACCCCCGACCTCCGACCCCGGATCCTCGAACCTCGACCCTCACCCTGGAAAAAGAATCAGATGCAGTTGATTCCGTTTCTGAAACAGACCTAAACAGTCACAAAAGGAATTGATTCCGTTTCTGAAACAGACCCAAACAGTCACAAAAGGAATTGATTCCGTTTCTGAAACAGAACCAAACATGCAGGGACAATCAGGATAATTCATTTCCTTTCCTTTCCATTTCCTTACTGAATTCCATTCCGTTTACCCTACGCGAATCAAACACACCTTTAGAGTATTTGTCATTCTTATAGAAGAACACTACTGCAGATTAATTCATCATAAATTTCAGCGTCTTAGTAATGATGTCGACAACCCCTACAATCATAAACGTGAATAGTGACTTCAAACATAATGTCACAAATTTCTCTTCCATTCTTGATAATATAAACATTATTTCACATTATTGTTCCTTCACATAATAGGAACAAATATTTAAGGGTGATTTTATTTGTTATTTTTAACTATCAAAATATTTTAGTAAAGCTAAATCCGGGTATCCAATCAACTTTCATTATATTGAATCTCATATTGGGGGTTATAATTCAGCCAAATAATGGCTAAATTCAAGTGTCAAGTAATGGAGAATCAATGCTCCAAAACTAGCCCAAAAATCAGAAATTTTATCTTTCCCGTGACCTCACTGCCCGAGAAGTGACGCGGCGCCTGAGCTCCGGTAGCTGACTGCCAATTAGAGTCGTGGCTCTGGCTGGAGGCGCTGCGGCGCCGCGGCTCCGACGAGGATGCGCCGCGGCCCTTCACGGCTCCGCGGCGATTTCCAACTTGTTTCATCTTACACTTCGCACACTTCTTCCTTCGTTTACTAACGTGTAATACTTGTCATTTGATCAATAACCGTTCACAATTCTATGTCTCAAACATGTTACTTACGTACCAATATCTCTTTCATTAACGAAATTTACGATATTCGGTACTACATGTGCACGTGTGTGAAAACGACGTTTCTGACGTGCGGGGCCCCAAATTATTCGAGTCATAAATAGCGGGATAAACTTAATTCCACATTTAGTAAATTTTCAACACGATATTCCTCAAAAAATCTCACGAAAATATCTTTACACTTTATATATAGCTTTCCAATATTTTCACAATTATTACTATGTGATTTTATTCGCATACCAACGCTCTAATTACATATCGATAGTAATTCATTAAAGCTATCATATTCTAAGTCTGCTATGTCTATTTTATATTCTAAATCTTTGATTTTGAATTTTAAGTTAATACTTTTGGTTACTATCATTTCTCTGTCATTTTCAGGGTAATGGAAAGCTTCTTTCTCCTAAGAATTCTCGTTTTAATACCGTATCAAATAACATTAATATTCATTTCCAATCTTTAACATGGTGAAAGATTTCTCCTTTCATTTGATAAGCTACCCTAGTAGTAAAAAGACATGAGATTCTATTATCAGAAAAGAAATCTGAAATATTTAAGAATGATATCGAATACCTAGGATATATCATGATAAAGATGGAATCCAGTTACAAGAACATATTGTAACCAAAATAAGAAATTTTAAAGATAAATTAGAAACTAAAAAAGAGGTACAACAATTTTTAGGAATAATAAACTACGCCTCAGACCATATAAAAGACATACCAACTTTAAGAAAACCATTACAGGACTTAATTAAGAAGAATAAAGCTTTTGAATGGAAAGAAGAACATGATAGGTCTATAAAAATTATCAAAGAAAGGGTAATAAATCTACCAAGACATAAAATACCAACGGACAAAGATCAATTAGAACTATATACAGATGCTAGTGATATAGGATGGGGAGCAGTCCTTAGAGCCTATGCAGAAAATGATCCAGATAAAGAAAAAACCTTGATATGTGGCTATGGAGGTGGAACATGGAAACCAAATGAGAAAAATTACCATATTAATGAAAAGGAATTATTAGCCGTAAAATTTGGAATAAAAAGATTTCATTACCATCTGCTACCGGTAAAATTTATTGTACGAACAGACAATACACAGGTAAGAGCATTTATTACAAACAAAATAGACCCGTTACCAGAACTAAATAAAAGGAGAAAATGGCAGTCATTCTTTTATTGCTATGATTTTATTGTTAAAAATATATCTGGAACTAAGAATCTTCCAGCTGATTTCTTAAGCAGATACCAAGATGTCAGTCAACAGTGACAACTTTGAAGAATATATGAACCGGATAATAGAGGAAATTACCAACAATAACCAAATCATAAGAGATAAAATACAAGAAAATGACAACCTTTCCAGCCAGCTTAAAGAATGCCTCTCAGACTACCACGCATACAAACACCTAAAAACCTTCCCAAAAATAAACTCTCCAGAAACGAAACAAAGCCTAAGTTCTCAACTAGCACACATGTCATCTACATCCCAAATACCAACAAGCCAAATAATGTCCATAGCAGAAAGACTAGCTTTTTCACCAGAAATTACTACCGCATATGAAACTATCACTAAATACTACACCTACAAATCTAATCCCAACATACTTCAAAGCTCTAGATTTAGCAAATATCCAAGATACATGTGCCTAAAAAAAGCAAGTTCAGATGTTACCCAAAAACTTTTTAAATATGGATTCTTAGACAAAGTGATGACAGATGACACCCTTATGAGCATATCCAAACTACCAAGCGCAATAATACAATCCGTCCAGTCTATGAGAGAAACCTTCGGACCAGGGAATTATGAAATACAAATCTTTGATGCTTCAACAGATCTAACAGGGAAATCTATCGTATTATGCCAACTTTTCAAAGTCGGAAGAAATACTAATATCAATGGATTAAATACAGATTCTAAAAAAGAAATGCCATGTAAGATCAACAAATTTCAAGAATGGCTGAGTAACAAGAGAGTCATTGGATTAGCAACCTTGGCAGGAAGACTAGAAGATCTGATCAGAGTAGGAAATGCAAGCATTATCGAAAATACTAAAGGAGGAAAAGTTGAAGAACTAATCACCATGTATTACAACCATGACATAATGGCACAAGATACAGTAGAATTTACGAACATGCTAAATAGGACCATAAATCTCAAACACAAACACAGCAAAGAAATTATTGATCAATACCAGATATTAACAAAACAAAAAAGAAAAGTTATGACTTTTAAAGATATGAAGGTACAAGAAATAAAAGTAAAAGAAGAAGGATCTCCTGACCCATTTTTGTAAGAACATTGGGAATAAATGTAGTTCTACTACATTAAAAACCCAAAATATGAGCCTATCCAGAAACATGTAGTTTAACTACGTGGATTCTAAATTATGAGCATAAGAACATGACAACATTAGCCCAAAGTGATTCATCACAAATATGAGCATGGACAAAAAGATAAGACAAAGCCAGCAAAAAATACTTTCAACAAAAGAAGGCAAAGAGATAAGATTAAACGGGATAATGACAAAACAAGACAAGCCAACAATGACAAGACCAGAAGAAGACCAACAAGGCAAAAGTTTACGAATGCAAAAACTTGTAATAATTTAGATTTACTGTAACATGAATAGTAAAGTCACGAACATCAGAGCATTACAAAGAAAGGTCGCATGAAGAGCCAAGAACTGTAGTAATACTGTAGCATCCCGAGGTTATCTATATAAAGAGCCTCTTTGTATCAGAAAAAATATCAGTTTTGGAAATCAAAGTTCAACCTTTAAGAAAAATATCTCTATACTCTCTCGAAACACTTTCAAAGAAGATCAGAAATCTAATAACCTCCTATTAGCATAAAAATCATGTCTAGCTAAAACCCTTTTATCAGTCTATAATCCTAACAGAGTAATATCATAATCAAAGAGGATCTACTAAAAGAAATCATAAGAACAAGGAACAAACTTTGAAGGATATATAGTTAAACACATACTAGTTCAGAAACCGTGACTCTTGTCGGAATACTTGGAAAGAACTGTTGAACACTCCTAAGCACCTAGGCGAAATACCCGTAGCGAGGAAGCAGAAAGGGGAATCGGCCAGGGTGAAGTTGAGACTTCCGGTGATCCAAAGATTACTTCAAGAGGTATGGTTCCTATACTTGTATGTTTTAATTATATTTCAGATAAGTTAGTTTCTATACTTATGCTTTTAATAAGTAGGATTTCTATTATTATGGTATTATAATTCTGAAAAGGTTATAGATTGATTTAAAATCGAAATTAAAAATGGATAACTTCCATATAAGCTTACTGATGATACTTGTCAGTATAATACTTACATGTTATTACTTTATATTCCGCAATAATAACAGTAATAATGAGAATACCACCGACGTTCTTCCCTTTTCAGGGTTGTTAGGTGATGACAAGATCCCCCCAGAAAATGGTATCAGAGCCCTAAATAGGACGAAAACCGAAATAGATGTTAAAACTGCTAAAAGTATGAATAAGATTAATTGATATAAATACCACAGATGTGATTCTAACAACAGATTAAATGAATATGAATATGAATCTGATAGATCTGAAAACAACCTAGAACAATTTGACACAGAAAATTGGAATTCAGAATGAAAACGATTTCATCTTTCAGAAGGATAATAAGATATAACAAAATGATTTGGAGGTATAGAGAAATGAAACACCTTTTAATGGAAACGAAAAGCTGAAGAATTATTAAAATCACAAAATGAATGGTTAGACCAGAAAAGAGCAGGTAATAATTTCTATAACGATGAAGAATTACGAGAAATATTTAAAATATACTCCGACACTGGAGAAGTAAGGAGAAGAATAGAAGATATAAATATAGAAATTAATGTATAAAAAAGTGTGATAAGAAGTTTAATAATGGAAATAAGTTTCTTTGAAACAAATCAGTATTAAAAAAAAAATGAACTCATCATTTGCACCTATTAAGAAGTTAAATCAAGCAAAGTGGTTATGTCAACAAGCAAAAGATTTACTAAAACTTACCAAGAGACATAAAGAACTAGAAAGAAAATATAAGTTAAGAATATTTATTATGGAAAAGGAACTAGACCAAACTCAACAAACCATAAGTTCAGAAGAATTAACAAGATTGTATATAGAGTTAATACAAATACAAGCACGAATAAGGTTACAAGATGGATTCATAAAAGATATAAATGAAGAGTTATCAGTAACTACTAGTTCTTATGGATGAAGAAACATTAAGAAGACGACAGAATATGGTAAGACAATTAGAATATATGGCAGAAAAAAAGATTAATATATAACAGAGATATAAATGAACACATAATAAGTTGTAAAATGAGCATTGATCTAATAACGGAAAGAGATAAAACTATCGAAGAACAATCTAAGCAAATAGCTGAACAAGAACATATTATGAAAAACTTAAAATTCAGTTTACTCATAAAAGAGGAACAGTTAAGGCAAAAAGATGGAGAAATCAGAAAAATAACAGAAGAAAAAATAGGCCAAATAATTAAGCAAAATCGTGAGATAAGAGATTTGAACGATGTCGTAAAAGAGCAATACAAATTGATCAATCACTTAACTCATGGATAAAGGAAAAGAAATAGCAACAGATCTATACACAACAAATTATCAAATGGATGAATATGAAGGAGGAACAACACAAACTTTAAGTTTTAAACCCGAAGTATATCAGAAAATACAAGATGAAAAGGAAGAATTATCAGTAAAAAAGATATTTAAAACACAGTGGTTTGATAGAAATAAAGAAATAAGATACATAATACAAAAACGCGAAAATGTAATAGACACTACAAGTGTAAATGGAAAAGCCAGAATAAATTTAATAACTAACGAGACAATAAAACGAGAGTTATCAAAATTATCAACAAAAGAGGCCAAGAAATACAGAAATATATATTTCGGAGGAATAGAATTTACTATAAAAGCATATTTTCAGAAAAATATAGATACACCTATACAAATGTACATACTAGATGACAGGATATTGAAAAATATACAAGATGCATTAATATCAGTAGTAAAAGGAAATTTAATATATCAAAAATTAAAATTCACTATACAACCAGATTTTAGTATCTCACTAAAAGATGAACACAAAGAATTAGCACTAACACTATACTATAAATTAGATGGAATAAAAATGCCGCCAGGGAGCAAGATAATAAGTATAGAGACAAAAATGATATATGCCTTAACAGGAAATCATCATGTAAGAAAACAATACGAAACAAACATCCTAGTACCAAAGATGTACCAAGATATCTTAGAAACTATAGAACACAAAGAAAATTCAAAGATAACAATCCCAGAAGAAATACATATAGATTTTAGCAATAGAAGCACAACGGTCTTGCATAAAATAAAACCTTATACAGAAGGATCCAGATTAAGTATTAAAAGAGAATTAATAACAAAACAACGAAGTTTGGAGACACCAAGGACATTAGACTTAATAAACACAATAGCGAACAAATTAAGCATTAAAGTAATAATATTCAATGGGGCTACAACAATTGATTGTATAACCGAAATTAATACAGGAGCTGTAAAAGGCTATATACATATCAGTAAAATAAATGAGAAAGACTGTCAGCCGATACAACCAGAAGCTTTCCATTACCCTGAAAATGACAGAGAAATGATAGTAACCAAAAGTATTAACTTAAAATTCAAAATCAAAGATTTAGAATATAAAATAGACATAGCAGTCTTAGAATATGATAGCTTTAATGAATTACTATTAGGAAGTGATTTTCTAACTATGATAAACTATAAGATCACTAATAAAGGAATAGAAATTACTGACCAAGGCAAAACAAGATTTATTGACAAAATATGAATATCCAGGAAAAAATAAATAAAAAGGAACTCAAACTAAGGATAATAAAACGAAAGTTATTTGAAGAAGTTATAGATTCTCAGTTAAAATACTTAAAATACAAAGCCAAAGAAATAGAATTGGAAAATGAAATAAAGCAACTAAGAAAAATAATAGATAATAAATCCAATAAAGAATGAATAAATATAGGAGACGGATGAATAAGAAAAATAAATAAAAGCTGAGCAGTTTTAACGAAAAAATAGATGAAATATGGACAGAATTAATAGTAAAAGAAAAGTTAAAAAACCTTTTTGATGCGATGAATGAAATAAAAGATAGTCAAGCCCAAACACGAGAACTACTAAGAGAAGAATTAACAAAATTATGGAATGTATCTGAAGTACCAACACTAAAGCTAATATTTGACCAGCTAAACACGATAATAACGAATATGAATAAAGAAAAGGAAAAAGAAACACAGGCAGAAGAAGGAGAAGCTAGTACACAGAGACAAAATATAATAAAAATGTTACCTATGCAACCTGAAATAGTACCAATAGATGCTTGGAGAAGAAGTAAAATACCTATAATGATGGATATCAGTAAAATAAAACCTAAGATACCAGATGAAGTGGCAAAAACATTAGATGGATTAAAAACCTTAGCTAAGGAAGGACAATTTTAATGAGTACCAGTGAACATAGCGCAGTTACATTTATTCGAAATCATGGTAAAGAAGTATTAGAAAAAGAAAGGTATAAATACGAACCCATGAAGAAGCAGGATTCTAAGGATCATAAAGATACACCAATTAAAAGTAACGAAAACTTTAAAGATAGAAACATTCATAACTCCTTAACAGACCCAACAAAATTAGAACTCGAAAATACAATCCAACGTCAACACATAACACGATTAGAAAAAGAAAATACAAAGTTGAAACTATCTTCTAATGAAGAATGGCTGAGTAAATATAAAAAATACAAAATCAAATATAAGGATACAAAGAAGCAACTAAATGAAGCTAAAGTAGAAATTAAAGAAACCAAAAAAGAATTAGAAACAGTTAAAATAGAACTAGGCAACTTAAAAGAAAAATTCTACATTATGAAACAACAACTAGCAAAACTAAAAGAGAAGAAAAAGGTAAAACGAATACATAAGTTAAGCGATGAGGAAACATTACAAGATAATAATGATAGCAGCAGCACAGACAAAGAAGAAATAACAGTAAAAGAAGGAGTGGTAGCAAAAATCACGGAAGAAATAGAAGATGAAAATGATTCTGAAACAATACAGAAAAACAACCAGATATTAGAAGCCTTACATAAAATACAAAGAGTAAATGAGATAATAGAGGAACAAGAACCTGAAAGCGGCATAGAAGATGATTACAATGAACCTTTTGAAACGGAAATAGAATCAGATGACATAGTAAATGAGGATACCGACAATTACCCTGAAGAAGAAATGATAGACCCAACCTTAGAAATCATAACAAGAAAAAGCACTAGGTTACCACCACATATCCCGGTAGGACAACAAGCAGAGTTTAGTGAGTTTGTAGGATCTATGGCGCAAGGAATAAATATGAACGGATATTTCCTAGACTTAGATAATGTTTACGATGAACAAGAATTAAGTAGAAGAATAAATGATTGGAACGTAGGAATGTCTTTAGCACTAATGAGTTCAGCACACACTAGTGATTTAGACTATATGTATGAATTAATATCCAAAACAATGATAGGAAAAGTAGCATTTTGGTTTGAAACCATAGCTTATCAAATGAAAGGAGAAATATTTCATCATGTTAAAGATTGGAAAGGAATATTAATGTTATTTGATATGGTATTAAAACGAGAATTCTTAGGAGAAAGATGGCTAGTAGCCAGAGAAAATGTATTAGCTGAAAGAAAATGTGAAATAATAATGAATTTGAATAATATGAAATGTTGCAAGATCAATAAACTACCAGAATATACAATAAGTTTCACAAAGTTTTACTATGAAGCAAGATTCCTACAAGATGAAGGAATGATATACCAACAACTTTATTATGACCATTTACCATAACCATATAATACAGAAATAACTAAAGAATATAGTAAATTAGAACCAAGAGAGAATACACTAGGAGAAAAAATACGGGTATTAAGAGCCTATTTAATAAGGAAATGCGAAGGATATAGATTACAACAAAAGGTAAAGAAAGATAAAAAGTTAGGATTAAGGGAAGTATGTGGCTTTACTGAAAAGCGACTAGTATTTGGATGTAAGGATCAAGAGGAAAAAAGAAGCAAACATAAAAAATACAAAAACACATCCAATACAGATAAAACATTTAAAAGAAATAAAAATTACAAGAAAAGATATCGAAAAAATTATGATAATCAATACTACAAACCTTATCAAAAGAAAAAATACAAAAGATTTAGAAAATATAAAAATACAGATGATTCAAGGAAAAATTTTAGAAACAAGAGAAAATTTCGAAAAAAAATTGTAAAACCATTAGAAACAAAAGAATGTAAATGTTGGAATTGTAATGAAAAAGGACATTATGCTAACAAATGCCCTAAACTAAAGAAACAAGGAGTAAAATATATTAACACTACACAGTTCATTATGAGCTTAGAGCAACTTAAAGAAAGTGATAAGACCTGGTATAGTGAAGAAGAATTTTATATTAGCCAAACAGAGGAAGAAAGTGATATAAAAACAAAAGATAATGGATATATTAATGAAGAGGATTCCTATAGTGGAGACGAATCAGGATAATTGGCAAGAAGAAATAAAGAACTTAAAAAATGATAAAGATCATTGGATAAGATACGAGAGATATTTAATTAATAATTTTGCGTTATGTACAAACCCAACAGGAATTAAATACTATGGATCTAAACACAGACAAGCAATGAAAAATCTATTTAGAATAAAGACGAGACAGACGGAAATAGAACAAAAACTAAGAAATAGTTACGACAGCAGCAGTCAAAATAAATAATGGTAGCAATCTATATTGAAGCCCAGGTAGAATATAAACCAGGTAAAATGATAAAAATAAAATCTTTATTGATAGCGGAGCATACATGTGTCTGGCAAGGAAAGACGTCCTAATAACACATAAATGGAAAAGATCTAGACTCTATAGAATAAGAGTAACAGGATTTAATGAACAAACTAAGGAATTAGATACAATAGCAGAAAATGTAAGGATAAAACTAAACAAAACTATATTTAGGTTACCAATAATATACCGAGATAACAACATGAGTCAACACGTCTTGTTAGGAAATAACTTTTTGGATTATTTTAAAACTCAAGTTATTAGTAATACAACCTTAAGTTTACAAACACCCTGTAATAAATTGATTATACTAAAAAGAATATTACCAGTACAAACCCTAAAACTGTGTAACAGAATAAACAGGAATAACAATCTACAACTACTAAAAGAAAAATATCTTGGACTATTAAAAGTAAATTTTGGAGAAAATCCGCACAACTATGGGAAATAGAAAAAATATATACTGAAATCAAGCTAATAGACCCAAATGACATTGCTAGATGTAAACCAATTAGATATAGTCCTATAGACCAAAAAGAATTTGAAGTACAACTGAAAGAACTAATAGACTTAAAACTTATACAAGAAAGTAAGAGTTCACATAGCAGTCCAACATTCTTAGTCAGAAAACATAGTGAACAAAAAAGGAGCAAAACCAGAATGGTAGTAGATTACAGAGAACTAAATAAGAAGACAATATTTGACGGATATTTTCTACCATACAAAAGAAACCTTATCAATAAATTAGGAAATAAGAAGTGGTTTAGTAAATTTGATTATAAAAGTGGATTTTGGCAGATAAAATTAACTCACGACTCAAAACCTTTAACGACATTTAGCACACCCCAAGGACATTATGAGTGGAATGTACTACCTTTTGGATTAAAAAATGCATCACAGATATTTCAGAGGAGGATGGACCAAGTATTCAGAAAATTAACAGATTATTGTATGGTATATGTAGACGATATACTAATATATAGTGATACCCTATAATAAGATGATATAAAACATCTTGAAGAATTCATAATCCATTACATTTCCTATCTCAGTTACAAATTTAATTTCTTAAAAGTAGGTTAGTTCAAGCCTTCAAGGAAACCAAAAAACACATAAATAAATCACAGGGTCTGGTAAGTGGACCCCCCAATAGACATTTTACACCCACTAGTAGGCACACACTTCATCAACAACCCTTGTCACTCGGCCGACATCTTGTTTGTACTAGTCCTATATATAATCACTTTCATACATTAGCTTAAATGCACACACTTATTTACTTCAAGATCTAGATTTGAAAAAAAAAAGTATATCAAAGAATGGAGTATGATGGTATTCTTTTGGGCATGGGAAATCCATTACTTGATATCTCAGCTGTTGTAGATCAAGATTTCTTGAACAAGTAATGTTGTGTTACATTTCATGACACCCCATATGTTTAAATTCCTCCCATTTTAGCTACTTTTGTATTCGTCGCCGCGAGAGACGGATCCAAGATTTAAGCTTTATAAATCCTTTGCATTTTAAAGTTATGAATTCATATTTGCTATTTATACCCTTCTGGTTTGCAGTCCATTACTAGAAATTTCAGCTGCTGTAGATAGAGATTTCTTGAAAAAATAATGATTTGTTACATTTCATGACACCCCATATGTTTAAATTCCCCCATTTTAGCTAGTTTTGTTTTTGTAGCGAGAGAAACGGATCCAGGATTTAAGCTTTATGAGTTCAATCCTTAAGTTTCTTAGTATTAAATCCCTTGCATTTTTAACGTTATGAATTCATATATGCTATTTGTTGCAATTTTCGTAGATTTTTACAAATAAATTTATGCCCCGGTTTCACTACTATACACCCGAAATTGTAGTGTACCCTTCTGGTTTGCAATCCATTACTCGACATTGCAGCTGTTGTAGATAGAGATTTCTTGAATAAATAATGTTTTGTTATATTTCATGGCACCCCACAGATGAGTAAATTCACCATTTTAGCTAGTTTTGTTTTTAAGCCGATTTGTAGTGTACCATTGTGGTTCAGTTTTATAGATCTTGTTAGTTCCTGAAGCTTTATCTACATAGTGGCTACCTATGTATATCTTGATATGGTGGTATTTGTATATTGATCTTAGATTTGTAATTTGTTCATATTGGATTATTTTTTATAAGAAGGCAAAAGAAAAAGAAACGGCGAAACAAGAACTACAAAATGAAAAAAATCTGTCTATGTTCAATACTATTTCTTATAAGAAGGCAAAAGAAAAAGAAATGGCGAAATAAAAACTACAAGATGAAAAAAAACTGCATATGTTCGATACTATTTCTTATTTTCAATGTGATCTCTTTTTACTAGTGTCTTAAATTGGATCTTAGTGCTTATAATATCTGTGTATTTGTACTATGCTAGTGTTGCATATAGGGCCTTAGCGCATCGAGTATTTAAGCTCTATGGGTTCAACCTTTAAGATTTTAGCATTAGACCCATTATATTTTAAAAAAATATGGGTTCATATATACTATTTGTTACAATTTTAGTGGATTCTTACATATAAATTTATACTCCGCGTCGAAAGTAATGGTTTTGAACCCGATAAAGTAAAGTTGCATCAGCACCTGCTACAAGGGTGGCTGTAGTATAAGGGGAGCGGGTATTTTTCAACCCACAACCCTCCGCTTGTTATGTGTATGACTGAGCAATTTCTTACAAATGCACATTTATAGTAAATTAGCAAGTGGATCCAATGATACTACACATCCTCTGACTTACAATGTTGATTCTAGCTCTAAAAGTGCATTGGTTTTACTTGTAGCTTTGAGTTCTTTTTTTTTCTTTCCTTTTCACTGTATCATTTGAATGACTTGATTTTAAACTCATAGGTATGATATCAAGCCGAACAATGCAATTCTTGCGGAGGACAAGCACTTGCCTATGTAGGTGGTTTCTTTTTTGTCTTAGTTTCTTGTAATTGTACAACAACATATTCAGTGTAATCCATGGGGAGGGTAGGATGTACGCATATCTTACCCCTACCTTTGTGAAGGTCTGGTTGATAGACCCTCGGCTCAAGGAGTTTCTTGTAATTGTAAATACTGAAATTAGGTTAGCTTATACTTGTTTTTTTGAGATTGAGGGCAGCTTATACATGTCTTTTTATTTTGAGATTGAGGTTAGCTAATACATGTGCCGAGTAAATTTATAGAACGAAAACTTCCACAGACTTTATAGTTGCATAGTTATCCTTTTCTTGTAGAATTTGTTTGGAGAAATAATTTTTTGTATAAATCTTTTAAGTTTTGGATGTTTAGGCGTTTCTTTTTTCCCGCTCTAAGTGTACTCTGGTGAGAATACCTCCTCTTTAAAGGAATACTTAAATAGGTACTAATTTGTACAACATTTCCAACTCTACAAAATTAGCAATGGACCTATTATTATCATTGGTGATTTGAACTCTGAAAGACTAACTGTACGCTTGGAGAGTTGGGACACAAACATTAAGTAAGAGAGCTACCAGACCACGTTCTACTGAAGAAAAAAGTTAGATTTATGCCTTTAGTCAGAAAGCTGTTCGATTCTTCAAAAATATTGATAGAACTTTTATGTACCAGGTATGATGAAATGTCAGCCAAGCCCACTGTTGAATACATTGCTGGAGGTAATTTCCCCTTCCCTTGACACATTGTATTGTATTAATTAATATTCTGCATTGGAAGATACTAGGATCATTGATCTCGTGGTCTTAATTCTGCAATGCAGGTGCAACACAAAACTCAATCAGAGTGGCTCAGGTATCTTGTCGTCATAAGTTTTTAGTGATTCTTGGCAATCTGACATGAACATATATAGTGTAGAAGAATAATTTTCCTTTGGCATGTGCAGTGGATGCTACCATTTCCAGGAGCAACAAGTTACATGGGCTCGGTTGGGAAGGACAAGTATGGGGAGGAAATGAAGAAAAATGCAAAGGATGCTGGCGTCAATGTATATTCTTAGTCCTTAAGTTTCTCGCCTTAGTTTGACAATCTTGTTGTATTTCAGTACATTGTGGATTTATTAGTACAATTATTGCTCGTTGTTTGCCTTTATCTTCTACGCTTTGAACATATAACATGATAAAGAAATACTTAACCCCAACTTGTATTTATGTTTGGATTAAAATAGGTTCATTACTATGAGGATGAGACTGCTCCAACAGGGACTTGTGCTGTTTGTGTGCTGGATGGCGAGAGGTTAGTTTAATGCAATTTTGTGTTGTGTGTACTATGGTTCTAGTGTCGTGTTTAGTCTTTCATTGGGAAGAGAAAAAGAAACATTCTACTTTGTCTACATTAGGTTCAATAAATGATTAAAGGAAAAAGGTTTAGATACATGATAATATCTTTGTTTTCATCCATGAATTTCCACATGCTTTCTTGTTAAATTGATGATCTGGTATTGATTATGCAGGTCATTGGTAGCCAACTTATCAGCTGCAAACTGCTACAAGGTTGACCATTTGAAAAAACCAGAGAACTGGGCCTTGGGTAGGAATCACATTCCTGTTTCTAGGCAGATTAGACCTCAGATATTCAGTCTATTTTAAAACTAACACATCTGTTTGTGGACAGTTGAGAAGGCCAAATTTTACTATATTGCTGGATTCTTTCTCACCGTTTCCCCAGAATCTATTCAGCTTGTTGCTGAGCATGCAGCTGGCAATAACAAGGTATGCAGTTGAAATTGTTTATGTGTGACCGGTCCTTTTGGTGATTTGTGCATGGAAATAATCACATAATATTCCACCCTGCTGCAGATATTCTTGATGAACCTTTCAGCACCATTCATCTGCGAGTTTTTCAGGGATCCTCAAGAGAAGGCCTTGCCGTAAGACCAATGTTTCCTACCTTTGTCAAGGTAAATGAAGGTAGAAGATATACTGATCTTGGAATTGGCTTTTTTGTTTTTCAGGTATATGGACTTTGTATTTGGAAACGAGACAGAAGCAAGAACCTTCTCAAAAGTACATGGCTGGGAGGTAATGGATGCTTACTTTAGCTTAATGTTTTCTCACCTTGATGTTGACTTTGTGGGTACATGGCTAACATGCCTGCTTTGATAACTAGACTGATAATGTTGAAGAAATAGCTTTGAAAATCTCCCAATGGCCAAAGGCATCTGGAACACACAAGAGGATTACCGTTATTACACAGGGTGCTGATCCTGTTGTTGTTGCTGAGGATGGAAAGGTGAAGTTGTTCCCTGTTATACCATTGCCAAAAGAGAAACTTGTTGACACCAATGGTGCTGGTATGTGCTCTATGGTTGTTTTACCTGTTTTTGTTTCAATAGAGGTAAAATACCCTCTCTTTTACTGAAATTATTAGAAACAATCAATCTTGATTAAGTGGTATTCAGTATGTTTCCTCTTTGGATCATGATAAAATCATACCTATTGACTGAGTTGATAAGCCATTATTGTGTAGAGCATAGTACAAACAGAAGTGTGTAAGATCCAATATTCTGACTCTTTGAGTAGTTAATGTAACATTATGATGTTTTGTTTTAACATTTGTCTGAAACTTTCAGCGGCTTTTATTCATTGAATTCTTCTTTAAATTCTTCAAATAGTTTTGCCAAAAATGTGTTTGTTTAACTTTTATCAAAAAGTTTTTGCAAGATCATTTTTCTAGAGCTATTTTTCTAAGAAGTGGGTTGAGGGTGATTTTCAAAGAAAAGTTCTACTCACAACACACTTACAGATCTTCAACAATACTATAACTAACCAAAGACGTTTTCTTTGGCACAAACTTTTTTTGCGAACAACTTTCTCCTTTGGTTCAAACTTTTTCCAAAGTCATGTTTTTAAGTATGTTATTTTTTTAAGTTCATGGGAAATTAGATATGATGTGAGAATCTCACAAAATCTTAAAGATGTTCACAAAAAAATAAATGTTGAAATCCAATTTTATACCCTACCAGACATTCGTGATTCTCTTGAATTTTTCTCTCCTTCAGCTACATAAAGTTTGTCCCAAATGTTAGTAATAGTGTTAAGTGTCTCACATTAGTCGAAGAAATAAGGTGTTGTCTCCTTATATGCTCTTGACTATTCTCCGTTTATGAGCTAGAGCTAGTTTTATGGATTGAGTAAGACCAAGGTCCATTTTCTTTACGACTACTATCAGTGGTGTTAGCATAACTCTTCTAATTCTAATCCACGAAATGTATTTAGTCGTTTTAACGTGCATTAGGCTATCGTTTAACATGTTTATTCTTACTTTAACAGGGGATGCATTTGTTGGAGGATTTTTGTCACAATTGGTGCAAGGAAAACCAATTGCTGATTGTGTAAGAGCAGGTTGTTACGCATCAAATGTTATCATCCAGAGATCGGGTTGCACATACCCCGAGAAGCCAGATTTTGCATAAGATAGTTGTATTTCTTGGTTTCAAGTGTTATGCCTAATTGAGAGAACAAAATTTGAGTTCTATTTTCAATTCGATTGAGTAATTCCAAATTTGGGCTTATTGTTCCCAAATCTGGCTTGTTGTAAGGAATTTTGACTGCCTTTTAATATCATTTGAGAATAACATTTAGGAAAATTAAATTGTTTCCTGGCCAATTAGCTCATTTCTTACTTTTATGATCATTGGTTTTGGAATAACGTGAATTGGATATGGAAGAATAGAGCAATATTTACAGTTTATGGACAATTTGGTAACTTGCGTGGCATATATAAAAAGGAAAAAGGTTTAGACATGTCTTTCGTTAATACCACGTATCCTCTGATTGTTCAACAAGAAAGAAATTTAACACGAGATCCTATAAGCAACATCACCCAAGGACATGGATGCTTAGCTTAAGGTCTCTCACATTGATGTTAGACTTTTTGTGGTACATGGCTAACATGTTGCTTTGGTTACTGGACTGATAATGTTGAAGAAATAGCTTTGAAAATCTCCCAATGGTGAATCAGTGGCGGATCCAGGCAACAAAATCTGATGGTGCAAACATACGAATACGAAGTAATAATTTTTTGCGTAGTATTTTTTTTTTTGCGAGGCAATGTGGGTAGAGTACAAAACGACGTCGTTTTGTGGCTATTGACAACAAAACGACGTCGTTTTGTATATAAAAAAAATAGAAATTCTGGTGGTGCAACTGCACCACCATGCTTGTATGTAGATCCGCCACTGTGGCGAATGCATCTCGAACACATAAGAGGATTACCGTTATTACACACGGTGTTGATCCTGTTGTTGCTGCTGAGGATGGGAAAGTGAAGTTTTTCCATGTTATACCGACGCTAAAAGAGAAACTTGTTGACATTAATGATGCTGGTATGTGCTCTGTGTTTGATTATACATGTTTTTGTTTTAATAGAGTTATAATACTCGCTCTTTTACTGAAGCATTAGGATCAACCAATCTTGATTAAGTGGTATTCAATATGTTTCCTCTTCGGATCATGGTAAAATCACACCCCATTAACTAAGTTATAAGCTATTCTTTTGTGTTGAACATACTGCAAACAGATTTTTTTAAAACTTTTATCAAAAGAAATTTGAAAATGTTATAAAATAAAGATTATAAAGTAAATACATCAAAGACAAACATATACAAAAAAAACTGATTGTATATCTCATATTCTACAAATGAACTCCTATTTATAGGAGGAATATACTTGATGACCAAGTAATCTTAGTGACCAAGCTAACTACTAATTTTTCTCCACTAACACGCTGCAAATGTACTTCTACCCGTGAACAATACATTTTTATAGTTGTAACTGTTGACTGTACGATAATCAAAGGAACGGATAATCTCTATCTAGTTTATTTGCTTTTGAAAATGGTTGAAACAAGAAGAGATAAGGTGTTCTCTCTAGTTTATTTGCTTTTGAAATTAGCATTGACACTACCTGTTGTTACTGCGATGGTAGAGAGGGTTTTTTCTGCAATGAAGATTGTGAAGAATAAATTACGAAACAATGGTTGAATGACAGCATGGTTATTTATATTGAAAAAAACGTATTTGCTGAAGTTGATAATGAAGATATCATAGATACATTTCAGAAAATGAAAACTCGCCGAGGTCATTGTTGAATCTGTCATTGTCATGATTTTTAATACATATTAATTTCTTTAATAATATATTTTAATTATGTTTAAATATAAATAGGCTCCCCCTAGATCAAAATCCTGGTTTCGCCCCTGTTATCCAAATTCAACCTTGCGAATTATTTTTTATTTTTGACTGAGTAGAAGTTCGAACTCGGAATCTTGGAATATTTTTTAGCGAAGGGCAAAAATTTAAAATTCCAAATTTGAGGATAAAATTCTAAAGACCAGTGCCTTTGAAGAGAAATTCGCGCTAAAAAAGGTTTCTTTTGCCCAACGTAATCTCTTCCACAAGAATTTCGGTGAACACGACATTTTTTTGCACGGATTGACCTTTAAACGCACTGGTATTTAATTTTTACTCTTCATATATGTGTTTTTTAATTTTTGCTCTTGCTATTTATTTAATAATACTATCCATACGTGCTTTGCAGAGCCATAATTTATAATATTTTTATCTTCGGAATTGAATTTTTGGCTCGCTCGGCATAAATTGTGTAAGAATTAAATTATGTGGCATATGTTAGGTAGTATCTTTCAGATTATATTGTGTGTTGAAAATTTTTCCTTGCCCTTCATAATTTGTGTGGATGTTATGATACATATGACTAAGCTAAACGTTATATATGTCAAGCGAAATATAAAATTATGTTGTTTTTCATGAGGATTAAAAGTATTGTCTTGTCCGACATGTTGTAATACATATGCCAAAATTCAACATAAATTATGTCTTGAAAAATTTAAAGTATGCGGAACAAAATTAAAGATTATAAATTTGAGGGGAAAATTTTAAAAACCACCACGAAAGAAGGGCATTTGTGCGAATGCCCCGACACAGAAAACCTTTTGACCCAAATATATTTTAGAAAAATTACAGTCCAATACCTTTAGATGAGCTAGTTTACAAAATAATATATTTTACCTTTAGATGAAACTCAATAACAATAATTATATATTTTTTAATTACATGACTAAACAATGGCTATTTATAAATTTTACCTGTTCTAGAAGTCTTTAGATTATTGAGAGAAGAAGTCATGAATAAACACTTACCTCAAGATGTTAAAGGTGATCCACTTTAAACGTTAAGCCACAAGATCCAGTTTTGTCCTTTTTTCTTAGGGGAGTAATTGCTCTTCTCATCTTTATAAATTGTCCAATAAAAGAGCCTAATCTTCTTCAAAGAACAACTTATTCTTATCATCTCTCTTTCTTCCTAAAGCTAAGGAGGGAAGAGGGCAAATAAATCAATTCTAGCTATTTGATTGATCTATTCTAGTTCAAAAATGACAAAGGAAACTAGAAATGTACATTCTTGGATGGAGGTTGCTCCTGTCCGTATGACCTATAATCGACGAAAGTCTTCAAATACACCAAGATTGGAAACCATTAGAGAAGATATAAACGAGGGGTGATTCACATCTGTTTCCTCCCCTTCAAATGTACTTGATTAGTTCTTTTATTTGAGAGGTTGATGAAATTTTAGCCCTCCACTGCAGATTCACCATTATTGCTTTAAGAATATTAATAGTATTTGCTTAATTTCTTTCAGATTCATTTGGATGATTTTGTCATTCAAATTAAACTGGGAAGGTTAAACTTTTTACACTACAAACAAATAAAACTTGATTTTTTATGTTAATTTTTCTTCTCCTCTCTAAATAATAATAACCTAAGTTCAAAAACACAAATTTAAAGTTAAATGCAATAACAACAGCATATCCAGTGTGATTCCACAAGTGTGGTCTGGGGAGGGTAGAATGCACGCATACCTTACCTCTATATTGGGAGGTAGAGATGTTGTTTCTGATAGACCCTCGGCTCATAATAAATCAAGAACAAAGATTCCAGTCAATACTCATTTTGAAAACAATATGATAAGCCATGGGAGGAGCCACCTAAGGCGATAGACCTAAGGTGAAAACAATAGAGATGTTGTTTCCGATAGACCCTCAGCTCATAATAAATCACATATTCTACTGATGTTCGACCAAAATGCATATATTTAGTCATTATTTTACGTCACTTCTTAGTACTTTTATTATCGTTTGAGTACAAATTGTATAGTTTAAAGCTTATTACGTGTTTTGTATGTGTAGGAAGATTGTTGGATGAAAACGATTCGAAAAGAGCTTATTTAATGCAAATTGGAGAATATCTTAGCTCACCTATCATGCTCGCCTTGCGAGTAGCTTGACGAGCTAAGAAGTTTAATCACTTGAACAAAATAGTGAAGCGAAGGAAAAGGACAAAAACACACCTGAGAGGGCTCGTCAACATCCTTGCCATGCGAGCCCATAGACGATCCAAGAAACAAGAGAATTTAAAGCTGGTTGGGCTCGTCTGTGGTCCTCGCAAAGCGAGAGTTGAGGCGAGCCAAGAAAAGTTTTTCAAATGAGTTTTGATTGGTTTATTTGGTTCCCTACACATTCTAGATCATATAAATACACCCTAAGACATATTATTTTGGGGGAATTGAACCTAAGGAGAGCAAGGAGCCGTCGTGGAGCAAGAGAAAAGATTCGGCAACAAGTTTTTCCTTCTTCTTCCAAATTTCATGTTGTTGGTTATGAATTTTAGTATCGTGTTTTCACATACTTTTATGATTAACTAATTCTCTATTTAGGATTTTGATGGACCCAATTGTTGGATAATTTCTTGACTGAGTTTTACTATAATTGAGTCATTTTAGTTTTGTACTTGTTCAACTACGTGATTAGTTTAGTTAACTGAATGGACATTGATTAATGTTTCTATTTATTATGTGTTGCTTAAGAGAGAATACATATTTAGTTAGTTGTTAAAAAACGTCACTCCTAAAGTATATGAGAAATTAATATTGCAGATTTTAAAATAAAATTAGAGATAACGAAGCTTTGACAGGGTTATAGTAAGCGGTGAGAAATTGCTAGCTAGAGTAGTTCGAGAGAATATGTCTAGTAAACTATTGTGATTGCTCGAGAGAGAATTATGGTAAGTTGAGTGCTCACGGTTCGTAGAAAATGAATCGGCGAGATTATATATAACATGGCGAGAAGAATTATGATAATTAGGGAAATCATAACCCTAGGCCTCCTTATCTTGAATTCAATCCATTCTCTTTAGTTGATAATTTATACTGTTATTATTCTTTTTAGTAAATTAGTAAATTCCGAAAGCAACCGCTCTACCTACCAAGGTAGATGTTAGGTCTGTCTATGCTCTACCCTCTCCAGACCCCACGTGTTGGGATTTTACTGGGTGTGTTGTTGTTGTTGTAGAGCTAACATTAATTTTTTTTGGGATTCGACTCCGGATTTTTAGACCGGGCTATATTTGCAGCGACCGCTTATCCTTTTTAGGACTAGAGTTGGGCGTGATCACGTACATATGTTAAATTTTAGCTAGTATGCGTATATATTTAATTTTGTGCACTCTTAACACACGCGAGAAGAAATTTTACACACTCTTTGTTGATGTTGGATAGGTGTTATGACAACATGATAAGTCAGGACAACATCGCTTATGAATATAAGGATGTTGTCTGCAGTATTGTGACAACATCTCTATAAACGATTTTTCCTATTCTTCCTGCCAAAACAGTGATTGTTAATGTGAGGTAAAAATGACTTAGGCAAGCTAACCATGAAGCCGTGTTTAAAACATGAGAAAAGAAAAAGTCAAGCTTGGAAGGAAAGCAACGTGAAGACCAAGTCAATGTAGTTGAGGATTTTATGGAGGCTGAATCGGTCCAAGTTGCTGCCTATTTTCTCTCAACTTCCGCAACCAACCAGTGAGAATTTCAAGGAAGTTTCACACTTATTTGGAACTTCATTGTATCGATATTCAGATTACAAATAAAATAATCACCAAGAGAGCTCTCAGAAATTCACTATAGAAACTGGATCAAACACCACTGCCTAAAGTAGTATAGCAACATCTCGTCCCACATTTCAGTTGCTACTCAGATTCTAGATTAAGCTCATTGTAATGAAGATGTTATGTTTCTTTATAGATGTTTTGTCTTTAGGCTGAAGTACTTCGTTTTGTTTGTAATTTCTTTTTATTTCATTTCTACAAATTGTAAAAAGAAATTCACTTGTATTTGTATATGATAAGTACAATACTTCGGTTATTGACCATCAAGAGCTATATTAATATATACCTTTGAAAATATAAACCTTGTGTCTTTTACTTTTTCTGCTGCATTTACTCGTTAAGGTTTATTATTGTTTTATCGGGTGTTGCCTCAAGTGTTTACACAACACTGAAGTCAAACATTAGAAACTGTTTAACTTTTCAAACATTCGAATATTTAATTTTCCTACTATTAATTACTTATCCGTAGCCTCAATCCTTTCACTCTTTATCAAATTTTTTATTCCGCCACGGCGTGCTCAATTTCCCCACATGTTGCACGTCTTTACTGGGAAATTAGGTACATCCAACAATCATCGAAAAAGACAAATTCAGATTTAGGTGATGTTTCCTTTATCTTTCTACCGACACTTACCAAAATTTTGTGTTTTGTTCCTTATTTCACCTCACCTTTATATAAGTCCCTCATACACTGCAATCATTTAATTAACTCCACACAAAAGTGAAGGGTTCTTGTTTTTCCTTCATAAACTCCTTTTGAAGGAAATTGCAAATTTTCACTTTGATAGCTTCATTCTTGTTGTTCAAATATAATGGCCGAGTTTAGTGAAAAGCGAAAATCTTTGATGGAAGTTGCTGTTCCAGCAATTTTAATGGCACCTTATAAGATTTCAGTTTGTCCTCAGCTAGAGACTATATTTGAAGAAGACCATTTTGAGGTTTATGACACCTCTTCTAGTTCTGGGACAGGAAATTGTGCTTTGTTACCCAAAGTTTTGACTTCAGTAAAGTTGTAGGACTCTAAGGGTGTGATTTTGTATTGTAATTTTATGATACTTGTGTTGGATTTCAGCAGATGAGAAAACTAATACCATATAACAGTGAATTATGTGCATATTTCTATTCTCCTCATTTCCATCATTTATTTGAGTACTGCAAAGCCACTTTGTCTGAGTGCCTATAAAAAGTCACCGGAATTTAATTTATCTTTGAAAAAAAAAATCAGGTCAATATATGGTGAATGATACTGTAGGAAGAAATTCTCCACTTCTATTGATATTTTTTTCACAAAAAAACAAATATGAGATATAAAAGATTCAATGTTCTTAATCCTCATGTGTGGTAAAATCTATCATAGAAATATAGAAGGTTTCTGCACAAGGTTGAACTCTTATATGTCCTAACCGGAATATGATGACAAATTAGTTAACCTGCTATCTTAATAAGAAGAAGAGTCATTAGCATTGCATTAATACGTGAAAGAGTGGATAGTTGAGGATATTAGAAGCTCTAATTCTCTACATAACTGTTTTAAACCCCTTAGTATTATCATCCTTAGTATTTAATTTACTTTACTTTAGTTATTAGATAAAAATCAAAATAAATTAACGATCACCAAATAGAAACTAAAGCTTAGATAATCGGTACTTGATAATCAGTCTCTGTGGACAATATTCGGTCTTACATACTATATTACTTGAAGCGATACGTACACTTGCGTGATTATAAGTAAAATCGCTAACAGGGACTGCCACAACTCCTTTGTCGTGTTGAACGAGGAGTAGATGTCATAGAGACCATCATCCAAGGCATTGAGAATGTAATTCCTGTAGAGAAACTCTTGAGTCTCCCAAGTCTCAATGGCCTTCAAGTTCTCAGCCCTTGTTGCATCCGTAGGAGCATTCTCCCCTTCTCCATCCGGTAGTACCGTAGGAGCCTCAGCAGTCAAGACATTAGCCACATGAAGAGTTGTTAGGTAGAACAACATCTTCCTTTGCCGGCGTTTGAAATCAACACCCTTGAATTTCTCGAGTTTCTCCACATGATTTTTCACCATTGATGATCCATCCTTTTGCAAATCAGGAAGTATATTCTCTGAAAATTTTGCAAGCTTCACACAATCAAAAAATAAATTTTCTGAGAATTTTTGTCTTAGATTGTAATTATCAATCCAGACCTTCAATGTTTAACCACAATAATATATAAACGAAATTTAAATAATTGAACTCAACAACAATAAGGAACCAACAATATTGAAATCAACTACAATGAATTCAACAAAGTATAAACACGTACTAACTTTATTTGTAGATAGAGGTCTGCAAATGCAGTGACCTAAGACAAAAATTCGTTCCCGCTTGTGCTGCAGTTCTACGGACGTCTGCCTTGATGATACAACTATCTATGAAGTTCTAGCACAAGAAATTCACTTCTGGCGAATCTACTATATGTGTTCTTCAGAAATTTATTTTTGGAGGAAGAAGAAGAAGCAACAAGAGAGATTCTTCAAAATGAGTTTGATTCTTAAATATGAAGATTAATCTTGTTAATTGTGTTGTATCTTCTAAAACAAGTGATCAACATGCTAATAGCATTCCAACTGGTCCTAAGGCAGCTATCAACCAAAGGTTGTGATCTATCTGAAGAGAGACAACTTTTGGTTCAAAACTGATTTACTCATTGCTTGCGCCTCAGTATTGAATTTTCTGTGACTCTCAAGTTTCAGCATGCCCGTCTTTGACGCTTGGCGTTGTGCCTTAAATTCAAAATGCATATTCTCCGCGTATTTTCGATCACTAAATCTTTTTTCCTTCTACATGTTCCAACACTCTACACTAGTAGAAAAAAACTGAATTAAAGACAAATCATCATCATTCACTATTTAAGTTAAAACGAGAAAGGAAAAGTTGAGGATATGTATGACTGAGTTTGAGAAAGGATAATGCATGGACAAGGTATAAACGTCGTAGTCTAAATTGCCTGGTGCAAACCGAACAGATACTTATTAGCTATGAGCTCTCATCTCATATTAGTGGTACCAGAAAATATCATCCACTTCAATGATTAGTCCTCACAAATCTACCGAATAGCAGTTCTTTGAACACAGAAATTACATTACTGTCTCTCCTCAAATGCTCTTAATCCACAAATGTTCTATTGCAATTGAAGCAACTTCATGGCATTTCGGATATCCGGTTATCCGATTCGAAAATTTCGAATATCCAATTTTCGGATATTCGGTTTTTCCGGATCGGATTCAAATCATAATTTTACCGATTCGAAATTTTCGGATATCCGAAATTTTCGAATATCCAAAATTTCGAATCGGATCGAATAATCCGAAATGAACAGCCCTACATTGGCTACTCCTCGATACTCAGCCTCTGCACTAGAGCGAGATAATGTAGACTATCGTTTTGCAGACCATAAGATCAAGTTATCTCCAAAAAACATACAATAACTAGACGTGGAGCATTTGGTATCCGGACAACCACCCCAATCAACATTTGTATACGAGACAAGTGTAGAGACTGACGATCGATATAGATGTAAGTCATAGTCAAGTGTTCAAATATCTCGATCATAAACCGAACATTTTTATTATCTCTTATTACATCCTGAATCGACGGAACAATTGACTTAGTGCATGTTTGAATTGACTTTCGTGAAAATCAGAAAATTGACATGTTTAACTGACCAAAATCAATTCTGTCAGAATCAATTTTGTCATTAATTTGAATTTTATCATTTTCTTTATTACCCTCTTTAATTTTCATCAACAATTCTATCCACTTTCATTACTCTCTTTAAATATCTAGAAATAATTAATTAAAAAAATTCAAATATACAACCTTTCATTATCCTCTTTAAATATCTAGAAATAATTAATTAAAAAAAATCAAATATACAACCTTTCATTATCCTCTTTAAATATCTAGAAATAATTACTAAAAACAAATTCAAATATGCAACTTTCATTACCCTCTTTAAATATCTATAAATAATTACTAAAAAAATCAAATATAATACTCATGTTCTGTTTTGAGTATGATATTGTTAATTTTAGGACATTTCTCGTACTTAGGAATGAGAATAGTGCAACTCATTCGGCTTCAAATATTTTATTTAATTAGTATTGTTATAAAATATGTTATCCTTTTTCGGTTTTGTACTTAATTTCTTTTTTACTTTTCGATATGATTATCTAGTATCATACTTCTTCGAGCTTTAACTTCATACACGTTGACTAAAGTTGACATTTGTTCATGTGTAATTGCAGATTAGAACTTTAAACTCCTCAAACATCCTAACATTGTCCGATTTACGAGGATTATCTTTCTCCTTTTTCTATTGTCTTCTTTCAAATACTCTGAATATTATTAATATAATATATTATATTTTGAACAAACAAGAAATAAATATACCCAAGTTTAAGTATTTAAAAGTTAATTATTTTTAAAGAATTACCTGAAGAGCCGCAACGCATGTGGCGTGAAAATCACTGGAACTTAGGGAGCCGTGGCTCATTCGGAGCCTAGGCTCCAGTGATTTTTCACGATTAAGAGTACATGCACAATTAGTATTGTAATAATATTTAAATATTATTTTCACTTTAAATTAGTATTGTAATAATATTCTACTAATATTTAAGTACTATATTGCACTTTAAATTCTATTATCTATTTGTAATTTTTATTTACATACTTTCATCTATTTATGTATAGTAATTTTTATTTATATATATATATATATCCATTTTGGTAATTCTACATTCAAAAACAATTCTGATCAAAACTATCCAAACATAAATCAATTATAAGAATCACTTTTACATTGTTGCATCCAAACATAAATTATTTATGTCAGAATCAATTCTGTCCATCGCTAATCCAAACATAGCCTTAGTATTACCTTACATGCCTTCACATATCGACACTAATTATATTAGGGTCTACACGGAACTCCTAGACGGCGTCGGAAGACGAACTCAATATGTGAAGTACAGTTACACGAATCCTGTAAACTGAACCTCCATGTGGGAAGATAAAATTATTTCATTCACGACACACTCGATCAAGCTTAGGATCTGTCTATCGAAATGATTTGATCATTATATCTCATATAAATTAGTTGACAACAAGACCATATCATAGATATGTCTATTGTGTTGGTCAATGCCTAGTCAACCTAATACCATATGAGAATCCGAGTGTTCTCTCGAAGATACATTCGAGGAATGAATCCTAATCTTGACTCAACTACCACCTTTAATCTACGTCGCAATATACCCAATCCAAGCCGTGTCTCAATCTATAAGACATTTGAACATAGGACAGGATCAAAGTACATTACTTTGTAGACAAAGCGCATATCGACCTCAAGTCTAAGGACTAATATCTCCACACACTGATCATAGACATATATAACAAACAGTACATCAACAGGGGTATACCAATACTTCTCAAGTATCCACGTGTCCATCATGAGTTACCATAACTCGTAGCAGGTGAGACATACTACATCCTCTAAGGATATGATGCAAATCACATGTTGACTTATCACATATCATCGATATCCCTATTTCGATGATCATTAGTCGAGTCTGTTTTAAGAGTTACACTATAATATTAATATATCACCTTATTAATAACTACGTAACCTCTAGGGATGCATTTATAGAATATTATAAACAACCAACTAATAATTCCAAATGTCATAATATTAATCTCCATTAATAAAATACGAATGTTTATAAAGTACATTTGTCCTTATATATATTGTCTAAAAGACATAAATATAATATAGATTGTCTCTACGACATAAATATACTTTTAGTACGTGTTTATGATTTTGCAGAGGTTGGGGTGCAAAAAAGAATTGCAAATCAAAAAATTTGAGGGGTTCAAAGCGTAAAGTGATTTTTTTGTTTGGTTTTCTGCATCACAAAAAAAAAAACAGATCTACAAAATCCCAGTGTTAAAGAGTAAATGAGGTATTTATAGTTTAAAAATAGGATTAAAGTATAAATATAGTAACTTAGGGGTTAAAAATAATTATTAAGGGAGCAGGGGGACAAAAATGACCATTGCAAAAATTGAGGGGTGCAAAGCGCAAAGTGATTTTTTTGTTTGGTTTTCTCCTGGGTGTCAAATGTCAGTCATTTGGGCTGAAGTTGGGCCTGTATACCAAAACATTCTAATATGGAAAAAAACAGATCTACAAAATCCCAGTCCCAGGAGGAGAAACTAAATCCCAATCCAAATCACAGTCGAATCCTTATTCTCTCTACACATCTTCACACACATATTCGATATAGCATTCATCAAGGCTGTACGTTTAACACCGTGTATTGTGATAATGTGGGAATTGCTTCTAATAAATCCCATAGTATTATTGTTGTAGATGTCTCACTTATATTCTAATGTTTCTTCCTTTTTCATGATAATCAGAATCACAATGATTCGCTGTAAGAGACTTAAACTTGATAGAGTTGAACTTGATAGGTTTACCGATCTTCCAATTAATGTCAAACACAAGATTCAGGAGCACTTGTCTATTGAGGAAGCCGCAAAAATGAGTGTTTTGTCTACACTGTGGAGACATGTTTGGGCTTCGAACCCCAAGCTCGTATTTTCTGCTCAGTTTTGCAGCAACAAGCCATCAGGCAAATTAATAGACATCATTAATACAATTCTGTCGCAGCACGTTGGAGCCATTAAGACATTTTTCGTGAATATTTCATCAATACCTAAATCTCAGCACTCAGTTATCGATGAATGGATTCTTTTGTTGTCAAAAAATGGTCTCAAGGATCTCACCCTTGAGAATCTAGGCAATGCTTCTTACAAATTGCCTTCTTACATCTACGGCGTAGAACTAGAACGTTTGGACCTGTCCACTTGCATTTTCAGGCCGCCTTCCAAATTTAGGGGTTTCCACAAGCTCATAAGGCTTTCACTACGTCGAGTCATCTTAGTGTTGTTGGACATTCATACTTCCTTCTTGTGGATGCCAAACCTTGAGAGGCTGCATGCAACGAAATGCAAACCATTACATCACTTTAAAATATATGCTCCAAAACTTTCGCAGTTTCGTTTCTATAATACTGGCCCAGTCACCCTTAATTTGGATAATTTCATGGACTGTCGGAAGCTGAAAATAGTTGTACTTCAATCACAAAGAAATCGAGATAAAGTTATGAACTTGACAAATCTTCTCAGCTGCTGCCCTGAAGTGAGTTATCTTGGTCTGGATGGTTACTACTTCAAGGTATGCTGCAAAATTTCGATATCTTTGCATAGCCAAAAATGATGCATATGTTTGTAATATGTAATTAATGTTACTCTTTTGTGGTTGCCTTCTGTCTAGTCTTTTGCTTCTGATGCTGAAGCAGAGAGACTCCCCACACGCCTAGACAGCCTGAGGTTTCTCTGTTCGTACAGTTTCGATTTTGACGATGAAGATCATATATTTGGCCTTCTAAGAATGCTTAGAAGTACTCCCAATTTGAAGGACCTAATATTTATGGTAAGTTATGAAGTTCATGAGTTATTACCATTATCCATGTAAAGAGCCGTAAATCTTAGTGATTTTTGCTTTTATAATGCCTTTAGTCGGGCTCAAAGACGAAAGGTGGCGTGAAAGACGATGTGAATCATTTTGGAGGACCAGCCTACAGTACACAAGGACTCAACAAGCTTCAGAAATTGAAAATACGGGCATTCCATGGTTTAAGAGCCGAATTGCTCTTTGTAAGGTTTATACTTGCCTCTGCACCTTTACTCCTGAAGATCATCCTGTTGGTACATGAAAGTATTCATGAAAGGGAATACTTGACGATCTCAGAGGAGTTGATGAGGTTCCCTCGGGCATCTCCCGAATTGGAAATAATATGTGAACTGCCAAAACAAGCCGAGCGAGTGCTCCATTGAGATGGCCGGACCCGCTTTATCATAAAGTTGCCTCATGTCTGTAATAGTGACTAGTATTAGAGGGTTCTATATTATTTATCTTGAACTGCATGTTATCTTGGATATTTATACGTTTGGTTCCTCATCCAGAAAGTAAAGGTAGTTTTTGTGTGTTACGTACACTCGATGTTTGGCAATTGCTTTAAATCGGTTGTCTAATTTAAAGTGATAAACTGCAGAAGCGCAGTGGAAATGGATGCATCCCATGAATAGGAACAAGAAAGTATGCTTCATTCATTTGAAGCTATTTTCACTGTATTATCATTATTGTTTTCCTCCTTGAATCTCTTCCAATCCTTTATCACAGTATTGGAGCAGATAGATTTAGTGTTTCCCAATAGCGGTTTTATTTTGAATGTATGGGAACTTGTTATGTATTCCTTCAGTTTTGATACGACAAAGAGAAGTTGAAGGATTTCCGATCTTTATATGTGATTGAAGCACTCAGTGCAATTTTTCGTGTATGATATATCAAGCTGATGCGTACAGAGAGGTCTGGTATATATTAAATATTTACACCAGTACTGTATATTTGAAGGCAGAGGGTGGGGTTTATAAAATAAATTATTTACAGTTAGGAGTTTGTCTTTTAATTCCTACTTTCTGTTAACTGTTATACTTAATCTTTTTCTTCTATATGTATCATCTGGAGAGAATGCTACAAACTATGTTGCCTTATGACTGCTGCATATTGTAATATGGTTTCCAGGTATAGATTTTTGATAAGGCATTTTACCTTTGCTGTTTATCTCTGGGTTTCATAACCATCAACAGTGTGATGTTAAAATGAAACTCCAATCATTTTTGGACCGAGGTTGATAGTTGCGATATGGATCATAGTATCAGTGGCTCATTAACCATTCAATTACAAGCTTCAATTTATATGTTCAGAAATAAATCAAGGTGAATTAGCACCGAGTCGCTTATTAAAGGGTGATGTAGACAGTGTTATTTCTATTCCATTAGTTGTAGGAAGAGTCTCAACAGTGGCATGTCCTTTAGCATTTTCATACTTGGTCTGGCTGTCCTGTGAACTCCAAAAATGTGCTGTCATTGTATAATTGCAGTGAGTACTGTTCCTGAAGAAGGATTAGTAGGGTGACAGAACAAATTTGTCCTGAGATAGCAGTTGTTGGCGTTTGAGTGACAGGGGTAGCTAGTGGTATTGGTGAAGGGCGCTGTTTTATTGTTATGTCAGCACTGAGGCAACGACAGGGGCTGGTAAAAAGAACTACTGGAGGAGCCACTGTGGCAGCAACAGGATGTTGGAATCAGTAGCATTAGCAGTACTATCTGGTAACTGGTTACTTGGCCATGTGGCAATTGGTGCCACCACAACAGGATCATCAATTTGTGACACCAGGCGCACTCTGTCAAGGATTCTTGCTAAGGATAAAAAATCACAAGGTAGCTTGGAGTGTTTTAGAGGTGAGTTATACCTTTCTCGGCCTTTTGACTAAGATCAAGTGTTTCAGAGATGTGTTTGGAAAGTTTAGCCGGTCTTTTTTCTTTATGAAAAGTCTCTAGAATGATAGATGAGAACAAACAAGTCTTGGACATTCTTGAAATAAATAAAAACTTGAGTTACTGTGCCAGTCACCCATTTTTCTGACTCTTAAGATTTCTAATCCTTCTTTTTCTAGTGTAGGAACACTTGGAGGTGTACTAAAAGGAAAATCTATCATTGGAGGAGTTTCCACACTTGGAAGACAAGGAAGTAGCTTAGACGTCATTGTCAAAAGAGCAAGTGGTCATGCGTGATATTGACAAAGGTAAGAAGATTATTTGGATGTAGTTGTATTTGCCTATTTTTTGCTTCATCTACGTGTCTATAAATCATCCTAAAATTAAAGATCAAACTTTGCGGTGATCAATGGAAATGAAGATTTGGGATCAAAGGAATATGGATCTGTGCAGTGACACACCGCAACACATTTTATGGTGTGCTTTTATGCGCAGTGGCTCATGTAAGGATACAATTGGGGGATTGTCGAAATGGAAATCAGATAAAAACAAAATCTAAGCGCATCCACCACAAGTGAGTTAATTTTAAAGAAAAAAAAACGAAAAAAAGGCAAAATAGATCGGCCCCGCCCTGAACCAGACGACTTTTATTTCCGTGCACACCTAAACTTTATATTGGCCTAATTACCCCCCCCCCCCCCCCCCTGAATTTGATAGTTAGGGAATTTGGGGTTTTTACAACAACTAAGTAGCTGAAGAATAATGTGTTGCTAATAATTTTTTTTTTTTTTTTAAATTGTTGATGACCATGAATGTAGCCTTATACATTTTGATGTCTTTTTCCTGAAATTTTCCCTCAAAGCTTCTCTGCCGTTTTTAATGCGCTTTGTTCCTCTTAGTTGGCATTGAGGCGCTGTTAATTGTGGCCAATCGTAAGTTCGATTGCAAATATTTTTTGATTAATCAGATGAGATATTGGGAGAATTCTTGGAATCAGGCAAAGCTCAACCCAATTCCAGTAAATGGTAGTGTTAGAAACTAATTTCCACAATTGGTGAAAATGAGAACCCCCTATCGGCCCTTCAATGTTGCAGTTTAACGTCCAAAATCAGACGGAACGTCGAGTTTTCTTTACACTGAAGGCGCAATAGATTTGTAGCGCCTTCAGGTTGAGTGGAATAACTACACTGCATGTTTTGTTAATCTTGCAATACATTTTTTTTTTGTTAATCTCATCCATCTCCTGTTGCATTTTGCAAGCTGTCTGATTCTTTGAAGCTTCACTAGTATGTAGCCTGTGTAACACTCTAACCTTGATGTATAAGTACTTCTTCCTTCCCAATACAAGTTAGAGCCATTTTGACTTGCACAGAGCTAAAATGTTTAAATAGATGATCTTTACATAAATAACCAGCCGGATTCATTCTTTATTTTTCTTAGGTACATAGATTGTACATCGATTATATCCGGTTACACACATATTATAATTTTTTTTAATGTCAAACACAAGATTCAGGAGCACTTGTCTATTGAGGAAGCCGCAAAAATGAGTGTTTTGTCTACACTGTGGAGACATGTTTGGGCTTCGAACCCCAAGCTCGTATTTTCTGCTCAGTTTTGCAGCAACAAGCCATCAGGCAAATTAATAGACATCATTAATACAATTCTGTCGCAGCACGTTGGAGCCATTAAGACATTTTTCGTGAATATTTCATCAATACCTAAATCTCAGCACTCAATTATCGATGAATGGATTCTTTTGTTGTCAAAAAATTGTCTCAAGGATCTCACCCTTGAGAATCTAGGCAATGCTTCTTACAAATTGCCTTCTTACATCTACGGCGTAGAACTAGAACGTTTGGACCTGTCCACTTGCATTTTCAGGCCGCCTTCCAAATTTAGGGGTTTCCACAAGCTCATAAGGCTTTCACTACGTCGAGTCATCTTAGTGTTGTTGGACATTCATACTTCCTTCTTGTGGATGCCAAACCTTGAGAGGCTGCATGCAACGAAATGCAAACCATTACATCACTTTAAAATATATGCTCCAAAACTTTCGCAGTTTCGTTTCTATAATACTGGCCCAGTCACCCTTAATTTGGATAATTTCATGGACTGTCGGAAGCTGAAAATAGTTGCACTTCAATCACAAAGAAATCGAGATAAAGTTATGAACTTGACAAATCTTCTCAGCTGCTACCCTGAAGTGAGTTATCTTGGTCTGGATGGTTACTACCTCAAGGTATGCTGCAAAATTTCGATATCTTTGCATAGCCAAAAATGATGCATATGTTTGTAATATGTAATTAATGTTACTCTTTTGTGGTTGCCTTCTGTCTAGTCTTTTGCTTCTGATGCTGAAGCAGAGAGACTCCCCACACGCCTAGACAGCCTGAGGCTTCTCTGTTCGTACAGTTTCGATTTTGACGATGAAGATCATATATTTGGCCTTCTAAGAATGCTTAGAAGTACTCCCAATTTGAAGGACCTAATATTTATGGTAAGTTATGAAGTTCATGAGTTATTACCATTATCCATGTAAAGAGCCGTAAATCTTAGTGATTTTTGCTTTTATAATGCCTTTAGTCAGGCTCAAAGACGAAAGGTGGCGTGAAAGACGATGTGAATCATTTTGGAGGACCAGCCTACAGTACACAAGGACTCAACAAGCTTCAGAAATTGAAAATACGGGCATTCCATGGTTTAAGAGCCGAATTGCTCTTTGTAAGGTTTATACTTGCCTCTGCACCTTTACTCCTGAAGATCATCCTGTTGGTACATGAAAGTATTCATGAAAGGGAATACTTGACGATCTCAGAGGAGTTGATGAGGTTCCCTCGGGCATCTCCCGAATTGGAAATAATATGTGAACTTCCAAAACAAGCCGAGCCAGTGCTCCATTGAGATGGCCGGACCCGCTTTATCATCAAGTTGCCTCATGTCTGTAATATTGACTAGTATTAGAGGGTTCTATATTATTTATCTTGAACTGCATGTTATCTTGGATATTTATACGTTTGGTTCCTCATCCAGAAAGTAAAGGTAGTTTTTGTGTGTTACGTACACTCGATGTTTGGCAATTGCTTTAAATCGGTTGTCTAATTTAAAGTGATAAACTGCAGAAGCGCAGTGGAAATGGATGCATCCCATGAATAGGAACAAGAAAGTATGCTTCATTCATTTGAAGCTATTTTCACTGTATTATCATTATTGTTTTCCTCCTTGAATCTCTTCCAATCCTTTATCACAGTATTGGAGCAGATAGATTTAGTGTTTCCCAATAGCAGTTTTATTTTGAATGTATGGGAACTTATGTATTCCTTCAGTTTTGATACGACAAAGAGAAGTTGAAGGATTTCCGTTCTTTATACTGTGATTGAAGCACTCGGTGCAATTTTTTGTGTATGATATCTCAATCTGATGCATACAGAGAGGTCTGGTATATATTAAATATTTACACCAGTACTGTATATTTGAAGGCAGAGGGTGGGGTTTTTAAAATAAATTATTTACAGTTAGGAGTTTGTCTTTTAATTCCTACTTTCTGTTAACTGTTATACTTAATCTTTTTCTTCTATATGTATCATCTGGAGAGAATGCTACAAACTATGTTGCCTTATGACTGCTGCATATTGTAATATGGTTTCCAGGTATAGATTTTTGATAAGGCATTTTACCTTTGCTGTTTATCTCTGGGTTTCATAACCATCAACAGTGTGATGTTAAAATGAAACTCCAATCATTTTTGGACCGAGGTTGATAGTTGCGATATGGATCATAGTATCAGTGGCTCATTAACCATTCAATTACAAGCTTCAATTTATATGTTCAGAAATAAATCAAGGTGAATTAGCACCGAGTCGCTTATTAAAGGGTGATGTAGACAGTGTTATTTCTATTCCATTAGTTGTAGGAAGAGTCTCAACAGTGGCATGTCCTTTAGCATTTTCATACTTGGTCTGGCTGTCCTGTGAACTCCAAAAATGTGCTGTCATTGTATACAAAGCTGACTTATGCTAAGAAGGTTAGCAACTAAGCCATCAACATGAAGTACATTCTTCAAGGCTGGTACATCAGGAACATTCAACATTTCTTTACCAATAATCTTGATCTTACTCCCACCTTCAAAAATCACGTGACCTCTATTGAATGACTCTTAGTTCTTCATAAAGCCTTTCGTACTTGTCATATGGCATGAATGCTCACAATCAAAGTATCAAGAACCTGCAATGTTAGTTCTTTAATGCAGTAATATAGATATTGCAAGTTAAGTCCATTTTGGGAAGTCAATCTCTCTTAAAATATTTCTCCTTTTCTGTTCAGAAATGTAGTTTCGAATGTTGTCTGAAATGTTTGGACAACATTTTAGACGACATTTTAGGAAATACCTTGTTCACAGAATTTTGAAGTTTGAAGTAGTATGTCATTATATTTCCAAGGAAGCTTAAGTAACTACTCACATACTTCAGATTATTCTTTGATATAAACAAGACAATCTTATTCTTTCCTTTACAAAATAGATTTTCTCATTTTTATCAACGAAATTAGAGTAAACAATTTTAAGAGATTTTAGATACCCAATACTTGCATATGAAGACTTACTGGAGTAAAGAATTCATCTACTTTAAAGATCCTCGTGCTGAGCTTCTGGAAAGTGGCTACGGTAGAATCCAAAATTTACACGAATCTTATCAAATTAGAGATCTTTTTTTATAAGTGCTGCCTCTAAACGGGTAATTGTGCCTTTTAAATCATGGTTCTCACGAGTTAAAGATTTGTCTTTTAAGTCACGTTGCTCAGATTCAATGATTAAAGAATTACAAAGATTTTGTACTTCCTTAATCATGTCATCTTGAGAGTCAACTTGATCCAATCATAGAGCCTCATTACTTGAAATAAAATCACTAAAGCAATTTACATCTAGATAGTTAAAATATTCATACCTTAGAGATGTTCCCACATATGTTGTCGCTGATGTTGTCACAAATGTTGTGACAACATTGTCAATGACATATTTGTTATCAGACAGAGATTGTTCGAAAACTGCAATTTACATCAATATAGTTAAAATATTCATACCTGTCAGATATTGCTGCAGATGTTGTCACTGATGTTGTCACACATGTTGAGACAACATTGTTGATGGCATCTTCAGTATTGGACATAAACTGTTCGAAATCAGCAACCAACATTGCTTGTGATTCTGGTTCTGGATCTCCTTCTTCATCATCACTAAGAAAAACTCACTGACTCTTACCAAATTTCTAAGAGTGTTTGTACATTTATTAGCATAATGACCCCATATTGAGCATGCATGTCCGGACTCAAGTTGTTTGAGATCAAATTTGGTATGATTCGAATTGAATTTCCTTAGTTATCTTTTTGTGTATTTGAAGAAAAATTGGTGGACTGATGATTAAAGGTTTGACTTTTGTACTCTTTGAATTTAGACTTAATCCTATCATTGTTGATCTTTCTCACCATCGAAATGAATTTTCGAGAGAGCAAGACAACATTAACACCATCACAAACTTCTTTAATCGTACAAATCTTTGTATTGAACTTCTCAGGAAGGGAACATGGAGTCTTTTCCACAAGTTGGGTGTTGGTTAAAGGAGCAACAAACACTTCACATTTATTAGAAGGTATGTTGGACAGAATGTTGTCCAACATTTGTTCCCCACATATTCACATACATGAAATATGTTGTCACAAATGCTACGACATTAATTCCAACATTATCAATGTCATTCAACTTTTTAAAATAGGATTTTACGTCTTCTGTTTCTTCCATCCTCAAATGTTCATTTTTTTCATTGTAGCTCGCATTATTGGTTTCTTCCGCCGTCCATTTGAATTTGGGTGTAACAATAATGTCACATTCCTCATCCGACGGCTACATTGGTACAACATACCTATGGATTATAGATATTCATGCCCTAACATCAATTAATTTGATATGAGAACATAGACGTATCTTCCAGTAGGCATAATTTGAACCAACGGGAAATCTATCAATATTTTGGATTTTTCGGATCCATAGCTTAGAATCAGGACCAATCACTTATTTTATTAAGTGTTGGTTCTGATACCACTTGTTGGGACGAGAGTCCGAGGCTACGGAAAGCAAAAATAAGATTAAATTCAAAATTAAATGCTAAAACAATTATTGCCTACAATGTTGAGACAACATTGGTGACAACATCTGACAAAAACAGAATAAACCTTTAAGAGTAAATGCAACGGAAAAATAAAAGACACAAACGTTTATATTTTCAAGGGTATATATTAATATAGCCTTTGATGGTCAGTGACCGATGTATTATATATATTATATACAATTACAATTGAATATTTTTTACAAATTGAGCAATGAAATCGAAAAAGAAATTACAAAAATAAATAAGAAGTCACAGATGACTTCAGCCTAAAGATAAAAAGTCTAAAAAGACAAATACAACATCTTCATTACAATTGCTTCAACAATAAACTTGATCTAGAATCTGGGCAACAATCGTAATGTGAGATAGATGTTGTTATACTACTTTAGGCTAAGGTGTTGATCCATATTTCTGAAGTGAATCCCGAGAGCTCTCTTGGTATTTTTACATTTTGATTATGGATGACAATACTCTGAAGTTCCTCCTCTATTTATAGTGTGGAACTTCCTTAAAACTCTCGCTGGTTGGTTGTGAAAGTTGAGAGAAAATATGAAGCAGCTTGGACCTCTTCCAGCTCCTTGAATTTCTCAACAACTTTGACTTGGCCTTCAAGTTGATTTGATTCCAAGCTTGACTTGTTCAATTCCCACGTTTTAAATACTCCGTATTCACTTAGGACATTTTAACTCACGATAACAAACCTTTGTTTTGGCCGGAAGAATAGGGAAAATTGTTTCCAAAGATGTTGGATTAGATGTTGCGGAAACACCGGAGACAACATCTGCAGGACACTGCGGATGTTGCGCAACACTTGCGGCAACATCTGCAGAACACTGCAGATGTTGTTCAGACATAAAACCTGGTGTTGTTACAACACTCACACAACATCAACAAGACATAATAAAAAGCATATATTATTGCATAAACAAATTGCAAAGTCTCTAGCATTATACTCCCTCCGTTCCAATTTACGTGACACCCTTTTATTTTTTGTCTGTCTCAAAAAAATATCACATTTCTATATTTAAAAAATAATTTAGCTTTATGAAATGATTTACAGTCACATTTATTTAATACTTATTTTAAACTACACATTTTAAAAATCTTTTTTTTCTTAAACTCCGTGTCAAGTCAAATAATGTCACATAAATTGAAACAAATGGAGTTATAAAATAGCCACAATATACTTATGACCTAACAGGTCGTCTACGTACTCGTATTATTTTAAAAAGAACCCTTTTCATGTAATAACCCCAAGATACTAACACCCGTAGTATCAAGACATATCCACTTTTCAAATCAAGATACTTTTCTTGAAATCAAGTCATTTATCCTATTTTTAAATCAACCAAGTAAACCACTATTTTAACTTTCCATAAAGTCGTTATAACTAACTTCTCATAAAGTCATTATAACACTTTATAACAACTTCCACATCGGGTTCGGTCACACCATTAGAAATATTTCTTCCTTGTTTTGCACAGGACTCGATTTTGTCAATTGGAGAGTTTAGCATCCTCATATGTTTTGCAGCCATGACTACCTACACATGACTGGGGCATATTTTAAGGGTTGCATTCTCATCTACTCAATTGTACATTGTCCATATTCTCGCATTAGCTTTTCATTCATGATAAAAAAATTGCTTACCTGATCGCCTTGATAGCGTCAAGACTAAACCTTACCCAGTTGAAAGTTCAACATCTTCGTTTACCAAAAACTGGGGCATTTTAAGAATTCACTGCAAGAAAATGGCAATAGACAGGAAAAAAACAGGTCAACTAGGTCTTCAGTCCAAACCAATCTGAGAATGCAAGCATCAAAAGCCAAAGCTACAAAGTCGACGCTAATCAAACACTCATTTCCTAAAACTCACTATTTTTCTTTAAGTGCAGGATCTTCATATCAGCAAAGACGGGAGCACAACAATAAGCCCATGCGGGTTACAAACACACAACGTCTATGCAATGACGCTATCTCAATCGGGCGGGTCACAAAGGCGATTCGCCCATAAAGCGTCATTTCATTTAAGTCTATGCAACGACTTCATACATGTTTCGTCTATGCAACGACGAACATCTGCATCACGTCTATGCAACGACGTCATTTCATTTAAGCATATGCAACAGTTTCATCTATGTTTTGTCTATGCAACGACGAACATCTGCATCGCGTCTATGCAACGACGTCATTTCATGTAAGCCTATGCAACGACTTCATCTATGTTTCGTTCATGCAACGACGAACATCTGCATCACGTCTATGCAACGACGTCATTTCATGTAAGCCTATGCAACAACTTTATCTATGTTTCGTCTATGCAATGATGAGCATATGCATCGCGTCTATGCAACGACGAACATCTGCATCGCGTCTATGCAACGACGTCATTTCATTTAAGTATATGCAACAGCTTCATCTATATTTTGTCTATGCAACGACGAACATCTGCATCGCGTCTATGCAACGACGTCATTTCATGTAAGCCTATGCAACGACTTCATCTATGTTTCGTTCATGCAACGACGAACATACGTCACGCGTCATCTGACGGCGTCATTTCATGTAAGCCTATGCAACTTCATCTATGTTTCGATCATGCAATGACGAGCATCTGCGTCACGTCATCGCGACACTCTTTCATGTAAGCCTATCTGGCGACCGTTTATGTTTCGTCTATGCAACGAAGAGCATCTGCGTCGCGTCTGCGCGGCAACGACGCCAATTCATGTAAGCCTATGCAACGGCCATCTATGTTTCGTCTATCTGACGACGAGTCTGCGTCAGCGTCATACAACGGCGCCACTTTCATCTAAGCCTATCTGGCGACCGTCATCTATGTTTCGTCTATGCAACGACGAACATCTGCATCGCGTCTGTGCAACGACACCATTTCATGTGAGCCTATGCAACGACTTCATCTATATTTCGTCTATGCAACGACGAACATTTGTATCGTGTCTATGAAACGACGTCATTTCATTTAAGCCTATGCAACGACTTTATCTATGTTTCGGCTATGCAACGACGAACATCTGCATTGCATCCGAAAACGACACCATCTTCGTCCAGAAACGACGAACAACTGCATTTGCGTCGAAGCAGCGCCATCTTCGCCGTCTGAAAGCGCGAACATCTACATCGTCGTAAACAACGCCATCTTCATTTCCTTTGCATTTTGACCTCGGGAACAAACACCCTAGAGGCATTTCAGGGAACAAACACCCTGTCTTTTCCTGTATCCCATCGCAATTGTAACCTAGTGTCATCAAGATTCGACACTGGGACATATTTTTGAATCGGTATTCGTCCGTCCATAATTTTAGCATCGCAGCAACCCAGTGTCCTCATAATTCGACACTGAGACATTTTTAAATCTGCATCAGCTTTGTTTTTTATTTTCGCATCACAACGATCCAGTGTCATCATAATTTGACACTGGGACAATTTTGAGTCTGCATCAGCCCCACTTTTGAGTTCTAGTTTATAAAACAGGACAAAATTGGCTAAAAGTCAACATCTTTGTCCGAAGACTCTTCCATCATCTCCGTACAAAGAGGGACAAACTGTTGACACCCAAATTTGACTCATCTTTTAGTCATTTCTTGCAATTTTAAGCATTTTAGGACACCACATTTTAGTCATCATTTTTTGCATTTTTTACATAATATTCTATGTTTATTTCTTCACAAAATGACATTGCATCTTTTTATTTTAAATTAAGCATGATGTCTTTGTTAATATTATGTTTCTATTATTATTACACCGTCGTTTTATTTTATTAATGTTTGCATCTCTTTAAATAATTAATTGACATCCCGTTTTTATTTTTAATTAGGCATTAAACATTTCTTAAATATTGTATTTCATTATTATTGTATCGGCATTTTTATTTTGATAATTTTGTACATTTTTAAATAATTGTTTTTTAAATAATAAACCCGTTTTACATTTTTGTCAAATCAGTCCAGTCCGAGGCACAATCTGGATCAGTCCAATCCGCCGAAAACCGAAGCCCAAACTGAGGCCCAAAAATGAGGCTCAGTACACCTTTCATCTTTTTCCCCCAAAACCCAAAACTAAACCTAAACCTAATCCCACACTATAAATAGAAACTATTCCCTCCTTATTCTAAAAAAATACTTCAGCCGCACTTGACATTGGGGATACTCATTTTATCTCATCTTCTTCATAATCCCTTCTACTTTTCAAGAACACCCCTTACCTTCACCATTCTCCCTTTACTCTCGACCACCATCGACCATCTCCTCATCGCCGTCGGTGACCCAACGAACCACGCCGCCATTGTCTGTTCGTGAACCACACCAACATCACCGTCGAACCATCGTTGAACCCCGGTACCATCGCTCACATCGACATACCCACTGTTACAGCGGCGTCGCTCCGGCGTTCGTCGTGGAAGTGACGCCGCCTCTCATTTTGTGGTTAACTGGGTTTGATTTCGGTATGGACTGATTTTGCATTTTTGGCATCTTATGGTTATATGTCGTTGGTTTCGATACGGACTGATCTTTTTGCACTTTTGGTATCTGGCCGGAGTTCCTAAAAACTCCGGCGACCTTCGTTAGTATCATTTTTATCTTTGGGATCTGTTGTTGACTTCGTTGGACTGATTTTTGCATTTTTAGGATATCTTGCCAGAATTTTAAACTCTGGCATCTCTCTGGTTTAACCGGCGATACTATATTGTCTGCTGGTGTTTTAGACTGATTTTTTAATTTTGGGTACGTTCTGAAATTTTCGGCGACCTTTTAGAGCGATTCTTTTACGGACTATTTTGATCACCTTGTCCCTTTGGGTTGTTGGTCGCTGGTTTACTGGCTTGTTTTTGGCAAGTTAATGGACCGATTTCTTTATTTCTTTCGCTAGAACTGATTTGAACAACTTATTACACTTGGTGAAAGTTTACCTGATTTGAACAGATACTACTCATTGACCAATGAAAAAGTTATCCGTCGATTTTTGAGGCCTCCACAGTTACAAAGACGGAAAATAAAATAAAATAAAGCTTTCTGGGCGTTGATGATTTCTTCTACTTACACGGGATAACCAACATGCGCTGGCAGGGCGAATTTTCGCAGCCGGACTTGTTTAAGATGTCCCATTTTATTTTTTATATATCTGAGCCCTCCGTGTTTAAAACTATTACTATTTTGGCGCGGATCTGAAGGTTTTATTTATTTTATTATTTCTAGCAATATTGGCCGATGAATGAATATCCGTCTGATTTCCAAGGCCTCCCCTGTACAAAAGACGGATTTATTTTTGACTTTACTTATTAATTCTTGTCATTTCTTTAAAATTACTTATTCTATTACTAACACTTTTACTAAGTGTTTATGCAGGTATCCGGAGATCATCTTGTGCAGAAGACCTAAAAAGGGCTAAAAAATGTCCCGGAGTTTTATTCGATTTTAGCTTTATTATTCTGTATTGCATTCCATTGTAATTGTAAATTATGAAAGTTGCTTAGAATATGTAGAATAAAAAGACAATAAATAATTAACCTAGGTTTGAACGGATAACCGCAAGTTAGCGGATCTTAAAGGATGCCTAACCCCTTCCCTTTAGGATAATAAAGAACCCGATCCAGAATCTCATTAATTTCGCAGACCATTAAATGGAGATTAATTGCAGTATTTTTATTGCAATAAATCAAGTGTCCTAATTCACTTAACTAATTAGGTGACGACTCCTCAAAATCAGCATTATTGCTCCATCCAGGGAACCGCGCCAAAGAACAATGTTGCGGATACCGTTCCGACCCCGCGGTAAAAAACGGGCGCGACACATATATCGTCGAGGTTTTTCCATGGCTTATATACTATTATATATGGATGACATTATCTTGACTGCCTCTTTTGATGCTTTGCGAAAGTCTATTATGACGATGCTCAGTTCTGAGTTTGCCATGAAAGACTTGGGTCAATTGATTTATTTTTTGGGGATTGCTGTCACTCGTCATGCAGATGGGTTGTTCTTATCACAGAGAAAGTATGCAGCAGAGATCATTGAGAGGACTGGGATGTCATCCTGTAAGTCTACTTCTACTCCAGTTGATATTAAGCCCAAGTAGCCTGCAAACCACGTCAGCCAATTAAGCACACTTGACAAACTATATGTGACATTGGACCTAAAACCATTGATTGCGTTTTCATAGGATATGCCACAAATAGTATGGCATATCGATTTCTGGTTCACAAATCAGAAAATCCCGACATTCAAGTGAATACGGTAATTGACTGACTTCTTTGAAACCATATATTCGTAAAAAAGAGAATGTGAGTCGTCTAAACGACCTCGGGAAGAAACAATGGAAAATGTTCCTGATGAGGAAAATCCAAGACGCAACAAACGTCAAAGGACGTTTACTTCCTTTGGACCAGAATTTCTAACATTTTTGTTGGAAAATGAGCTTCGAACTTTCAACGAAGCTATGTCTTCATCGGAAGCTCAGTGTTGGAAAGAGGCAATCAATAGTGAGATAGAATCCATATTGAACAATCATACTTGGGAATTGGTTGATCTTCCTCCAGGGAATAAACCTTTAGGTTCCAAATTGATTTTCAAGCGGAAAATGAAAGCTGATGGTACTATTGATAAATATAAGGCAATACTAGTTGTTAAAGAGTTTAGACAACGATAAGATCTTGATTACTTTGACACATACTCGTCGATAACGATGATTACATCTATTCGGGTGTTAGTAGCGTTAGCCGCCGTGTACGGTCTTGAAATCCATCAAATGGATGTGAAAACAACCTTCTTAAATGGAGAGTTAGAGGAAGAAATTTATATGGAACAACCTGAAGGGTTTGTAGTTCCAGGGAAAGAGAAGAAGGTGTGTCGACTTGTTAAGTCTCTTTACGGACTAAAACAAGCACCGAAACAGTGGCATGCAAAATTTGACCATACAATGCTGTCAAATGGATTCAAGATAAATGAGTGTGATAAATGTGTCTACATTAAGATCACTCTGAACCACGTCGTCATTGTTTGTTTGTACGTGGATGATATGTTGATAATGAGTAACGACATTGCTAACATAAATGCTACTAAGCGCATGCTTGCTAGTAAGTTTGATATGAAAGACTTAGGAGTTGCCGATTAATTCTGGGAATTAAAATCCATAAGACTCCTCAAGGTCTAGCATTGTCTCAATCTCATTATATTGAAAGGGTACTTGAAAAGTTCAAGTATTTGGACTTTAAAATTGCAAAGACGTCAATTGATGTGAACCTTGCTCTTGCAAATAATAAAGGTGAAAGTCATTCTCAATTGGATTATGCCAGAGTGTTGGGAAGTTTGATGTATATCATGAACTGTAAGCGACCTGATATTGCGTGTGCTATAAGTAAACTAAGTCGCTACACTAGTAATTCCGACCAAAATCATTGGCTGGCAATGAAACGAGTTTTGGGGTATTTGAAACATACTCAAAACTTTGCTTTGCATTATAACAAGTATCTTGTAGTTATTGAAGGATACAATGATGAAAATTAGATCACCGGTTCAACTGAAACTAAATCCACAAGTGAATATGTTTTACCATAGGTGGAGGAGCAGTGTCTTGGAAGTCATCCAAAAAGACATGTATCACCCGCTCTACAATGGAATCTGAGTTCATAGCTTTAGACAAAGCCAGTGAAGAAGCTGAATGGCTTCAGAATTTCTTAGAAGATATTCCATTTTGGCCCAAACTGTTGGCTCCTGTATGCATACATTGCGATAGCCAATCGACAATAGGAAGAACCGGATGCGTTATGTACAACGGAAAGTCACGTCACATACGACGAAGACATAATACCGTTAGACAACTACTCTCTAGTGGAATTATCACAATTGACTATGTTAAGTTAAGAGATAATGTGTCGGATCCACTAACTAAAGGCCTAACTAGAGAGGTAGTTGAAAGATCATCGAGGAGAATGGAACTATGACCGATGACAAGTCATCGTGACGGTAACTCTACCTAGAAGACTGGAGATCCCAAGATCTAGGTTCAAAGAGATCAAACAAAGTCATTGATGACGGTTCAACATTGTCACAATAATTTTTTGGTCCATTCTCGTGATGAGACAATGTTCAATACCAGGATAAAGCATTACAACTTTTTAATGGTTCCTAAGTTTGGTACGGGTATATCAAATAATGTATCTACGGGATGACACATTTAGGAATCACCTATGTAAGTGTGAAGTGTAAGTCGCTTCAAAGAGAATTCTGTAAGGCCAATTCTCTACACACTTATGAACCAGGCAGTGTTCATGGCTGAAACGAACAAAACAATGAGAACCAAAGACGGTTAAAGAGTTAATTGTGTGACATGTGGTTGTCTAGGTATACACGTAAGCTCGACGGTTCAAAGATATCAAATCTACCGATTGACCGAGTATATCCGACATATGTTCACTACGGAAAGTTCAAAGAGAAATCTACTTATCCAGATGCGATTAATCCTTGCTTACGAATCACACAGTTTTTTGTCATGCATGTTTTTCATCATATAACCATTCCCATTCATGTGGGGGATTGTTATAGCTAGTTAATGGTTAAAGTTAGCTAAGTTGGTGTGAATGAGAAATGGAGGGAAAAATGAAATGAAAGGAAAACGAAGTTCAAAGCAAAGTTCCTTTTCAAAGGAACTTTGTACCACATCGGTTATAGAAAGGGAAAGTTATGTGCTTATATTATAAAACACTTTCTCTAGCTCTTAAAGGGTTGAGAAGAGGGACTCCCTTCGCGCCGTCGTCGTCGCTCGACTCGGCTTCGACTTCGACTTCTCTATAAATTGACAATTTGAAATTAAAATCGCCAAATATTTAGAGCAAAGGGCGTTACATCTTCCTAACTCCTTTCGATTCTCTCAGATACAGGAACTATATAGTACTAATGTTTTATTACTATAAATCTTTTCCTCAATGAATTGTAATTAAGGGCTTGAAAAAATGGAAGAGCAAAATTGAGATAACATCTTTGCCGTATGAAACACAATGCTGCCACAGCCATTTTCACCATTGGAAGTGCTGCTTGCTTGAAGTTGCAATTTGGCATTTTTCTTGGTTTCACATGAAGATTTCTGCATTTCCAAGAAAAATATGATATTATGCAATTCCCAAAGAGTTGATTTAGTCAAATTTCCAATTCCCAAGTTTAGAAATTTAAAATTAAAGCAACCCCTAAACAAGATAGTTCTCAATTAAAGAAATGCACTTGTAACTAGTTGGATGTTTATGATTTGGAAAATAAATTTTCTAAGTATTTCAATAGAATATAGGTCATATACACAAGGATTCAATTCAATCTCTATGCACAAGCATCAGTACATTTAATCCAATATTATTTAACTCATATATAGATTTTGAACCTAGCTTAATTTCAAAGATTACAAGAAATTAGGAAATATCATTTGAACGTCTATTAATGAATGTGATATACTTTCTAGTTTACAAGAAATAAAAAATTATCATCTGAACATCTATTAATCAATGTGAAACTTGCTAAACATGCAAGGATGTGCATTACTCAAATCCAAAATTATCATATGGACAAGATGACATAGTGCCTAATTATTGGATAAAACATCAAATTAGTTGTCTACTTTTATCTCTATACGTTCTTTAAGAAATCATATATATATAAGTGTATTTTTACTACATTACTCTTAGCTCTATCCAATTAATTAGACTCTAATTAATATTGATTACTTTAGAAAACAATTAATGGTAAGGACAAAATAGAAGAACTTTACTTAATTCTATCATGATTTTATAAATTAACAAATATTTTGGAATAACTATTTTTAATAACAACTAATATGAAACGAAGGGAGTAATGTTTCTGGCTCGGATATGAAGTATAAAAATAATGTAGTTATTCATTTTCTAAAAGGTCAATTTTTAATCAAATTTTAAACATAAATTAGTATTGCAATTTACTTCAACAATAAAATTAAGAATATGAAATCAAGATCCTGTGCACTTTTCAATTCCACCAATTAATTTCTGAACTAAATTACTCCACTGAAAATTAAAGTTGGGAACAGGGCAATTATTAATAGAAATAAGAAGAAGAAAGGCCTAATTAATTTACTTCATTCTTTACACAATAATTAAAAGGGATATTAGCACTTTTAGTCCCTCAAAATTAATACTTCTAAGTTTAGTTTTATAAGTTTTGGTTAAATCATTTAACCTTCAACTAATTAAAATGTATGCTTTTGATATCTTGATTGTGAATAATAACAAATTTTCCATAATTTTCAATGGTCAATAATTATATATAAATATTTTTGGATAATTTATTTTTGTTTACCAAACAATTACAACAATAAATAAGAAATTTACTTATTTGTCAAGAAAATATTTTCTAGAAAAACGTTCCTGAAACAATCTAAATATAACATAGTCCTACATGAAAAGATCAAAAGCATACATTTTGTGCTTTATTAGATATTATATGAACTAAAATAAAAATTCACAATAGTCAAAGGACCAACAATGCAATTATCCTAAAAAAATGGACTTACAGATTGATGATGATGATGAGGGGGTTCAGCAAGAACAAAGACTCTAACAATAGAACCATCTCTCAAATTATAAGAAGATAAAAATTGATCACTTTTCAATTTAATTGATTTATGATAAAGTGTCATATAATCATTATCTCCCCATGCTTTTTTAATCAATTTTTCTAAATCTTTCACTTTATCTGCTTCTTTCACCTCTGCATACATTTCCGACGTCGGCGACTTCACGTTTATCGTCAATTTTTTCTCCGGAATTTGAACCCTTAAAGATGGAGTTGTTGATGAAGAAGAAACCATTGTTGTTGAACAAGTTGTTTTTGTTACCTCTCCTTTATAAATATAAGTCTTAAAGTTAGGTGCTTCATTAATACTAGGTACGAAATTTTAAATGTAAAGATTTTTAAAAATAAAATAAATTTGGGGATTAAAATATTTTATAGGGTATAGATTACTGCACTAATTATAAAATTAAAGAAAATTGTTTTTAACTTTAAATAATATTATTTTTTAACAAATTAAAAGAAAATATTACACAAATTAGAAGAGAGAGAATAGTAATTTTGGAGAGGCGGCCGTCAAACCTACCTTACGAGGACTATAGCAAATCCGATAGAATTATACTATCTGTTTTTAGAATATTTGACATTTTCTGAAAATATACAAAATTATTTATCATTTTTTACATCCATTATTATTATTATTGTTGTTATATGATTAACATAGTATAATTAAGTGAGATGTAAGAATGATTTAAGTAAATATTTGTATATTTAAGACTCATAAATGACTTCTTTTTTAATAATTCTTATATATATATATATATATTTATATATATATATATATAATCAAACTTATGTATAATGACATAGTTTGTTCGAGTACATTTTAACTATTAAAGTGAAATATTATTGTAGAAAATACATAATATAATATAACTGTATAAGCAATCACTGGTACTTACATTAAGTTAGATTCTTTACATCACACTCCTTGGAGTGCGATCCTTCTTTGAATCGTGTTAACACAACATGTTTCGTGCAGTGAACTATCATTTTTTATACAATATAAGATAACATGAAAAAAAATTAAAGAATACTTAGATCTTTATGTTATTGTTATAAAAATGATTATTAGAGACTAAAAATAATGAAGTATTATTAATTTGAAATATCTTTGTGGGCTTTTCCTAAAAAAAGGTGTGAAATTAAAGAAGGTCACTAAGGGCTTCGTTTGGTTCAAAAACAAATTACAGTTAGATAAATTGTGTTAAGATTAGTTATTCTGAAATTATTTTTTTATTGATTGTTTGCTATGTTATATCAAAAATAATATACATCGAATAATTTCTAAGAAGAATTTTTTTTTAACAATTTTGGGATAACTTATTCTACCATATGGCAAGCATAAGTTATATAACTACTATTTTTATTTCAATATTAATAACCAAATAAGGGATAAAAATTACTGAATTCTTATCCCATGATTAATTTTATTTATCCTTTGTTCCAAACTACTCCTAAGGGTAGTTGACTTTCTTGCACGTGTAACGTGGTGGAACTAAATAGGAAAAGCAAAGGCAAAAAAATTATGATTTATGAAAATTGAAAAATCAGTTAGGATTTATAAAGTCGAAAATTTCCAAAAAATATTAGCCAATAGATAATTTCGAGGTATTGGAGATAAGGTGGACCACTGTCATTGAATATTTTAATTTTTTAAATACTAATATACGTATTCTTGTTTTATATTTATTTTGCATAAAATAATTTATAGATTCTTATAAATTTAATGCAAATATTATTTAGTATTGTCAATCAAATATTGTACCTTATGCAAAATATTATGATGAGATTTGTTATTCATATACATCAACTAAATATTATATTATCTTATGCGAATTTATATAGTTAGGATTAATACTTCCTATGCTCAAAGCAAATGACCCGTTAAGAATATTATCTACTTAATACCTTCTAAATATTTGAGAGCCACCTATGTGAGTGGTAATGTGTAAAATGGGAAAATAACAACAACAATAACAAATTGTAATAAAACTTGGAAATAATCAAATAGAAGGGCTTGTTGAGTCGACCAAATTCTTGATCTATCCTTAAGATAATATTGCCTCGTATATCCTTTCACGATTGTAATGACAACTTATCTTCCAAGATAAAATAACAATCAAATAAATGAGCAAAGGGAACTCAAGTATTTGCTTTGGAAGAAAGATCTTTGAGTGTTTTGTGATTGCAAGAGAGGAAGAAGTATTTCAGATTTCAATTGTTTTACAAATGAGCCTAAGGCCTCATTTTATAGTGTTGTAAAGATGACTCTCCAATTTCTCATGTAATGGCCTTGAATGACCATGTAATGGCCTTGATTATGGAGTGTTAATTCAGCCAAATAATGACTGAATTCATTTGAGATGTAATGGAGGTTTAATGCCTCAAAAACTAGCCCAAGAGTCATGTTTTTTCGTCTCCCGTCGAAGCCTCTGGACTATCGGCGCCGCGGCCCTGCAGGGAGGCGCCGCGGCATCACAACTTCAGAGAGTTGACACCGTGGCCCTGCAGTTGGGCGCCACGGCGCCACAACTTCAGAGAGTTGGCGCTGTGGCCCTGAAGTTTGGTGACGCGGCCCGATACTCATTTCATCTTTAAACACATTTATACACTTCTTCCTTCATTTACCAACGTGAAATCTACGTCAGTTGGCCAATAACCGTCTATTACCTTACGTCTCAAATAATTCGTATACGTACCAATATCTCTTCCATTTAAGAAAATTATGATCATTGGCATTGTATGTACACGTGTGTGGAAACAACGTTTCCGACGTGTGGGGCCCCTAATGTTCGATTCGTAATTAAATAGGATTAACTTTATTTCATGTTTAATAAATATTTCCAACAATCCCCTCTTGGAAGAGATTTTGGTGCACGCGTATGGTGTCGTTCTAGCGATCACTTGGCGGAACGATGTTGCATCTGGAGAGGTAGCCGGGGCTTTGAACCTTCCATAGTAGAATACCATCGGACATATTTACTGCGCGGTGAACGTGATGTCTTGAACCGTCAGTGTTTAGTATATGTCAAGACAATAGTACCAACACAACACCTTTCCTACTCAATCTTTCTAGTGTTTTATCCGTCGTGGGCCATGGACACACTTGGATTGTTATGTACGTTCATTTGAGGCGGCCTGTCCTCGTACTTAAATAGGTGGTCTCCTACTAGGTATCCTGTAATACCCCGCTACACAAGCGTTAGGAACCATTAAAAGTTTCTCCAACCTAACCTTAATTATTGAGAATCATTAAAGGTTTTGGAAACTTATCCTTTACCCCTCTACAAGTAGCACTTTATGTCTATCACGGGAATGGACTTGGATTAGGTTTCTTAAGAAGAAATCATTATCCTAAGTGCTCTTGCTTCCACCGAAGCACTCAACTGAACCTTTACAATTTAGTTTTCCCATTGAACCTTATCCGTTGGATCTCCTCCGTAAGGTTGGGTATCTACTATATTGATTCTTATTGATTGGGTTTTAAGCTCATTCCCCTAGACAGGCAGAACAACTGATCTTTGGGTATTCCCTTCGTCAAGGGATCTACGATATTTTCCTTAGATTTTATATAATCAATGGAAATAATACCCGAGGTGATCAACTGCCTAACGGATTCATGTCTCCGTCGAATATGACGAGGCTTGCCATTGTAAATAGAACTTTGTGCCCTTCCTAGAGCCGACTGACTATTGCAGTGGATCATTACAGAAGTCACGGGTTTATCCCAACATGAAATATCTTCTAAGAAACCATGAAGTCATTCAGCTTACGGGTGAGTCTTGCCAATTTATTGACTTCTAACCAATGGTGTCATTGCAGGTGAATTGTCGAACATCTCAAATTTCTTCAGCACATTCTTGATGTAGTGAGATTGAGAAGAGACCAATCTGTTAGTTGTCTTAGAGACATTGATCCCTAAGATAACATCTACGACACCCATATCTTTCATGTCAAAACATTGTTTTTAGCACAATCTTAATCTCTAGGATTACCCTAGGACTGCTAACAGTGATCAACAATTCGTTTACATAGAGGAATGTTATGCCTAATGAATCGGTCATAACTTATGCCTAATGAATCGCCATTTCCTCTTCATGTAAACACACCCATCACACTTGTTAATAGAGACTCCTTACGATAGTAGGGTACTATCAAATTTCTCTTGCCATTATTTAGGACCTGTTTCAGCCTGTACAGTGATTTGACAAGCAGACAGACCTTTTTCTCTTGTTCTGAAACCACATACCCCTCTAGTTGGTCTATGTATATTTCTCCTTCAAAATCATCATTTAGGAAGACTATCTCGACATTCATTTGATGTAATTCAAGATTCCGCAAGGCGGCGATTGTCACGACCCGTTCCGGGGCCCGTGACTGGTGCCTTACCGGGGCACCCAAGTAGTCATACATCAGAGTAACCAGCGGAAATATAAAACAAGACAGGAAACATAGTAAGAACAGAAACAGTTTATCTGATGAAAAGCTTGCCTTACGACATAATATAAATAACTCAAGTTTTGCAGTTACATCCCAACTGTACAATAGTACTACAGACCTCTAAGGAAGTAAACAACTATGGCGGGACAGGGCCCCGCCATACCGATCTGACAAAACTATCTACAATACGGGAGATCATACCAAAAGTAGAGCCTCGGAGAAGATGGAGCTCACGACACCAACGCAAAGATCCAGGATGTGGATCTAGCACTGCTTGCCACTGCGGCATGAGCGGCCCGAGGTCGATAACAGTACCAAGTATGTGAAACTATACAGTACTTAAATGAAATCAAAGTATTTACAACCTTTTCACAAATACAATCAGTTCAATTGCACATAGTAGTGCCATCACAAACAACAACAGAATAGGAAATCGTAATGTGTCTATTCTAGGCGCGAATGATCTAAGCAAGTCCAATCGCCCAAAGTATCATTCAAGGTGCCTAGTCACGGACTTCCGCGGCCGCATAGTCACACACGCACCGCGTGAGGTATTCCTCGCGCCGGGCAGCCAACCCCGGCATCCGCCTAGGCTCCCGCAGCCGCATAGCCTCAAAAGACCGCGTAGTCTCAGCGGACCGCATAGGAATCCCGTCGGGCTAAACACCCGGAATGATCAATCCTGGAGCATACCGCTGCTCCGCATAGTCTCACAGACCGCATAGGCAGTATAGACCCGCATCATGGGGGGCAAGCCACCGGTATGACAATCGGTAGGTGATACAATAACGATGCAACAGACTTACCGGTTAGCAACGTAAGCAAGCAAGAATGACCCCTTACACGATTTCAAGACACTAACCCGGTAGCATCATAATATGTCTACTTATCACACAAATCTTACTACACTTAATGAAATCAATACAAGGCTTTTATAAACAAACAAGTAAACAATTCCTTTTATCTTTCTTAGGTTGTTATACCTAACTTCCCATAAAGCTAGTATAACTCTTAAGCTTTTGTTTTAAAACCAAATATTTATCTTACGTTAAAAAATGATTGATATTCTTTTGAAATGCTTTGATTCTTTGTTATTCAGGCTTAAGCGTGAGACATTCGTAAGTATTATTCAGCTTAAGTCAAAGACATTGCCGTAGTTATTATTCGATTAACACGTATGCGTCTACCGTACTATATATATATTGTAAAATATCATGCTTTAGGAAGAATCACATACCTTCTCGTGAAAACCACCGCCAGTTGAATATGTCGCGCAGAGTCACTATAATAGTCACAGACATCTATCAAAGACTACTCAAGGTCATTCTAAGCAGAGGGTTCACAATTCTACGGATAGTCGGGCGTGACAACCCTGCGGTGAGCTATATAAGTCTCATGTAAGCGATCTTATGTGAGTCAGATTCAATTATTCTTCTTTTAAACCGCCTTCTGTGTGATAGCATTCAATTCTATACGTAATATACTTACAAGTATTTAATACTTATTCTTATACTTACAATATGTATTCTCTAATACAAAGGAGGGTTAGGATTAGTTACCTCGGTAAGCCCAATAATATCCTAGATAAAGTCGCGCTGAGCAAGGTTTAGCTCTAAGTTGTATGCGCTCAGTAGCTCGAGAACCTTAGAAGTTCTTCACAACTTCTACAAAGGACTAAGGGATTTGGGCTAGGGTATTTTGGGCATTATAACAATACTAGAAGACAACTTTTCTACCAAGGAAGGGGTAGATTTCGGCTAGGCTAGGGGGTAGGCCTCGGCCAAACTCACTCAAAGGGGAGGTGTTGGACGAAGGCTTAAGGGAGAGAGAGGATTTTTCAAGACTTGGAAGATAACTTTGTGGATGAAGAACTCTTCATCTAAAGGGGTATTTATAGGTCAAGAAGTGGCCAACCAATGGCCAAGATTAAGACAAGTGCAAGGCAAGTGTAGGGTGAAGATTTACTCACACAAATATCCTACCAACTCGCGACTTGTGCAGGCAAAAAAGCGTGCCATGGTTCTCCAATTCGTCCAAATGGGCGATTCAGTCCACCATTGGAGGGTGCCAAGTGTCGCCCTCCGTTGGTCCAAAATGTTTCGTCTCTCGGAAAAATCCGCAAAAATACTAAATGACATAGTCGGAATTTTCCTTACGAAATTTGTGGAAACGTTTCGGAAAAGCGATTCTTTTAGTGAGTTGTGCACAAATAAAAACGTCGAAGGCTAACTTTAAGGCCAAACTTTTATGCGTATTCCCTTACGTACATACTCGGAAATACGGTATAACATTCTCCTCCTTAGAAACATTCGTCGAATGTTCCTTCTCAAACGATTATCGAAGAAGCTTAAGCGGTTTGCAAGTGCCACACGTAGCCAAAATAACACTTAGGCACATATGATAATGGAAATTTACAAGTAGGAAAGTGAATTACACGGAGGTGTGGGAAAAGGTGAGATACTTCGCCTCATGTCCTCGCCGGCTTCCCACGCGTCATCTCCTCCCGAGCTCGTTCGCCACAAGACTTTGTGACGAAGCCACGCCCTTCGTCGCAGACGCTAACGATGATCGACTATCGTATGGGAATCTCTCATACGATAACCCTCGGTCACTGGACATCGTCAATCGGGTGTACCACTAGATGGATCCCCGATACATCTCCTCGGATAGATACGTGAAAAACCGGATGCATCGCCTCCGGATCGGACGGCAGATCCAACTCATAAACCTGCCTACCATGCGGACAATCGAAGCGGCCCGATGTACCTTGGTGAGTTTCCTTCTTCGAATCTCATCACACCGCTTCATGGGTGACACGCTAGGAAAACCCAATCATGAACCTCGAACTCAAGATCGACGACGATGATCTGCGTCGACTTACATCGACTACGGTATCGATAGCGCTCTCGGATAAGCTTCACCTTATCCACTGCTGCGCCAAATCTGGTCCCACTAGCCGCACTCGCCCACATCGAACCAACCTATAGGCGATCTGCACTTCCTCATACAAGGCCTCATAAGGCGTCATCGAATCTTTGGGTGGTAGCTATTATTATCATGCAAACTCAACTAGAGGCAAATGATCCTCCCAACTACCACTGAAGTCAATAACAGGCTCGCAGATATCCTCGAGAGTGCGGATAGTGCGCTCTGCTGTCCGTCTGCATGTGGATGAAATGCGATACTCGAGCTCACTGCGTCCTAAACCCTCTGGAAGGACCTCAGGAAGTTAGCCGTGGCGGGCTCCTCATGCGATATGATCGAACTAGGGACTCATGCGATCGGCGATCTCTCGGATGTAAAGTCGGCATAATCCTCGGTAGAAAAGTCGTCCGAACGGGAAGAAAGTGGGCTGATTTCGTCGACCGTCGGCGATAACCCATATAGAATCATGTCTCTCCGAGTGCGAGGTAATCGTGATGAAGTCCATGTTGATTACCTCCCACTTCCGGTCGGGATCTCTATCGCTGTAATAAACCACCGGGCCTTTGGTGCTCTACCTTCACGCTGCGACCACGGGCCGAGCTACGAACTCGCAACGTCCTCTTCAAGCCATCCCACCAATACACCGATCTAAGGTCGTGGTACATCTTGGTCGACCACGGATGGATAAGTAACGCGCTGTGTGCTTCCCGAGAACTCTGCGAAGTCACGAAACATCCGGGACACACACGCCCTCAAACCTTAGCACCCGTGGTGCTACCTCAGGACCTTGCCTCACGAAGAGGCGTATCGCGATATCGACTAAAGCTGGATCCTCGAGCTGTTGCCTCTTCACCTCTCCGGCGATGGAAGACTCGGCAACCTCGCGAACTCTAACCCCACCGCTATCGGAATCAATCAAGCGGACACCAAGGCTCGCTAGCGATGCAAATCACGAACCATGTCCTCCTCTCCACCGCACATCCGATAGGCTCCCATCGACCTACGACTAAGAGCATCGCGCTAACATTGGCCTTCCCGGGTGGTACAGGATATCAACATCGTAATCCTTAAGCAACTCTAACCACCGTCTCGCCGTAAGTTCGGCTCCTGCTGTGAAAATATCTGGAGGCTCTTGTGGTGCGTAAAAATATCCACGTGAACCCCATACAAATAGTGCCTCAGATCTTGAGCGTGAATCACACCCTTGACTCCAATCATGGGTGGGGTAGTTCCTCCGTGTTTCTTGGTGTCGGGATGCATATGCTATAACCCCGCCATGCTGCATCAACACACATCCCAACCCGATGCGGCGCATCACAATACACGACATAACCATCCGGACCTCCGGAAGAGTAAGAAGCGGGGCGGTCGTCGGTCTCTCTTTCAAGAATCGAAACCCCGCCACAAGCATCATCCATCAAACTTGCCGCTTACGAGTCGGCCTAGTCAATGGTGCGAAGATAGAAGCAAACTTCTCCACGAACCGCCGATAATATCCTGCAAGGCCCGAGCTGCGAACCTGCAGCCGGAGTAGTAGGTCTAGGCCAACTCGGATCGCCTCGATCTTGGCCGTATCTACCGAATACCATCGGCCCGACAATATGCCCAAGAAAAGCCACGAAGTTAACCAAAACTCACATTTGGAAAACTTGGCGTAAATCTTTGGTCGGAGAATCGGCCAAGATCGCCGAAGTGCTCGCGTGCTCCCGCTCTGGCGAGAATAAACCAAGATATCATCGATGAACACTATCACAAGCGTGTCCAAAATGGTTTGAACACTCGATTCATCAAATCCATGAATCCGCGGAGCATTGGTCAACCCAAAAGACATGACCACGAACTCATAATGCTCGTCGGGTCGGAATGCGATCTAGGGACATCCATCTCGACACGAACGATGATAGCGACGCAGATCAATCTTGGAGAAACATCTCGCGCCTGCAATCGGTCGAACAAATCATCAATCACGGAAGGGGTATTCGTTCTTAATGGTCACCTTGTTCACTGTAATCAACACACGTGCGCGGCGTCCGCCCTTCTTCTTCACGAACAATCTGGCGCTCCCGGGGAGAAACACTAGGCTGATGAAGCCGCTTCTCCAAGAAATCTCTCGGTGGTCCTTCACTCTCTCTCAACTCGGCGGGTTCCATTACGTATGGCGGAATGGAAATAGGCAGTGTCTAGCAATATGTCAATACAAACTCAATCTCCTCTCGGGAGGATACGGGAGGTCGTGCGGAAATACGTGCGGGAACTCTCGACCACTTTGGGACGGAAAATCTGGTACGCAGCCTTGATATCAAACACCCGAACGAGATGGTAGATATACCCGCCTGCGCACCATCTTCCTAGCCTTGAGGTAGGAAATAAACCTACCGCCGGCGTCTGGTGCTCCCTCCCACTCAACAACCGCCTCGAGCTGGAACCGCACTACTCTCTGCGGTCTACATTGGCGTAGCAAGAAGTTAGCCAATCCATCCCCATGATCACGCCGAAGTCAATCATCTCCAACTCTATCAAGTCGGCTAGGTCCGACGATCAGAATGGTCACAGACAAGCTCTATATACCCGCCGAGCTACCACCGAATCACCCATCGCGTAGCTACCTCGAAGTGGTCTATGGACTCGTGCTCTATCCATATCCTACTAGCAACAAGGGGAGATATATAGACAGAGTAGAACCGGATCTATCAAAGCATACATCAAACCCGAACCGATAAGGTACCGCGACGACATCGCGAGGCCTCCCGATCCTCGGTTACCGACAAAGCATAAATGCGGTTCGAGGATCGCTAGAATCGACCCGCGCCACGACCGCCGCGACCCGCTGGTCCATGAGTACCTTCTCCGGGCGAGTAATCGCTTCGGGGATGAAGAAGCGGCAATGCACTCGCATCGCCCTACTACCGCCGCCCCGGCCGGACAAACTCGCGAAATGACCTGCCGCCACAAGTATAGCGAGCTCTGAGTACGCCCAAATGGTATCTACCACAACGGCACACCGAGCACCTCGAACGTTAGCACTCGCTACTCGAAATCAAGTCCCGGGCCCCGACCTCCCACCGCTCGCTGTCACGAAATGAGGTAGAGCGCTACCGGCCGTGGGTGCACCGACTTCACGACGCCGCCACCCCGAGAACCACCAAAAGAACCGCCGTCTTCGCCTTCTTCTCGCTGATATCGCTTACCCGGCGCCTCTACGCCTCGCATCCCAGTGCATGAGCTCGCATGCGTTATGTCCATGCCGGTGAAGGACACACCCGCACAAGACTCGCCATGTAATCATCTAGCCAGTGACATAGCGATGCACCCGGTCCTCCATCTCTCGCTACAGCAGTGGACATATCGAGCCAAAGAATCAAACTCGACATTGTACTCTCACCAAGGCCCTCCCGTCTCAAGAACAAGAATCTATCACTCGTGCCTCTCATCTGCGAGGCAAGAAGTGTGTGAGAAAAGCCTCAAAACTCATCCCATATCGCTGAGGTGCATGCTCTCCCGAAAGCTCCCATGAATCAAACCAATCGATGCGGTATCACGCACCGACGCGAACCGAAAGTCACAGACTGGCTCTCGAGGCCTTGATCACCCGTGACGATCCTTCAGAGTGACGGATGAACTCCTGCGATCATCCTCGGCCGACCAGTAAAACTCGGGCGGCTACAACTCAAGAAATCTCGTAGCCTCAAACTATTCGCTTCGGGTGCACCACGCGCGATCGAGCCGAGCTGAATCGAACCGCCGATCCAGCCTCTCTCTCGACGCCACAACTCAGCCAATAGCCGGGTTATCTCTCAGTACCTAACTCTCCGCCCCTGTGCCGCGGGAGGTGTGGGTACTGTGGTCTTCGCTGGGCCGGGCGGCGTCATAGAACTCGCTGCCTCTGGTATAGACGGGCACGAGCCCTCGTGACTCTGGGTGTCTCGCTAGCGCCTCCGCCGCCGCCCTTCGCCCGGTTGCCTTACGTGAGGCATAATCACATAGAAAGGAATACGTTAGAGGGTCCAACCTATAACATGACTCTAGAGCACGATCTCGTAATGAAGAAGAATGGAAACCAATCCTAAATATCCTATAGCCTCACGATTATTGTGTGCACAACACACCGATAATCAAGACTCTACTAGATACGGTAGACACTTTCCGAGGATTAACTCGACTCGATACCACTTTTGTCACGACTGCCCGGTTCGTGGATCGTGCCTTACCGGCACCCAAGTAGTCATACATCGCAGTAACCGGGAAATATAAAACAAGACAGAAACATAGTAAGAACGTAAATGATTTATCGATGAAAAACTTGCCTTACGACATAATATAAATAACTCAAGTTTTGCGATTACATCCCAACTGCATAATAGTACTGCACCTCTGGAAGTAATAACTATGGCGGGATTCCGCCATACCCCGATGGCATAAAACTATCTACAATACAGGAGATCATACCCAAAAGTAGAGCCTCGGAGAAGATGGAGCTCACGACACCAACGCAAAGATCCTAAGGATGTGGATCTAGAACTCGCCGCTTACCTGGCAGATTTAACGCACTCAAGGAGGTCGATAACAGTACCAAGTATGTGAAACTATAAAGTACTTAAATGAAATCAAAGTATTTAAAACCTTTTCACAAATACAATCGATTCAATTGCACATAGTGCCACATCACAAACAACAACAGAATAGGAAATCAGAAGTCTATTCTAGGCCGCGAATGATCAAGCAAGGCCAATCGCCCATAGTATCATTCTGCGTGCCTAGTCCTCGACTTCCGCAGCCGCATAGTCACACACGGACCCGCATGAGGTATTCTCGCATCGGGGCAGCCAACCCCGGATCCGCCTAGGCTCCCGCAACCCGCATAGCCTCAAAAGACCGCGATAGTCTCAGCAGACCGCATAGGAATCCCCGCATCGGGCTAAACACCGAATGATCAATCCTGGAGCATACCGCGCCCGCATAGTCTCACAGACCGTATACGCCGATAGACCAAGATCAAGGCAAGCCCTGTGATGACGATCGAGGGTAGGTGATACAATAACGATAAACGGACTTACCTGTTAGCAACGTAAGCACAACAAGAATGACCCCTTTACACAAAGATTTCAAGACACTAACCTGTAGCATCATAATATGTCTACTTATCACACAAATCTTATTACACTTAATGTAAATCAATACAAGGCTTTTATAAACAAACAAGTAAACAGCCTTTTATCTTTCTTAGGTCATATACCTAACTTCCCATAAAGCTAGTATAACTCTTAAGCTTTTGTTTTAAAACCAAATATTTATCTTCTTAAAAAAATGATTCAAGATTCTTTGAAATGCTTCTTTGTTATTCAAAGCTTAAGCCAGGCATCGTAAGTATTATTCAGCTTAAGTCAAAGACATTGCCGTAGTTATTATTCAGTTAACACATGTACGTCTACCGTACTATATATATATATTGTAAAATATCATGCTTTAGGAAGAATCACATACCTTCTCAGCGAAAACCACCTGCCAAGTCAATATGTCGCGCAGAGTCACTATAATAGTCACAGACATCTATCAAAGACTACTCAAGGTCATTCTAAACAGAGGGTTCACAATTCTACGGATAGTCGGCAAGACAACCTCACCGGTGGGCTATATAAGTTCATCAGAAACAAATTCTATGTGAGTACAGTTCAATTATTCTTCTTTAAACCCTTCTATCGTGATAACAGTTCAATTTATTCTCAGAATATACTTCTAAGTATTTAATACTTATTCTTATACTTCTACAATATGTATTCTCTAATACAAAGGAGGGTTAGGATTAGTTACCTCAGTAAGCCCAATAATATCCTAGATAAAGTCGCGCCTGAGCAAGGTTTAGCTCCTAAGTCATGCGCTCCCAGAGGCTCCAAGAACCCTTAGAAGTTCTTCACAACTTCTACAAAGGACTAAGGGATTTGAGCTAGGTATTTTGGGCATTATAACAATACTAGAAGACAACTTTTCTACCAAGGAGGGGTAGATTTCGGCTAGGCTAGTGGGTAGGCCTCGCCAAACTCACTCAAAGGGGAGGTGTTGGACGAAAGGCTTAAGGGAGAGGAGAGGATTTTTCAAGACTTGGAAGATAACTTTGTGGATGAAGAACTCTTCATCTAAAGGGGGGTATTTATAGGTCAAGAAGTGGCCAACCAATGGCCAAGATTAAGACAAGTGCAAGGCAAGTGTAGGGTGAAGATTTACTCCACACAAATATCCTACCAACTCCTTGACTTGTGCACAAGGCACAAAAAACGTGCCATGGTTCTCCAATTCGTCCAAATGGACGATTCAAGTCCACCAATTGGAGGGTGCCAAGTGTCGCCCTCCCGTTGGTCCAAAATGTTTCGTCTCTCGGAAAAATCCGCAAAAATACTAAATGACATAGTCGGAATTTTCCTACGAAGTCGTGGAAACGCTTTTCGGAAAACGATTCTTTTAGTGAGTTATGCACAAATAAAAACGTCCAAGGCTAACTTTAAGGCCAAACTTTTTGTACGTATTCCCTTACGTACATACTCTGGAAATACGGGGTATAACAACGATAGTCATGAACATACATATGAATGTCTTGTCTATATACCCATTGACATTGTAGGTTCTCATCTTTGCTTTGTGACGTTTAGATGTTTCAGAGGCTCCATTTTTACTTTAAGTAAGTAAAGTGGCAAAACCTTATGCCATCATCTAAGAAAGTCACAAAGGGCTTGTTCCCCCCCCCCCCCCTCTAGTTCTAAATCACATCTATTGATATATGTGAGTTCTAGAGAAGCGGTTTTCCTTTCGACGGATCTAAGAGAACTTTTTGGAGAGTCTTTGCCTCCATGCCCACCTCACACCTATGTTGAAGGTTTATGTCGATAGAGAGCAATGATTCCAACTTTACCAATCTTAATATAGATTGATAGTTAACACGTCTAATCTATGACACCATAAATTAGAAGACATAAACTTGTAAAAGGAAGGCTCCGTTTTATTTATAATAGAAGGCAATACAAGTACAGTATTTGCCTTAAAGAGACCTTCACAGGAGAAACCCCTTTCTAAGTAGACGACATTATAGGTGTAGCATTAACCTTAAAGAGGCCTTCACATGCGAAGCCCCTTCCTAAAAATGTTCCGTTTTTAGTGATTACAAACTTATTAGCCTCTAGCACTAGTCTAAAACCAGCATTCACTAATAAATTTCCAAAAATTAGATTTCGTCGAATTTCTGGGACATGCATCACTTCTTTGAGAATCAACTCCTTTCCGGACGTCATCTTAAGAATTACCTTTCCTTCCCCCCTGCACCTCTGAAGAGGAGTTGTTGCCCATGAACAACTTATTATCTGTGACTGGTGTATACGTGGAGAAAGCGTCTTTAGTGGAATAAATGTGACGGGTAGCACCCGTGTCCAACCACCATTGCGTCGGATTCTCAACAAGGTTTGCTTCTAGCACCACTGCTGAGAATTCTTCAATCATATCATCTAGGAGCGTGTCCTCGACAATGTTTACCTTATCCTTGCCTTTATCATGTTTTTGCTTGCGGCAGTCTTTGGCCATATGACCAACTTTACCACAATAGTGGCATGTTCCCTTAAACTTTTCAGTTGTTTGGGACTGACCATCCTTCTGGAACTTTCGCTTTTTGTTTGGATTCCCTTTGACTTCCGTCAGATTTGTCTTAGCCTCAGCGGGTTGTTGCCCCTTTGACATGGCCTTCTTATTGTCCTCTTATATCTGGAGTTTGACAATAAGTTCGTCTAAAGTCATCTCCTTCGTTTTGAGTTTCAAATAATTCATAAACTAATTCCACGAGGGAGACAGCTTTTCGATTAATGCCCCAATCAAGAATTGCTCATTGAGCTTCAATCCTTCCAAGTCTAGATGATGTAGAATCATTTGAAATTCCTGGACTTGGTTGACACACTTTTGTTATCCACCATTTGAAATTTCAGAAATTTCCCAATGATGAACTTCTTACTACCCGCATCTTGGGTGTTGTACTTCTTTTGTAGTTTGTCCCATAACTGCTTGGCAGTTTCAACGGTACAATATACCGTGTAGAGAGGATCAGACAACCTGTTTAGAATGTAGTTCCTGCACATGATATCATTGTGTTTCCATGCCTCACGAACCCTCTTCATGTCGTCATCAACATGGTTACCTTGGCCCCCTCCTACCAAATTATTTGGCTGAGGGTCCGTGTCATCCCCAACTTGTGGAGGGTCTTCGGTTAGAAAACATTTTAGTCTCATAACCGTCAGGAAAAACAACATATTTTGCTACCATCGCTTGAAATGTGTACCCATAAACTTTTCGGGACGTTCTTGATGAAAACCAGCGGGAGTTGGAGCAGGAGTACTCCCTTGACCAGTAGCAAAGGCGTTGTAAATACCTTGAGCAGGAGCATGGACGTTATGAACGCCTTGAGGAGCATTGGGGCCACTAGTTGTGCCAAATGCAGCAGGTTGGAAGGCATTTGGAATGCCTGGATTAATGGGAGAGTAGGCAGTGTCATTGCCTTGAGTGTTGGGATTGGAGGCAGCGGGATTGCCTTGAGCATTGACGTTGTTCAAAGCGTTGAATTGATCTTCAGTAGACATGTTGTTGTTGTTGAAATAGCGAATATTATCTTAAGCTTGTGAGTGGTAATGTGTAAAACGGGAAAATAAACAACAAATTGTAATAAAACTTGGAAATGATCAAATAGAAAGGCTTGTTGAGTCGACCAAATTCTTGATCTATCCTTAAGATAATATTGCCCCGTATATCCTTTCAACGATTGTAATGACAACTTATCTCCTAAGATAAAACAACAATCAAACAAATGAGCAAAGGGAACTCAAGTGTTTGCTTTGGAAGAAAGATCTTTGAGTGTTTTGTGATTGCAAGAGAGGAATAAGTATTTCAGATTTCAAGTGTTTTGCAAATGAGCCTAAGGCCTCATTTTATAGTATTGTGAAGATGACTCTCCAATTGCCCATGTAATGGCCTTGAATGGCCATGTAATGACCTTGATTATGGAGTGTTAATTCAGCCAAATAATGGCTAAATTCATTTGGGATGTAATGGAGGTTTAATGCCTCAAAAACCAGCCCAAGAGTCATGTCTTTCGCCTCCGCCGCAGCCTGCGAACTACTGGCCGCGCTTGCAGGAGGCCCGCGCCACAACTCAGAGTTGGCGCCACTGCGGTAGGCGCCACGGCGCCACAACTTCAGAGAGTTAGCGCCGTGGCCCTGCAGTTTGGCGCCGCGGCCCGATACTCGTTTCATCTTTAAACACATTTATACACTTCTTCCTTCATTTACCAACGTGAAACCTACGTCATTTGGCCAATAACCGTCTATTACCTTACGTCTCAAAAAATTCGTATACGTATCAATATCTCTTCCATTTAAGGAAATTATGATCATTGACATTGTATGTACACGTGTGTGGAAACAACTTTTTCCGACGTGTGGGCCCCTAATATTTAATTCGTAATTAAATAGGATTAACTTTATTTCACGTCCAACAACCTAAACACCATTTAAAAAAAGTGAATGGCAAATAACTTTTTAATAATTGAATGCTGAAAGTGTAAATAGAACAGTGGAGAGAAGTTCCCTTTTAAGGAAAATAAAACATTGCATAAATCAATGAATTATATAGATAGGGTCATTTAATTGACTTTTTCCACTTCAATTATTCCAATTTTAATATTATGTCATTTTGAATCAATTATTGCCATGTGCTTAGTGACATGTCATGTCAAATCAATTTTAAAAAAAAAATCAAAATATTTCACGTGTTTAGATAATCTGTTTTGATCAATAAATTGTTATCTTCTTATATGACGTAAACAATTCACAAATTTACTCCTCTCTTTTATAACTAACTATTCACATATACCCCCCTCCTAAAAATAGATTAATAGCCTGCAAAATATTCTTCAATGTCAATTAGCAAAGGAGAAACAATTACTCCATCAACTTGAATGTCTCTCTTTCTGAGTTCTGACTATCAAATAGTACATTACAATAAAGTTCACATTATTTTTCATTAAAAATATATTCATCTTTTGCTATAGAATCAAAAAGAAAATCTAAAGGCAAGAATGAGGGAGTATTTAGGGGTAGCAGATAGACCGTTTGGGTTCAAGATGGGCTGAATCAATGGATGGATCAATGTCCAACTTGTCCAAAGCTTATATTGACTAAGATGGACTAAATGATGAGTCATAACCAACTTGTCCCATTACTTTTACAAATTTCAAACTTACATTCTATAATTTTATTTTATTTTGTATGATATTTGATTTTTTCATATCCTTATTTTTAAAATAAGAATAATAATTTTAAGAATTTTTTCATTTTTTATAAAAGAAAAATAAATATATAAAATAATGGGTGTGAGGGCAGGGGGTAGTGGAGCGGAGGTGAGAGGAAGGGGCTGGGTAATGGGGTAAGAAAAGTTTCTCATTTTTTTAAATAAAATTTGTCTATAAGTAAAATAAATATATCAAGTAAAAACTTAGTGGAGGGGATGGGGATGGGGTAAGCAATTTTTTCTCATTTTCTATAAAAAGTTTATAAAAGTAAATAAATATATAAAATAGAAAATTTGGGGGTGGGGTGGGAGCATTGGGGTAGTGGGGGGAGGGGGTTGGGTGATGGGGTACGAAAAATTTGTCATTTTTAATAAATTTTTATATGTATGTAAAATAAATATATAAAATAAAAATTTTGGGGTGGTGTGGGAGGGCAGGGGCATGAGGTGGAGGGGAGAGGATGTAAGAAAAAATTTATATTTTTAATAATATTTTTATAAAAGTAAAAAAGTATGAAATAGAAATTTGAGGATAGAGGTAGGGCATGGGGTGGAGGGGTAGGGGGAGGAGGTAAGAAAAAAATTCAAATTTTATTTTAGGCTCGCTTAGCCTATTATACTAGTATGCACATTATTGCTTTATAGTCCACTGTCGTTTGATTTATGTTGCTATGTGTATTTTGTTTGTCTTATTTATCTGCATTAGTTATTGCTTCTTTTTCAAAAGTCGCTATCATGACTTAGCCGCTTTGTTTGCCTTACTTTGCTTGTGCTTGTGCTTTGTCTTGAGCTGAGGGTCTCTCAGAAATAATCGCTCTACCTACCAAGGTAGAGGTAAAGTCTGCGTACACTCTACCCTCCCTAGACCCCACTGTGGGATTTCACTAGGTATGTTGTTGTTGTTGTTACATTTTTTTATAAAAGTAAAAAGAATATGAAATAGAAATTTGAGGATGGGGGTAGGGCATGGGGTGGGGGTAGAGGGGGTAGGTAAGAAAACAATTCATATTTTTAATAATGTTTTTTATAAAAGTAATAAAAAATATGAAATAGAATTTTGAGGATGGGGTGGGGGTTGAGGGTGTAGGTGGTGGTTAGGGCGATAGAGGGAAAGGTAAGAAATTTGAGGATGGGGTATGACAATAGGGTGGGGTGGAGGGGTAGGTGTGGGTAGGCTAGGGAGGTAAGATTTTTTTATTTATTTTTTATAAATTATTTATAAAAATAAAAAAATATATAAAATAGAAATTTGAGAATGGTGTAGGGTGGGGTGAGTTAGGACCGGGGGGGGGGGGGGGTATATGGGGTAGAGGTGGTAGGGAGGTAGGGGTGGGGTGGAGTAGGTAAGGTAATTAAAAAAATGAAATTTTGAACGTGTCATTTAGGTTTGGGCTAATTTTGTCACCCCTGAATATTTATCAATGTACTCACATATTTATCAAAGAGGTAATTTTTTTTTCTCGTGATTTAAATTATATTTACGCTCAATACTCATAATTCAAACTCAAGTTTGATTGGAGTTTGACATTTTTGGTTGTGTAGTCATCTAGAGTAACTCTCTTGGCTTCTTTTTGAAAATTTCATCTATCATTTTGTACCATGTCTAAATCTTAAAAGTTAAAACTCACATTTTAAAATAGGTTTGTGGAGAGTTAAATCGGAAAGAATATTCGAATCGAAGGACTTCATAATTTTCTTTATTATCTTCTTTAATTTATTTATCATATAAGTATATAAAATACTGAATTTCCGATCCAAACAACAAAGGAATGGAAACAAATATTCAATTTAGAAGTGAATAATCAGAGCTCTCCATACTCAATAACAAATCTTATAAGTAACATAACACTACATCAACGTGAATTAAAATGAAATCATAGTTTACTCCATGGTCATACCAAGGAGGGGCGAATATACGGTTTATGATACTATTTGATAGAATTAATCAGTAGCTTTAACTTAAACTCTACATTTATCTTACAAAATCTATTTATAATCTACAAATAATAAATTTAAAATTTTATAACTCCAATAGATTAGAATTCACAACCCATAAACTTCAACTCCTCAATCAGTCAATGAATATAACATAAATTACTACAGAATTATGCCTTAATAACATATAATCTTTAACATCATATGTAGATAAAGTCTCATTAACTTTCATTTCTACAGAATTATGCCTTAATAACATATAATCACTTCCCCATGCTTGTTTCACAATCTTGATTAAATCTTCAATTTTATCACTTCCTTTCACTTCCACCAGAAATTCAGATGTTGGTGATTCAACTTTTACTCTGACCTTTTATTCTGTTGCCATGGTGATCATCTGGAAAATTTAGAGAGAATTTTGTTGACTTTTAGTTTGGTTTGGTATTTTGGCTTGGATAAGTGAACAAGGTTACCTGTATGTCAAAGATTTATAAACAAGATTAGAGACTGTTTGGTTGGTGGATTTTATTAAGCAGATTTAATCATGTTAAATTTGAGAGACGATAGAAATTTAGAGAGAAAACAAATATTGGGAGAATTCTTTCTTGGTTTCATTCATCATAATGACCTCTTTATAAAGAGGAAAAAATTCTCTTTTTCCTAGTTTAACAAGAAAATCTTATTCTAATAAACTACTATAATTATAATTTACCAAATATACATAAACTAAAATTTTACCATAAAACTAATAGAGTTAAACTGGGAAATAGATGTAGATGTCGGTCTCATTACCCCGCCTCAAGTTAGAGCATGGAGATCTCGAATGCCCAACTTGCCAAGCAGATATTCATGTTGTGATTTGCCCAAAGCCTTTGTAAACACGCCGGCCAATTGTTCGTTGGTTGACACATAACTCGGAAGAATTATACCCGATTGGAGTGCGACCCGAACATAATGTCAGTCAACTTCAATATGTTTAGTCCGTTCATAAAATACCAGGTTCTGTGCAATATACAATGTTGCTTGAATATCAAAATACATATTAACCAGAGATTTATGTACGACGCCCAAGCTATGTAAGATTCCCTTCAATAATTTCAATTCACAAACCGGCATTGACATTGAACGGTATTCCGCCTCTGTTGACGAGTGGGAGACAATGTGCTGCTTCTTAGTTTTCCATGATACCAGTGAATTTTCGAGGGAGATAAATTATCCGGTGAGCAATATTTGGGTCAACGGACATCAAGCCCAATTTGCATCACACCACTCATACAACAGGAGATCACAATCCTTTAACACAATTCCTTGCTCGGGGTTCTTTTTCGAGTATTTTACCACTCTGAGGGTGGCTCTCTAGTGCGCTTCCTTTGGTTGGTGCATAAATTGAGACAGAACATTTCCACAATAGGGCAACTCTGGTCGCGTAAAACTGATGTATATCAATCTGTCGACCAGACGTCGGTATGATTCTGGATCTTCCAAATTAGCCTCTTTGGGCAACACCATATTGTGATTCTATTTCATGAGAGTTTTAATCGGTTTTGCTCCCAGTAGTCCGGACTCAGAGATTATATCCAACGCATACTTTCGTTGACAAAAGAATAATTTAGTTGGTTCACATGCAACTTCAACACCCAAAAAATACTTCAGGTGACCCAAATCCTTCATGTGAAAATAGACTCGGAGATAGTCTTTGAACCGTTGTTAGGCGTATTTTGTATACGCTTTTTGAGTCAACTTTAGTTAATATTTTTCTCATTTTCTTTGTGTTTAGTATAGTTTTAGGTGTGTTTTTATTTCTTTTGAGTCACATCGGTCCTTAATGGAGAAGTGACAAAAAGAGGATGAAATGAGCTTGATTTAGATGGAATTGCACACTAAAAAGGTCAAGAAATGAAGCCTAAGAAGTCCCGTGCAGCATAGAAAAAATCAGACGAAGTCCGGACGAGAAAAGACAAAAATCAGAAAAATCTGGGCCAAGGATGTCGCCGGCACCGCGGTGCCAAAAATACTGAAAAGTCGCAGGCCTTTCAGCACCGCGGTGCCATTATGCAATACCGCGGTGCCGAGGCGGGATTTCTGATTTTGGGCCGAATTTGACACGTTTTCAGGGTCCGAAAACTTTTCTCAGCTATAAAACCCTAAAACCCTGCTCATTACCTATCATCTTGTACATAATTCTAAATCTTAGTTTGGGGAGGCAAGAAAGGAGGCTACGACACAAGATTGGAGACAACTTTGGTTCAAGTTTCTTTTCTTTTCTTTTCTTTGTTTTTATTTCAGTTTATGTTGGTTTGTGTTAGTTCTTGACATGACGATGCTTAGGAGCTAATTACTTTATTAGGGCTTTCCTTATAAATCGCTTGAAACTGTTATTCATGAATTAATGCAGTAGTTTGATTTCTTCTTCGCTTGATTAAGATTTAGTCAATATTTGGTATGAATGTTTGATAATTAATTGATCACTAATTATCATAACCTATATGATTTCGAATCAAAAATCGAGAGGAGAGATTTGGATATGCTGTAATTGACTAGACATAGGTTAAAATCGCGGACGAAAGTACCCCGATACTTGTGTAGCATTATAGGTTACTGTTCTTAATCCTCCTTTGTGGTAAATTCTATCATAGAAATATAGAAGGGTTTTGCACTGGGGTTGAGTGATTATATGTCATAACCGGAATATAAGACAGTCTAGTTAACCGTTATCTTAATGAAGAAGAGGAATCATTTTAGTTGCATTAAGGATTGAATAAAGTGGATAGTCGAGGATTTTGGAAGCCCTAATTCCTTCATAACTGATTTAAACCAAAGTAGTATCATAATAAGTTTATTTTCTGCAATTACTTAGTCTTAGTTAATAGATAAAATTACAAACACATTAACGTTCACCAAATAGAAACTAAAGCTTAGATAATCGGTACTTGATAACCAGTCTCTGATGACGATATTCGGTCTTACCAGACTATATTACTTGTGAACGATACGTACACTTGCGTTAAGCAACTTGCAAAATCGCTAACAACGGTGCAATGACACCATGGTCATTTTTGGAGATAATCAAGTCAATTCACATAAATTAAGATGTTAAGTTGTATATTTTTTTTGTGCATCATGAAGAGAGAATAATCGGAGTATGAATGCTTGAACTAATATTTCATCAATGCACTTGACAATTTTGCAAACAAGCATCGTGGAACTTGTTTTAACCCATACAAAGATTTTTGAAGTCAACATACTTTTCTCGGACCAGACACACGAAATACCGGTGGTAATTTTATATAAACTTCTTCTTCCAGTTCTTCGTGCAGAAGACATTATGAACATCCATCTGATGCAACTCCCGATTTCAAGCGGCTGCTGCCACTAAGAAGGTCTGAATGGTCACTACCTTCGGAATCGGAGCAAACATTTCATTGTAGTCAATACATTCCTCCTACTTATTACCGAAGATGACCAATCGAGCTTTATATCGTTCAATTGTTCCATCCGAGTTGTATTTGACCTTGTACATCCATTTACATCAGAACGCTTTCTTATCTAACGACAATATTTCCAATGTCCATGTGTAATTTATTGTTGCATGACATTTCTCCAACATTCCTTTTTCATAGCCTCCAAGAATGATTTTGGTTCAATTCCTGTTATAATTGCTGCAATGAATCTATGGTGTTGTAAATAAAATTATCACATGATATATAGTGAGCTAAAGGATAAGGAAAGGATCGGGCGAACTCTGTTAGACATATTTTGTATACACTTTTTGAGTTATTTTTAGTTAGTATTTTACTCATTTCGTTTGTGTTTAGTATAGTATTAGAGTTGTTTTTCTTTCTTTTGAGTCACAACGGTTCTAAATGGCAAAATGACAAACAGAAGCTAAAAGTGGACAGAAAAGGCAGAAAAGGAGCTCCCGAAGCAAAAAGGATGAAAGTTGGCAGATCCGGACGAAAGACTGCAGGACCGCGGCGCCAGACTGCAGGACCGCGTTGCCGATGTGGGAATTTCCAGTCCGAAGTAGCATTGGCAATGGGCAAAAGGGTCCAAGACACACGTTTTTGACAACATATATAAAACCCTTGGGACAAATTTTAGGGATATCTCATCTTCTCTTGGAAAAACACAACACAACGCTTGGCGGCTACAATTGGAGACCTAATTCTAAGTATTTTCTTTTCTTTTATTTATTTTCAATTCAGTTCATGTTGGAGTTTGTATTAGTTCTTAGCATGTCTATGGCTAGAAGCTAAACACTTTATTAGAACTTTCCTATTGAATCGCTTGAAATTCTTATTCATGAATTAATGTTTTAGTTTGGTTTCTTCTTCACTTGATTAAGATTTATTCAATATTGGTATGAATGTTTGATAGTTAATTGATCACTAATTATCATAATCTATATGATTTCGAATCAAGAACCGATAAGAGAGATTTGGATATGTTGTAATTGAATAGACATATGTTAAAATTGCGGACGAAAGTACCCCGATATTTGTGTAGCATTATAGGTTATTGTTCTAAATCCTCCTATGTGGTAAACCTATCATAGAAATATAGAAGGTTTCTGCACTGGGGTTGAGTGATTATATATCCTAACCGGAATATTAGATAGTCTAGTTAACCTGCTATCTTAACGTAAAAGAAGAAGTCATTCTTGTTGCATTAAGGATTGAAAAGAGTGGATAGTCGAGGATATTGAAAGCCCTATTTCCATCATAACTGATTAAACCAAAGTAATTTAGTTTAATTCTTGCAATTACTCTAGTAGTGTTAGATAAAAACCCAATCAACTATCGTTTGTCAAATAGATAACATAGAGTAGATGTTCGATAATTGAAAACCAGTCTCTGAGGACGATATTCGGTCTTACCAGACTATATTACTTGTAACGATATGTACACTTGTGTGAACAATTGAAAATTGGCTGACAAACTCGTTTATGGAATGTTTTAGTAACGTAGTGTTAGGCATATTTTATATACCCTTTTTGAGTCATTTTTAATTAGTATTTGACTCGTTTTTGTTGTGTTTAGTATAGTATTAATCTTGTTTTTCTTTCTTTTGAGTCACAGCGGTCCAAAATGGCGAAAAGCAATGAAAAAGAGGCATAAAAGGAGGAATCTGAGGCAGGAAATGACAGAAAATGATGACCCGGACGAAATCCAGGCAGCGCAAAGCAGTGGCCGTGGCGCGGAACTCGAGCACCGCGAACAATGGGCGCCAGGCGATCTGCAGGTCAGCGCGCGCAGCACGAAAAATCCAGTTCCGAAGTTAAATTGTCTAAGGGCAAAGTGGTTCATATGACACGAAAATTGGAAGATACAAAAGCCCTAGGGATTATTCTAAGGAGAGAGGTTGGTCATTCTATCAAACAACACAACTCAGGGCAAATTGGAGGCTACCATTGGAGACTTTATTTCTAAGTATTTTTCTTTCTTTAGTTTTAAATTCAGTTTATATTGGTAATTGTATTAGTTTTTAGCATATCTATGGCTAGGAGATAAACACTTTATTAGGGCTTTCCTTTGGAATCACTTGAAACTCTTATTCATGAATTAATGCATTAGTTGATTTCTTCTTCACTTAGATTAAGATCTATTCAATAATTGGTTTGAATGCTTGATAGTTAATTGATCACTAATTATCATAACTCATATGATTTCGAATCAAGAACCGAGAGGAGATATCTGAATATGCTGTAATTGAATAGACATAGGTTAAAATCGCGGACGAAAGTACCCCAATACTTGTGTAGCATAATGACTTACTGTTCTTAATCCTCATATGTAGTAAATTCTATCATAGAAATATAGAAGGGTTCTACACTGGGGTTGAGTGATTATATATCCTAACCGGAATATAAGACAGTCTAGTTAACCGCTATCTTAACGAAGAAGAAGAATCATTCTAGTCGCATTAAGGATTGAATAGAGTGGATAGTCGAGGAAATTGGAAGCACTAATTCCTTCATAATCTGATTACAACTTTAATAGTTTAATTAATTTTTGCAATTATTCTAGTAGTTAACCAAAAACCAAACTCAATTATCGATCGCCAAATAGATACAAAAAAATAGATGAACGGTAATTAGAAATCAGTCTCTGAGTACGATATTCGGTCTTACAGACTATACTACTTGAGACGATACATACACTTGCGTTAAGCGCGTGGAAATAGCCTGACAAGTTTTTGGCGTCGTTGTTGGGGACTGGCGTATTCTAATATCGAACCGTCTATTTGTTATTTCTAATTTGGTCGTTTCCAGAACAAGTTTCTGACTTGTTCTAAGAGCATCTTTTTATCACTCTTTATTGTTTGTGTAATCTTGCAGGTAAAGTCAAATATAGGTACATGGACTATCACTATCAGGGAATGCAGGACTATGACATTTGTCCACCGCATCAATTTAGACCATAAGCTCCGCAAGAGGAGCGAAATGAGCTGCAGGAGGCCTTATTCAGGCTCACCAAAAGCCAGAATCCTCAAGGACTAACTCATCTACCACATAATCAGGCTCCTTCAAGAAGGCTAGATGATCTGAGAGCAGTTCTTTGGGCACTCTCAAACGCCCAAAGTCAGTTCATGGAGGAGACCAGATTATCCAGCAGGAACCTAGAGATGCAACTGGGACAGCTAGCTAGCAAGTTGAGAAAAGGTATGCAAGGGAACCGCCCTGGCAATACTAGTACACACCCACAAGATCAGTGTCAGGCAGTTGATGTGATGAGTGGCAAACAGATGGAAACAGGTTCAACCCAAATATGTCCAGAAAAAGAGGGTGATCCCAGTGAGGTGAAAGAGCCCGGGGATGCAGTAATCATAAAAGATCTTCCTGCGGACCAAAGAATACCACCAACAGTCATTGACACACCACAGGTGAAGATACCGTACCCTCAGAAACTTGGAAAGAATTCTCTTGACAAGCAGTTTCTAAGTTTCTGGAGGTCTTTAAAAAACTGCACATCAACATTCCATTTGTTGAAGCCTTAGAACAAATGCCGAGTTATGTGAAGTTCATGAAGGAGATCCTCTGTAAAAAAAGAAGGTTGGAGGAGTATGAAACATTGGCATTGACTGAGGAATGCAATGCTATCCTACAGAGAAAGTTACCTCAGAAGTTGAAAGATCCGGGGAGCTTCACCATCCCTTGCAATATAGGGAAGTTTGAATGTCAGCAGGCCTTGTGTGATTTGGGGGCAAGTATAAATCTGATGCCCTATTCTGTGTTTTGCAAACTCGGAGTGGGTGAAGCAAGACCCACAACCATCACCTTACAGTTAGCCGATCGCTCCATCGTCTACCCCAGAGGAATCATCGAGTATGTGTTAGTAAAGGTGGACAAGTTTATCTTCCCTGCTGATTTCATCATCCTAAACATGGAAGAAAATTAAGAGATGCCCATCATCCTTGGCAGACCATTCTTAGCCACAAGTTAGGCACTCATTGATGTTCAAAAAGGTGAGCTGAGACTTCGTGTTCATGGAGAAGAGGTGATTTTCAATGTATTCAGGGCACCAACCTTCCCAAGGGCAAGTACAACTGTTATTCCATTGATGTGATTGATGAAGCAGTTTCTGAAAGCGGGTTCGAGAGTACTGATGCTCTTAAAGTGGTGCTGACAACATGGCATGAAGGTAGTGGCGATGACACAAAATTGATGGAGTATGCGAATTGGTTGGATTTCCATGAGCCATGCTATAAAAAGAAATATGAGGAGCTAGGAACCATGCCAGAGAGACCAGTACCATCCACAGAGCAAGCTCCAGAACTAGAGTTGAAAACTCTGCCAGATCATTTGCACTATCAATATCTAGGTTAGAACCAATCTTTACCAGTGATTGTATCATGTCATCTGTCCAAAGTGGAGGTTGAAAAACTGTTGAGAGTATTGAGGGCTCACAAGCTCGCAATTGGGTGGACACTAGCAGACATTAGAGGGATAAGTCCTTCTACAGTAATGCATAAAATTCGGCTGGAAGATGAGAGCAGACCCTCCATTGAGGCACAGAGGAGACTGAATCCAACTATGAAGGAAGTGGTGAGAAAAGAGATCCTGAAATGGCTCGATGCTGGGGTGATTTATCCTATATCTGACAGTGCTTGGGTGAGCCCTGTGCAAATGGTACCCAAGAAAGGTGGCATGACTGTGGTGACTAACGAAAAGAATGAGCATATCATCCAGAACAACTACAGGATGGAGAATGTGCATTGACTACCGCAAGTTGAATAAAGCGACCAGGAATGATTATTTTCCTTTGCCTTTTCTTGACCAAATTCTTGACAGACTTGCAGGACACAACTACTATTGCTTCCTGGATGGTTATTCAAGATATCATCAGATTACCATCTCTCCAGAAGATCAGGAGAAGACCACCTTCACCTGCCCCTTTGACACTTTTGCTTTCAGGAGAATGCCATTTGGGCTTTGCAATGCACCCGCCACCTTTCAGCGTTGTATGATGGCTATCTTTTCTGACATGGTGGAGAGGACCATAGATATCTTCATGGATGATTTTTCTGTTTTTGGGTCCTCTTTTAATGAATGCTTGAAGCATTTAGAAGCAGTATTGCAGCGATGCAAAAACTCGAACTTGGTGTTGAATTGAGAGAAGTGTCACTTTATAGTGCAAGAATGTATCGTTCTTGGCCACAAAATTTCCAGCAAAGGCATTGAGGTGGACAAGACTAAAGTTTCAGTGATTGAAAATTTGCCACCCCCAATATCGATAAAAGGGACCAGAAGTTTCCTTGGGCACGCTGGTTTTTACAGAAGATTCATCAAGGACTTCTCAGAGATCTCTAAACCTATCTCCACATTGTTGATGAATGGGGTTGCGTTTGAATTCAATGAAGAATGTCTGACTGCCTTTCAGATACTTAAGGAGAGGCTAACCTCAGTACCTATAATCACCGCACCTGACTAGACATTCCTATTTGAATTGATGTGTGATGCAAGTGACTACGCAGTGGGGGCAGTTCTTGGACAGAGAATTGACAAGGTATTCAGGTCAATTTACTATGCTAGCAAAACCCTCAATTATGCTCAGCTAAATTATGCAACAACAGAGATAGAGCTGCTAGTCATAGTGTATGCTTTTGAAAAATTCAAGCCATACCTCATTGGGAACAAGGTGATAGTATACACTGATCACTCAGCCATCAAATATCTAATGACTAAGAAGGATGCAAAACCTCGGCTTATACGATGGGTGTTGTTGCTACAAGAATTTGACATGAAGATCCATGATAAAAAGGGAACAGAGAACGTGGTTGCAGACCACTTGTCAAGGCTAGAAGTGGAAGAGATCCAGAACACCAAGGATGTGCAGATAAATGACTACTTCCCGGATGAGCAACTGTTTCAGGTAAGTACCAATGTAAATTTACCTTGGTTCGCTGACCTTGTCAATTTTCTTGCAGCAAAAGTGTTACCTTCAGGAATGACGAAACAACAGGTGAAAAAGTTCTATTCAGAGGTAAAACAGTACTACTGGGAGGAGCCAATTCTGTACAAGCACTGTGCTGATCAAGTCATAAGGCGGTGCGTACCTGAGGATGAAATGCATCAAATTCTCACCCATTGTCACACCTTGCAATATGGTGGGCATTTTGGGGCATCACGGACAGCAGCCAAGGTATTGCAGAGTGAATTCTATTGGCCAACCCTACTAAAGGATGCCAACACCTTTGTGTGGGGCTGTGATCGTTGCCAAAGAACTCGAAACATGTCAAGGTACAATGAAATGCCCCTAACCAGGATCTTAGAAATAAAATTGTTTGACGTTTTGGGGATTGACTTCATGTGACCGTTCCCAACGTCTTTTGGGAACCAATACATTCTTTTTGCAGTGGATTATGTGTCCAAATGGGTCGAGGTAGTGGCTACTAAAGAGAATGATAGTAAGACTATCTTGAAATTCCTTCAGAAAAACATATTCACAAGGTTCGGCACCCCAAGGGCCCTCATAAGTTATGAAGGGAGTCACTTTTGTAACAAGCAGCTTCACACCTTGCTGGCACGTTATGGAGTCTACCACCGGACCGCTTTGCCATACCACCCTCAAGCCAATGGGCAGGCTGAAATTTCAAACAGGGAAGTGAAAAGCATACTGGAGAAGACAGTGGATGGAGCAAAAAAAAATTGGTCTACAAAGCTGGATGATGCACTCTGGGCCTATAGGACAACATTCAAAACTCCCATTGGGATGTCACCATACAAGATGGTATTTGGGAAGGCATTGTCACGACCCGAACCCGGACCCGTGACCGGTGCCTTAACCCGGGCACCCTAGTGACACAACATCAGAGAAAACCAGCGGAATGTAAACTCAAGATAAACAACCATTAAGATATAGAATAGTCTAGCCCAAAATGGCTAACCCAAAAGTACATAAACCGAACAGTTACATCCTTAACGAACCAAGTTCTGACAAGACTACATGCCTCTAAGAATGAATAACACTATGACGGGACAGGGCCCCGTCATGCCCCTGAATGTACAAAATATCAACGACTCCAGGGAGAACCATACCAAAAGTCGAGCCTCCGAAGAAATGGAGCTCCTGACACCTGAGTACAAGATCCTAGGAATGAGGATCTACCACCGCTTCCCTTACTGCGCATGAACGCGGCCAGGAAGAGGGTCGACACAACGTACCAAGTATGTAAATCGAAAATCGTAGTAATATCATAAGTCCAAAATACAATGAAGTTATAGATAAAACCAAATTATGTCAGACTGTGCCTTACTAATAATGAGAGTAACAAGTATACATTTTATAGCATAAAATAGGAGGCTCATGATCAAAGCAGGTACCTCGCGTGTAGTATCATTAAGCAATCCTACTCGGGACTATTTCACCCGCATAGGTCTGTGGACCCGCATGAGGTCATCCGCCTCGTCGTGGACTGTTTCACCCGCATGGGACTATTTCACCCGCATGGATCTTGTGGATCCGCATGAGTACCATCGCGTACTCGCATGGGACTATTTCACCCGCATGGATCCTATGGTCCAGATCCGCATGAGTACAAGCGTCGCACTCGCATCATGGGTAGCAAATCCATGGCATAAATAATAACCCGGGGTTTACAGAATAATATGAATATATATAACATAGCTCATCCGGCTATTAAACATAACATAAGCACTACCGGCCTATCACATCACAACATAAGCACTACCGGCCTATCATAACTTAAGCAAGTTAAGAATCACCTAACTTCTTATTAATAGTATTAATACATCCTCTCATTTTAGTATACCTAAGGCACGATCATGTCTTTTAATAAAAATCCGGGAATTTAACCCAAGTATCATGTACCTCTAACCTTTTAAGAAATAACTCCTTTTTATACAAAAAAAAATCCCAAGATACTAATCACCATAGTATCAAGTTACGATTTCTTTTCAAACAAGTCACATTTCCTTTTAAAACTATCTCAAGCTTCTAAATTAAGTGACTTCATTTCTTGTAAAACCTTAGGCAATTCATGCCTTAGAATCATTTTCCTTCCACAAGTTCAAATCATCAAAACCTTTCTCCATTAAACTTTCACAAACTAATATAACCAACTCCCCATAAAGTCGTTACATTAGAGTTAAACAATAGTAAAACACATTCCCTTAAGTCCAAGGGATTTTTATACTTTTCTTTTAAAACGAAGCAAGTATCAAATACTTATAACAAACGAAGATTTCCAAATCTTGTACGTCTACCGTACTACATAGGTACAACTAATCATGCTCAAGAGATAGGAAAGCTCCACATACCTCTTCGGTCAATCCACAAGCTAAGTCCAATTTACCGCACGTAGTATGTAAAACTAAACTGACCACAATCAGTTTATCAAGCTCTAATTACAATGCAGAATTTTTCCAAGTTAAAGTCACCAATTTCCTACGGAAAATTGGGCAGCGTTTCCTTTGTTTCTACATACATTGCCACCTTTTCCAAGGTCGATTTTTAACGCTCAAATGCCATGTTTAAGGCTCAACAACCAACCAACACCAATGGGATTACACACCTAAACTTTGGTGTGTAAAAATTCAGCTCCACAAGTTACAACAACTAACCCAACAAGTCTAATGTAGTATTTAGGCAACAACATGCTCATAAAATCCCCCTAACCAATTCTTTCATAATCACACCCCATTTCTTATATGCAACTACTCTAAGTGCATTTTTCCAACTACAAGTTCTTCCTATTAAACATGCAACACCCAATACCAACTACAAGAGAAGAAATGTTACCTTAAGTTTTAGCCAAACTTATTCCAACACCTTGCTAGCCTTTTTCTCCAAGAACACCACCACAATAGCACTTCTAAGCTAGTCACAAGCTTCCTTCTTGCCTTTAACTTTTCAGATTTTCTTAGGCTAGAACACTTCTTGAGGTTTTAGAGAGAAGGGGGAGCTCAAGCTTTGGAGAGAGAGAGTGTTATACCCCGTATTTCCAGAGTATGTACGTAAGGGAATACGTACAAAAGTCTAGCCTTAAAGTTTAGGCAAAACGTTTTTTTTTTGGCACAACTCACTAAAGGAATCGTTTTCCGACGAAACGTTTCCACAGCTTTCGTAGAGTAAATTCCGGCTATGCCATTTCTAATTTTTGCGGATTTTTCCGAGAGACGAAACATTTTGGACCAACGGGAGGGCGACACTTGGCACCCTCCAATTGGTGGACTTGAAACGTCCATTTGGACGATTTGGACTAAGCTTGGCACGTTTTTTGTGCCTTGCACAAAGTCAAGGAGTTGGTAGGATATTTGTGTGTAGTAAATCCTCACCCTACACTTGCCTTGCACTTGTCTTCATCTTGGCCCTTGGTTGGCCACTTCTTGACCTATAAATACCCCCTTAAGATGAAGAGTTCTTCATCCACAAATCTTTCCAAGTCTTGAAAATCCTCTCCTCTCCCTTTGTAGCCTTTTCGTCCAAACACCTCCCCCTCCCCTTGTGAAGTTTGGCAGGCCTACCACCTAGCCTAGTGAAATCTACCCCCTCCCTTGTTAGAAAACTGTCCTTCTGGTATTGTTATAATGCCCAAAATACCCTAGCCCAAATCCCTTAGTACTTAGTAGAAGTTGTGAAGAACTTCTAAGGTTTCCTTGGAGCATACAACTTAGGAGCAAAACTTTGCTCAGGCGCGACTTTATCTAGGATATTATTGGGCTTACTGAGGTAACTAATCCTAACCTCTTTTGAATTAGAGAATACTTCTTGTAGTAGTATAAGAATAAGTATAAATACTTAGAAGAATATTGCGAATAGAATTGAATTATCACGGTAAGGGTTTAAAGAAGAATAATCAAACAGATCTTACATAGACTGTTTTCACGAGACTTGAGTAGCTCACGGTAGGGAAATCGCCCAATTTTCCGTAGGATATAGAACCCTCTGTTTAGAATGTTTACAAAGTAGTGCGAGCGTTGATAGGCGTGTCTACTATTATGGTGACTCTCTGCGCGCGACATATTCAACTTGGCAGGTGGTTTTCGCTGAGAAGGTATGTGATTCTTCCTAAAGCATGATATTTTACAATATATATATACTACGGTAGACGATACGTGTTAATCGAATAATAACTACGTCAATGTCTTTGACTTAAGCACGAATAATACTTACGACAATGCCTCGGCTTAAGCACGAATAATACTTACGCCATGCCTCACGCTTAAGCACGAATAATAAAGAATCGAAAGCATTTCAAAAGAATACTGAATCATTTTTAACAGAAGAGAACTAATTGGTTTTTAAAACAGAAGCTTAAGAGTTATACTAGCTTTATGGGAAGTTAGGTATAACCACTTAAGAATGATAAAAGAAATAGTTTGCCTATGTGTTTATAACAGACTTATATCGAATTGTGAAAAGAATAAAATGGTTTGATAAGTAGACATGATATGATGCTATGTGTGTTAGTGTCTTGTAACGTTTGTATAAGAGAGTATTCTTGTTGTGCTTATGTTGTTTAAAAATAAGCTGTTATGTTAGTGTACTATCACTCACCTCTTGACATATTACCGGGGGTTAAGCGCCTCCACGCGGTAGACTTCGCGATGCAGGACCATGATTCGAGAATACCTCATGCGGGTCGAGGGACTATGCGGAGCTACGGAGTTCGAGGTTAGTGATGCGGGGTTATACCTCACGCGTCTATGTGGCCGTACGGACTACGAGTCGGGGCGATGCCGAGGAGTAGCTACCCTCGATGCGGGTTATGTACCCTATGCGGCCTATGTGAGTGGCCTATGCGACTACGAGTCGAGATTAGGCTTGCATGGTGATACTACGGAAATTGGCCTGCCGATCATTCGCGGCCTAGAAAAGGCACATTCTTTACCTATTGTTGCTCTTGTTTATGATGGCACTATGCGCGTCCCTTGGTTGTTTCATACATACTTGCAAAACTGATTTTAAAATGATATGTTTTCATTTAAGTATTTCTGATTTCATATACTTAGTACTGTTGTCTCGACCTCGCCGGGCTGCGTTCATGCCGCGGTAAGAGCGGCAGTGCTAGATCCACATTCTTAGGATCTCTACGTTGGTGTCAGGAGCTCCATCCTTTCCGGAGGCTCTACTTTTGGGTATGATCTCCCTGTTGTAGATAGTTTTGTACAGTCAGGGTATGGCGGGGCCCTGTCCCGCCATAGTTGTATTTTTACTTAGAGGTCTGTAGTCATGTTGTACAGTATCGGATGTAACTGCTAAACCATGTTTATATATATATGCCGAAAGGCGCTATTTTCTCACTTAAGCGTGTCTTATTTTATAAATCGTTTCATGTCTTGTCTTATATTTCCTGATTACTCGATGTATGACTACTTGGGTGCCGGTAAGGCACGATCCACGGGCCGGAATGGGTCGTGACAAAAGTGGTATCGAGCGATTAATCTCGGAAAGTGTCTGAGCCGTATCTAGTAAGTCTTGATTATCGGTGTGTTGTGCACACCAATAATCGTGAGGCTATAAGATATTTAGGATTGGTTTCCATTCTTCTCACTCTGAGATCGTGCTTTAGAAATTGTGTTAAAGTTGGACCCTCTAACGTATTCCTTTTACCATGCTGATTATGCCTCGCGTAAAGCAACCGGGCCCAGAAGGGCAAGCGGAGGAGCCGCGATCGACACCGAGGATTACGAGGGCTCGGGCCCGATCTATACCACGCAGCGGCGAGTTCTATGACGCCGCCGGCCCAGCGAGACCACAGTACCACACCTCCCACGCGGCACAGGGCGGAGAGTTAGGGTACAAGGAGATGCCCGACTATTGGCTAGAGTTGTGGCGAATACGAGGATAAATGGATCTGGCGATTCGATTCGGCTCGGTCGCCCGTGGTACACCCGAGGCGAATAGTTTGAGGCTACGAGATTTCTTGAGTTGTAGCCCGCGAGTTTCTGGTCGAGGCGGGAGGATGATCGCGAGGAGTTCATCCGTCGGCTCTGAAGGATCGTGAGGGTGATCAAGGCCTCGAGGCAGTCTGTGACGCCGGATTCGCGTAAGGCTGCGTGATCTGCGATCGATTGGTTTGATTCATGGGAGTTATCCGGGAGAGCACGCGTCCCATACTGGGATGAGTTCTCGGAGGCTTTCCTCACTCACTTCTTGCCTCGCGGATGAGGAGGGCGCGGGTGATAGATTTTTCTTCTTTGGCGAGAGAGGGGCCTTGTCGGGAGTACAATGTCGAGTTTGATTCATTGGCTCGATATGTCCCGGCGTTGGTAGCTAATATGGAGGATAGGGTGCACCGCCACGTCACGGGCTAGATGACTATATGGTGAGTCGTGTGCGGGTGTTTCTCTTGGCCGGGTATGGACATTACCGCATGCGAGCTCATGCTGCAGGATGTGAGGCGTAGAGACCGCGGGTTGTGGCGGCGAGAAGGCCGGGGCGGCGGGGTCTTTTGGTGGCTATCGTGGTGGCGGCCTCAGCGGCGATCTAGATGCACCACAACCGGCTCGAGCACTCTGCCGTCCTCGGCACGGCCCGAGATATTCGAGGCGGACCGGGGCCCGAGACTTGAGACATTGAGCGGCAGAGGTTACGCCGTCGGGACCACCCGCCGGTGTGGCCGTCGGTAGATCCGCCGGGAGTTGTGGTGCTACGGGAGTTTGTTTGATTGTAGCGGCAGGTCACTATGCGGGAACTGTCAGGCGAGCGATCTTGATGGTAAGTCGGCCTACGAGTTCTTTCGTCGGTCTTCATCCCAGCGATTACTCGCCTGGAGGGCAAGGTGCGCGTGGACCCGGCGGAGTCGGCAGGTCGTGGCGCGGGTCCTAGTTCTAGCGGTCCTCGAGAACGCATTTATGTTTTGTCCGGTAAGCGGGATCGGGAGGCCTCACCGATGTCGCCACGGTACCTTATCGGGTTCCGGGTTTGATGTGTATGCTTTGATAGATCGGGTTCTACTCTGTCTATATATCTCCCTTGTTGCTAGTAGGATAGGGATAGAGCACGAGTCCATAGACTCTTTCGAGGTAGCTACGCGATGGGTGATTCGGTGGTAGCTCGGCGGGTATATAGAGCTTGTCTGTGACCATTTGATCGTCGGACCACTAGCCGACTTGATAGAGTTGGAGATGATTGACCGGCGTGATCATGGGGATGGATTGGCTAGCTTCTTTACGCCAATGTAGGCCGAGAGAGAAAGTAATGCGGTTCGGTTTCTGAGGCCGGTTGTTGAGTGGGAGAACGCGGTATCGCCAGGGTAGGTTTATTTCCTACCTCGAGGCTAGGAAGATGGTGCGAGAAGGGTATATCTACCATCGTTCGGGTGTTTGATCTGAAGGCTGCGGTACCAGATTTTGATCGGTTCGATGAGTCGTGAGTTCCCAGGCGTGTTTCGGATGACCTCGGGTATCCTCACGAGAGGAGATTGAGTTTTGTATTGACATATTGCGGACACTCGGCCTATTTCCATTCCGCCATCTGAGAATGGCACTGCCGAGTTGAGAGAGTTGAAGGTTCACTTAGAGATTTCTTTGGAGAAGGGCTTCATCAGCCTAGTGTTTCTCCCAGGAAGCCGTGTGTTCGTGAAGAAGAAGAAGGGCGGGGCGCTGCGCATGTGTGTTGATCTGACGGTGAACAAGGTGACCATTAAACGAATACCCGCTTCCGGGATTGATGATTTGTTCGACCGATTGCGAGTGCGAGATGTTTCTCCAGATTGATATGCGATCGGGCTATCATCAGTCGCAGTCGAGAGGTGGATGTCCACAGATCGCATTCGGACGTGCGGGCATTATGAGTTCAGTCATGTCTTTTGGGTTGACCAATGCTCGTGGTATTCATGGATTTGATGAACCGAGTGTTCAAACCATTTTGGACACGCGTTTGTGATAGTGTTCATTGATGATATCTTGGTTTATTCTCGCTCGAGGCGGGAGCATGCGAGCAACGAGGCTGTCTTGGTGATTCTCGAGACCAGTGGTTATGCGCCAAGTTTTCCAAATGTGAGTTTTGGTTGACTTGATGGCGTTTCTTGGGCATATTATGGTGATGGCATTCGAGTGGATACGGCAAGATCGAAGCGATCGGGACTTGGCTGAACTCTTACTCGGCGAGAGGTTCGCGATTTCGGGCCTTGCAGGATATTATCGGAGGTTCGTAGAAGTTTGCTTCTATCTACGCACCATTGACTAGGTGACTCGAGGCGGCCAAGTTTGATGGTGATGCTTGTGGCGGGGTTTCGATTCTTGAAAAGAAGGCGGCGACGCCCGTTCTTACTCTTCCGGAGGTCGGATGGTTACGTGGTGTATTGCGATCGTCGGGCATCGGGTTGGGATGTGTGTTGATGCAGCATGGCGGGGTTATAGCATATGCATCCCGGTGAAGAAACACGAGGAACTACCCGCGTGATTTGGAGTTGGCGGTTGTGATTCACGCTTTGAAGATCTGGAGGCACTATTTGTATGGGGTTCACGTGGATATTTTTACGGACCAAGAGCCTCGGTATATCTTCTGCGAGAGGAACCGAACTTACGGCGAGAGCGGTGGTTAGAGTTGCTTAAGAATTACGATGTTGATATCTGTACCACGGGAAGGCGATGTTGTGGCGAGATGCTCTTAGTCGTAGGTCGATGGGAGCCTATCGGATGTGCGGCTAGAGAGGAGGGACATGGTTCGTGATTTGCACGATTAGCGAGCCTTGGTGTCCGTTTGATTGATTACGATAGCGGTGGGGTTATAGTTCGTGAGGTTGCCGAGTCTTCCATCGTCGAGAGGTGAAGAGGCGATTCGAGGATCGGCTTTGATTCGTTATCGTGATCTGACTCTTCGTGAGGCAAGGGTCCTTTGAGGTAGCACGATGGGGTGCTAAGGTTTGAGCGAGTTGTGTGTTCGGATGTTTGAGGACTTGGCGAGTTCTTGGGAAGCACAACGCGGCGTTACTCTATCCATCGGGTCGACCAAGATGTACCACGCGACCTTAGATCGTGTATTGGTGGGATGGCTTGAAGAGGGCGTTGCGAGTTCGTAGCTCGGTGCGTGTTGTCGGCGGTGAAGGTAGAGCACGAGGCACGGTGGTTTGTTCTGACGATTGAGATCCCGACCTGGAAGTGGGAGGTAATCAACATGGACTTCATCACAGGATTACCTCGCACTCAGAGGAGACATGATTCTATATGGGTTATCGTCGACAGGCTGACGAAATCAGCCCACCCTCGGATCTTTCGGCGCCGCGACCCTGCTTCCGCGCGCGGTACTGGAACCAGCGCCTCGCACTTCACCGCGCGCGCGCGCGGCCCGCCTCGGCGCCGCGGCTCTGAGGCCCCTGAACGTGTTTCTCTAATTTCTCGCACGGCCCCACACGCACGGCCCGAACCACGGGGTATAACAGGCATGCCACCTACCGGTGGAGTTGGAACATAAGGCATATTGGGCAATGAGAAAGCTGAACATAGATGCCAAAAAAGCAGGGCAGAAAAGGTTGCTGCAACTGAATGAGTTAGATGAGTTCCGGAACAACGCCTATGAAAATGCAAAAATCTATAAGGAGAGGGTCAAGGCATGGCATGACAAACACCTGAGCCTGAAAGAGCTACAACCCAGGCAACAAGTACTCTTATTCAACTCAAGGCTGAGATTATAGCCAGGCAAGTTGAAGTCCAGATGGTCAGGGCCCTTCGTTGTGGAGAAGTGTTCCCCTATGGTGCAGTCGAAGTGAGAGGAAAAGAAGGTGATTCATTCAAAGTGAACAGACAGAGAGTGAAACCATACTTATTGAATGACATGGAACATATCAACTCCGTTATCCGTTTCAAGCCACAGTGACGAGGAATGTGCGTCCGGCTACAAGATGTTAAAGACAGCACTACTTGGAAGGCAACCCAAGGTTTAATTTATGCAATTTAGTTTGTTTGAACAACCTCAGTTGTGGTATTTTTGTGGTGTTGTGATGATAGATGAAGGAATGGGACATGAAGCACGAAAAAATATGGAAGGAAGAAATTGGTGCAGCGCCCACAAGCAGGGCCGCGACACCGAAAGTCCAGACATGTGCAGGAGTTGAAGCGCCGCGGCACAAAAATACATGGCCGCGGTGCCAATTAATCAGAGGGAGTGCAGGAAATTGGGCACCGCGGTGCTAATGAGAAATTTCCCCGAAACGCAGTTTTCGCCGTCACCACCATCATTTTGAACCACTAATGTCTGTAAGTCGTCCCTTTTATTTATTGAGTCTTTACACATTTGGAACAATGTGTAGTTTAAGTTTGGGGGGAGAGTTTTTATTCTATTTTATTTGATTTGTGTTTTTGTGTCTTTTTATTATGTTTTTGTGTTTATATGAGTCAATTTTTTTAATTTTTTTAATAATCATGCATGTTGTAGTTGCTTGAAACGCCTAGTGAATTAAGTAGGATAATGTAATGGAATGATATGCAAAAATCTGTGTGCATAAGTTAAATATGCCAAAGATTCATAAAAATCTGATTAATTGGAATATTTTGTGCTTAGCCTGTGTATGTCAATTGCGAAAAATGTCCTGCGTGCTTGTTATTTGAGGCGAAATAATTAGGATGTACATGTTAGTGGGAGGATTCAAACATTTCTTTGATAGCCCTTATTACCAGTCATTTCCCACCTTGCACTTAAATGTATCCCTAGTCAGCTGCGTTGAGCCTAAAATAAAAATCTATTTCTTTGACACCCCAGATTTCCTTATGTGCCATAAGTAATAATTGATGATAGGGATGAAAAAGAGTGAAAAAGAAATACAGAAAGAGAGCGAAAGTTATGCACCCCAATTAAAATATGGAAAAGTTTAAGTTTGGGGGTGCCGATGTGAATGCGTGTTATGCTCTCAACAAAAAAAGAAAGGGGATTAATGGGTAAGAACTAAAAAGAATACCGTAAAGAAGTAGAAAAAAGTTGAATGAAAAGCGCTTATGGTACGTAATTGAGCCTAAATGTCTAATCTTACCTACCCCTGCCTAAGCCTACATTACAACCCTGAAAAGTCCCGATGATCCCTAGTATGTATGTCCATGATTAGTGGAGAATAACAAGTGAACATGCTATATTACTTTGAGAAAAATGAAATGAAATTGACATACATATGTTAGGTATTCATGCTTCCAGTGATTGTGACTGAAATGAATCTGCGAAATATCTAACTTGAATTCTAGATTGTTAAATGCATACTACCTCTATTCCTGCATATTATCCTAACTAACGTTTATGTGTTTCTAAGTGACATTGTGCATCTGCTTGACTTGAGTCTCTGAGTCTTTTGATTTTGTTTCTTTGTTTTGTTTTGTTCTTTGCTCGAGGGCTTAGGGGTTTGTTAGGCATATTTTATGTACCCTTTTTGAGTCATTTTTAATTAGTATTTTACTCGTTTTTGTTGTCTTTAGTATAGTATTAGGCTTGTTTTTCTTTCTTTTGAGTCACAACGATCCAAAATGGCGAAAAGAAATGAAAAAGGGGCATAAAATGAGGATCGAGGCAGGAAAGGACAGAAAATGAAGACCCGGACGAAAGTCAGGCAGCGTCGCGATGCCAGCCAGCAGGGCCGTGGTGCCGGAACTACTGAGCACCCGCAAAACATTGGGCGTTGCGGCGCCAGTCTTCAGGGTCGCGACGCCGGTACGAAAAATCCAGTTCCGAAGTTAAATTGACTAAGGGCAAAATGGTCCATAGGGCACAAAAATTGGAAGATACAAAAGCCCTAGGGATTATTCTAAGGAGGGAAGTTGATCATTCTATCAAACAACACAACTCAGGGAAAATTGGAGGCTACCATTGGAGACTTTATTTCTAAGTATTTTTCTTTCTTTAGTTTAAAATTCAGTTTATGTTGATAATTGTATTAGTTCTTAGCATGTCTATGGCTAGGAGCTAAACACTTTATTAGGGCTTTCCTTTGTAATCACTTGAAATTTTTATTCATGAATTAATGTATTAGTTGATTTCTTCTTCACTTAGATTAAGATCTATTCAATAATTTGTTTGAATGCTTGATAGTTAATTGATCACTAAATATCATAACTCATATGATTTCGAATCAAGAACCGAGAAGAGAGATTTGGATATGCTATAATTGAATAGACATATGTTAAAATTGCGAACGAAAGTACCCCGATACTTGTGTAGCATAATAGTTTACTGTTCTTAAGCCTCCTATGTAGTAAATCCTATCATATAAATATAGAAGGGTTCTGCACTGAGTTTGAGTGATTATATATCCTAACCGAAATATAAGACAGTCTAGTTAACCACTATCTTAACGAAGAAGAAGAATCATTCTAGTCGCATTAAGGATTGAATAGAGTGGATAGTCAAAGAAATTGGAAGCCTTAATTCCTTCATAATCTGATTACAACTTTAATAGTTTAATTAATTCTTGCAATTAATCTAGTAGTTAACCAAAAACCAAACTCAATTATCGATCGCCAAATAGATACCAAAAAAATAGATGAACGGTAATTAGAAATCAGTCTCTGAGGACGATATTCGGTCTTACAGACTATACTATTTGAGACGATACGTACACTTGCGTTAAGCGCGTGGAAATCGCCTGACACGTATTCAGCTAATTGAACTGAGTCACCCAATTGTTCCTCTGGTGGCTTTTCATTGGCCCGAGTATCTTCCGTCTTTACTTTTTCCACGTTTTCATCATTCAGACTAGTATTTGTTCGATCTAATTTTGGTTTATCCGTAGATTCGGTATCCGGTGTTCAAATTTTTTATATTCGAGTTTTGTTCGCACCTACATTATCTGTCTGTTTTTCTTCGAAAATATGTTGATTCCTTTAATCATTTGTTTCATCCGGGATCGCTTCTATGTTGTCGACCAAGTTACATGTTCCTACTACAAAAGGGAACTTAGTCTCATAGAAGTCCACATCTCTTGAGACTAATATTCATTGTTTTTTAAGTCATACAGTCTCCAATATTTCTGTCCGTAGGGGTATCCCAAGAAGATACACCTACTACTTCGACTCTCAAACTTATCTATTGTTCTTCCTTTTGTATGTGCATAACATAGTGACCCTAGCACCCTTAAGTGATCATAATGAGGCGTCTTTCCATATAAAATTTCATAGGGAGTTTCCCATTCAAAATTATAGATGATGTTCTATGGATCAAGTATCCCGCAGTCAAAATGCATTCTCTCCATAATTTAATCGGAAGATGGCCATGAAATCTCAGTGCTCACGTCACATTAAGAATGTGACAATATTTTCTTTCCACTCTTTCATTCTGCTGAGGTGTCCCTGTGCAAGATGTTTGAAACATAATTTCATGTTCGAAGAAGTAAGTGTTCCTACAAGTGAACTCAGTTCTGTTATCACTTATAACTATCTTCACCCTTTTTTCAAACTGTCTTTCCACAAGAGCGAAGAAACTCTTCATGGTTTGTGACACTTCTTTCTTTTCAACTAAAAAAAATATCCACACGGCTCGTGAATAATCATCCACAATAGTAAAAAAATATGAAGCACCACAAGAGGAAGGGGTCTTATATGATCCCCATAAATCGCAATGGATCATCTCAAAAATATCTGAAGCAATATTCTCACTTAAAGGAAAAATACTTCTCGTTTGCTTTGCTTGTTGACATACATCACATTCTCTATCCAATCTTTCACCATTCTCATTTAAGTTTAATGTCATAATAGACTTTGTTACTTGTGTTGAAGGATGAGCCAACTGTTTGCGCCAAAGTTCAAACCAATCAACTACCTCTGCCTTCATAGCCCGTATCAGCGACACAATCCAAAAATAGTAAAGTCCAGCTCTATGCTCACCATTTCCAATCAGCTTCCTCGTGGTGGAGTCCAGTATAACAAACATAATTCAATTAAATGTCACATCACAATCTAAATAATCAACTAGTTGTGACACATAAATTAAATTACATGTCAATCCATAACATAAAGAACATTCTTTAATCATATCATGTCATTCAACTTGGTTGTTCTTTCTTTTGTAGCCACCGAGCTACTTCCCTCCAGAAGCCCAATCAAACACTCAGAAATGTCTCGTTGATCGCTCAGTTTCTCTAAATTATCTGTCACATGATTGGTAGTTCCAAAGTTAATAATTTAGGATGAGTTTTCGATCTCACCATCCATCTTGCCATTCAGATTTATTACTTGTGAATTCAACACGTGAATCACCATTTTTTGGATCTCCTCACTCATATTGTGAGGTCCTATCTTGTCTGTGTTCATCTGTTCTATCTCCTTCTGTGTATCCTTGACAATAATGGCGTTAGCCCGGTAGTTGCCTCTTCTCTATTGTTGTTGTTGTCCTCGTCTTCTTCCTCCAGTTTTTTTATTTTTTTTATTTCCTGGCCACCATTCCAGATCTATTGCAATGTGTGCAGCATGCACCATCGTTCTTCCCTTCACCTTGACACAGTAAGAATTTCTCCCTTGTATGATAAATGCCACGATTTCACTTCGTTTTTTCATCTTTTGTGTGAGTCCTCTCACACGTTCTTCTTGCACTAGCTTTGAATAAACTTTGTTTAATAATGGAAACAGTTCCTGGACTAATATGTTCGATCTCGTCATTTCATACATTGCCTCATCCAATTCCATGAGGCATAGATGCACGTTTTCTTCTTCTCTTTTGACTTTTAAGATCATCCCCAGATTGCACGTTCACTTTCCGCACTTGCAAGTCGGAATCTCTTTGTAGTTTATCAATTCTTCCCATAGCTTGATTAAATTTTCATAGTAATCCACTATGGTCATCCCTTTCTGCTTGCGTTCCGCAAGTTCTGCTTTTGGTTGTTGCATCTGAGGTCCATTGATAACAGTGAACCGCTCTCGGATGCTTGTCCATAATTTTTCCGCTTCCTCTTTATGTGAGATTGTTGAGCAAAGAGTTGGTTCAATGGTGTTACGAATCCACGATACCAACATAGAGTTTATAGTCCACCAGTCTTCTAAGTCTGATGATTTTTCATCCTGTTTCTTGATCGTACCATCAATAAAGTCAGATTTCTTCCTTGCTCTTAGGGTCATCCTCATGGATCGAGCTCATTATTCGTAATTCTCTCCCTTCAACTAGACTTGTGTCACCACAATTCTGGAATTATCGTTTGACGTAATGTCATACGGGGAGATTGTTTTTCATTGAATTTTGTTTTCTTCATCGGCGATTCCTTTGTTTTTATCGCCGATTTCTTCGGCACCGGCCATTATTTAGGTTTTTTGTGTTCTTTCAATGCGGCTCTGATACTATGTTAAATTTGAGAGGCGACGAAAATTTAGAGAGAAGAAAAATATCGGGAAAATTCTTTCTTGGTAAAGAAAGTCAACTTAGACATCTTCAAGAGCTTAACCAAAGAGAGGTGCATCGCGGTATACTTTTTTCTTTTCTTCGGTGGGTCATGATTCCTAAGTGTTCTAAGAAAACTATTACTATAAGGAGAGGCGCGAAGACAAGCCGCGAACTATGAACGAAGGGCAAGATCGTATTGACCTTAACTTAAAACGACTTCTACAAGCAACCGCTTTCTGTTTCATTCATTATAATGGTCTCTTTATATAGAGGAAAAAGTTCTCATTTTCCTAGTCTAACAAGAAAATCATATTATAATAAACTACTATAATTATAATTTATCAAATATAATTAAACTAGAATTTTGCCATAAAACTAATAGAGTTAAACTAGGAAATAGATGGCGGTGTCGGTCGCAATAAATCACAATATAGAACTCTTGTTTATTTGTATAAATAATATCTTCTTAAGCTATGATGAAATTACGTGACGTCCAATACGAAATAAGATTATTTGGGGTAAGTTAATCCCAAAAGACCCTCTTAACATAGTGTGATATTGTCTACTTTGAATCAAGTCCGCACTGTTTTCACTAAAGGTCTCTCACCATTAAAAGGAGGGTAACATTTACAAATAACTATTTTTTAGCCTCTATAATTAGAAAAATAATCAATGTCATGGAGTTTCAAATTAAATTGCACAGTAAAACTGCAGGATAATATCATAGAATTTACCTTATATGCAATTCCCCGGACTGACGCAGTAGCCTGCAAACCACGTCAGTCATGTAAACCACACTTGACAAGCCATGTGTGACAGACTCAACCAAGAAGGTTTATGCAGGGGATCGAACTCATGACCTTGCGGTCCCGCGCTCTACTGCTACACCAACTTGTCTACCCTTGCGGGTAGCGGGATGAGAGACTTGAACTCTAGACTTATTGCTATTTAATCATTTCATCGAAAAAATTAAGCTATTAAAAAAAGTACATATTATTGATTTAATTATGTTTTTGAAGAGAAACAAAATCTAGATTGAAATTCTGCATATCAAAACAACATCTTTCAAAATAGGTGATTACATGGAGAGATCATAATAAATTTCGAACACCAACCAACCATTGACTCAAAGATTAATTACGTATTAAATATATTCCATAAATTAAATAATCGCTTTTTACTCATCATCTATTAAAAAAAGTAGAGAACGAAATTATAGAAGAATACAAGAGGCATTTAAACTAAACTCGCCTAACTGCCAACCGATCCGATCCGGAGGTCTCCTTTAAGGTTTAACCGGTTCGGACTATCGTGCCAACCGGCCAGTTCATTACCGATTTCGTGTCGGTCCGTATGGTCCGAGTCTGAACCGGGCCTATCGGTCCGTTTTTTTTTTTTTTTTTTTTAATTTCTAGTATTATTTTCTACAATGTAAACTAAATTCAATTTAAATATGAAATATAATAATATAATATATAATATAGTTTTATATATTAAAATTGAAACTTTAAAGTTAACTTTCTATTTTATAGTTTATAACTTTATAGTTTATAGTTTATACTTTATCTTTATTTTATAGTTTATACTTTATAGTACTGTTATAGTTATACTTTATAGTTTATAACTTTATATTGTAATTATACTTTTATTAATTTATTAGATTAGTAGATATAAGTTAACAAATAAGTAAATTAACAACTAAATAGATAGTAAAATTAAAAAAACAAATGATAAGATGTAAACTTTTAAACTTTCATAATGTTAATAAGAGTACATAATGAAGTAATAATAATTTTATTTACATATTATGCATCTTTCTTGCAAGTTCTTCGTAATCTATAGGTTGATTGAATTGGTTATGCTCCATAGCCTCTAAATCTGGAGTATTAATTTCAGTCCCGCCTCCGCTCCCACCTTCCAAAATATTGTCTATTTCTTCATCTTCCGGAGAATTAACGTCTACACATCCTTGATTTCTTCTCTCTGATCTGATCCAATCCCTCAAGCAGACTAACACTTCTAATGTGCTTCCACCCAATGAGTGACGTGTGTCTTCTATTTGATCTCGTGCTTGGCTAAATGCACTTTCAGAGGTCACTGTTGAGATCGACATATTAAGAACATCTCGTGCCATAGCTGCAAGTACCGGGAATTGCCTTTTGTTAACCTGCCACCATTGTAAAGGGTCAAAACTTTTCTTCGGCTCCGCTGACTTTTGCAAATAAAATTGCATCTCATCGCAAGATCGGCTTGTGGTTGCTTGTGTTGTAAAAGTGCTCCATATGTCTAAAGATTCATCATCGTCATCTTCTATCAACTCGGGTGTAGACACATAAGCAGAACTAGAAGGAATATTAGTAGCAGAGTTGTTGTTATCATGTAATGCAGCATAATATTCATATAATGTAGTTAAATTAGTATCAAGTTTACTTATGCAATCAAATGAAGACGGAGTTTCTGTTGCACCTACTTTCATATAAGTATATAAACTACATATTAAATTATGACAATCTACTTTTTTGATAGAAGGATTTAAGACTGCACCAATACAATAAATATCAGGAATAGGGAAAAAATATTTTTTAAACTTTTCAAACATAAGTGTAACTGCATCTTTATATTTCACATTTGATTTTAAACCATAAAGTAAATATGAAATTGCAGCTATATGAGCTAAAACATTACAAACTGTTGGGTAATAAGATCCTGAAAATTCAACAGTAGTAGTGTAAAATTTACGTAAATTTTTTAAAAGTTCACCAATTGATTTCCAGTGTTCGTTGGTTAACATATACATCACGTTCTTACAATGCGCATTTGCAACATGTGTTATGTGGTCTTTATACTTATAACATTATTTTAACAATAAATAAGTATAATTCCACCATGTAATAATCTCCTCTGACATGAATTTAGGTCTCAAATTAAATTGTTTACATTTTTTTTTAAATTCTATAATTCTATTTTTCCTATTATTACTCTGAATAACTCCAACAACTCTTTTGACAAGTTTTATTTCAGGTGCAAATAAATCAAGATCATTTTTAACAATTAAATTATAAATATGACAAGCACAACAAATATGAAATATATCAGGAAGTGGTGGTTGTACTTCCGCTTTTAAAAGATCTACAGCAGCAGTATTATTAGATGCATTATCGAATGATACACAAAGTATTTTATTATAAAAATTATATTTTTGGGCATAAGAACAAATAGTTTCGCTTATATATTTTTCAGTATGACTTTGATCCTCGTCATACGCAAAAGCAATAATACGTTTTTCCATTCTAAAATTTTCATCAACCAATGACAAGTAATTGTTAAATAATCATAACCGTTTAAAGCATGTCCAATGTCTGAAGTAAAACTAACTAGGCATGAAAGGTTAGCAAACAAATATTGCAAAAAAATAACATAATCATTATGAAGTCTAAAAATATCAGCTCTAGTAGTACTACGAGGAACACCTTTAAAAAAAGGATTATATACTCTTTGAATATATGTAATTAAATATGAAGAAGAAGCAAAAGAAAAAGGTAAACAACCTCCGACAATCATTTTTGCTAATTCAATGCGATCCTTTTTTGGATCGTACTTAGCCACCCCCCAGTTAATGGATTAAGTTGTTGTTGACCGGGTTCTAAATCAGAGACAACATTTCATTGTGCCGTATGATCGTTTTTTATATGTCTACCTATAGTGTCTGTCCCCCGTCACCACCCCATGTCTTATGTTTATAAGTTCTCCCACAAATATTACATCTAACTCTATCAGTGCCCACAACTTTATCATAAAAGAGCCACATTTTACTCCTTTTTTTCTTACTTCTGGTTCTGGTAAAGGAGGTATACGACTACTACTAGCAGTACCAACATTGACAGAAGGAACACTAGTAGGTGTAGGAGGTTCATTTTCTTCAAGTTCAACAATATTATCTAATTGAACGTTGTCATATTCATTATCTTCTATTCCAAAATCTTCTTGCATTTGATCATAATCTATATTTTGATTAGATGATGAAGAACCTATAGATTTTTTACCCCTTGAACTAGATTTACGGCGTAGTCCCGACAAATTTGCCCTTAGCGAAGACATTATAAAATATTTAAATAATCAACAAATAAATATGACAATTTAATAAAATAATTAGAGAATGAAACGAGTGTACCAAACTTCGGGATTCAGAATTCAATTGAAACTCGAAGCTCGAAGTCTTGCGTCTTGCTACTTTGAATTTGAAAACTAATAATAATAATAACTTGAAAATTGATAATAAAGATAATTAAGAGAGTATGAGAAATTGAGAATAAGAGAATTGAGAGAATTGTTGTGTGATAAAAATAAAAAAAATGTAGAAAATTTATAGATTTTTAAAGGGTAAAAATGTAATTAAAAATAATAATAAACAAAACAAAAAAACAAAAAAAAGAAACCAGCCAAACGGTCGAAATGACCGTTGGCATCCCCCACCCCCTCCCAACGGTAACATTATCGTTTGGGTCGAAAAAATTGTGCAATTTTTTTTTTAATTTATGTGTTATCGTGCCGGTCTGAACCGTGAACCGGTTTCCGTTATCGGGTCTAACCGGTCCGGGCCTTATCGGGTTTTTATATAACCCGTGCGGGTTGGGGTTGAGGGCCAACCCAACCCCCAATCCGGTAAGCCCTTACCGATTTGGTCCGGACCGGATTTTCTATCGGGTCAACCAATCCGATTCCGTGTCAATCCGGACCGTTAGACAGGTTTAATTTAAACACAAGAAATTGCACCTTATTGAAGAGTATTTGTAGCAGAGGCACTTGAGCTCATTGATTTTTTCCGTTGTGTTTCATCATTATCTTCGTGATATAGCCAAAAGCAATTAAACTCGCTATATATTTTTCATTTTCCAAGTGCCTTTCACAGTCCCATTCTTTACAGTTCACTTGTTTGCAATAATTGACCTCAATAATTGCTTTGACTCTTCACCGTATTAGTTGGTTTCTTTTTTGATATTCAGATTTTCGACTTGCGTCAGATTAGTTTCGGAGGTAGTAGTACCGGTCCATCAATATTACTAGCAATAAATCGCGGGATGTGTTCCAATAACCATGGTTTTTGAGAACGGACAACTGATAAGTGATAACACCTACAAGAATAATCCCAGAAGAGAGCAGAATGCTCCCACTGGAAATCGATCCCACACTGCAAGTGTACAGAGCGTCTTAAGCCCCCCTCATTTGTCATTAGACTGTGTCCCGGGGACGTATTAGTTTGTTTCTTGCTTATGGCACCAGGGGTTTACGATAAAGGGAGTAATAATGACATAAAGTGGTCGGAAATAGTTATTGGATCGGTTCCATCCATAAAAATGTGCTAATTAATTTATTAGTTTATGTTTTCCTTCTAAATCCTATTTATAATTATAGGAAATTGATTCCTTGATTTATTTTATTCCCATAATCTAATATATATATATATATATATATATATATATATTAGTATACAATGCTAATATTAAGGAAGACTAATTAATCATCCTAAATTGAGTTATACTACTTTATAATCAAATTCTAATCATAATAAATTATGGTATTACAAAATATATGATTTGAGATAATTATGGGATAGCCCCATAATTATCATAACAGTCCCCCGCAGTTTTAGCGGGGGGTTCTCGGATGCTGAAGTTGTCCCTGAAACCATTCAAAAGTACGTGCGGAAGACGTTTTGTGAAGATGTCGGCAATATGATAACGGGACGGTACATGGAGAACGCACGTGTCCACGTGCAACCTTTTCTCGGACAAATAATATATTCATTTCTATGTGTTTTGTGCGTTGATGCTGAACATGATTACCGGATAAGTATATCACACTCACATTATCACAATAAATAACAATTGTCTTTTCAATCGGATAATGTAGCTCTAACAGAAGATTACAGAGCCAACATGATTCAACAACCACATTGGCTATCCCTCGGTATTCTGCCTCAACGCTTGATCGAGACATCGTGAATTGTCTTTTTGACGACCATGAAATGAGATTGTCCCCCAAGAATACGCAATATCCAGAGGTGGAACGTCGTGTGTCCGGACATCCACTCCAATCCGCATTTGTATAGGATGAGAGACTCGAAATGGAGGACTTATATAGATGAAAATCAAAATGAAGAGTACCCTTAACATACCGTAGAATTCCGTTGAGGGCCCTCATATGCTCTTCCTTTTGATCATGCATGTGTAAGCATACTTGCTGGACCACATAGGAAATATCGGGCCTTGTGAACGTCAAATACTGCAAGCCCCCTGCTAGGCGGCGGTAATGTGTTGGATCGTTGTATGGAGTACATGTAGAGTTACTCAATTTGGCCTTAGTATCAACCGGCGTCTGTGATGGTTTGCATGAGGACATCCCGATTTTTTCAATTATTTCCTCAGTATATTTCTTTTGACTAAGAAACAGACCACTTGCATATTGAGTCACAGCAATGCCTAAAAAATAATTTAAAATACTCGTCCTTCATTGCAAACTCTGCCGCAAGAAGGGACATAATAGACTGGCGAAGTGATGTAGATGATGTTGTGAGAATAATGTCATCTACATATAGAAGTATATATGACATGCTATTTCCCTTTCTATAAATGAACAATGTCTGATCCGACTTGCTGTGAGAGAAACCCAGTTTGGAGATAAACCCTACAAACCTGTTATTCCATACCAGTGGAGCATGTTTCAAACCATATAAATTAAGATTTTTTTCAAAAGGCAAACATAATCCGGATAAGTAGAATCTCGGAAACCCAAAGATTGGGGCATGTATATCGTTTCCTGTAAGTGGACATGTAAGAATTCATTTTTGACATCCAACTAATGAATGTACCAGGATTTTGAAAGTGTCAGGCTAAGAACAGTCCTAATAGTTTTGGTTTAACCACCAGACTGAATGTTTCACCACAATCCATGCCAACATGTTGAGACCTGTCATCACCAACAACACGAGCTTTGTATCTCGCAAATGAGCCTTCATAATTCTTTTTATGACACAAGACCCTCATAGACCGAATTATATTTACATTAGATGAACGTGACACTAATTCCCACATCTTATTTTAATAAGAGCATCAATTTTGTCTAACATGACAACTTTCCAATTCGGATCCGATAAGGCTGCTTTGGGATTTTTTAAAAGTGGTGACGGTTGGACTAAAGCTGTTAGGTTAAAATGACGCTTAGGTAAAAATATTCCATGCATTTCACGAATTTCAATGGTCCGAGGTTGGGGAATTGGGCTGTCAGGTATGATAGTAGGTTGAGTAGCTAATCGAGTTTGGGCCAAAATAATGGGTTGGGTGAGTTTGCTTTCGATTTGGTTAGAAGGCTGATATTGGTTATGGATTTGGGCCTGTGTAGACGGGCCAGAGACGATGGGTGGTATCACGAGCAGGGGGCATTGACCTCCCTTCGTTAGGTCTGCCCGCCACTAGATGTGGATTGAGTCGAGACCGAAGGAAGAGAGGCAGTGACCTCTACTCCTCAGACTGGCCCAGTCATATTTTGTGGTTAGGTTGGAACGTTAGGCAGTGGTGTTTAGGCTGGTCTCATACTATTTTGGGTATTTAAATGGTGATTCAAAACTGAATGTATTTCCGTCGTCCAAAAAATCATATGAAGGTAAGGATGCCACGTGAGATTTAGCAAACAGGAATGTAGACTCATAAAAAATGATGTGACGAGAAATACTGATTCTCCCATTTGACATATCATAACACTTATATCCCCTATGATTTTGTGGTTATCCCAAAAACACACAAGGAGTGGAACGAACCTGAAGTTTGTTAATGGTTGTTGACGGAAACAAGGGATATCACAAACACCTGAAAACCCTTAAATATGTAAAATATGGGAGACGGTGGTACTATATTTGTGCAGGTGACACATTGGAGAGTAGTTGCTAGGAATAATATTTAGAAGATATGTATCCATTTGAAGTGCATGGTGCCAAAAAATTGGTGGTGTGGACGAATGCACAAGAAGAGTGCGAACATATTGTTAATTGTTCGAATTTTTCTTTCGATTTTGCCATTTTGTGGTGATGTATGTGGACACGAAAGACACAAAGACATCTCATTTTGGTGACAAAAATCATTAAAGTGAGCATTCACGAATTTCCACCCATTGTCACATTGAAAACATTTAATGGATTTGTCAAATTGAGTTTTGATAAAAACACTAAATTGTTTTAAAATGGTGTAGACTTGCGATTTATGTCCTAAGGGAAATAACCACAGAAAATTCGAATAATCATCTAAAATGAGCATATAATATTTATGACCCGTGAAACTCAAAACTGGTGATGTCCACAAATCACAATGCAAAACTGACATAAGTGTAAGGTAGATGATAAAAATGAAAGTTTAACATGTTTTCCAAACACACAAGTTTGGCAAACAGAAGAGTCCAAAAGTTTGTTACAAGTAATAAAATTATTCTTCCTAAGATTATTGAACACTAATGCTCCCAGGTGTCCCAATCGATTATGTCATACAATAGGAGAAATAACTGCAAATGTTAATGGTTTTGTCATATGATTGTTAGAAACGGTAGTGATGGGATACAAGTCCCCCATGTTATTACATCCCATTAATGGCATCCTCGTTTGAAAATCTTTCACAGAAAAGCCAAACATATCAACATTCACAGAAATATTATTGTCAATTTTAAAACGTCGTACATATATCAAGTTTTTAATCAGTTTTGGTGCATGTAAGATGTTTTAAAATATAATGATAGGTGTGAGGGGTAGTTTTACCTGACCAATACCACAAATTGGAATTTCCTGCCCACTGCCGACAATAATATTTTTATTACTGCTCATATTAAAATACGATGAGACACTGAGATGTCGCTACGTGAGACGTAGCGCCCACGCATGCCATGACTCATCTGGAACATTCAGATTTATGTTACTCATAGATTGTTCGATATGGGTGGGAGCATAACCTACAGAAGACTGTCTGAGCTACAAATGCGTGTTACGGATGAGACCCTAGAACTTTGAGCTGTCGATTTGAATATGAGGGCCTGGACCACGACACGGTGGGGTACGAGCACGGAGGGGCAACCCACTATGGGGACCAGGCCCAAAACGGGTGTTGTCCCCACTGGTTACCGACGGTCAAGGCGGCCGCCACTAGTCAAGGTGCACATCTCATATTGGTGGCGCCGCTTCCCGCCCCTTTCCACCATTATTTTTCCTTTATCATGATTTCATTTTTACCATTATTCTTGCGGTTTCCAGTTCCAATCAAACCCGAATTTTGTGGCTAAAAATCTACAGAAAATGAGTTAGTGGAGACGAGGGCAGTTTCAGCGGTGGCTACCCCGGAGGCTTCATGCTTTGCCTTGCGTTTTCCTCGAGAATCAACCTCGAACGAGCCTCGTAAAATGGAGGCAATGGATTACTATAATGAATGAACGTAATGACTTCATCATATTGTTCATTCAATCCTGCAATTAATTGAAGGATCAACCTTTGATTTGTTATCGGTGAACCAACATTGGATAGTTGGACTGCAAGTACCTTCAATTCTTGACAATAGGCGGACATGTTTGAGAAGTCATCCAATTTAATATTGGTAAATTGGTGTTCAAGATATACAACCCTAGAAAGTTTGTTATTTTGAGAAATGTTTTGTAAATGTTCCCACACTTGTTGAGCCGTGGAGTTTGGTTCTACTATGGTATGCAAAAGGTCATTGAAGATAGTGCCATAAATCCATTGAAGGACTATAGCATCTAAACGAGACCATAACTTTTTGTCTACCTCAGTGGTGTCTGATGATGACTCAGAAGGTATGATATGGTATATTACCTCATATGCACGACAATGAATTTTGAATAATTCCGTCCAAGAGGTGTATTGCCCTTTTAACATCTCAAGTGTTATGAAAATAAAGTTCTTGAGGTTGTTTACGACAAGAGCTGGATGAAATTTGTGTTTTTCGGCCATAGGTCCCACGAAAAATTAAAACAAAAGGAAGGATAGAAAATTGTTTTATGTTTGATGAACGTGTAGTAACTAACCCTAAGTGGAGGCTAGGGTTTTTGGAGAGAATAATAAAGGTGGTAGCCGAGGGGGTAGTGGTTTAGGGTTAGAGTTGTTGTTTTAGGTTTAGGGTTTTGGGAGAAAATCCTAGTTTAGCCGAGAGAAAGAGAAAAAAATAAAGGAGGAAAACATATGAATTTCGACTAAGATAAGGCCGAAGATGAGGTAGGGTTTAGGGCAAAAGATTTGTGGCTCTTGATACCATATAGGAAATTGATTCCTTGATTTATTTCATTTTCATAGTAAAATATATATACAAGTATACAATGCTAACATTAAGGAAGACTAATCTAATCATCTTAAATTAAGTTATTTTAATTTATAATCAAATCCTAATCATAATAAATTATGATATTACAAAATATATGATTTGAGATTTCCATAATTATCATAACAATAATATATATATATATACCAATATGAATATAGGAAAAGTCAAGTTTCTTCCCATCATAATATGACGGTTTGCACAGCCCGACCACCGATAACTCAAGTTGTGGTCGCTGCAAATTCAATTTTTAAAGGAAAACACCCCTACTTGAAATCCTTATCCTTGAATTCCTTGTTAAATTTCTCCTTGTTAACTTATTGAGTCCATAATATCGTGAATTTTTTGTCGGTTATCTTTTTTTAAGGATAATTGTTCAGTAAATGATCCTCTTTTTAATTTTCTTACTTATTTATGGACCTTCTAACTTATGGTCTAAAGACCATTTATGAAAAAAAGTTATCAAATTGATCTAATATTTTCTTATTAGATTTACTCAAGAGACCGTAAGTAGGTTCAAAATAGTTCCTCAAGTATGTCTTAAACAATTTTGATCCTTTAAGTTTGCCAAAAGTTAACATTTTTTTATCTCCGTTAAATATTTAAAGAACTTTGTCAGATAGAATTGACGGAAACATTAGGAAAAATAAAGTTTTAGCGGGAGCTTACGTTTGGTCGTACAATTTATGCTATTGGGGTGTCTTTCTAAAGGTTGATGTAGTTGTTTCGGTGTAATTTTTGTTATTTTTGGTCTATATTTAGTGTCTAGTATCCATTTTTTGTGTTGTCGTTTATGAGATTTGATGAAACTTTTTTAGTATTTTTTATTAGATCATTTTTTCACACACTTTCCATCAAATCTAACAGTATAGTTCGTTAAATATTTGAACCTACTCCCAAATGTAAGGGATCATTTCTATCATTTTCACAGATTTTGTCATCCCCAGAAATTGAATTTATATAACTTTTGAAAATAATTACAAAATTTAAATGATTAGCCTAAAAGAAGACATTTGTGTAATATCAATTTATGGGCCGATATTGGGCTTGAGCCTTAAAGCCTTTTCTGTTTTTCGTGTACTTTTTCAGCCCAATATATATATATATATATATATATATATATATATATATATATATATATATATATGTGTGTGTTTGTCAGATGGACTTTGCTCTTGGATTATGAAATATCAGTTGAAAACCAAATTCACATGAACACAGTAGCACTAGATAAACCATTGAATACCAAAGTCGTAAATGTAAGAATGGATCTTGGGTCTAACTCAACCTCAAAAGATAGCTTGTAGGGCAAGGATTGACTAAGTTCATATAAGGAGTCCATGTTTGATGTTCTCATTCCATTTCCGACGTGGGACTCTTAACACTCACCGCACGCCCAGAAACAACATCGGTGAACATAGAATTGGAATGAGTCTGGCTCTGATACCATATAAGAATGGATCTTGGGTCTAACTCAACCCCAAAAACTAGCTTGTAGGGTGAGGATTATCTAAGTCCATATAAGGAGTTCATGTTCTCATTCCATTTTCGACGTGGGACTCTTAACAGTAAAAATGATTGTTTGTGAATTTATTCGTGCTTTAGCTCTCAAATAACATTTTTTACTATTTAGAAGAGTGAGTATGAGTTGAGATCGGCATGTGTGCTTAGGTGTCCTAATTATTTTGTTGATGGTATTTTGGTCATTTTAATTGTTGCTAATCTACTCTCTTCTTCTGCTTATTCCACGTGTTAATTTCGTGCTTTGCAGCTCATGGGGGATCCACAAAATTATTCATATTTTATACAACAATGATACAGTTTCTATATTGTTACATATTTTATACAATAGTAATATAATTTCTATATTGATACATATTTTATACAACATGATACAATTTGTATATATATTCTATACATATAATATGTGTAGAATTAGTAAGTAGGTGTGATTATACATTTATTATACCTAAATTATACAACAATGATACACTTTTTATATATTTTCTATACATATACAGTAGTGATACTATTTTATATTTCTTCGTTCGCTACTTATATGTAATTAACATTCATCATTTTAAAAAGTTCATGTATTTATCTTCGATTTTTATATATAACTCAAACTCATTAATTAAATAACTTTTTACATTATGTACTCATTGACATGGAGTACATGCGCAAAGCCCGTAGCTAAAAACTAGTTTGTATAAAAAGAACAGAGAAGCAGAAAAAAGAGCTAAATGCTTAATTTTTTATTTTCATTTAACAATTAATTTATAAATAATATAAAATTATAATTTCATAATTAGAAACAAATAAAAGGTACTAAAACGATGTTTCTAATTATTGGCTAGGAAGAAGGAAAAAAGGGATAAATTTAAGTTTAAAAGCTGCATTTAATATTTTTGGCTAGACATTGGAATTACTTTAGGGCTAGCATATGAGTTTTAAACACGTTAGGTCATCCGACTGTTCATTAGTTTGGACCGGATGACCACTTCTGTCCTTGCCCCTATTTTTTTATTATTAGGATTAAAAGGCGAAATCTTTCGCCCATAGGACCTCCACCCCCGGCTCGACAGAGATTGGTGGAAGAGGTAAATAATGGTGACTAAATTCCACTCAGCGAGACATTGGTGGCTCTGCGCTACCACAGTTGCATCTCCCACAAAGAAGAATGAAACTCTCACATCGCTACGGTGCGCCGAACCTCGCTACTGGCAATCTACTACCGTGGAACCAACTGCTTTTTTATTCCTCTCGCTATGTTAGGCACACCTAGGCTTACATTTTTTACGATCTGTTTCAATATTGGAGTACATAACGATATGTGACATTTTTGAAATTCGAGAGTCAAACGAGTTTTTATTTAATTTTCATATTTTTTTTATATATTTTAAAATCAATTATTATGACTTATAATGCGTTTGATATAGTTTTCAAATATGTAAATTTTATTTTAAATTTTTTCAAGAATTTTATGTCTGAATTTATGATCAAAAGTTAAAAATCTAACTCTCAAAATTCAAATTATGCCACATAAATTATTGAGATAGAAAAAAATATAATTATATATACAATAATACTATTTTTTTTGTTGCATAATGCTTTACATGTTAAACATCTGAACCACTATTATTACCAAAGAAATTTATTGATCAATCTCGGAATGCTTAACAAAAATTCACGCCACCGTAAACATGACATGCTTAGCAAACACCTACCGTCAATGGTATATGCACGAAGAATAATCATGTTGAGAAGGACCGATAAAAATAATAGGTTTTAAGAGGTGCAAATAAATATAGCACAAGAGAAAGGAACTCTTCTATAAACATTGGAGAAGTGGGGGAAAAAAATATTTTGGTGATAAGTGCATCAATGTGGTTGAAGACAAGTGCTTCAACAAAAATTGAAGGTTGAAGACAACTGCTTCATAGAAGGTTGGTGACAAGTGCATCAACGGGATTGAAACAAATGTATCAACTGGATTGAAGACAAGTGTTTCAACAAAATTAAATATTGATACAAAAGCGCATCGACGGAATTGAAAATAAATGCTTCAAAAAAATTTGATATTGATGATAAGTGCATCAATGAGGTTGAAGAGAGGGAGGGGGTTTGTTAAAGAGCTTCCTAACAAACTAACGACAACTCTTTATCTATTTAAGTCTTGAATCCCAGCTTTTTAATTAAAAATGAACGAATTACTTATTAATCAACGACAATCCTTGTTGGTTTGTAGGCAGCTCGATCTTATTAACAAACTAATTTTCTCATTTTTAGATCCACCTAATACATTTGGCATTTTTTTTCTTTTCTCCTTTTAAAAAAAATAGGATACGTGCATGTAGCAAAATGGACGCGTGGAGGCTTTGGTGGACAATGACTCCCACGCCAGTATACAACGGTGTTCTTGAAAAAGTTTTTTTGTTTTGACAGATATATATTTTTACATAGTAATGTTAGCTGGACTACCTTTGAACTTTATCCTAAAGTGCTTGCTAACACAATTTCTTTTGTTTTCACCTAATGTTTATTATTCATTTTAGGTCCTGATTGATTTAATTTTGTATCACGTAAAATTTATTTATAAGAAAAGCATTGTTTATCAGAATCCTTTCCACTACTCAAATCGAAACTAAGATCTCCGATTAAAAATGCGAAAATCCTATACCACATCCTTTAGGGTCGTTTAGTTGCGGGTTAGATTGTTAATATATATATATATATCACCTTCTTTTCAAATCAAAGAAAGAAGAGCTCTTTGAACTTGAAATGACTTTTATGAGTTGTCTCAGTAGTGACCGACTTGATTTTCTTAGCTGTATGAATAGTGGCTTAACTGTTAGCTGTCTAAAAGCTACGGTAAAAAATCCTTTTTGAAAATAAATCACTAATCCGCCTTAGGTATTTTTTGTTGTCCGTGTAAGGCAGAGGGATTGAAGGGACCTGCCGGATGCTGAAAAACCGTAGTGCGCTAGTGCGAGCGAGTTAGCGCAACAACTTAGTGTCTTGTTTTCTTCTCTACTTTTTTTTACGGGTCCTCAAGAAAGTGTGTATATATATATAATGTAGAGATTGATTATGCATGTGTTAGTAATGTAGAGTTAATTAGTTATTCATGTACTTCTCTGTCTCAATTTATATGACACACTTTTCTTTTGTTATTTTCGAAAAAATGACACATTTCATTTTTCGACAATAATTTAACTTTAAACTTGATCTTTTACGTTTAACGAGATGATATATAACCACATAAATATCTTTGACTTGTTTTAGACCACAAGATTTAAAAGTCTTTTTTATTTCTTAAACTTCATGCTCAGTCAAACTTAGAGATGCTTATCGCTAGGTTTTGTGTATTATCAATTTGTAAATACACCAAATCAATAATCAAATTCATAAGATATTCATTATCGTTTTTTGGTTTATCGATTTTTATTTCTTAACGGTTTGATTTTCGATTTAATCAATAAAAAGTGTTTCGTTAATTTATTTTGCTTTCTCAATCACTTTTAGAATTGCTATTATAAATCTACACTTATATTATCATAGATCTTTATTTTTAGAATGTGAGCAAGAACCACAAGATAGATTACAAGAACCACACACAAGTAGGGCTGTTAGCGGTCCGGATACTCCCGATAATTATTCGAGAACCGAACCGGTAAACCCAAACCGACACTCAAACCAAAAAGTTAACGGTCCGGATACGAATACCAAAAAATTATCCGGGCCGGAGCATGAGTCGGACCCAGAACCCAAGAAATACCCAGAACACCCTCCCACCCACCCCCGGCCAACAATTTCACCCCTCTCATCACAAATTTCGGCGATCCTAATTAATTGTAAATTGGTGAAACTTTAATTGGTCATAACTCTGCGCTCGGACGTCCGTTTCACATAATTGTTTTTTGATTTCGTGTATTTTTTTGAGACGGGATCGAACAAACTGCCAAAGGTGGTTTGGAGCAGCTGATTTCTCAAAAAACATCCGTTTTGCCAATCAAACAAAACATCCTTGAATTTCACTTTTCCCCTCAAATCGGATACTAATTTTTCTTTTCAAAGCTAAATATCTCGCGATATACAATAGATTTCAACGTTCAAATTTCGTGGTAATGTGTCCGAGAATGTCAATTTTAGTATTGGAAATTCAATTTAAAAAAAAAAATCGACTCGACTCGACCAGGAAATTCTTTGAGTCCGGACCGGACCGATAAGATTTCGATCCGGTCCCGAATCTGGACTCAGGACCGAAACCTTATCGGTCCGATTCTCAGTCCGGACCGGACCGATAAAGTTATGTTTTTGTTTTCTCCTCTTCAATAATATAAGCACGTGCAATGTAAAGTTTGAAAGGGCTTTAATTTGGTCTAGGGATGTTAGTGAGGTGGCTAAATATGGGTATCGCCCGCACCCGCTACAGTTTAGGCGGGTATGAAAATGGTTTGGTGGGTGGTGGGACGGGTATGTGTATTAAAAGTGCTACCCGCCATGGGTAGTGGGGCAGGATGAATTTCATATAAGACCCGCATCGTACCCACCCTGCTACACGCTCCATACCCGCCCCGCTACCCGCCTCATACAAGTTTGTGTTGAATTATTTAATTATGTTGATTTTCTGGTATTCTTAACTAGACAAGACTTGAAATCCCTTATTCTTGTCAATATTCTCTGATTCTTGTCAAGTCATCAACCTATTACTATTACTATTACTATTATTATTATTATTAATATTATTATTATTATCATTTAAATAAAGTGTACGGTACCCTTCAATTTTTGTGTGAAAATGTTTGGTACAATGCAACAACTCTATTTGTGCGTATGTGACAACTTTGGTAATGACATTAAAGTTTCTCTTTTCCTTTTTTTTACAATTGTGATCATTTGAAAGGACTAGAAAATTTCTTGTCTTCTTCTATATAAATTTCACACTTTATTTTAACCTTTTAATATTTCTAATATTTTGATAAACTTTCAAACTTTAATATTCGATACACCATAGTGAAAAAAATTCATTTTTTCTATTTTCTTGGACCTCTTTTTTTTTTATATATATATATATATATATATATATATATATATTTTTACTACAGTGATGGGTATCCATCGGTAAGTACCACCGTGTAAGTGGAATGGGAGCAGGTGGAGGAATTACTATCCGTGATGGGTGGTTGGACGGGGGTGGGGTGGATTTTAGGCGGTACGTACGGGTACCTTTCCTCAGGATGCACCATCGCCCTATCCGCCAACCGCAAGTTCATCGGTTGGTTTGCTTCTCCCAAACCCAACCTCTTGAAAACGGGACAAGGCGTACGAGATTTATGTTGGCCCCCAAATCACACAGGGCCCTGTTACATGTCACCCTACCAATTGTGCAAGGCAATGTGAAGCTCCCTGGATCCTTAAGCTTGGGGGGCAATTTCTTCTGCAAGATGGCACTGCATTCCTCTGTCAATGCCACTGTCTCATACTCAGCTAGCTTTTTCTTCTTCTTCCCAAGGATTTCCTTTATAAATTTAAAATAAGTAGGCATTTGCTCCAACGCCTCAATGAAAGGGATGTTAATGTGCAGCTTTCTAAATACCTCCAATAACTTGGAGAATTGCTTATCAACTGCTTTCCTTTGCAACCTCTGAGGGTAAGAAATCTTCTATGTGTATTCCCTCACTGGAACTGTTGGAGTCTTCTCTAAAATAAGGCGGTCCTCAGTAACCCCCTCCTTCTGCTTTCTACTCTGCTCAACACTGTTTCTACCACGTGCTGAGGTGTCGTTCTACCGCTTCCCACTTCTCACCGCACTCGACATCGCTCTCTGGGATTCATCTCTGTATTACTAGAAAGAGTGCCCTGTGGCATGCTATTTTTTATCTTTGCTAGCTGTCTCACCCGCGTCTCCAAGTTCCTGATAGATGACCTTGTCTATGCCATGAACTGGGTTTGTGAATTCGTAAGTGTCAACAAGGCTGCTCGCAATTCGTCTGGCTTCTCTTGTGGAGTAGGTGTAATGAACTGTTGGGAGGATGAGGCTTGATTAAATGGTTGCTTATTCTGGTATTGGCCTCGGAACTGGTTCTGCTGCCCTTGATCACCACTCCATGAAAAGTTTGGGTGATTTCTCCACCCTGGATTGTAAGTATTTGAATAGGGGTTATTCTGGGGCCTTGGGTAATTCCCCACTGCCTGGCATTCTGCTTGCTCAATAGGGATGTTGTTGGGGTCTGCTGATGGGCACCTATCAAAGGTATGAGGACCCCCACACATCTCACAATTCATTGTCATCTGAAATGCATTCACTGACATTGTGTTCTGCTGCAGTTGCTTGGTCAAGAGAGCAACCTATGCATTTAACGTTGTGATGACATCGATCTCATGAACTCCTATCGTTCTCCTTCCACTTACCCCTCTATCATCTGTCACATGGTTATTGGTGGCCATGTCTTCTAGCAAATTATGGGCCTCATGTGCTGTCTTCTTCATGAAGGTTCCACCTGCAGCTGCGTCAATGATGGTTCTTGTGGTCCCACTTAGCCCATTGAAGAAAATATGGACCAAATTCCACAGCTCAATGCTATGATGTGGACACTTTCTCTGCAGATCTTTAAATCTCTCCCAAGCCTCATAGAGAGACTCCCCATCAGCCTGGTAAAAATTGTTCAGATCTCCTCTCAGCTTAGTTGCTTTGGATGGTGGAAAGAATTTTGCCAAGAACTTTTGTGCCAACTCCTGCCATGTGAATATAGAATCTGTAGGCAAGTAATTCAACCAAACTTTTGCTCTATCCCTGAGTGAGAAGGGAAAGAGCCTCAATCGGATGGCGTCGTCGATGCGCCATTATATTTGAAAGTTGCACTGACTCAAGAAATTTGCTATGTGCGTATGAGGGTCTTGGTGGCAACCTCCGATTGAGCGTATTCGCACCATACTCGGGATCGCGGGCTTGATTTCGAAATTATTTGCTCCTATTCTTTGGGAGCTCGATGCAATCGTGCTCCATTCACCCTTGGCAGCACATAATCTCCCAAGCTTCTCTCAGCTTGGACCTGGACCCTTTCTTCCACATCCATTGGTAACCTCCGGGGAATCCTCTAGTTAGGTTGATGATCACCTAACCCTTCGTTCATCTCATTGTTATTCTGCAAGCCTCTCATTGCTATTAAGTCCAAGATTCGTTTGTTTCTCCGGTTCTGCTTGCAAGTCTTTTCAATCTCCGGGTTGAAGGGAACAAGTGTATCTGCTCCTCTTCTCATTTGCATAAACTAGATGCCTGCAACAAATCAAAATCAACAAACGGATCACGGCGCACGGTTCCACTAATACAACAAAATAATAAGAAGAAAAATAAAACCAAATTAGAAATTAAGAATAGATAGAATGATATCGAACTACGCCAATCCCCGGCAACGGCGCTAAAAACTTGATGCTCGACTTATACACACGCTAAACTCAAGTGCACGTATCGTGACAAGTAATATAGTCTAGAAGACCGAGTTATCGTCCTCAGGGATTAGTGTCCAATTACCAACCTCTATTCTGTAGTATCTATTTGGTAACCGATAATTTGATGATTTGTTTATAGCTATGATTATAGATGCTAACTAAATTATTTTACTTTACTTCAGATATGGTGGAAATAGGGCTTCCAAATCTCCTCAACTATCCGCTCGCTTTACTCGTTAATGCAAATAATTAAGGTTCTTCTTCTATTTTGAGATAGCAGGTTAACTAAGCCGTTTTATACTTCTGTTAAGGTAATATAAACACTCAACCCCAATGTAGAACCCTTCTATCTTTCGATGACAAGATTAACTACAAAGGAGGATTAAGAGCAATAACCTATTAAGCTACACAAGTATCGGGGTACTTTCGTCCACGATTTAAACCTATGTTTATTCAACTATAGCATATTCAACGTTCGATCCTGCGTAAACCTTTTTACTAAAAACTATAGCATATTCACAATCTCCCATTTCGGATTTCGATTAGAAATCATATAGGTGATGATAATTAGTGATCAATTAATTATCAAGCAATCAAAACAATTATTGAATAAATCTCAACAATAATAAGAAGAAACCAAAATCTTGCATTAATTCATAAAACTAGGTTCAAGCGATTCGACATGAAAAACCCTAAATTAAGTTAGTTCCTAGTCATAGACATGCCAAGAACTAAAATAGTATCCAACATATACTAGAAAGAAATAAAGTAAAGAACAAGAAATTACTCAAAAATAAGTCTCAAATCTTGATCTAATGTTGTGATGAATGGTAAGGTGTGGAACTCCCCAAATCTAACCTAAAAGGCCCTATTTATATCCTCAAAAACGTGCAAAACCTTTTCCTCTTTGGCTTTGGCCCAATCCTATTCGGATTTGTCAATTTTCCCGCGTCGTGCGCGCCAAACTTCTGCGCTGGTTGCGCTTCGGGCGCCGTGGCTCTGCTCGCTGATGGTGCAGCGCGGCCGCCATTTCGCCCGGGTTGCTAACTTTTTAGCTTTTTGAGCTCTGGAACCTCTGTTTCTGCCCTCTTTTCGCTCCTTCTCACCAATGTGCCACTTTAAACCATTGTGACTCAAAAGAAAGAAAATATATCCTAACACGACACATATTTGTACAAAAATGGGCAAAAGACTAACTAAAAATGACTCAAAAGGTGTATATAAATACACCGATCAAACACCCCCAAACTTAACCTTTGCTCGCCCTCGAGTAAAGATAAAAAATAGAAACAAAGACACGAAAGAAATGAAAATAAAATGACTCAAAGACATTGATCAATTTGCTGCATCATTGTTACTTAGAAAAACATGAAGGTTAGTAGAATAATATGGAAGAACATATAGCATGGATTTTTAGCATTCTAAACACATCAGGTCAGATATTTCGCAAATTCAATTTAATCATGCTCAATGGAAGTAAGAATATCTATCTATGCATGTTAATTTCCAAATCCTATGGCTTGTTTACTTGTTATTCTCCACTAATCATGGATACACATATTAGAGATCTTCAGGGCTTTTCAGAGTTGTAATGTAGGCTTAGGTAGGGGTAGGTAAAAATAGGCTTTTAGGCTCAATCTTACGTACCATAAGCTCTTTTGCTTTCGATTCTTCCTTTTTCTTTTGATTTTCTTTCTAACCTCATACCTATCTTTCCCCTCTTTTGTTTTGAGAGAATAAGGTGTCTGATGAATAGTAGGCACCCCCAAACTTACGCTTTTGCCAATTTATGATTACTTTTCATTGGGGTGCATCAAAATTGTTCACTCTCTTTTTGTCTCTTTTCAACACTTTATATTTCAAACACATCAATTTCTTCACTTATGGCACAAGTATGGAATTATAGGGTGTCAAAGAAAAATCTTATTTTTAGGCTCAAATGGGCTGACTAGGGATACAATTTTAATGTCAGTGATAGATAAAAAAAATGGTAAGAAAGGGCTAACAAAGAAATGCCTGTGTCATCTCCCTAACATGCATATCCTAACTATTTCGCCTCAAATAGCAAGCAGCAGACACATAAGTTTAATCACTAACAATGCATAAATCAAGCAAGATACCCCCAAATAGTTTGACTTCATGAATTTTTGGCTTATCTAACCTAAGTGTTCAGATGGTTGCTTCTAATTCCATTACATTATTCAATTTTACTTCACTAGGCGTTTCAAGTAACTACAACATGCATGATTATAAAAAAAATAGACTCAACTAAACATAGAAAATAACACAAAAAGACTCAAAAACACATCAAAAATAACTAAGAACTCCCCTCCAAACTTAAATCACACATTGTCCCTAATGTGTGCAAGACTCAAAAATAAAAGAAAGACGGGACAACTTACAAACTTGGTTTAAAATGGTGGCGGTGGCGGCGGATAATGCATGGACCACTGGTTGAATAAGGAACTCATCTCATCAAATCTCTGGTTCAACTGTTGTTGCTCCTGCCTTATTTCTTGTTGTACATGCCTCAGGTCCTGTTGACCTTGTATCATCGTGTCAAAACTCTGCATCATCCTTCCCTGGTTCATGAGCAACTGCTCCATCATAGGCATCGGAGGTTCCAATTCCAGGGGCTGCTGGCGGCTGCTACATGCCTCATGCTGAGCCTCTGTCTCAGGCTCATTCTCATCCATGGCAGCCTCTACTGCTGCTTTGCAGTGAGTGGTGGTCGGTCTTCTTCTTCTTCTTCTTTGGAGGCCCGGTTTTGGGAAGGCATGCACTATTCCATATGTCACAGGAGGTTGGCCCTTCTCATATGTATCAGTAGCTAGGGTTGGGACTCCATGTCTAGAACATAAAGCGCAAATAAGTGATCGTGTCCCAACCGCTGTAGTGACCAACCTCTGGTTTCTCGATGTTACGCAATATCTCATTCCAACATCAATCGTCTTCCTTCCATAATTCCATATATCGTCTTTATTCTATCCGTGACACTCGTGAAATGCATCGATGGAATCAGTGCATCGCGAAATATAACCAACCCTTGGTTGTTTTGTTGAACTGACATCTGCTCAGTCCTCTTGATCCATTTCATGCAATATCATACTCAGCCCCAGGGTATCATAATGTGCTTGCGACGATATACCAATCGATGTTGTTGGCATCTCTAGACCAAGTTCTGAAATAGCTTCGATCATCACCTCTTTCTTCAACATCAGTTGTTCTTAATAGCTCATTCACCACCTCAGCCGTCACAGGCACATACTGTCCTCTCACAAAATATCTACCATTTACCCGTTACGGAAAGTTAGCATAGAATTCTTTTACCATTACAGTGTTCCGTGGTACTATTCTCTCCGGATTAACAAATCTCTTCCACCCAATGACCTCTATCATTGCCCGAATAGGCTCATAGACATCGCCATTCTCAAATGGCTCCCTTTGGTACTCCATTCCTCGCTCAGGTATCAAGGGTCTAGTACTAAGTTTGTAATATCAGTCTTCTACTTTTTGACTAACAAACCTAGTAGTGTCAAGTGCACGTATCGTGACAAGTAATATAGTCTAGAAGACCGAGTTATCGTCCTCAGGGATTAGTGTCCAATTACCAACCTCTATTCTGTAGTATCTATTTGGTAACCGATAATTTGATGATTTGTTTATAGCTATGATTATAGCTGCTAACTAAATTATTTTACTTTACTTCAGATATGGTGGAAATAGGGCTTCCAAATCTCTTCAACTATCCGCTCGCTTTACTCGTTAATGCAAATAATTAAGGTTCTTTTTCTATTTTGAGATAGCAGGTTAACTAAGCCGTTTTATACTCATGTTAAGGTAATATAAACACTTAACCCCAATGTAGAACCCTTCTATCTTTCGATGACAAGATTGACTACAAAGGAGGATTAAGAGCAATAACCTATTAAGCTACACAAGTATCGGGGTACTTTCATCCATGTTTTAAACCTATGTTTATTCAACTATAGCATATTCACAATCTTCCTTTTCGGATTTCGATTAGAAATCATATAAGTGATGATAATTAGTGATCAATTAATTACCAAGCAATCAAAATAATTATTGAATAGATCTCAACAATAATAAGAAGAACCCAAAATCTTGCATTAATTCATAAAACGAGGTTCAAGCGATTCGAAATGGAAAACCCTAAATTAAGTTAGTTCCTAGCCATAGACATGCCAAGAACTAAAATAGTATCCAACATATACTAGAAAGAAATAAAGTAAAGAATAAGAAATTACTCAAAAATAAGTCTCCAATCTTGATCTAATATTGTGATGAATGGTAAGGTGTGGAACTCCCCAAATCTGACCTAAAAGGCCCTATTTATATCCTCAAAAACGTGCAAAACCTTTTCCACTTTGGCTTTGGCCCAATCCTATTCGGATTTGTCAATTTTTCCGCGTCGCTGCGTTCGCAACTGCGCGCGCTGAAACTTCTGCGGCTGGTGCTTCAAGGCGTCGTGGCTCGCTATCGCTGATGGTCCAGCCGCGGCCCTGTTTCTCGCCCGGGTTGCCAACCTTTTAGCTTTTTGAGCTCTGGAACCTCTGTTTCTGCTCTCTTTTCTCTCTTTCTCACCAATGTGCCACTTTAAACCATTGTGACTCAAAAGAAAGAAAATCTATCCTAACACGACACATATTTGTACAAAAATGGGCAAAAGACTAACTAAAAATGACTCAAAAGATGTATATAAAATACACCGATCACTCCCCCCGGAGGTTGATGATTCTACATGGCTTCGTCTCGACGCCGTCGTCAAATAGTAGATATATGAAAGTATTTCTCAAGATCTACTTCTCACTATCATGAAATCCGGTGCTTCAGTCTGCTATTTGTGGATTCGTTTGGAGGAAATCTTTCAAGACAACAAACACACACGTGATGTGTATTTGGAGGAACAATTTAATGCAACACGTCTTGAAAACTTCTCCAAAATGAGTGAGTATTGCAAATAGCTGAAACTCGTGGCGGATAAACTTTCCAACGTCGACACGCCTGTCTCTGAAACTAAGATGGTCTTACAGTTGATTGCAGGACTCCCAAAAGGTGAATATGATACTTTAGCCACCATGATTCAACAGGCAGATCCGTTACCCAGTTTCAACAAAGCTCGTTCGCAATTGTTGCTCGAAGAAATATGTCGTGCTAAACCTGATGAACATAATCAAAAGGCGTTAGCCGTCGAAACGCCTCCACAAAATCGGATTCCTGCCGGCCAAACCCCGCCGAAAAACTCCCAACCGCGACAAGGGTGGCAAGGGTCGCGGCGGCAGAGGAGGTTGTGGTTGTGGCAAGAGTCGCGGCTAGCAGAACCAGCGGCCAATGCGGTCCCGATTCGGTTGGCGCGGCGCCTCAGCGATTCAGCGAGGCGTCGCGGCGCCTCATCGATGCAAAGAAGAACCCTTCAACTCGTATGCTCAACAAGGGTTGTTTGGCCCAGCTCCAACACCTCAGCCAACTTAGTACCAGCAGCAAGCCCACTTTATGCAAGGCCAGTTCCAGCAGCCCGCACCTGGCATGGCTTTCACTGATTTGGGTCAGGTCTTCAGCAGCCTAAACTTGCAGCCACCGGACAACACTTGGTACAAGGACTCGGAAGCCACATCTCACCTCACCCGATCTGCAGGTAATATTTCCAAAATATTTAGTTTAAAGCATCCTCAATATATTACAATTGACAATGGCTACCGCATTTCAATACAATGCTATGATATATCCTACACACAACCACCTCATCCACCCTTCTCTCTTAAAAATGTCCTATATGCCCCACACATCATTAAGAACCTAATTTATGTCCGCAAATTTACTCGTAATAACTCTGTCTCTGTTGACTTTGACCATTTTGGTTTTACTGTGAATGATTTTCATACGGGGACACCTCTTAAGAGATACAATAGCACGGGGGATCTCTATTCATTCCCATCCACCTCCGCTGCCAGATCTTGCTCTCCCGTCTCTCTTGCAGCTATCTCTCCTTCCACATGGCATAATAGGCTTGGTCATCCAGGAGCCCCGGTTTTTAATTTTCTTAGAGGTAATAATTTTATTATGTGTGATAATGAGATGTTTTCCCAACACTGTGTTTCTTGTACTTTAGGCAACTATACTCGTCTTCCATTTAAATCATCTACTAGTGTTACCTTTGCACCATTTGATATTATACATGCCGATTTATGGACATCCCATATTGCTAGTTCCCTCGGTCATAAATATTATCTTGTCTTACTAGATGATTTTTCCCACTATATTTGGTTATATCCTCTCAAATTTAAATCGGAAGTGTTTGCCAAATTTCTTGAGTTTCGAATATTCATCCAAACATAATTTGAAAAAGGTATAAAATCATTTCAGTGCGATAATGAGCGTGAATTAAATAACTCTACGTTTCACATCTTTTGTACAAATAATGACATGATTTTTCATTTCTCCTGCCCTCACACTTCCCCACAAAACAGTAAAGCTGAACGAACCATTCGCACCATCAACAATATGATTCACACTCTATTGATTCATGTCTCTCTCCCTCTTTGTTAAATCCATTTTAAGACTGTTTAAAGTCTGTTTTAGGGAGTCTTTTGCGTGTTTTTTTAGTGTTTTGTACAGTATTATGCTTTGTTTGTTGTGTTTTCAGGTTATAAGCGACTTAGATGGTAAATGGCGAATTCAAGAAGAAATGAGCTGATACTGAGGATGAAAGTGCACACTCAAAGCCAAAAAAATTAACCTAAGAAGTCCTGAGAATCATGGAAGGAATTTGACGCAATCCAGAAGAAAAGAGGCCCATCGCCGTGGCGCTGCTGAGTCGCGGCTGAACAGTGAAGGGCCAAGGCGCTAGAATTACTTCGATCGACGGCGCCGCCAACCTGTAGAGCCGCGGCGCCAGAAATTCTGTGAGTTCTGATAATTTCTGCCGATGTAGCGCCGCGGCGCCGGGCCGGGATTTTCAAGACAAATGCCGAATTTAAAAAGGTCCGGAACAGGTTTCTTTTGGGGAGGATATAAAAGCAATAAGATAGGTTTTGAGTGGATATCTTGGATCATACTTTGGAGAGGCAAGAACAAGATTAGAGACATCAATTTGTTCAAGTTATTTTCCTTTACTTTTTTAAATTTAGTTTATGTTGGAATTGTTAATTAGTTTCTTAGCATCTCAATGTCTATGAGCTAATTTCTTTATTAGGGTTTTCCATCGAATCAACTTGAAACTCTTTTCATAAGTTAATGCATTGTTAGTGATTACTTCTTCATTTATTTAAGATCTATTCAACTTGTATTGATTGTTTGATAATTAACTGGTCATTAATTGTCATAACTTATATGATTTCGAATCGAGATCTGAAAAGAGAGATTTGAATATGTTATAGTTGACTAGACATAAATTAAAATCGTGAACGAAAGTACCTCGATACTTGTGTAGTATTTAAGGTTATTATTCTTAATCCTCCCGTGTGGGTAAAATCTACCATAGAAATATAGAAGATTTATGCATAAGGTTGAGTTTTTATATGTCCTAACCGGAATATAGAACATGTTCGTTAACCTGCTATCTTAATAAGAAGAAGAATCATTAGTCTTGCATTAACAAGCGAAAGAGTGTATAGTTGAGGAGATTTGAAACCCTAATTCCATTCATAACTTTCTTTAAACCAAAGTATTATCATCCTTAGTTTAAATTCTGCACTTTTCTTAGTTTTAATTCTTAGTTTAAAAATCCAACCACAATTAATGTTAACCAAATAGAAACCAAAGTTTAGATATTCGGTACTTGATAAACCAGTCTCTGTGAACGATACTTGGTCTTACCAAGATTTATTACTACATTGCGATACGTACACTTGCGTAAGCATACAGAAATATCGCGAACACTCTTTCTGTGTATATGCCGCTAAGATGTCAGAATACATTCTCAATATTCTCCTGACTAGTACCCTTCACAATATGACCCCCACCGAAATCCTCTATCGCAGAGTCCCCTCTTACGATCATTTACGGATATTCGGTTATCTCTGTTAGCCTAACCTTGCCTCCACAACCCCTCACAAACTAGCACCCCGAACCACTCCATGTCTTCGTAGGCTTTCCGCTGAAACATAGGGGCTATCTCTACTATGACTTGTCCAATCATCAAATTCACATTTTCCGTCACGTCACATTCGATGAGACCATATTCCCGTTTTCAAATCCTCAAAAATTTCGAAAACCAGATTACTCCTTTCTTGAAGAGCCTGCCATTTATCCCATCATTCTTAGTCAACTCAACTCTAGAATCACCAAAACATCCCCTCTGCCACATGTGTCCACTGTTTCGTCATCACCGTCGTCAGCACCGAGGCCCATCGGGGAGGCGCCACAGTTCCTACCTTCCAGTGACCACAGTGATTGCCCATTGTCGTCAGAGCCGCGGCACTTCGGGGAGGCGCCGCGGTGCCTAAACTCTAGTAGCCACTGGACCTCAGGCGCCGCGACCCCTGATCGCGGTGCCGCGACAACTTCGATGAAACTGCCACCACCTTCCTCATATCAGACTATACCATCTGTCTCAGATCCCGCCACTCAACCGCCGCAGTCACCCACTGTCCCCACTCACCAAATGGAAACTCGTGCCAAATACGGGATTTTCAAACCAAAAATTCAATTTAACTTGTCTGCCCAAACCATCACTCCAATTCCCAAGAATCCCAAATTGGCCAAACAAGACCCTAATTGGAATGCGACTATTTCTGAGGAATTCAATGTTTTTACTAAGCAGCACACGTGGGATCTAGTACCTAGACCGGAGGGGGTGAATGTGATCCATTGTATGTGGCTATTTGGACAGTGGAGATCTAGAGAGATATAAGACTCGACTTGTGGCTAATGGCACAAATCAGCAGGAGGGAGTTGGTTGTGGTGAGGCATTCAGCCCGGTTGTCAAATCGGCTACCATTCGCACAGCTTTGAGCATAGTCATGGGCAAACACTAGCCGATACATCAACATGATGTGAAAAATGTATTTTTACATGAGGACCTGAAAGAGACAGTCTACATGCATCAGTCGCCTGGGTTCGTCCATCCTGCAATCCCTCACTATGTGTGCCGCCTCCGTAAGTCACTGTATGGCTTGAAACAGTCCCCCCTTCCGTATGTGGTATGATTGCTTTGCCAGGTATATTTCGCAGATTGGGTTTGTACGCAGCAGGTGTGATAATTCTCTTTTCATTTTTCATCGAGGTAGTAGCATTGCTTACTTACTACTATATGTGGATGATATTGTCATTACTGCCTCATCTGATGGATTGAAAAATGAGATTATTTCTTTACTTACGATCGAATTTGTAATGACTGATTTGGGAAAGTTGAGTTACTTCTTGGGGATATCAGTGACCAGGTCTGTCAATCACATGTTCTTGAGTCAGCGTAAGAATGTAGAGGAGATTGTGTATAGCGCTAAGATGACGAATTGCAAAATCATGCCCACTCCGGTTGATTCAAAATCCAAGCTCAGTGCTATGAATGGCGCTTCAATCTCCGATCCTACTCTTTATAGGAGCCTTGCAGGTGCACTTCAGTATCTCACATTTACCAGATATTGTTGTTCAGCAGGTATGCCTCTTTATGCATGCCCCAGAGAGTCTCATTTCAATGCCCTTAAGCGTATCATTCGATACATTAAGGGCACACTTGAGTATGGTTTGCACCTATACCCCTCTGCACCAAACAGGTTGCTCTCTTATACGGATGCAAATTGGGAAGGGTGTCCGGACATGTGACGCTCCACCTCCGGCTATTGTGTTTTTTAGGGGATAATTTGGTTTCATGGTATGTCAAGCGACAGACCACCCTATCTCGTTCCAGTGCCGAGGTCGAGTACAGAGGCGTTGCAAATGTGGAAGCTGAGATTTGTTGGCTCATAAATATACTGTTAGAGCTGCAGTGTCTTTTGCGTCAGACATCTATTGTGTACTGTGATAACATATCTGCAGTTTATCTTTCTCACAATCCGATTCAACATCAGCGAACCAAACACATTGAAATGGACATATATTTCGTCCGTGAGAAAGTTGCGCTAGGACATGTCAGAGTATTACATGTGCCCTCATCATATCAGTACACATATATATTTACCAAAGGACTTCCCCGACAGTTATTTCTTAACTTCAGATCTAGTCTCAGCGTCCGGCCTCCTCGCGCTCCGACTGAGGGGGTGTGTAAACGTGTGTAATAAGTATCTCTATCATAATTAGAATATATCTCATATATTGTATAAATATTTAGTGATATATAATTATGGTAAATTAGGATTCCTCTTGTAATTAGGACTAGGATTCCTATTATATAAGAGATGTATATTGTATACTATATATGTTGATATTAATAAAAAAAACTATTTAAGAAAGATTAATATCATCTTACATATACAACATCGTCACAAAAGCTTCATAATGAGTAGTAGTGCTCAAGAGTCTAGGTATTACAAAACAATTAACTTAATATTCTCACGAGCTTCAGTTCCTTTTTTTTTTTGTTTTTCGTGGTAATTTCTTGAATTGCTTCACGTAATTTTCTTTCACCAACTACTATTTAATAAAATTACCACACTTACTATTTCATTTAAGTACAAATTTTAGTTCTTTTTTATTTAATCATCTCTTATTCGAAATCAACGGTTAACCATGATTCAATGTTAATGTTAGATTATGTGTCATGACATTTTCCCTAACATATCATTTTTCTCTAAGTCCAAAACAGAAAATGTCGGAACAAATGTCTTGACATTCTGACCGACATTCTGGCAACAGTTTTGCCTATCTTCACGGGCAGTTTCTTTAGGAAACTGTGATATGTTTTAAACGTGACAAATTGACTTAGAAAGGAGTCTTCAAGCAGATCAAGATCGATGAAGACCAAGTCCAAGAAGTTGCATAACTTGAGGAGCAAGATGTGGAAGAAACAGTCCAAGCTGTTGGAGAGTTTTCAGCCGTAAGCCACTGTCACGTGCCCCACATTCTGCTCAACCTACACAACTGATCGAGGAGTCTTTGAAGGGAACTCTCTACTATAAATAGAGAGGTCACTTCAAGGATTTCATATCCAAAAATTACAAGAGAAAAGATCGGGAGAGCTCTTCAAATTTTAAGATCGAAAACTGGATCAACAAGTGTTGCCTGTCTTTGTGAGGACATTCTGTACGACATTACAAGTGTTGCCTAGATTCTAGATTTGTTCTTTCATTTAAGCAATTGTAATGAGGTGTTGATCACTTCTATTTTAGATAGATTTTTCAGGCATAAGTCATCTGCGACTTAACCCTTTTATTCCTTTTGTATCTTCTTGTAACATTGTAAAGACGAAATATTTTCAATTGTATATAAATATATACAATACCTTTGGTCATTGACCATCATGAGTTATATTAATATATAACCTATGAAAATTAAACCTTTGTGTTCTTTACTTTATTCCACTGCATTTGAAACTCTTACAAATGTTGTTCTTAAGTTTTATCTTAGTGTCGCCATTTGTGTCAGACGACATTTTTGATGACATTCGACACTGTTTCAGCATACTGTTTGTGACTGTTTTATTGTTTAATTTTAATTAATCCATAGTATAATCCACGGGATCCAACAAGTAGTATCAAACCCGACACTTAACATAATAAGTGCTAAGTTCCTTTTTAACTATGGATTCGGCTAATCCAAATATTGGCAGACTTCCTATTTTAGATGGATCAAATTATCCTTATTGGAAAATTCGTCTATGTTCTCATATCAAATCCATTGATATGAGAGCATGGAGATCAATTATCAATGTATATAATGTTCATATGCTCCCACCGGACGAAGAAGGCGACATATTTCCTAAACTTGAGGCCGAATGGAGTGTGGAAAAAACCAATAGCGCAGGCTTCAATGAAAAAGCTCTTAATGCTATTTTTGGATGGGTAGATCTTCATATATTCAAACTCATCCAAAATTTCTCAACTGCCAAGGATGCTTGGGATACCCTACAAACTCATTGTGAAGGTAGCTCAAGTGTTCGTAGAACGAAGCTCCGCATGCTCATGAGTAAATACGAACGTTTAAGGATGGAAGAGACAGAGGATATCAAAACTTATTTTGAAAAGTTGATCAACATTTCTAACGAATGTCAAGTGCATGGGTCTCCACTGACCAACAATCAACTTGTTGAAAAGACACTTCGATCTCTTCCTGAAAAGTTCAATATTAAGATATGTGTGATGGAATAAGTCCACAACCTTGCTATAATGGACCTCCATACGCTAATGAGCATTCTCACAACATATGAGATGAATATGGAAAACCAAAGGACATTGTATAGAGGCAAAGATGTTGCACTTCAAGAAAAATTCTTAGAGATACAAGTCAATGAAGAGGACGAAAATCTTGAAGAAATTAGGAATGGTGCTAACGTTGCCCTTCTCACTCGAAAATTCAATACGATGTTAAGAAGGATCAACAGTGACAATAATAAATCTAAATTCAAAGAGCACCAAAGTCAAGGATTCATCCACGATTCACTAAAGTCCTTCCTACAACACAAAAAGGAAACCAACTTAGGAGAACCAGCTCAGACTGAACCAGGTTTGATCCCAAACAACTCGAAAGTGTACAATGTCATGCGTGCTTGGGATGGGGCCATTATGCCAACGAGTGCGCAAACACGTTAAGAAAAGTTGGAAAAAGTCTATGGATTACTCTAAGTGACGATGAAGGTGAAGAGGATCCATAAATGGAGTCACAAGCTATGCTGACCACTGTTTTTGAACAGTCACTGTCAGATGATGAAAATGTCGTTGATTGTGTTGTCCCGAATGTCACAACATTTTCGGCAACATCAACGATGACATCTGCAGATCCAGTAGCATTCGACAGGTATGCATTTTTTAATTATTCTGATGTTAACTGCTTTAGTGGCTTTATTTCTAATTGTGAATCTGACCCTGATAATCAAGTCGACTCGAAGGACGACATGATTAAAGAATTGCAAGAATGTGCAAGGACTTAATTGTTGAATCCAAATAACTTGACTCAAAGGTAAAAAGTTTAACTCTTGAGAATGCAGGTTTGAAAGTCACATTAACCCGACTTGAGGAGAAGGATCTTGAACTTGGTAAGGTCAGTGCGAAGTTGGATCTGGCCGAAGCTACCTTCCGAAAGCTGAACACAGGTACTTCCAAACTAGATGAAATCTTAAGTGTTAGTCAATCACAACATGCAGGTTTGGGCTACAAGAACTCCCTCAATGCAATTTGCTCCAACTTGTTGGACAAAAACGTGACAATGGGCTTCATAAGAGAAAGGAATTACGTGTGCCATCACTGTAAAAAGGCTGGCCATTTAAAAGCTTACTGCTTTAAATTGCACAAGTCCAGGAGCAGAATGTCATAGAAAATGCTGTCCAACATTCCAGACAGCACTCGATGCGACATTCCAGAAACCAGAGACCGTAAAAAGGAAAGAAAGTCTGGAGGCCCAGAATGAATGTGCGATGTAATGTTGCCTTAACTGCTTTGAGGACTAATATTTCAGGATCGTGGTACTTCGAAAGTGGATGTTCTCGACATATGACGGGGACAAAAGAGTGTCTAAAGAACTACGAGACGCTAAATGGAGGTAATGTTACTTATGGAGGAGGTGGCAAAAGTAAAACCATAGGCAGAGGAACCTTGAATCTTCCAGAAATCTTGGCCTTGAAGAATGTCTTGCACGTCGATGGTTTAATGGCTAACCTTGTTAGCATAAGTTAATTGTGTGATGACGATCTAGAGGTGAAGTTCAATAAGTATGCTTGTACAGTTACAAATGAATCTAACCAATATGTAATGTCAGGTACAAGAACATGCGATAATTGTTATCTTGTTGGAGAACAAGAGATTTGCAATAATTTTAGGACGGATGACACGACCTTATGACATCAAAAATTAGGGCATGTTAACTATCGTAATTTTGAAAGATTAATTTCTTATGAGGCTATACAAGGCATCCCTAAACTTAGTCCTAAATATAAAACAATGGTTTGTGGAGAATGTCTCAAGGGTAAGCAGACCCGTGTCTCTCATAATGTTGTCCCAAATGACGTGCAACATTCAGGTACGTCTCACTATTTTCAACTTTTACATATGGATCTTATGGGTCCAATAGAGGTAGACAGCCTAGGAGGTATGCGATATTCTTATGTGATTGTGGATGACTTTTTCAGGTATTGTTGGATATTCTTTTTGAAGGAAAAGTCTCAAACGTTTGACATGTTTAAAGTAATACACTCTAGGATAAGAAATATTTATCATTCCTCTATTTTTCGGATTAGATCCGACCATGGAAAAGAGTTTGAGAATAGTCAGTTTTCTACATTTTGTGAAAAAAGGTATTTTCAATGAGTTTTCTGATCACATAACCCCACAGCAAAATGGTGTAGCAGAGAGGAATAATAAGACTTTACAAGAGATGACTAGAGTCTTACTAAGTTCTAAAAAGTTGTCTAAACGTTTTTGGGTAGAAACTCTAAATACTGCAAATCACATTTCCAATAGAGTATATCTTAGACCAGGAACTAAAATGACACCCTATGAGATACTTAATGAAAAGAAGCCTACTGTGCGTTATTTCTATGTTTTTGGGTGTGTGTGCTACGTCTTAAATGATAGAAAACACCTAGCTAAGTTTGACTCTAAAAGTGATAAGGGAATTTTTGTAGGCTATTCCCAAAATAGTCACGCTTACCGAGTGTATAACCTTAGAACCAAAATCATACAAGAATCTGTTAACATTGTTTTCGATGACTATGCTGACCTTGCAGGAACGAATTCAGAAAACAATGTTATTATTACTGTGGAAGAGCCGCAGAATGCAGGAAACTCAGATTTTGCCCCAAATGTCACGACATCTGCTACAACACCTGAAGCAGAACCAGCGAACACTGAAGGTTCGGATGAGGAAACAGAGGATGAAATTCACGACCCAGTACGTCGGGATCCCTCATCTAGGATTAGAAAGAATCATCCCACTGGCCATGTAATAGGAGAAGTACATGAAGGAATGAGAACAAGAAGGAAAGAGCCATTGAACTACCGAGACATGGTAAGATATGTGTGTATGTCTACCACATATTCTAAGGTAAGTCTTTCTTGTTATATATCTACCTTGAAACCTAAGAATGTCAATGAATCACTAAAATATAATTGGTGGATACAAGCTATGCAAGAAGAATTAGAACAGTTCACTAGAAATGAAGTTTGGAATTTAGTTTCTCGCCCCAACGACCCTATTGTTATTGGAACTAAATGGATCTTCAAAAACAAAACAGATGAATCTGAAACTGTTGTGAGAAATAAGACTAGATTAGTTGCTCAAGGATACTCTCAAGTGGAAGGGATTGACTATGAGGAAACCTTCGCTCCAATTGCTAGAATTGAGTCAATTAGATTGTTGCTTGTCATAGCTTGCTGTTTAAAGATCACTCTCCACCAAATGGATGTAAAAGATGCTTTCTTGAATGGATAAATTGATAAGTGTACGTTGAACAACCTAAAGGATTCGAAGACCCCCACCATCCACAATTTGTATACAAGCTGAAAAAGGCCTTGTATGGATTAAAACAAGCTCCACGTGCATGGTATGGTCGTTTAACTCAATTTCTTCTTGAATTTGGTTTCAAGCGTGAAAAGAAATTGCAAAAAAAAAGTAAAGTTAAAAGGCTAAATAAATGCTAGTTTGCTTGCATGCTAATGGTGGTTCTGTCGTCGCCCAATATTAGTTGGGTGAAATAGGACACCTAAATGTTTAACTAGTTTAATAAATAAATAAAAGAAATGCTGCTAAATGTTTAAGGCTTAAAATACTAAAGGTTGCTAAAGGATATGATTCGAGCATACGAATCTGACAACAAATGTAAAACGACAGATCCAGAAGAGAAGGGAAGAGAAGATATATAAGTAAGGTGAATCTACTAGTCAGATGTATAGTATACAACAAGGAAAAAAACTTGGGAGAGGTATAAAATTCTTTCAAGGATGAAAATTAAAATCGTAGATTAATTTAATAAATGCTAAAAATGCAGTATGATATTTAAGAATCGTTTAAAGCTTTATAAATACGTGGTGTAGCTGATTGTACATTGTTTATTAAACACCATGGAGTAGATATGATCATTGCTCAAATCTATGTAGATGACATAGTTTTTGATTCGACCTCACAGTCCCACCTTAAGACTTTTGTCGAAGCTATGTCGTCAAAATTTGAGATGAGAATGATAGGGGAATTAACTTTTTTCTTAGGCTTGCAGATAAAGCAAAATGAGGAGGGAATCTTCATCTCTCAAAGTAAGTATGCCAAAAATTTGGTCAAAAAGTTTGGTCAAGAAGTTTGGATTGGAGAATGCTAAACATATGAAGACTCCAATGGGATCAACACAGACTATATGCAAAGATGATGTTGGAGAAAATGTCGACCCAACTTTATATCGTTCTATGATAGGTAGTCTCTTGTATCTCACCGCGAGTCATCCTGATCTAATGTTTAGTGTGTGTGTGTGCTCGATTCCAAGCCTGTCCCAAAATCTCTCACTTAAATGTCGTCAAGCGTGCCATCGGATATGTCGCCGACACATGTGACTTGGGAATTTGGTATTCCAAAGACACTAATCATAATCTAATTAATATGGTTAAGACACATGTTAGACGATTATGATTTTTCAAATAATGTCTTAGTTTTATACTGTGATAATATGAGTGTCATTAACATTTCAAAAAAACCAGTTAAGCACTCTCGTACAAAACATATAGATATTAGACATCATTTTCTAAGAGATTTGGTTGAAAATCAGCTAGTGCGAATTGATTATGTTGACACACTTCATCAACTAGCTGATATCTTTATAAAAGCTTTAGATCATGAGAGATTTTTTAACTTGAAAAGCTCTCTTGATCTCTGTTCTGTTTAAATTCGGCACTATTGGACGAATGTCGTCTGAAATGTCACTAACATTTCAGGTGACATTTACCCTTGTAATATCAGAATCTGATTTTCAGTATTTTATAATGGCTGATTTGTGTTCACACATGCATCTTTTTAAGTAAAAACATGGGTTCAATGTGATACCGTTCCCTGCGACGATATTATCATAAAAAGAAAGTATAAAAAATAAAGCAAAACCTTTGTTCAAGTCTCGACAACTGAGAAAAAAAAAACTTTGGGCAAAGTCCTTTCCTATTCTATAGGAGTATCAAAGTGCTTAATCAAAAGAAATTATGAGAATACTAAATAAGTATTTTCATAATTTTTGGCAAGAAAATTATTTTGTATGTATTTTGTGATTAGATTTAGGACGCAATGGAAAAATGTTACATTGGTCTGAAGATTAAACTCACGAAATCATGTACAAAATGTGTCTTGATTTGTTGCCGATTAAAATGTGTTCTTAAATAATGAGACTTCTGTTGTCCAAAATGTTGCCAACATTACTCATGACATTCTCAGATTATGATATTTTTTTTGGGATGCAGTATGTAACTGATTTTTTAAAATTCAGTTATTTTTTTCCTGTTGATGTGTTGCATTTTTTTCCTTTTAATAAATTTAAGAAAATGCTTTTGTTGATAAATGTAAAAATCATAATGTCTATCATATTATTTCTAAAATTTAGGAACAAGAATTGGAATAGAATTCAAATTTCTAAATTCAAGGAACAAGAATTCGAATAGAATTCAAATTTCTAAATTCAAGGAACAAAAATATTTTGTCAAGTGTATAAATGTATCTTCATTTGTTTTTTTTGTCCAAGTTAATTTTTTTTCCCCGTCTAAAACTAAAACAATTTTTTTAGGGGAAATCATCATCTCGATTTTAATAAATCGATGGAGTTCTTTGCAAAATCACAAAGCACGCAATACACTCCACTCACCAAAACCCTAGAAAACTCTATCCTAATACTCCTTTATCTTCTTCACATTTCTCACCCATGGATATTTCCCTCGAGAAGGTCCAATCGACAGTTTGAAAAGAAATTCGACAGGATGAACCAGCAACAAAATGACCAATGGTCGATTCCACTCCCTCAGTCGATCCCACTGCCCCTGAAGTTTCGAGCAGTGAGTGGAAGAGTTCCGACTTTAGTTGGACCAGCAGTGATGATGCTGAGAGAACACCATCGGTCGAACAGCCTGGAGAAGCCCCAGTTTCACCATCATACTCCAACCTTTTTGTTCCCCACACTGTGAACTCAAGTGAAGAAAGGAAAACATACACCTCTGAAAAGTTTTCGGGTAAGAAAAGAAGTGAAAAAGTCAGTGATTGAAGAATCCTCTGCAGAAATACCACATGTTGCAGAAAATGTCACAACATCTCCTGTGACATCACGCCCTGTATCTTCTCCAACATCATCGAGCAAATCAGTAGATTCAGAGAATGAGGTAAGTCCATTCTCGGACAAATTTTTGACCCAAAAGAAATCTGTAAACTAGACATGGTACAGAAATAGGTTAATCAGAACTGAAAAAGTTGTGGACATCGCGTCATGTACAGAATACGGCTTGATGGATTTCTTTACCAAAAGAAATCTACTAGGCTTTGTTAATAACAAATGTCCGTATGTTGAAGAGATTGTGAGGTTATTTTATGCAAATCTAGACAAAAAAATGGAGAAAAACAAGTCAAAGAAATTTGGCAAAGCCTATCTCTATAACAGGTTCTATGACTTCACACCTGCCATGATTAACCAGTGTATGGGTCTAAGTGCTGAAATAGTGGAAAAAGAAGAACATAATGTTGTGAATAACAGGGATAAAGTTATAAACTATATCACTGGTGGTATGTTGAAGAAATGGGTAGCAAGAGTTCCACATCAAAGCTCACGGCATTGTATGCAATCGTGCACAAGATACTCATATACAATTGGCTTCCCTCTATGAATGAGTCGATTGTTACAATAGAGCAAGCAATTCTATTGTATAAGATAGGAAAAGGGCTAAAAATTGATCTGGGAAAAACAATCTTCCAACAGGTTGTGAACCTAGCCGAAAAGGACTCAAGCATGATCCTACCTTTCCCCTTTTTGATTTTTAAAGTGCTCACATCTCAAGGTTTCAAAACACCAAGAAAAGATATGCCTAGAAAGGAGCATGAGGTGTATGTAGTCAGCAAAACAGTTTTAAGGAGCCCCAACAGAGTAATTGATCTCCCTTGGAAAGAAAATGTTGACAAAAATATTTCCAACATTTTTTACAACACTAATTCAGGACAGTCTCCGATGATAGCTGATTGGGTTGTAAGACAAATTGAAAAAATCAATGAACAGTTGTTTGATGTTGATAATGTGAGGCTGGCTCTGATTCAAGCCAGAAATCATTTTATGTCGTTGCTTTCTTCCCAAAAAGGGGGAGAGAATCCTGAGATACAGGGGGAGACAAATGCTGTCAAACAGAGGGAGACAGAGGAGAAAGAGGAAGTTGAGACAAACAAAGCTGCAGTTGCTCGTAGCCCTGGTACTGGTGCAGGGGAAGATATGCAGTAAGGTGTATCGACTCAAGTAGAAAGAGGCTGGAATCTACTACTTGATCAACCTCCAGAGAGACTACTGATGCTATATTCTGAGATGCTGCTGAAATGTCGTTGAATGCTGTTGAATGAAGTTTTTTTGTGTTGCCTACTGAAATGCTGATTGGATGTTGCTGAAGTTTTTTGTTGTTTCTGATTATGTGTTAAAACTGGAATGTTTAGCATTTGGAGATTCAAAGATAATGGTTGATTATATTTTGGGCTGTAAAAATATTTTAACAAGCTTAGTGGAAGGTCATAGATGTTTATTTTTTTCTGATAATAGTTTCTAATCCTATTATATATATATATATATGCATATTGTATATGTTTTGCTTGTATATACCATTACAGGTTGAGGGGGAGCAGTTGTGTGAATATTGTTGCTGCTATAGATCACGTATACTCTTTCAATTGGATTTTGTGAAGAAAAGCAAAAGGGGGAGATTGTTAATGTTAGGTTATGTGTCATGACATTTTTCCTAACATATCATTTTTCACTAAGTCCAAAACAGAAAATGTCGGAACAAATGTCTTGATATTCTGGCCGACATTCTGGCAACAGTTTTGTCTATCTTCACGGGCAGTTTCTTTAGAAAACTGTGATCTGTTTTAAACGTGACAAATTGACTTAGCACGGAGTCTTCAAGCAGATCAAGATCGATGAAGACCAAGTCCAAGAAGTTGCATAACTTGAGGAGCAAAACGTGGAAGAAACAGTCCAAGTTGTTGGAGAGTTTTCAGCCGTAAGCCACTGTCACGTGCCCCCACATTCTGCTCAACCTACACAATTGATCGATGAGTCTTTGAAGGGAATTCTCTACTATAAATAGAGACGTCACTTCAAGGATTCCATATCCAGAAACTACAAGAGAAAAGATCGAGAGAGCTCTCCAGATTTTAAGATCGAAAACTGGATCAACAAGTGTTGTCTGTCTTTGTGACGACATTCTGTACGACATTACAAGTGCTGCCTAGATTCTATATTTGTTCTTTCATTTAAGCAATTGTAATGAGGTGTTGATCACTTCTATTTTAGATAGATTTTTCAGGCATAAGTCATCTGCGACTTAACCCTTTTATTCCTTTTGTATCTTCTTGTAACATTGTAAAGACGGAATATTTTCAATTGTATATAAATATATACAATATCTTTGGTCATTGACCATCATGGGTTATATTAATATATAACCTATGAAAATTAAACTTTTGTGTTATTTACTTTATTCCGCTGCATTTTAAACTCTTAGAAAGATTGTTCTTAAGTTTTATCTTAGTGTCGCCACTTGTGTCAGACGACATTTTCTTGACGACATTCGACCTTTGTTTAAGATCTTGTTTGTATTTTTTCTTTGTTTAATTTTAATTAATCCATAGTATAATCCACGGGACCCAACACAATAGATAAAGCTCTATTTACTTCAAGAAATAACTTTGACATTATATACACAGTTTAATTTATCGATGTCTCTTAGCTCCGCCCCTGTTAGAAACCCATTTACCGGCTAATTTAGATTTTTGCAGCACAGGACCCATTAAAAAAAAGACGCTCTCTCTCAATAATTTCTCTATTCAAATTTAGACTCAAATACGAGAACTCTCAAAATGAATAGATTCCATCCATTCTAATCATATTCTTTTATGGTCGGTCAACTGTCTTTCTTATTTAAATGTATCTAAATATATTGTCAAATACATAAATGGAAAGAAAGACTCCGAGCCATTGCAGATGAAGGTAAGTAGCTTACCACTAAAATCAACTACTCCAACATCTCACTCGTGGGACTCCCTAGAAATTTCTCCATATTCTGAATTCAAATGCGAGAACATTAATTAAGCGCGAATGAATCTTATTCAATATACCACTACATCCTTGGTGGTCGGTCAGCTATCTTTCTTAAAATGTGATCGAAACTGTTAAGAGTCTTACATCGGATATGAAATGGAAATATGAATTTCTTATATGGACTTGGACAATCCTCACCCTACAAGTTAGTTTTTGGGGTTGAGTTAGGCCCAAGATTCATTCTTTACATGGTATCAGAGTCATTCCAATTATTTGTTCACCGATATTGCGCCTCCAAATTATATTATATATCCACGCTCCAGTTAACAAGATCTGATCGTGCGGGAAAGTGTTAAGAGTCTCACATCGGATATGAAATAGAAATATGAACTTCTTATATGGATTTGAACAATCTCCACCCTATAAGCTAGCTTTTGAGGTTGAGTTAGACCCAAGATCCATTCTTTACGGAAACATATTTCCAAAAACAAAAACAAAACAAAAAAGCAATAGCGTTGGCAAATCTTGCTAACACCCATATATACGCGTTAACACTTGCAGACCATGAAAAAATAGTAGTAGTAGTGAACAAAACGCTTTGCATGTTGCAGCTTTGGTAGCATTCAGTCAAAATGGTGTACTCCTAGTACTGTTTACAAATTTGTCTGCTTCTATCTAATGGTGCTAACCCTGAAATATCATAGTCCTATACTCCTATTTACCTAACCTCCGCTTTCTTGCTATATCAAAGGACAATAACCATTTCATATCACATGTGAAAATGTATAAATGTAGACTTCAAGAAACTTGACCAGAAAAGATACCAAATTTTAAATCAGCAGACCTTGGTCTAAAGTGGACAAAAGTGGACAATATCACTAGTGAGTTGGGTTGTTATATTCAGTATAGAAAACATTTTTTATTATTAGGTTACATAAATAATACTTATAGATAAATATACTTAAATGCTGATAATTTATAATCTCGAAAATAATATAGATTATTTACAACAATTTATATATCATTTTTTCCTTTATGGATCTTTGATTCAAAACAAGGCTATCCCAAGCTGAGATTATAATCCTGGATAGCCAAATACCTATATGGGAGATTATATCAAGATTGTATAATATTTATACTGGTATTAACTAATACAGTCGATCTCTTTATATAACAATCATTCTCTATAATAATATTTTGCTATAATAGTAAGTTAACTTTGGAACCGACAATAAATAAATAAATAAATATATATATATATATATATATATATATATATATATATTAATGCTCATTATAGATTTTTTTATTATTATTAGGTTACACAAATGATATTTATAGGTAAATCTATGTGGGTAATTTATAATCTTGAAATTAAGATAGATTGCTTGCCACAATAGATAAATGTAACCTTATAGTATAAAAATTTCTCACATTGGTTGTGTATATAAAAATAATACTCTCTATGTACCATTTACGTGGTACACTATTTTTTTTAGTCCATCACAAAAAAAAAATACCTTTATATATTATTTTCACCCTTATGGATCTTTGGTTCCAAACAATGTTATCTCAATTATACCTGGAAATCCCACTACCTATATTGGTGATAACATCAAGATTATATAATATTTATGCTGGTACTATTAGCTAATGCAGTTATGCAGTCAACGTGTCTATAACAGTTATTCACTGTGATAACATTTCACTATTATAGTAAAATTAACTTTTGAATCGTCTTTATGTTACATATGGAAAGAAATAATCTCTTCATTATTGATTAAAGATATATATATAAAATATTACTAAACCACTATTAGGGTCTTCTCCTGTAATTAACGTATGTATTTTATGTGTGAAATTGTAGGGGTTTGATCCCATGGACACCAAATACTGGAATTCGTTTGGAAATCAGTCTTGTATGCCTCCCATAAGGCTTTAGTAGATTCTCCTAAGAACGTTTCTAAGTATTTATACATAGTTTCTGGATCTGTTTCTACGTAATTTTGTATATAATCTGCCACTACTATTCCTTTCCATAAATCTATTACTGAATTCCATCTTTGTGTATTTCAATTTTTTAATTTCAAAGGGGGGTGTGTATCAAATTGTTGGAGGTTGTAAAAAAGTTGTGTGATCCTACTCGGTACCGCCTTCTTGTTGTAACTCTGTCCATTAATAAAATCATTCTTTGAATAAGCTATCTCCCATTTTTACTCTTTTTTTTTTTTTATCAATTCAAACCTATTATACTGTTTATCTCCTTTATCAACCCTATTATACTGTTCATCTCTTCCGTTCAACCTTAGTTCCTAACAACAGTCGTCTTTAGCTTCACCCTATTTTCTGGCCCATACCGTCCTACTGCGGACATTCAAATGGCCTTTAAGTTAACCACCGTTAACGAGGGAATTTACAGGCTAATCCATTGAGGTTATTAGAAAGTTTAACGGATAACCATATACTGAGTTTAAAGAGTTGATGATAAGATTTAAACAAGATATAAAAACTTTGAACATATAAAACGTAAATATATTTCAAACATAACTTCAAACATAATTTACATAATCATAAGGGGAGATAACTACTGAAAGAAGACTTACATAATTTAAGAAACAAGAAGGTTTCCCTTTCGGGGAACCCCGGGGGTTACTAGCAAGCCGACTGGAAAATAAAGTAACTATGGCTTAGATCTTAGAAAGGTTTTATACAAGTGAGGTGTGGGGAGGATGCAGAGGAAACATGGTTGGTATTTTTCTCTCTTTTTTTTGTTGTGTCCTCCTTTCGTCTTTAAGAGTCTCCTTTTATAGAGTCTGGCGGACTTCAAAGACGGATTTCAAAATGTTAAAGAATCTTTTCTTTTCAGCCGGGTGCGCTGTGGGCCCCATCGTCACGTGAAACTTTTGAAAGAAGCTTTTTCCATTTTGTCGTTTATCGTTGCTGTCCCTTTACTGTTGTTGCATTATTGTCCTTCTTTGTCTGCCATTATTTTTCTTTTGTCCGTGTTATCCTTGCTGTCTGGTTTTATCATTATTTTCTTCTAGTATCTTCTTCCTTCTTTTTACGTGTCTAAATTGTGGAGGGCTATTGAGTCAAAACTCATTCCCGAATCATATCCTGCGTCTGGATCCTGTGCTTCCTGAAAACTGTCATCTGAGATATCTTCCATGTTATCTTCTTCAGGATTATGGCCCAAACTTTGAGCTGAATTATAACCTTGCCCCTGGACTGGTGAATTTTGAGGGGACATATGCTTATCTTGTGTCGAGTCCTCTTTCTGATTTTCTTGATCTTTTCTAGTTTGTAAAAGTTTTTCTAAAGTCTCTTTAATTAGTTGTTCCATCTCATTTTTAGCGGTAGTTCTGGTTTGTGATGAGGATCCTTGGGTGAAACTCCTCGGTAGTCTTCGTCTAGGTTGGAGAGGAATTTTTTCCTCGTCTTCACTTTTTGGCAAAGTGACAGCCATCAACGAGTTTGATAAGTCTTTCTGCCACCGTTTGAGCCAGGACTAGTTGTATCTTGATCCGATACAATGGATTTATTTGCATTCAGAGGAGCATACACCCTTCTCATCCATTTTTGAAGAGATGGAGAACTCATTTCTGTCTTTCAAGTATTTCTTGCTTTAGTATGTGTATACATTACGTGAGTTGGGTATTTTGTTTGCTAAGTAGTTCTTTCGTATGGTTGAGGCGTGACGTATGCATCATAGTAGTCTGATGGTCACAAAAATTATTTTATCGGTGTCTTCTCGGATGTTGTCTTGAGGGATTTTTCCGGGTTTTGTGCGAGTGATGGTGAGATATAATAATTTGGCCCAGTATTCCTAGTGTAATCCAAGGCTTCGTGAAATCATTAAAACCTTTAAACAGAGGTTTTTGATGTCTTTATTAGTCTAAAACTTGATCCAGTTTGAAAAATACCATTAGTTTTTCCATGTATGACTACATAAAATTTAAAGCGTTTGTCTTGATTCTTTTACGTAAAATCGACATAAAGAATTTAAAGATGCTACAAGATGACTAGTGTCTCGTTTATTGTGAGAAATCCATAAATTGTCTATTAAACACTTACATTGTTTGTCTACTAAATATTCAGTAAAACTTTAAACGTTAAGTTTGATTTGGAAAAGAAACTAAATTATTTTTCCAAAATAAAGTCTTTCAGAAATTTGGAGTCTCCATTTACGAGTGGTTTGAATTGGAGATTCCCAATACCTTTGTCTATAAGTATCTTGGGATGTGTTGCGCCTTTTCCCTTGTCTTTCTTCCGATTCATCTTTGCGTTATAAAAAGATTAATTAGGCTTAATATCTAACCTGCTAAGTTGATCGGCTAAATTATTGTCTTTTCCCTTTATGTGTTCGAATACTAAATTGTATATTGATATAGTGTCTAGAAAATTAAGCCATCTCCTTCTACTGCTATTTTTATCATTTATTTTTTGGTGAAATTTAACAATGGTTTCACGATGCATTCTTACTAATATTTCTGGTTTATTTAGAATGTAAAGTCGAAAACTATTTAACCCGTAAACTACTGCTAATATTTCTGCGTCTATACTACTCATGTTACCCTTTTCTTTGTACTTACCGCTTTGGTAGGCACAAATTTTTTCTTCATTCTTACTACTGTATTTGTTAGGTCTTGCTTTTAAGATGGCTCCCAATCCTTCGAAGCTTCCATCTGTTTCTACAACTAGGAAGTCTGTTTCTAAAGGCATATTTAGGTCTGGAATATTTTTTACTCTTTCTTTAATTTTTTGTACTAATTTGATGTCTTCTATATTAAAAAGTCGTTGTCCTGTCGAACCTGTTTTAACGTAAAGAGGTCCTGCTATTTTTCCTAAGTCTTTAATGAAGACTCTGGCATAATTAATTATTCCTAGGAATTTCTGGAGGTCTTTTAATTTGTCTAATTTATCAGGTATTTTCAATACCTTTTTGGCTATGTGGGGTTGTAATTTTATTTTTCCGTCTCCTAATATTACTCCTAAGAAGTTTATGTAATGTTTACATAATTCCATTTTCTTTTTACTTATTATTATTCCGTTGTCTATGAATAATCTAAAAATTGTTTGTAAATGCCCTAAGTGTTCGTTCATGTTATGGCTGAATACTAGAATATCATCAACATAAACTAATATAAATCTTTTATATTCTCCGAAAATATTATCCATTTTCCTCTGGAATATCGGAGGAGCTGTTTTTAACCCGAAGGGCATGACAAGCCATTCGAAATGTCCTTCTGGACAAGTAAAGGCTGTCCAGTCTATGCTATCTTGGTGCATTTTTACCTGCCAGTATCCTGACTTGCAATCAAACTTACTAAAAACCTGCTTTCCCTGTATTCTGTTAATTAATTCTGTTTTATCGGGTAATTTATATCCGTCATTTCTAGTATTGTCGTTGAGTCTTTTATAATTTATTACCATTCTTGCTTTTCCTCTTATTATTTCTGCGTGATTCCTTACCATGAAAGCCGCAGATCTGTGTTTTGAAATTGACCTTCTTATTACACCTAAATCAAGTAATTCTTTGATTTGGATTTTGAAGTCTTCTAGGTCTTGGTTAGTAGCTTCTATTGATGCTGTTTTTATAGTATATTCTGGGTTTATAATATCTAGTTTACAAGTAACCTTATTATTGTTCCAATGTTTTAAAGGCTTTTCTCCAATGATCTCTAATTCATCTAGAATCTTTATTATTTTATCTAAATCTTCCTTATTTTTTATTATTCCTATTTTATCTATACCTGTTTTAAAATTATAAAGATCTGTTTCAATATCTATGAGGGTATAGTTTTTGTCTAGTATATCATCTTCTTCCAGGTTTTCTTCCCAAATTAGATTTTTTTCTTCTTTATTATTGCATGATGTTCCTTTATTTTTACAATCTTGACAACACTCGTCTTTTTCTTTGTCATCTTTCTTTTGTAGGTCTAAAAGAGAGATTTGGGTAATTTTTGTTGGCATCTTACTAGTTTGTACCGGGGAATAGGTACTATTTTTAAGAAGATTACACCATCCCTTGTAATAGTACAGCTTCCGTTGTTATTTAGCATAAAGTCTAGTCCTAAGATAAAGTCTGTATTTATATTTAGATCTCTTACCCAAATTTTGTTCATTTTGTAACTTGGGTTGTAAAATTTTGAGCAAGTATTAATGAAACTAATGGATGCATTCTGAATATAATGATGATAAGTATTATGGGTTCCATCCATTTGCATGGCTGTGGCTGACTTGTCTAATTCTTTGAGCAAATGTTGTGGAATTACTTTTTTATTTAGTATACTCTTACTACATCCTGAATCAACTAAGGCTAAGACTTTTATTTCGTAGTCTGCTATCCTAACTTTCGTCAGTAATTTTAGAGTACTTAGTTTTATATCTTCATTACAGATCAAGGTACCATAGTCTTCCATATTCATTAGTTCTGAGTCTAATTCCGCTTGTGTGATATCATCTCTTGTTTCTACATCTTTTCCTTTTTCTATTTTTAGAAGTCTTGTTTCTAAATCATTCATTCTTGTTTCTAGAGTTATTATTCTCATACTTATGGTCTGATCTTCGGTTCTATTAATTACTTCTTTTTGATTAACTGTTATTTTAAACTCTTTTCGTATACATTCTATACATCCTTCTATAAAACAATGTTTACATTTGGCTCTTTTACTTCTACTGGGAAACCATTTGCATGAGAAGCATGCATTACTGTCTAAACCTTTATAATTTTCAAAATTATGATTACAGCTGGTTATGACGCTGTTCATAAGGTTCATATTTATATCTAAGTCTAATTTCTCTAGTCCTATTTCATTAATTAGTTCATCTGCCTCTGAGTCTGAGGATTCTATTTTATTTGTATTATTAATATCAATACTTACTACAGAGTATATACTTTCAGTATCTGACATATATTCGTCTACGTTTATAAGGGTTTCTTGAAAGTCTTCTATTAACTGAGAATTTCTTGTTTTATTATTTATTCTTTTAGGGCAAGTATTTGCTAAATGTTCTATACTTCCACAAGTAAAACATTCCAATTTGTTTTTATAGTTTCTATTTGTTCTATATTTTCGTATATGTCTGTTTTTATCTAGATAGGGCTTTTTAGCAGCCGATTTTCTGAGAAAATATCTCTTCCTATCGTATGAGTTATTATTATTATAACCTTTTTTATACTTTTTTCTTTTATAAGGTTCTTTATCGTAACTCTGTATGGTATATACTACACTTTTACAGAAGTTCATTTCGTTTAATTTTAATTGTTTTTGTATCTGTAGGTTTGTACATTTTTCTTGTAATATATCCATTACGTGTTGAATCCTGTGTCCTATTGACCATTTAAGATTAACATTTTGGATTACTCCGTCTCTTTTATTCCATCTTTCTTCTATTTCTCTTCCTAGAGCTCCTGGTAGTTTGTTAAAAAGTTTTTTACCTAGCTCTTGGTCAAACGCGTTTCCGCTTATTGTGCAATAGTAAAAATAGTCATTTAAGAACTTTTTAATATAAAACCAATTTCCTATGCTTAACTGTTCTAGTTTAATTAAGGCATTCTTTTGTAATATTACTAAACCACTATTAGGGTCTTCTCCTGTAATTAACGTATGTATTTTATTTGTGAAATTGTAGGGGTTTGATCCCATGGACACCAAATACTGGAATTCGTTTGGAAAATCAGTCTTGTATGCCTCCCATAAGGCTTTAGTAGATTCTCCTAAGAACGTTTCTAAGTATTTATACATAGTTTCTGGATCTGTTTCTACGTAATTTTGTATATAATCTGCCACTACTATTCCTTTCCATAAATCTATTACTGAATTCCATCTTTGTGGATCGTGAGCGGCTATGTTTATATATAGACGATTACTTATAATTTATAATCTCGAAAATAATATAGATTATTTACAACAATTTATATATCATTTTTTCCTTTATGGATCTTTGATTCAAAACAAGGCTATCCTGGATAGCCAAATACCTATATGGGAGATTATATCAAGATTGTATAATATTTATACTGGTATTAACTAATACAGTCGATCTCTTTATATAACAATCATTCTCTATAATAATATTTTGCTATAATAGTAAGTTAACTTTGGAACCGACAATAAATAAATAAATATATATATATATATATATATATATATATATATATATATATATATATATATATATATATATATATATATATATATTAATGCTCATTATAGATTTTTTTATTATTATTAGGTTACACAAATGATATTTATAGGTAAATCTATGTGGGTAATTTATAATCTTGAAATTAAGATAGATTGCTTGCCACAATAGATAAATGTAACCTTATAGTATAAAAATTTCTCACATTGGTTGTGTATATAAAAATAATACTCTCTATGTACCATTTACGTGGTGTACACTATTTTTTTTAGTCCATCACAAAAAAAAAAATACCTTTATATATTATTTTCACCCTTATGGATCTTTGGTTCCAAACAATGTTATCTCAATTATACCTGGAAATCCCACTACCTATATTGGTGATAACATCAAGATTATATAATATTTATGCTGGTACTATTAGCTAATGCAGTTATGCAGTCAACGTGTCTATAACAGTTATTCACTGTGATAACATTTCACTATTATAGTAAAATTAATTTTTGAATCGTCTTTATGTTACATATGGAAAGAAATAATCTCTTCATTATTCTTATTGATTAAAGATATATATATACAAATTATAATATATATTTTTTTCCAATCTACATCTAAATCCCTATTCTACCTGAAGATTAATAATATAATTATGTTGTAAGACTACACGACTAATTAATATACAAGAATAATATACCTTATATACCATAATTAACTAATCTACACGGGCTGCTTCCGAGAGGGTCATTTGTTGGATTGTAACCCGTGACTTTGTATATTAAATATACATGTATATTGTGTATATAGGATGCATATTTAACACATATATTATATATTTTCTATAACAACATTACGTTGTAGCAGCCAAAAAACATTCGGACAATCGACGTTGTTATAGAGTCTAGAGAATTTGACTTACTAATAACCAAATAACGAATAAATGCAACTCCAAATTAATTTAATACCTAGATTAGCATCTTAATCCCGATAAACAAACGACCCCTTAATGACATGATTTTATGAAATAAACTTTTTAATTTTTTGTCACGACCCGACCCGACGGGCCGCGACTAAACGTCATGATTGGACGTCATTACTGACTTGTCACTCTTAATCCATTTAATACCGAGATCTATAGAAATTTCGGCAGCACAACGCTGCTTTTACAATATCTCCCCAAAATGGGCGAGCCGACAAGGCTGCCAAATCAACCAACATTATATACACAAAGGAATAGTCAAAATAAGCAAGCCGGCAAGGCTGCCACTAGATAACAACAAGTATAACCGGTAACGCCCCAACACAGAGTACAACAACATTACAACCCAAAACAAGGTACAAACGTCCAACCTACACCTGTCTACAGACCTCTAAGAGTACAGTGCTGACATATGACGGGACAGGACCCCGTCGTGCCCAAAATATGCATAAGTCTGAAAGATAGGAATCTGTACCAAAATAACGGGCTCCGGAACAAAGGAGCTCTCCGACTGCTGAATAGAAGCCCTAAACTGGAGGGTCACCTATCTGAACACCTGAACTTGCGGGCATGAACGCAGCCCCCCGAGAAAAGGGGGGTCAGTACGAAATAATGTACCGAGTATGTAAGTATGAAATCGTGTAAATAAGATCAAAACTGTGTTCTGTAAGGTAGAGAGTCAACTGTATCATAAAAGAATGAGAGTCATACCAGTACTCATGCATGCTTAGTCATAAAATCATCAGATGTAAACAAATGAATAAACTGCCCGGCCCTTGGGTGAGGGACGCGGTGAAATATACTGTCATGGGTATCTGTACCCACATCACGAATGTCTGCCCGTGGAATCATCATATATATATATACATAAACTGCCCGACCCTCTAGTGAGGGACGCGGTGAATCATCCTGATATATGTGCATGAATCTGCCCGGCCCGGGACGCGATGAAGTGGAAAAATGACTGTTAGCACGAGTAGATATCATGAGCAACTGTATGCAATTTAAATCATTTCTTTGACTCTCATTAAAATCATTACATAGCTTCTTACAAGAAGATCACATGTACTTTTCATAACTCAGATTACTATGAATAAGACTATGAAGGAGTCATGCACGTCTGCCGTACATTCCCTTGTATAATATTCATGTCGAATGAAAGAATCAATAATTCACAAAATCATGCCAAAAGAAAGGAAGATAGGCTCACATACCTTATAGTCGAGCTAACCAACTCACTACTAGAATATGTCTCGTCTAATACTCCAACCTATAATAATAACATTAGGCCTGACAACTTCATGATTCCTAACGTAAGTTAAATTGAATGACGACTTCCTATTCTACAGAAATTTGGACAGCACTTTCCCTGTTTATATGTACATGCACAAATTTCAAACCAAGCCAGCAATACCAACAACAAGTCATAACTCAAATATATAACCACAATAATCTCAGATATTCCATTTATGTCATCATAACGTATTCCTTCTCTTTTATTTTTAAGCGATATCACAACTACAACAAACTAGGTGATTACTACACCTATTTTCATGTCAATTCAGTCCTTAGTCCATATTAGAATAATCTTAAAATAATCCATCAACTCTAATGACAACAACAATAACCAAGTTCTATAATTAACATAACACCCTTTTTACACTTTACTTTCTTTAAGACAAGTATTGGTAATTACCATAACTTATATACATGTTCATAGTCAAATTCTCAACATTTAAACCTCACAAAATCAGTCCCTAACTTGACGCGATAATATCCAAAAATTTCAAGCAAGTCTTTGGCCAATATTTACAAAACCAATCATTTTCTTAATTCCTTAGAGTCTAATCTTGTTCCAATAATTTTTTATGAACAATTATAACTTGTATGTCAAGATTCTCTTTCAATATCAACATGTCAAGTAGCGACGAATTTCACAACACAATAATCGAATACGACAATTCCAAGATTAGTAACATTAGTCCTAATATCGGCTACAACATTCAAATTATCCACATGCAATGTCTAAATTCAAGATTTCTTCCTAACACAAGTCCATTACTTCAACTACCACAATATGCAACTTCAATTATAGCATAGATTGAAGAATTTTCATACCTTAATTAAATCCCCAAAACAGTCCCGATATTTAGTCACTGCTTCATCAGTTGAACTTGTAACGTCCATAACTCTCTACTCTTGTGTCCTATCGACGAGTGATTTGTTACTTTGAAAATTAGACTCGACGAACTTCATTTTAGGCTTTTGAAACACCAAAAACCTCTTAATATACGAGGAGATATATCCCTCCAAAGTTGACTAGGATTCTGCCCCAAAATCCCGATTTTGTTGCCTCAGTTCTCTCGGTTTGCCCACTGTTTTTTATTGTTTTGCACCAATTGTTCAACCAAAATAACATGAAATCTTTCTACCATGTTACCCAATATCTACACATATTTTTCTTCCCAACAATTGCATCAAAACTCAATTTTTTCGGCCCTAAAAATCTGTTGGGCAGTCCATCGAAATCCCTACTGTTTTTCACGATTTCCTTTCCCTTTTTTTTTTGTGTTTTTGGTTTGGAATTTTGTAGAGGATCCTGTTCTAGGGGAAAGAATTAGAAAGCTCCAATTTTGTATAGAAATAGGGGTGTGTATCGGCTAAAGAGGGAGAGAAATGAGAGAATGGATGAAGTGTGTGTTCTTCTTAGTTTAAATGAGAAGATGAAAACTTTGTAAGGGTTAAATTGAAATCTGAAATTGTTTATTATTAGTTAGTCCATATCTCATATTTATCCACCTTAAGTCCCACTCCTTTTAAGTCTTCATAATTAACCCCTCAAGTAAACTAAATCTTAAATCTCGCTCCCTTTAATTTCCGAAAATCTCATAAAGCCTCGTATTCTCCATTGGAACAATTTCCACTACCCGCATTAATTCTCGTCGTCACATGCGTAGTACTAAAAAAAATCTGTATTAGCATGTGAAAATATACTTTAATTCCAAAATTCGAATCATATTTCCTTAATGACGTTCTTTAATCTTTGTCTTAACTTACAAGGTGTAACATTTTTTCTTAAACCTTTGTGGTTCGGCTCTCTCCGGATCCTACGCATAGCGGGAGCTTAGTGCACCGGACTACCTTTTTAAAAAAACTTTGTGTTCAGTCAAATTACATCACATAAATGGACGGAGTGAATAATAGAAAAACAAAGGAACCAATTTATCTAACATTGCAATGGTAAAATTCGTACACATTGTGGATCGACCAAATGTAGATGAAAAGACTAAAACAAGGTAACTCAGAGTCTCAGACCAAGTAGTCTAAAATAAAGTAACCTTAAGCATTAACCGTATATATATACAATATATCCACTGCCAGAAGCTGCAAATTGCAGTTTGCAGAAGTAGTAGTACTACTACTATATATAAATAGTTTTCTTCTTGTTTTCATATATTCATATGGAACCAATTAGAGAAAGTGAAGAGCACAACAATAATTCCTCAGATTGTTGTGGTGGTGATGAGAATAACTCAAAGAACACATCAAAATCATTTGGAAAGAAGTGTAGCCATATAGCAAAAAAGCAAAGGGCTAAGTTTTATATTGTAAGAAGATGCATAGCTATGCTTGTGTGTTGGCATGAGAGGAAGGATCATTGAAGATTGTAGAGGCGTACTTAGAGATTATTTCAGAGTAAAAAGAGCAGTCCAGTGCACTAAGATCCCGTTACGTGCGGGGTTCGGAAAAGTTTCGGACCATGAGTATGTTGATATTTTTATCCTCAAAAAGTTGAACTATAGCTCATTCTTTTTTATTTGTATTTCTTGTTTAATTGATGAAGCCATTTTGATTTTACCTTGGTCTTCCTTATTTGAATCTTGATTTGGTTTCCTTTCTTAATTTCTTTCTTTTTTGTTGGTTTTGGCATATGTTCATCATTAATATTGCTTCAGTAACCGGTTGAAATCGTTGAAACAATCATTAATATTTATGACAAATTAGGTTGTATCACACCCTCTTTAACACTGGATGCTTCGTACATTAAAGTGTTTATTTTCACGTTTCCTTAAGCATTTGATAAACCCGTCCTTTTTTTTTTTTGAATAATCAATTATATATGTGTGTGTGTGTGATGGTTTTAACTTTTAACCATACCCTGAACAGAGATATGTAAATGGATTTTGAAGACTCTTGTATGTTTTGATGTTTCACTATTTTTACTCTTTTGCCACAAGAAAATTTACGAAGGGTATAGAGTACTTAATTAACCATTGATTTCATTATAGGAGCATCAACTTAATAGTATTCTATAAAACAAAATCTTAGCTTGTGTAAAACAATTAATATGAGGAATCTTGAAGCTTTAAAAATGTTGCTTCCTAAACACCAACTATAAATGTTTTTGCAATTCAAACATTCTAATTATCAATCTTAAATCAATGTTAACATAAAACAAGACAGGACCAAGAATCATTCAAACTATTTTGTTTGGATTTTCTGTCCCACAACTTTGTGATTACTTTTCTCATCTTTAATTTGTAACAATAAAAGCAAATAAATAATGCCTCGTGTCTTTTCAATTACGATTATTATCTATGAGGACCAAAATCTTTTTAAAATAAATATGGAGGTTATTGTTTATTTTGAAATTCTCCAAGGAGGAATATGTGCAACTGTGATCCTCATCATATTCTCCTTTTTGGGAATATAAAAAGTTTATTTTATGTCAATATTCACTTTTACAGTCTCGAAGTTACACACACGACTACACAGAGTATGATGTGGAAATAATTGTAATTATTTAGTATCTAATCAATTGGAAAGTACATCATTCTCCTTCTCTCTTTCCCATACCTTTTGAAAAACAAAGTCACAAAAAGAAATTATGACGGTATTGATCGGCCAAGCTCATGCGTACTTTAATTACTTCCATCCGGATTTGTTATTTCTCACCAACACTTATATTAGATAATTATGCTCGTGAAGTATTAAGCAGATGAAAGACAATCATATAGTAGTATTTTTTATTTCGAACTTGAGACCGTAAGACTTCACGATTCTCCCTCACTTCTTTGATCACCGGAACAAAAAAAAATACAATAAAAAAGAAACACTTATCATCCTCACACTCTAAATTAATTGTACAATCAAATTAATATTCTCAAGTTTCATTTTGTAAGACAACATTTGTCAAAAATATAAATTGTTCTAACATAATGGCATCTTATATATTTGAATTTTTCTAACCAACTTAAACTTTTTATTTATACTTAATTACATGTTTTAAAAATTATATAAATATTATAGCATATTTAAGATCACAAATTCAAATTAATATATTCTTTGATATGTATTAAAAAAATTCCTTTCTTAAACTCCACTATCAATTAAATACTGCCACAATATAATGTAATAGAGGGACTGAGGGAGTAGCTAGTAGACTTCTATATAAGTAGTGTTCCATTTTCTGGAAGTCAAAGTTCTATTGATTAGAGAAGCAAAACTTTTCAACAAATAAAGAATATGAAATTGTTTATATTATTATAAAATTGGCTGACGAGATTGTTCTAAACTTGAAAAATAATGAAACAATCTATGGATGTGTGTATATATTATATACCTTTTGAATGTCTTTTCGATAATTTTTACTTTTAATATAGACTTCTCAGTTCTCACTCAAAGTGGACACTAGCTAAAGATATCAGATGGAATAATCTAATAATAATGCATTTAAAAAATAACGTAGTGGAGAGTTGCATAGTTAACTAGCACTTGTATAAGTAGTGTCGAGAAGAAAGCACAATTACTTGGGCTAATCTATCATTCTAAAATCAACTGAGCTCGTACGGAAAGAAATGACAATTACTAATATCGTTTAAGGTGATTCCTAGTACTTATTCTCCACTATCAGACTTCACTTATTTATTTATTATTTTCTGAACAGACCATTATTCCAATGTAATACTTCCTCGATTTCTGGTATACTTTTCTTATACATTTATTTCCAAAAAATATTTAAATAAGTAATAATTATGCAAAATCATGGAAGTGCTACATGAAAATATATTGTAGTATTGTTTTTGGTAATTGTAGAATAGTTATGAATGATGGGAATAGAAGATGTGAAAAGAGGTACGACTTAGGAGTAAAGCCGACAGCAAGAATCCTTAGAGGAACGTGCCTATGGGGGATAGATAGAGTAATTCATTGAGCGGCTAAAAACTAAAAACTTGTTCATACTGTTAAATAGTTTATTAAATATATACCACCAATATATTTGAAGGGGAGCAACGGTAAAGTTATTTCTGTGTGATCTATAGACCATTGAGTTCGAGTCATAAAAGCAATCACTAATGTTTGTATTAAGACTGTTTACATCACACTTTTTAAAGTGCGACCATTTCCGATATCCAGTTAACGCGAGATACTTTGTACACTGAGTTGCCCATACATAAATAATAAATTTAGAACTGAATATTATATATTATCATTTGAAGTACTCATATTAAATGCTAGAACTCATAAATTTAAAATTAGGAGGAGGCTTGATGCGTGGGAAGGACAGACCTGAACAGTATGTAGTACAGCAAGAAAAGACAGAGCACAAATAAGTCTCGCCCACCCGTGCGGCCCCCTCCTTTATGTCCCTTTTTTGTTCTTTTTTCAGTCCAAAACGCCTCATCTTTTTTTGTTTTTTCTTTAACCTTCATATTACTTAAAATTCTTCATATAAATTGAAATGAGAATCTTCTTATAATTTTGACTGGTCATTCACTCCAATAGTGACTCCATTTTCAGCACAAAATTTTACTACTACCAATTAATTACCTTTACATGGTTCCATTAGGTGGATTAGTGTAACGATTAGAGATACGAGCAAAGTTTTATTATTATAGTTTGAACCATTAGTTCTACTATTACAATTTAGTCCCAATTTATGGTCTATTTTCATTAATATATATATTTTGTAAACAGATGTTCTAGAGGCATGTTGAATGTAATCCTAAACTTTTATCTGCATTTTCTTTCTTCTTCTCTTTAGCTTCATGGCTATTTCCACTTAGGAACCGCTACAATTAGTATCAATGATTCTAGTTGCATTAAATGAACAACGTCATGTATACTAATAAGCTTAAGGGTTGTGGTGGGATAGATAGAATCACTTCATCTTTAATTAAAGATTTTGAGTTCGAATTTTGAGTATAGAAAAAATCTTATTAGTGATCATACACGGTGAGAATTCGAATTAATCTGACACTCAATATCAGACAACAAGTAAGAAACGAAAAAAACAGCATCCTGTATAGAGATTGATTTTTATCACAAACACATTTGCTAGTGTTGTCCGACAATAAATGGAGCAATTAACTGTTAACGGTTGTGGTGGATAGAAAGGGTCCATTTACTTTTAATCTATGGTTTTAATTTCGAGCTTTAAGTATGAATGAAGTTCTGATAAAAAGCACTTTCCTCCTTAATGAAACTTATGGAGCACAATTCCTTATTAATGAAGGCCCAATACAAAAAACCAGATATTGAGTGAAAACCCTAAAAAATGAAGTGATTGTACATATCTCATTACATCCGCACAACGATATATTGATAGCTGTTGGAAGGTCAAAGTCCAAAGGGAGAATGGTAAATGTAGATCATATAGTAAAAAATACTTTTGCACGTGAAATCTCTGACAAGTTTGAATTACATTTTGGTTGATTTGCTAGGCTTTTATTTAATGACTTATACGTGGAAATGCACGTATGCGCACAAAGTAAGGAAAAAAGTACTCGTACCTTTTTAACCTGGTCAGTTGAAAATGAAATTAGCATACATACGAATTTCGCTCTAGCAAACGCTATCACAAAATCACTATTTTTCCACTCAATATCCCACTACAAAATATTCCGTAATTTTTCTCACTAAATGTCAGTGGAAAAAAATTAAATACTAGTGTAAACACGCGAAAAACTTAGAAAGTTTTTCAGTATTTTAATGAAAACATGTTTTTCACCATGCGTTTACGTTTTTCCGGTGAGCTGGTCGGTCTTTTATAGCACAAATTTTCCAATGAATATCAATAAAAAATCCCTTTATTTCTAGTAATGGAATTACAAAGTTAATGACTAAACAAAATTTTCATGGTATTCTCACTATTCTATCTTTGCATAGTCACAGTGAAAGGCCTTGCACTCGAGCTTCGTCAGATTTAGGCATTTAGTTGAAGTATAATGTGTAAGTAAAGAAAATAGAAAAAATAAAGTTCGTAGCCTCCTATTGCTTAATATATATACACAATTGATACGATTCCATATCGACACCTAACTTCTACATTAATTTCCTTTTATTTTGAAATTAATTAACGACTAAATAATGTCATAGACTGCGCTTTTAGATGCCCAGCTTATCTGCCAGTTGTCTGGCTGTAAAAGGAAGAGGTTAGTTCACAACTCTGAAAGCCGAAGACAAAGCACTCATGTCTACTTCTAATGCGCACGAATCAGAGCTATTTCCCGGAAACCCCTTTCCTAGTAAAGAGGTACTGACCATCGGTTCTATCGTGTCCCAGTTAACGATAGCCTCGAATAGACTAAGGATCTTAGGTGAGACCGTCAGTCAACTAAGTCAATTAAACGCCTGACATTTTACCCCAAAAAATTCTCTCCTCCAAGACTTGAATTATACATTGTTTTTATCTATGTAAGGGAAACATAAGAAGGAAAAAAGAACGGGAAATGATAAAGTTGAATAAATTAGACCATGATTAAAGTAGTATAGACTCACAATGTAAAGAATTTTTAACCCAATGAGTGTAATTTAATTTTATGGCAGGTTAATTATTTATCATTTATTTTAGGTTAGTAGTCGATGTTATTAAATAGGGTTACTTGCAATTACCTATTAAATGACCCCCATCGTGTAATTATTATTTTTTACCCCATAAGAACATAAAATGTAAACTCTTTAGTTATATTATATCCATGAAAAAAAATCAATTTTGCCACAAGTTATTACCTTCAAACTTGTCAGCTTCATGTCCCATACAAATCTGTATTTTCTTGGTGAATTGATATCTCTGGTTGCAGAAATTATTGAACTTCCTCTGACTCTACGCACGAAGGCCTCTTCATATCAGTCAGAACAAATTAACATGAAGGGTGAAACTGAACCATTCCATTCATCACTCATTGCTTCATTTTCTTTTTGACTTAGTATTTTATGAATAATTAATTGATTGTATGCATAAAAAGTATATTTCACTGTTGGGACATAATCTGCAATGATTCTCAATCTCTCTCCCGGCCCCTTTCCCCCTTTTTATTATTATAAAACTTGTGTTTACATGTTATGACTAAGGGTCGTTTGGTATCTCTATAAGAAAAATAATCATGGTATATAATTTTATCCAATATTTGGTATATGCTTATGTATATATGTCGCATTTGAGTATATACTAATTAATAAAATTTCTTTTTGTTAGATATTCAATCAAATAATTTATATTTTGGTTGTAAATATTCTTAAGGATATTCTTAGTATGCTTTATCATAATTGTAGACTAAATTAGATCTTGTATTGATGTATATAATATGTATTCAAGGAATGAAATGATCATGGAAAACATTTCCTTTATGGTATCAAGATTCAAAAATTAACCCCCCCCCCTCACCCCCAAATCGTAGCCCTAAGCTGTCGGCCACACCCTATTTGCTCCCCCCCCCCCCTTCGCCGAAACATTACCTTTCTTTTTCGGTTTTCCCTTCCCAAAACCCTAGGGTTTTCTCTTTTCCAAAAATCCTAATTAGGTTTCTTCCATTTGCAAAAAAAAAAATGCTACCTCTCTTCCTTCTTGTTTTTCGCATTACACTCCAACAATGGCCGACCAACAAAAAATTTATCCCGCTCTTGTCGTTAACAACGTCAAGAACTTTATTCATGTGATTCTCGAGATGGAAAAAGGGCAATATTCATCTTGGGTGGAGTTATTAAAAATCTATTGTCACGCATACCAAGTCATCGTTCATATTCTACCTCCCAACCCTCACCTCGGTGTCACGGAGAAAACACAGATATGACACTATGGTCTCTATTACACCCTGTAATTTCATGCCTACTAAGTGAGAACGTAAGTTAGGATATAAGGTTTGAACGTTGGAAGGAAAGTATATTACATTTTCTAGATGGTGTAATTTCTGATATAATAAATGTGACGGCGAAAATCATTAACTAGTAGTTGGATTATTTCAAATAGAGTTATGGACTTAGTGTGGATTAATTAAGTCTTGACATTGATAATGTGAGGCCCACGAAAATTCATAATTTTGGGCCATGTTGGAATCGAAAATTTGCAAAAAAAAAAAGGCTAAGTGTGGGAGATATTTTGTGAGGGAAAGACAAGTGGACAAGTGGGAGTCCATGGCCCCCCCATCCACTTGTGCTTATACACCTATGCATATATTGAAGTCTTGCAAGACTTAGCTCATAATATCTTCATCTTCAACCTCTCTTATTTTTTTCCTTCTCCCTCTAGTTCGAAATTTCATAGAAAAAGTGAAGAACAAGTGTAATTTATTTTCCAAGATTAAGCTCCCTAATCAAGTTCTAAGTCAAGTTAACTCTCCAAGTTTAGTGCTCTCGATTTTGGACCATAAATCATCTTGAAATCCTAAGTTTGCTATGAACTTCTTGGAAGTAAAACATGAAAGTAATATGGATACAAGCTTGTAGAGTATACAAGTGTGTGACTGGAACTTGAAGAAGTGGTGCAAAAAGGAGAGTGTTGGCCGAGAGATTAAGGGGTTGTTTTGTGCCAAGAATAAGGTAAGGTTTCTTCTTCCTCTTGAAGTAATTGGAAATTATACGATGTTATAATTGATAGATGAACTTGTGTTAAGTAAAATGGAGAATAAGAAATACATGTCACAATTTTTTGCATGTTAGCCGAAACTGGACAGTTTTGGTGTTGTCGGATTCGTTGGTTATTGTTGTTGTTATCCTCACTACTTGCATGTTAAAATGAAGGAAATCTTGTTATTACAAATGGATGTGTTTTATATATAAGTGTTGGAATGTAAATTGGATTATAAGAAGTTATGAAAATAGCTTTGGTTGTAGTAGTAGGCCGAAAAATTACATGAAACTGTGAGACATTGTTGTGCAGTTTTAGAGACTGCTTTGTGGCGTTGGAATGCTGGAAATTCAGCCACCAATATGCATGTTTAAATGTAGTAATTGCAAATGAAATTCCTAAGGAAATAAGGGTGTGAAAAGGTGTTGAAAGGCTTCACATTCTACCCTCATTGTTGATGAATTATGGATTGTTTTTAGTGGACTGTTTTGTATGGATTAAAAGGCCGGATTTACATAAGAAGTGGGTGTATGAATCACCTTGGTTGCTGTTTTGGTTGTGCCCTTAATTGGTGCTTGGTTATTGATGTTATTGGTCTTATTTGTATGGTGGAAACGTATGTATAAATAGGGGAAGTGATGCCCAAAGTTTTATAAGAAAGGAGATTCATTATGTGCTATAAGTGTACCTTAGTATCATGAAGTTGATAGACATGTTATTGTCATTATAGGTTGAAGAACATTGAGACGTATTCTACCTATCGAGTCGGTATAGACGATAAGTTATGTGAATTATCCTTTCTTCTTTTTGCATGATCTTTGGTTTTCTAAAATGAAAGTCGATTGTATTGATATTTATATAAAGTAAGTGTACGACGGACGTACATGGTTTATTGGATCTTAATCCTAAAAAGGAAGGCATGGTATTGCCTTGGTATTTCTAAAATGAAAGGCATAGTATTGCCATGGTATTTCTAAAAAGAAAGGCATGGTATTGCCTTAGTATTTCTAAAAAGGAAGGCATGGTATTGCCTTGGTATTTCTAAAAAGGAAGGCATGGTATTGCCTTGGTATTTCTAAAATGAAAGGCATGGTATTGCCTTGGTATTTCTAAAAATAAAGGCATGGTATTGTCTTGGTATTTCTAAAATGGAAGGCATGATATTGCCTCGGTATTTCTAAAATGGAAGACACGGTATTGCCTTGGTTATTATAAAATGGAAGGCATGGTATTGCCTTGGTTATTCTAAAATGGAGGTGTTATACCCCGTAGTTCTGACCCTACGTATGAGAGCGTACGAAAGCATGTAAGACTTAAAATTTTCAAATGATAGGTTGACGGATTATTCCGGACGGGTTTTAGTCAACTTTGAGGCGGGTTATGACCCGATTCGTTGAGAGTTCCTAAGTATTTTAAAGGCCTAGGGCGTAGTTCGTTGAGTCTAGATTCCAACGCAACCAACCGTTCGTCGATAGGGCGTCGGAGTAGAAAGTTATGAGAGTTACAAGTTCGTAGCGATCGGGCGTAAATGCGTTTCGAGCAAAGCGGCGAGGCGGCGCGGATGCGAGCCGCGGCGCCTAAAAATGAGGTCGCTGAAGTTGCAGCCGCGCGCCAGAGACAGCGCGGCGCGAAAGTTGAAAGCTGCGGAGGTTTGTAGCCGTGGCTGAGGCGAGATTTTGGGCGGAAAAATTAGAAAAGTCGATTTTTCTTTTAAAAGACCTTGGGAGGGTGACAAGTGTCCCCATCTGATTTCTTGCATTCAAAATAATGACCAAGTCTTGAAGACTTGGTCATCTTCCAATTTCCTCTCTCTAAAGCTTTAGCTCTCCCTCTCTAAGTTTCCAAGAGAATTTCTAAGCCTAAAGAAAATCGAAAAGTGTGATAGGAAGGAAAGGTTATTACAAGCTTGTGAAGACTATTGTGGTGATATTCTTGGAGTAGAGGCTAGCAATTGTTGGAGTAAATTGGCTAAAAGCTCTAAGGTAACCATTCTTCTTTTATAGTTGGTATTTGGTATTGCATGTTAAGTAGGAAGAACTTTTAGTTGGAAATAAGGCCCTTAGATTGATTGCATGTGAGAAATGTGGTTGGAATATGAAAGGATTGGTTAAAAGAACAAATGAGCATGTTGTAGCCTAAGAACTACCTTAAACTTGTTAAAATGAATTATTGTACCTTGTGGGGCAGAATTTTACACACCCAAGTTTAGGTGTGTAATACCCTTTGCATTGTTGGATTGTTGAGCCTTGAATGTGGCATTTGGATGATAAATTCGCCTTGAGAAAGGTGGCAAAGTATGTAGAAACAAAGGAAATCTTGCTTGATTTTCCATAGAATTTAGTGGCTTTGAGTTAGATTATTCTACATTGAAATTAGAGGTTAATGAACATATCATGGTTATTATAGGTTGAAATATTACTTGCGGTAGTTGGACCTAGCAAGTGGATTGACCAAAGAGGTATGTGAAGTTTTCCTATCTCTTGAGCATGAATAGATGAAACTATGTAGTACGGTAGACGTACAAGATTTGGTATTCTTACTCGTTTTAAGTATGTGATGACTTGTTTCATTTTAAGAATGTATAATTCCCTTAGTTAGGGGAAAAGTATGATTTTTACTAAAGTGTAGAGTTAATATAACAACTTTATGGGAAGTTGGTTTATTAGCTTCATAAAAGGTTAATGAGAAGAGATTTACTCTAAATGAGATAAGTATATGGGGAGGCAACTTGATTTTAAGGTATCAATTGCCCAAAGGTTTTTATGTATAAAGAAGAGTCTTTTTCAAAAGAGTTGAAGTATATAGTACTTGGGTTAAACTCCCGGTATTCTTTTATTAAAGATATGGTTAAGTGCCTTAAGTAAACTAAAATGAGAGGGTATATGAACAAGACTAATAAGAAGTTATAAGTTTTCTTAACTTATTTATGATTATGATATGATGATTTGAGTTAGGGTAGAGTATATCCGAGGAAAGTCCCAAGATCGTTATACCACCTTCTCCGGGGTAAGAGTATGTCGAGGCAAGCCCAAGATCGTCATACCACCTTCTCGGTGTAGAGTATATCGAGGCGGATCGAAGATCGTTATACCATCCGCACGATATAAGAGTATATCGAGGGCAAGCCCAAGATCGTTATACCATCTGCTCGGTGTAGAGTATATCGAGTGCGACCCAGATCGTTATACCATCCGCGGGGTAAGAGTATATCCGGAGGAAAGTCCCCAAGATCGTTATACCACGCTGTTAGTGGATTTGCTACCCATGATGCGAGGAATACCTCATGCGAGTCCTTATGGGCTTATGCGGGTGAAATAGTCCCGTCTGGCGGGTGCAGTGCGTCGAGGAGTACCTCGTGCGGGTCCACGGACCCGTGCGGGTGAAATAGTCCCGAGTAGGATGGTTTTATTGATACTACGAGGCGAGTACCTGTTTGATCATGAGCCTCCTACTTTATGCGATTATATATATATATATACTTGTCACTCTCATTGTTAGTAAGGCCAAGATAAGGTATTTTATTGTCTTTCATGACTCAGCTTCCTTTTAGACTTATGATATCATATTACGATATTTTCCACTTTACATACTTGGTACATATTGTGTCTTGACCCCTTCCAGGCTGCGTTATCTGCATGAGTAAGTAGCGATTGAGGATCCTCGTTCTTAGGATCACTATTCGGTGTCGAAGCTCCATTCCTCGGAAGCTTATTTATTAGTACGGATATTTCCACGATGCTATAGGTATTTTGTACATCCAGGTATGGCGGGGCCTGTCATACGATTGTTATCTTTAAGTGCAGGCCACTATGTGTTTTGGGCTATAAGAACCAGTTGTATTATAAATACTTTGTTTAAGTATGTTTATGGAAGGCAACCTTATCGGCTGGCCAGATATGTTTTACCCTTTTTATGAAGTTATGTGTTGTGTTATGTTCCGCTGCTATTCTCTGACATATACCTGACAGGGTACCCCAGTAGGGTACTAGTCGCGGCCCCGGGGTCGGGTCGTGACAGGAGGGCAGGGTATTGTCTTGGTTTTTCTTAAATGAAAGTTCATTTTAAAGGTGATTTAATGAGAGTCAAAAGATGATTTAAAAAGTGCATATGGTTACTAACGTTATATATATATATATATATATATATATATATATATATATATATATATATATATTTGATTTCATGGACTTGCTCTTCATGATGCGGGTATAGATACCCATGCAGTTTATATATATATATATATGATTTCATGGACATGTATCCATGATACGGGTACAAGATGCCTATACAGTATATTCATGATTTTGAAATGACTCTCATTGTTTTTAAAATGTACAATTGACTTATTTTATATAGCACGGTTGGATCTGATATAAGGTTTTCATATTGTCCCTGTCATCTTTTGAACTGTTATGATTTTATTTACTGTACTTTATGTTTACATACTTAGTACTTGTTGTACTGACCCCCTTCTCCGGGGGGCTGCGTTCATGCCGCAGGTTTAGGTACACAGTTTGGTGATCCTCGCTCTTATGATCTCTACTCAGTTTTTGGGTAAGCTCCATTATTTCGGAGGCTTGTCATTTTGGTACGGACCCTTGTATTGTAGGCTTATGTACATTCAGGGGTACAGCGGGCCCTTGTCCCGTCATAGTTTACTGTTCAAACTCTTAGAAATATGTATTCATATGTGGGTTGGACTTGAGGGAGTTGTATATATTGTTGGCCAGTTGTACTATTGTATTGTCGGGATGTTCCCTTTTATATATATATAGCGGCAGCCTCGTCGGCTTGCCTTGTTGCTACATATGCAGTTTCCATATGTTATCTGGCCTATGTGTTATATGAGATGTGAGGGTATAAGAGGGGGATGCCCGTAGGGCACCAGTCGCGGGCCCGGGGTTCGGATCGTGACAAAAGTGGTATTGGAGCCAGGTTGTGTCACGCCCCGAACCCCGTTCCCGTGATTTATGCCCTACCTGGGCACCCTTCTATTCATACAACTTAAGTAAAACGCGAAATAAATAACACTCATTTTTTTTCTTAATCAAAGGCAAAGCCGATAAGGCTGCCACCATAATATATATCACACCCGAATGGTTCTACACTTTACAACAATGTAAATACAACTCGCGCCAGTCCAGCCCACATATGAATATAGACCTCTAAGATTTTGGACAGTAACTATGACGGGACAAGGCCCCGCCGTATCCCTGAATATACCTAATCATAATGACAAGCTCCGGAATATTGGAGCCATCTCAAAATGTTGAACCAGGATCCTAAGCTCGCGGATCCACAACTGAGTATCTAGACCTGCGGACATGAACGCAGCCGGCCGGGTCGAGACAACAGGTACCAAGTATGGAACGGAAATAAAGTACAGTATTAAAATCATAGCTGTACACAAGAATGACAGCGGAAAGTATGAAAATCAAATATCAGATCCTACAGTGTCATATAAAATCAGAGTCAACTGTACCTTGTCTCATCAGTATCATCAGACATCAGAACATTGTACAATATCTCGCCTTGACTTTTAGTGAAGGACGCATTAAAGTCATGTAAAATTGTAAGTACTGTAAAGGAGATCGTACAGTCCAAATATAAAGCAGGAGGCAAGTATGATAACCAAATTAACAGTACAATGTGTCTTATTAAAAATGAGAGTAATAAGAGTAAACTTTACATGCTTTAAAATAGGAAGCTTATGATCAATCTAGGGCCACCCGCCCGTAGTATCATTATGCAATCCTACTCCTGGGACTATTTCACCCGCATAGGTCGCGTGGACCCGCATGAGGTAATTTGCCTCGCATAGGACTATTTCACCAGCATAGGCCCTACGGACCCGCAATGAGCATATACACAATATTCGCATCGTGGGGAGCAAATCCACGGAAATGTATAATGTCTTGGGGGTTTACCCCGCAATTATACTTATAACACTAGCACTAATGACTATCATGAACAACATATGCAAGTTAAGTAATCTTTAACTCTCTTTAGACAAAAATGAATGCACCATCTTTTTAAACAACCAAGGCAATACCATGCCTTCCTTTTAAAACAAACAAGACAACACCATGCCTTCCTTTCTAAAATAACCAAGACAATACCATGTGAGGTACAACATGTCCCGACCCATTCTAGGACTCGGGGTAAACATAAAGGTTTGTACACATAAAGCTATCACAAGCAACTATGTACACTTTAAATTACCTTTTGACTCTCATTAGCCTAAATAGAATGACCTATCACTTTCTTTGAAAATCCAAGACACTAACAAGTCGTTCATTTTATACACCAAGGCACTATCACATAGTTCATTAAGGATTAAGATCCATTACAACAATTGTACGTCCGCCGTACATTCACTTTATAAACTCAAGGCACTTTCATTTCATGTACTATATTAAGGATTCAATCATGGACATTCTCACATGATTTTCATATAACCCTTTTTAAACCATCTCTTGACTTTCCACAACACTGTTATAACAAACTTCCCATAAAGCCGTTATAACAACTTCATTTTTAGAAAACCAAAGCACTACCACCTCTTTCCTCTTAGACAAATCAAGACATTATCATGTCATGTAATATTAGGGAAAATGAACCCAAAGTACTATGTACATTCACTTCTTTACAAGAAGACTCAAATCATGTAATGTTAGGGAAATAAACACAAAAGTACTATGTACATCTGTTCTTTATAAAAAGAATCTTTTCATGAAATGTTAGGGAAAATGAATCCCAAAATACTTTTGCTATCAAAATCAAGTTACTTACACTTTTAAACTTAAGTAACTTATACTTTTTAAAGCCAAGAACCTCTTCTTTCAACCTCAAGTCATTTATTCTCCTTAAATCGAGTAATCCATACTTTTCAAATCGAGTTACTTATTCTTTCCGGATCAAGTAATCCATACCTTTTCAAATCAAGTAATCTATACTTTCCAAATCAAGTTACTACACCTTTAGAAATTCAATTCAAGGTTTTGAAATCAAGTAACTTCTCTTTAAATCAAGTCACTTACTCTTTCCAAACCAAATTATTTATTCTCTTTAAATCAATCAAGTAATTTATACCTTTAAATTAAGTTACTTCTCTTCTTTAAAATCAAGTAAGCTTGTACTTTTCAATTCAAGTATTATAACTTTCAAAATCAATTCACTTATACTTTATATAATCAAATCACACGACTTTCAAAATCAAGTCTCATAACTTGAAAATAAAGTCTCACAATCTTTTAATTAAAACAAGTCTCTTAACCTTGAAAATCAAGTCTCATTACTTTAAATCAAATCTCATAACTTTAAAGTAATTCAAGTAACTTATTCATTTCAAACCAAGTCACTCATACATTTAAAATTAACACTCATTTGAACCGTGAATAGGTTATACATGTTTCTAATACTTCCTAACGTCTCTTACCAACATCCCCTATAAGGCATGGTAAGAACTTAGGAATATTTTAGACATACCTTTAGCATAAAAATCAATAACATGAATACTTCCTAATGACAAGGCAAGTACTTCAAGAAAACAAGTCACGTATACTCCAAATAATAAGGCAAGTATACTTCAAGAATAAGTCATGTATACTCCAAAACAAGACAAGTATACTTCAAGGATAATCATCTCGATAAAAGGAAGAAGTTCACATACCTCGTTGGCGACTAACCCAACCGACAAGTAGCAATACGCTCCAATGTACTTCAACATCATTGGCTATTCCACCCTCCAAGTAGAATATGCTACACGTAGTACTTCAACCTATAATGATGATAGCGCTTCTATCAATATCATACTTTCAGGTATAAGACTTATACCAAATAATGGCCCTCTAATTCTACAAAAATTGGGCAGCACTTCTTTTGTTTCTACGTACTTTTCCACTTTTTCCAAGGCCCGAATTCATCAACCAACAAACCACATTTAAGGGAGTAACCAACAGTTAATCAAAGGGGATTACACGCTTAACTTGACGTGTAAAATTCTGCCCCACAATCACATTAAAACAATCCACAATAATAGTCCATAAATAAACAACATTAAGGGTACAATGTGAAACCTTTAACACCCTTACTCTTTAGGACTTTCATTAACCATTTATCCACATTAAACATACATGTTGGTGGCTGATTTTCCAGCAGTTTTATACCACAAAACAGTCCATCAAAACTGCATAACAATACCCCACAGTTTTAGGCAAATCTCGGCCAACAACTACAATCCAACTACCCTTTCCTTAATCCTTTTTAATCTAATTCGAATTCCAAAACTTTCATATAAGTTATAACAACTTATTAACAATAATATTACTCCATTATAACATGCAATAGGTGACGTTAATAACGACAATAACCAACGAAACTCGATAATCATCAAACCTGTCCATTCACGGTTTTAGCAACAAAAATGGTTCAAACACTTTTATTCTTCATTATTTTTAGCACAAGCTCATCCATACATTATAGCAATATGTAATATCCAATTACTGTAAAAGAATAAGGACTTTTACCTCATTTTGTGCCAAACAAACGTCCCAAAATAGTCCGGTCTTTATTGGTCCGCAGTTTTCATTTCGCTCCACTTCTTCAATATCCAGTCATATTTATATGTATCCCCTACAACCTTAGGAGCAACTTCTCTTCACGTTTCGCTTCCAAAAAGTCGACGGAAACCCCTAGGATTTCATCACCATTTTCGGCCAACACACAATCTAGGAGGTTCTTGGAGAGTTAATTTGGTTTAACACTTGGTTAGGGACCTTAATCTTGAAGATAAAATAATTTAATCACACTAGGTGTTCTTGATCTCAAAGGAGAGAAATATGAGAGCAATATTTGGTTAAGTGTAAAGTGAATCCAAGTCTTGCAAGACTTGGATAGATATAGCCAAGTGGAGTGGGCCCCACAAGCCACTTGTCCTCAAAATATATAGAGAGAGTCAAAGTCTTCCAATACATGTGGGGTGACACGTGTCACCCTCCTATAGGTCCATAATTAATAATTCTTCACAAAATAGTAATAAATCTCAAGACTTGGAGAAATCATCTTATTTTTCGGTGGGCCCCGTGAAATTGTGAAATTTTGGCAGGCCATATTTTATTAGCTCCAAGCCTTCATAATCATATACTAGGCCCACGTACCAAATTTGGGTCGAATCCGACCCCTCGTGAAGAAATTACGACACGTTCGTCGTGACCAAACTTTTTCCTTAACGAAAATGTACCTACACTTTCTTTCCGACTTTCAAACCTTATATTCTTAGTCACGTTCTCACTTACGTGTCATGGTATAACGGGGTGTAACAGGTTGTCCTCGGAATGTCTACAGACCGTGTGCAGTAGAGTCTTAGTTATTGGTATGTTGTGCACCACACCTATAAACAGGAGGCTACAGTACATTTAAGATTGATTTCTATTCTTCGTACTCTAAGATCGTGCGATAGAGATGTATTTTTAGGGTAGTCCCTCCCTAACGTATTATTGTGGTTGCAGCTATGTCTCCAAAGAAAGCGACAGAGGTCCAGAAGGGAAATACATGGACCTTCGATACAGGTTGGTAAAAATTGTTATATAGTTGGTGTAATGATGATGTGCAACTATACGAACGTATTTATTTGGGGCCATGTGTGTGTTGTCTGAAGTGATTATGGATTATCATGAGCTGGTTGAGCTTTAATAATTACTTGAAAGATGTGAAACAGTTTAATGAATCCACACCAAGGCATATTGTATGTGCTAATTTCGAATATTCATGTGGTAATGAGCTGTCTGAGATTGTGATAGACTCTTAAGAGATCATGTTAAATTGACTTAATGACATACCATGTTGTTATATTAAGCTATGATGTATGCTTAAGTGATATGTACGAATAATGTCGGTATGGAGTAAAGTGGGTTGTTGTAGTTAAGACAACATGATTTTGAGATTATGAGAAACTATCTTACCTGTATGTGGGGAGAGATAATGTAAGCTTGGGACATGAAATAATTGAGAATCTTAGAATTTTAGGTAATCATTGAGACCTTAGATATACAAGGCCTTCTTGAGTAAAAGATTTTACGTTGGACCTTCGCTTAAGTACATGGTATATGTGAAGTATATTAGTTGTGACGATTTCTTGGTTTGAGTATAAACCACTGATGTTGTTAAAGTTGGAGATAATAGGGAAACTGGAAATAAGACCTTTGAAGGAATTTATGTTGGAGGATTGAAAAAATTCACTTTTGAAGTTGAACTTAAGTTCCATATTGATGTTATGAGGAAGCTGGGAAGAGATTGTTTAGATGATCTCATGTATTACTACATTGATAGATGATGTAAAAAAATACAGGAGGTTGGAATGGTGTGGCTACTATGGCCACAGTGTTCCGAAGTATCCCAAGTTGATACGCAGGATAAGATGAGTATAAGTGATTCAAATGAAAAAGAGAAGACATTATTGGAAGGTTTTGTAGGTTATGAAAATCTACATGTTTTAAGGTGACACTTGATGATTATAATTATTGAGGGAACTGCAACAGGACCCTATGAGTGTGGTTGTGATTACAAGGGAAGTACATTGTGATAGAACCATCAGAGGTAAGAAACTACAAAAGAATAAGAATGGACTAACACTCCTTGAATAATGAGATTGATATAAATGAATGAAAGCGCCTTGTTATTTTGGACCGAGTCTGAGAAGTATTGTACTGGTAAGGTCCTCGGCTTCGTCTACGTTGTGCAACATCTATAATTTTACATAACCTTGGGATAACAATAGTGTGTTGGGGGTAATTGAGGACGAGACCTATGGAACAGTCGATGAATGACTGTAAGGAATATGAAAACAATGAATAAGTAGGAAATGGAATGTTATGACCAAGTATCAAGGCAGGAATGTTTTTTTGTTTTCCTTTCGTTTAATGACGAGAAGAAGGAAAGATTACGATAAGAATGATAAAGATGAATGAGATTATGGTTATACAGGTTTCACAAGGGTATGATTACTCCATAACAGTGTAAGGACCAATGGTAGCGCAATGACAGTAAAAACCCTTCGGCCAAAGGTCACGAACCTCTGATATACAGGAAGATAGTATGAGAAATACTTGAGATAAGAGACCCCCAAGACAACTTGAAATAGAAATGTAAAGGTAAGATGAATGGGCACTCGGTCGATGAGAGACCTAATAATGATAAGACAAGAAAGCTTGACAAGCCATTGGATGATGTAACACCGTGAATTTGGATCTAAACATATGAGGCATCGGTTCCACAACCTATGCAGTCATACATTTCAGAAAGTGTGTAAACGGAAGTAACAATGAGTAAAGCTCGAGTTTATCACCTAAACAGTTAAAAAGAGGTCAACGGTGCCTATGGATATAAGTATGAGGTATACATTAGAGATATACGTCAGGAGATAATGACATTCTATAACAGATAAATCGTCAGGCAGTCACAGATGTCTATGAGCAGTTTTGAACTGACCATAAGTTTGACGAGATAGGTAAAGTAATGGGGTTACAACTTAAAGAGATCAAGGAAATATTTTCCTAAAAAACTATTGACAGAAGAGTTAGCCATAAGGCAAGTGGAAGAATTTGAAGCGAAGTATATTGACCAGGTTTGGAAATGATAGATCAACCTCATGTAATGCAATTCTTCAGAGTCTTCTACGTATTGGATAAAGGAATGAGTTATCAATTCATCCCTTAAGGGGTAGTAACGCCAAAGATTGGAATCATGAGCAATGTTTGAGATTACGCATGTATACCAGGATATTTGAAATTGTGAAGAGTACGACAAGTAAGAACAGGGCAGAGTACACTATATGTCGGTGATAACATGATTTTTTTTGGGTGTTTTGTGGTATGTTTCTGGTAATATCTCGGGTTAGATATCACATGTGTTCCTAGAAAATGACCAGCCTATTCTTAATATGTAGATTATTTTTGGATAGTATGGTTCTTACATTTCCTGTTTAAAATGTGTTACCCTAGTCTAGAGATTTAGACTCTGATTTAGAGCATGTAGGTTACTGGTTGGGTTTTTCTATATGATATGGGTTTTGTATATCTGTTGAGATTAAATGAGGAGTAGTAATTAGATATGCTATAAAAGTAACCTTAATAGGGATGTCGGAGGAAACTTAGGAGTTGTATCTATCATCTTGTGTACATATACTAGGCAAGTTTCCTTGTGCCATTGGTATGTTTTCAGTTTCAGATGATAACCTGGATTAATCCACGAGGATCGATTTCATGTTCAAATGGATTAGCGTGACAAAGAGTATTATGATATATTGTGGCCCTGTGTGGCATCTTTGGGTTGTTGAGTATGGTTGGAACTTGTGAACGAAGAAGAGATTAAGTGATCAAAATGTGTGCTGTGAATTTTCAGGCACAGCGCCGCGGTGCCAAAGAACAGGACCGCGGTGCTGAAACTTCAGAGGAGCGGCAGTAATTCCGGTGCCGCGGCACCGACACTAATGAGTATAAGTTGGTAGGTATAGTTAAAGGAGACTATGCCGAAAGTTATATAGATTAAGACCTACTATGAACATTCGGGGACGAATGTTTCTAAGGGGGAAGAATGATACATCCCGTAATTTGATGGCTACTAAGTGAGAACGTAAGTTAGGATATAAGGTTTGAACGTTGGAAGGAAAGTATATTACATTTTTTAGATGGTGTAATTTCGGATATAATAAATGTGACGACGAAAATCATAAACTAGTTGTTGGATTATTTCCAATAGAGTTATGAACTTAGTGTGGATTAATTAAGTCTTGACATTGATAATGTGGGGCCCACGAAAATTTCACAATTTTGGGCCATGTTGGAATCGAAAATTTCCAAAAAATGGCTAAGTGTGAGAGATATTTTGTGAGGGAAAGTCAAGTGGACAAGTGGGAGTCCATGGGTCCCCCATCCACTTGTGCTTATACGCCTATGCATATATTGAAGTTTTGCAAGACTTAGCTCATAATATCTTCATATTCAACCTCTCTTATCCTTTCCTTCTCCCTCTAGTTCGAAATTTCCATAGAAAAAGTGAAGAACAAGTGTAATTTATTTTTCAAGATTAAGCTCCCTAATCAAGTTCTAAGCCAAGTTAATCTCCAAGTTTAGTGCTCTCGGTTTTGGACCAAAAACCATCTTGAAATCCTAAGCTTGTTATGAACTTCTTGGAAGTAAAACATGAAAGTAATATGGATACAAGCTTGTAGAGGATACATGTGTGTGATTGGAACTTGAAGAAGTGGTGCAAAAGGGGGAGTGTTGGCCGAGAGATTAAGGGGTTATTTTGTGCCAAGAATAAGGTAAGGTTTCTTCTTCCTCTTGAAGTAATTGGAAGTTATATGATGTTATAATTGATATATGAACTTGTGTTAAGTAAAATGGAGAATAAGAAATACATGTCACAGTTTTTGGCATGTTAGCCGAAACTGGACAGTTTTGGTGTTGTCGGATTCGTTGGTTATTGTTGTTGTTATCCTCACTACTTGCATGTTAAAATGAAGGAAATCTTGTTATTACAAATGGACGTGTTTTGTATATAAGTGTTGTAATATAAATTGGATTATAAGAAGTTATGGAAATGGCTTTGGTTGTAGTAGTTGGTCGAAACACTGCATGAAACTGTGAGACATTGTTGTGCAGTTTTAGGGACTGTTTTGTGGGTTTGGAATGCTGGAAATTCAGCCACCAATATGCATGTTTAAATGTAGTAATTGCTAATGAAAGTCCTAAGGGAATAAGGGTGTGGAAAGGTGTTGAAACGCTTCACATTCTACCCTCATTGTTGATGAATTATGGACTGTTTTTAGTGGACTGTTTTGTATGGATTAAGAGGTCGGATTTACATAAGAAGTAGGTGTATGAATCACCTTGGTTGCTATTTTGGTTGTGCCCTTAATTGGTGCTTGGTTATTGATGTTATTGGCCTTATTTGTATGGTGGAAACGTATGTATAAATAGGTGAAGTGATGCCCAAATTTTTATAAGAAATGAGGTTCATTATGTGGTATAAGTGTACATTAGTATCATGAAGTTGATAGACATGTTATTGTCATTATAGGTTGAAGTACATTGAGACGTATTCTACCTATCGAGTCAGTATAGACGATAAGGTATGAGAACTATCCTTTCTTCTTTTGGCATGATCTATGTTTTTCTAAAATGAAAGTCCATTGTATTGATATTTATATAAAGTAAGTGTACGGCGGACGTACATGGTTTATTGGATCTTAATCCTAAAAAAGAAGGCATGGTATTGCCTTGGTATTTCTAAAAAGGAAGGCATGGTATTGCCTTGGTATTTCTAAAATGAAAGACATGGTATTGCCTTGGTATTTCTAAAAGGAAAGGCATGTTATTGCCTTGGTATTTCTAAAATGGAAGGCATGGTATTGCCTCGGTATTTCTAAAATGGAAGGCACGGTATTCCCTTGGATATTCTAAAATGGAAGGCATGGTATTTCCTTAGTTATTCTAAAATGGAGGGCATGGTATTGTCTTGGTTTTTATAAAATGAAAGTTCATTTTAAGGGTGATTTAATGAGAGTCAAAAGATGATTTAAAAAGTGCATATGGTTACTCACGTGATATATATATATATATTTGATTCCTTGGACTTGCTCCCATGATGCAGGTATAGATACTCATGCAGTATATATATATATATATATATATATATATATGATTTCATGGACATGTATCCGTTATGCGGGTACGAGATACCCATGCAGTATATTCATGATTTTGCAATGACTCTCATTGTTTTAAAAAAGTACAGTTGGCTCTTATTTTATATGGTGCGGTTGGATCTGGTATAAGGTTTTCATACTTGTCTCTGTCATCTTTTGGACTGTTATGATTTTATTTACTGTACTTTATATTTACATACTTAGTACTTGTTGTACTGACCCCCTTCTCCGGGGGCTGCGTTCATGCCGCAGGTTTAGGTACACAGTTTGGTGATCCTCGCTTTTAGGATCTCTACTCAGTTTTTGGGAAAGCTCCATTATTTCGGTGGCTTGTCACTTTGGTACGGACCCTTATATTGTAGGCTTATGTACATTCAGGGGTACGACGAGGCCCTGTCCCGTCATAGTTTACTGTCAAAACTCATAGAGGTCTGTATTCATATGTGGGTTGGATTTGCGGGAGTTGTTTATATTGTTGGCCAGTTGTACTACTGTATTGTCGGGATGTTCCCTTTTATATATATAGCGGCAGCCCCGTCGGCTTGCCTTGTTGCTACATACAGTTTCCATATGTTATCTGGCCTATGTGTTATATCGGATGTGAGGGTATACGAGGGGGGTGTCCAGGTAGGGCACCAGTCGCGGGCCCGTGGTTCGGGTCGTGACAGTCTCGATTCGATGCTATAGTCCTTCAATGGGTTTACGACACCATATCAAATAATCTTTTGCACACCATATTGGAACTGGATTCGAAGGCATAACAAGCATGGAAGTGTTTGCAAAATAATTTTCAAGATAACAAAATTTCTCGGCGGTTTATCTAGAAAATCAATTCACCAATGTCAAATTGAATGATTTTTCAAATGTCTCAGCATATTGTCAAGAGTTGAAAATGCTTGCCGATCAACTATCAAATATCGGTGCACTGGTGATGAATCAAAGGTTAGTTCTTCAATAAATTGTGGGTTTGAATTAACAATGTGATGGTGTTCCTACGTTCATTCAACAAAGTAATCTGTTACCACCATTCTATGAGGTGTGTTCGATATTGATTCTTAAAGAAACCCGAAAACAAAACTAGGCGGCGATGATGGCAAATAATGTCGGCACCGCCCTCCTTTCTACCAACACGTATACTTATGGTTTTGGCCCTCAAAATTTTGGTTCTAACAGTGGTACAAATCGAACCTATAATGGACCAAAACGGGGTCAAAATCACAACAATAACAAAGGAAAAAATAATTGTGGAAAGGGACGAGGTCATGGTGTCAGAAATATTTCGGTGGCGGCAATAATCGCGACCAGAAGGAGCAGAATCGACCCCACTGGCAGCAGCAAAACCACCCAGGCGGAGGGCATTACCCATTGTGGGGCTGGTAGCCACAACAATGGGCTGCCCCACCTTGGTGCCCCGTACCCTACAACACCATGGGCCAGGCCACCTCTATCCGCTCAGCAACCCAAAATTCTTAGTAGTCGTCCGCAACAAGCATTTGCAGCCCATGGACCATTTCCCTCAAGTTATGTTCTGATAGACATCGATCAAGCCATGCAGACCATGACACTCAATGTTCCCGACGACAACTGGTACATGGACACAAGGGAAACCTCTCACATGACGACATCTCAATGTACTCTCTCAACTTATTTTAAAATAAGCATTAATAAAAATATTATGATTAGCAGTGGACAAGAAATTCTAATTCGTGGTATTGCGCAATCAAAAACCCCATCCCCTTACCAACCTTTATAATTAAACAATATCTTACATGCACCTAAACTTATTAAAACTTGGTATATGTGCGTCCTTACATAACTTACAATAATGTTTCTGTTAACTATGATTCGTTTGGGTTTTCTGTGAAAGGATTTTACGGGGATGCTACTAATGAGATGTGAGAGCACTGGAATTTGTATCCCATCACCACCACCAATAACTACCAAGCCACATCTCCGTCAACTTTTGTTGCTTTTTCTCCTCATTTATGGCATAATCGATTGGGACACCCGAGAGCGCCTATGATTAACCCCCTTAAGAAAAATAAGTTTATTGATTGTAAATAATTTTTGGGTTCTCATGTTTGTCAATCTTGCATTTTTGGAAAATATCTTAAATTACCTTTTTCTCTGTCTACTTCAAACACTATTATGTCATTTGATATCATGCATAGTGACTTATAGATATTCCCGATTTTATATTCAGCAGGTCATAAGTATTACATGCTTATTTTGGATGATTACTCTAATTTTCTTTGGATATTTTCCATTAGGAAGAAATCATAGGTTCATAATATTTTCTTGCAATTTAGAGTGTTCATCCAAACTCAATTTGAAAAATCTATTAAGTGCTTCCAATGTGACAATGAGAGGGAGTTCATAAATGACCAATTTAAGGAGTTTTGTCACAAAAATGGTATGGTATTTTATCTCTCTTGTCTGCACACTTCTCCTCAAAATGGGAAAGCGGAATGAAAAATACGAGCGATAAATAATCTAATTCACACACTTCTTGCTCATGTGTCCATACCATCATCATTTTCGTATCATGCTCTTCAAATGGTCACATACTTCTTAAACATTCTTTCTAGCAAGCTACTTTCAAACTACTCACCCACACAAATTCTCTATCATTGTGTCCCCTCCTACACACATTTGAGGGGTTTAGGGGTGTTTGTGTTATCTAATATTTCCTTCCAAAACGATAAAAAAACTTCAAGCTCGTTCCACTCCATGTCTATTTTTGGGATATCCACAAAATCATAGGGGTTATAAGTGTTATGATATGTCTAGTGGGAAAATTATCATCTCTCGTAACATTATTTTTTATGAATCCAAATTCTCGTTTGCCAAAACACACGCCTCTTTACCACCCTCATATGATTTTTTAGACATTGGGTTATATCCCATTGTGCAAAACCATTTAAACAACCCAAATAATCAAGCCCAAATGAGGAGCCCACTTCTCTCTCTCCCGCACCCTCGGCCCAGTCGAATGCCCAATTTGGGTCAGCCCAGATGAGGGAGCCCACTACTCCTTCCCCCATCGGTCCAGAATTATGTACGAAATGGGCTGACCCAAATGAAAAAACTCCTCAATCTTATTCTCTTTCCGATCCTGCTTCAGATTCTCTTTCAGTTGTGGAAACAAGCCCCTATTTCTATCGATTGAGTAGCCCAAGCTCCAACAAGCGTATTGTCCCTCATTCTCGAATGAACGATCACTTATCTTTCTGTCTAGGTCTGCCTCAACGAGCTTTGCTACTTCAACAAGGAGTGGAAATGGGCCCCCTATCATAGGCGACCGAAGGCACATCCTGTTTAACAACAGCAAGAAGAAGGATGGGAACCCACTACTCCCTCTCCCTCGGTCCCAGTCTGTGGACATATTGGGCCAGCCCACATAAGGGAGCCCATTCTATTTTTCTCCCTTCATCAGACCAATCAAATTGCCCAAATTAGGCCTACCCAAATGAGAGAGCCCACTACTCTCTCTCCTGATGCTCATCCATCCCACAACACCCCGATGACCCCACTGCCGTAACAGCCCACTTCAGCCCCAACCCAATCCATCGAGACTCGTGCCATGCATGAGATTTTTTGGCCTAAGCCTCATTTTAATTTGACATCATCTGTCCAACCATCCCCAGTTCTCCGAAACCCAAAAGCTGCCCTATCAGACCCGAATTGAAAGGCAGACGTGTTAGATGAAATTGATGCTCTTATTAAAAATAAGACATGAGAGTTGTTGCCCCATCCGTCGAATGTAAACATAATTCGTTCTATGTAGATTTTTTTTCATAAAAATCGGATGGTTTCTTTGAGAGGCACAAAGCATGTTTTGTTGGTGATGGCAGGTCTCAGCAGGTTGGAGTGGACTGTAATAAAAAATTTAGTCCATTTTTCAAATCAGCAACTATCCGGACAGTTCTCACTTTAGCTTTGTCAAAATCATGGTCCATCTATTAGTTAGATGTAAAGAATGCATTCCTCCATGGTCATCTACATGAAATAATTTACATGCACCGGCTTTTGGGATACTGAGACCTTATTCATCCTGATTATGTATTCTTGTAGAAGAAATCTTTATATGAGCTCTCCGGACATGATATAATTGGTTTGTTTCCACAATGGGGTTCACACATAGTAAATTTTATCAGTCTTTGTTCATTTATAAGAAAGGGAATGACATGGCATACATTCTTCTATATGTTGATGACATCATCCTCACAACATCATCTGATCTCTTCGTCAATCTATTATGTCCCTTCTTACTTTGAAATTTGCTATGAAAAATTTGGGTCCTTTGAACTATTTTTTGGCATTGCAATTACTCAACTTGTAGGTGGTTTATTTCTTTGTCAAAGGAAATATCCATAGGAGATAATTGACATAGTTGGCATATCTTCATGCAAGCCATCACCTACGCCGGTAGACACCAAGGCTAAATTGAGTAACTCTTCCGGGTCTCCATACAGCGATCCGACACATTACCGCAGTTTAGCAGGGGCATTGCAATATCTCACCTTTATGAGACCTGATATCTCATATGTTGTTCAATAGGTCTATCTACTTATGCATGACCCGAGGTATGAACTTATGGGTGCTCTCAAATGGATTCTGCGGTATATTCATGGTACTCTTGATTTTAAATTACATTTCTATAAGTCAATCATTTCTGGTCTCACGACTTATACTGATGTTGATTGGGGTGGATGTCCGGACACCAGGCGCTCCACCTCTGGATATTGTATATTTCTCGGAGATAATTTAATCTCATGGTCGCCCAAGCGCCAACCCACGCTATCTCGGTCAAGAGTTGAAGCTGAATATAGATGGGTTGCTAATGTTGTCTCTAAATCATGTTGGCTTCGTAACTTTCTATTGGAGCTCCATTGCTGTTGCGATATTTTTATATGCTTACGCAAGTGTACGTATCGTTCAAATAATAAATATCTGTAAGACCGAGTTTATCGTCCACAGAGACTGGTTTATTAAGTATCGGTTAGCTATTCTATGGTATCTATTTAGGTGACGTTTTTTAGTTTTAGATTTATGACTAAGAATTATGACTTAAGTGCAGAAAATAAACTAAATATTATAGTATTTTGGGTTTATAACAGTTATGAAGGAAATAGGGCTTCCAATCTCCTCAATTATCACTCTTTCACGTGTTAATGCAATGCTAATGATTCTTCTTATTATTAAGATAGCAGGTTAACTAATCTGTCATTATATTCCGGTTAGGACATACAAGAGCTCAACATTGTGCATAAACCTTCTATAATTCTATGATAAGTTTTACCACACAGGAGGATTAAGAATAGTAACATTAATTACTACACAAGTATCGGGGTACTTTCGTCTATGATTTTAACCTATGTCTAGACACTTACAGCATATTCAAATATCACATTTCAGACTTTTGATTCGAAATCATATAAGTGATGACAATTAATAACTAGTTAATTATCAAGCATTCATAACAATATTGAATAGATATTAATATGATGAAGAAGAAATCAATAATCAATGCATTAACTATATGAAAGAGCTTCAAGAAGATTCGATGGAAAACCTACTAAAGTAATTAGCTCCTAAACATTGTAATGTCAAGAACTAAATTACAATCCAACATAAACTGAAATAAAATAAGGAAAAGAAAAAGAACTTGAACAAGAGTCTTCAATTGTAGCCTCATTCTTACCTCTCAAAAGTATGATTTGTAATATGGTATAAGTTATGAAATAATGAGCAGTGTTTTAGGGTTTTATAGCTGGGAAAAATTGTCCTTTTGGACCCTGAAAACGTGTCAAATTCGGCCTAAAAATCAAAAATTCCGCGTCAGCGCCGTGACCCTGCAGGCTGGCGCTACGGCGCCGAAACACCTGCGATGAAATCGGATTTTTCAGAATAATTAGCACCGCGGCGCTGTCTACGTCTTTTTGGCAGTTTTTCGGTTCTTCGTCCTTTTTTTGTCCGGACTTCGTCTGATTTCTTCTATACTTTTCGGAACTTCTTAGACTTCATTTATTGGCCTTTTTAGTGTGCAATTCCATCTCAATTAAACTCATTTCATCCTTAAAAGTAGTATCTTCTCCTTTATAACCGATGTGACACAAAAGAAAGAAAAACAAACCTAATACTATACTGAACACAAACGAAATGAGTAAAATACTAACTAAAAATGACTCAAAAGTGTATATAAAATACACTTAACAAACACCCCCAAACTTACACTTTACTCGCTCTCGAGTAAAGCATTAAACAAAAACAAAATAAAAACAAAGACTCTATAAAATGGATCAAGTTGTTATAGCAATGCTGCTTCAAAATCATGGATGAAAGTTGGGATAATATGTTAGAACATACATAGCATGAATATTTAGCAATCTAGAATTTCAAGTTAGATATTTCGCAACTTCGCTTAGATCATGATCAATGGAAATACAAACACCTAACCTATGCATGTCAATTTCATTCCATCTTTCTCAAAACGCTATAGATTTGTTTACTTGATATTCTCCACTAATCATAGACATAAACATTAGAGATCATCAGGACTATCAAGGGTTGTAATGTAGGCTTAGGCAGAGGTAGGTAAAGTAGACATTTAGGCTAAATTACGTACCATAAGCATTTTTCATTCAACTCTTTTTTCCTTCTTTTTGATTTTCTTTTTAGTCTCATACCTATTTTCTCCTTTCTTTTCTTTTGAGAGAATGAGACATATTTATAAATAACAAGCACCCCCAAACTTAGGCTTTTGCATATTTTTCATTGGGGTGCATCAAATTATCACTCTCTTCTTGTTTCTTTTTCAACACTTTTCATCTCAATATTTTCAATTACTACTTATGGCACAAATGAGGAATCAGAGGGTGTCAAATAAAGATCTTATTTTAGGCTCAAAGGGGTTGACTAGTGATACAATTCATGTCAGGGTAGGTAATGAATGGTCAGAAGGGCTATCAAAGAAATGTCTGAATCATCTCCTTAAACATGTATATCTTAACTATTTTGCCTCAAATAACAAGCAAACAGATTTTCTAGACATTTTTTCAACTTTTCTTTCCATAACTGACACACATAGGCTAAGCACTAATATTCAAATAATTAGATGTCATGAATTTTTGGCATATCTAACTTAAGCACATAGATTGTCACTTTTAATTCCATTACATTATCCCACTTTTTCCACTCAATATCGTTAGCAACTACAACATGCATGATCCATAAAAAAATAATTATGACTCAAAAACACACAAAACAACAAAGACAATAAAAAAGATTCAAAAACAAAATAAGACACCCTCCAAACTTAAAAAGATTTAAAAAAAAACAGTGAAACAAAATAAGACACCCCCCCCACTTAATCGACACATTATCCCCAATGTGAGAAGACTAAAAATAAATGGACAACTTACTGACACAACACAACGGTCATAATAGAGGTCTGGGAGGTAAAATTCTGGAAATTGCACGGCATCTAGCTCTCTGAAGTTTCAGTGTCGTGGCCCTGCACTTTGGCTCCACGACGATGTTGCCAATTTTCTCAGTTTTCAGCATTTTTTCGCCCTTTTCTCCTTGGAGTCAGTTCCTGCTTTTATCTGTCATCCAAAAACACTAACATACCAAATCGTGAGACTGTTCAAGAAAAAATAAAATAAACTAAAACAAAATTTAAATAACATAATTAAAACCATTGGGTTGCCTCCCAAGTAGCGTTGTCTTTAATGTCTTTTAGCCGGACGCAGGTTACTTACTAGATCAAGGGGGTAGAGTATCCCCTCCACATATCCACTTTAGCACCATTTTCCTCCTTCTCTTTTTATTTTTCTCATGGCTCACTTCAGGAGGGTGCATTCCATTGTTCTCATCCACAACATCATTTACGGGTGCAGAATTCTTACCATCAAGGGCAGCAGTACCCTTGGAACTTTCATGAATAGCCTTTTTATCAACTACACCAACAGTAAAGCATCTAGCATCGACTTGAGGTTCAGTGGGCTGCTTGAAGACTTTGAATACCATTTTCTCACCTTGGACTCTGAGTTTTAACTCTCCCTTTTCAACATCAATGAAGGCTCTCCCTGTATCTAGGAATGGTCTCCCAAAGATCATGGGTATATTTTCATCTTCGTCCATGTCTAAAATGAGGAAATCAGCAGGGAGGATGAATTTACCCACTTGTACCAACACATCTTCAATAATTCCCTGGGGGTGTCTTATGGAGCGATCAGCTAGCTGCAGGGTGACTGTGGTTGGCCTTGCTTCCCCCAAACCAAGTATTCTGAACACAGAGAGGGACATCAGGTTGATACTTGCCCCTAGATCACATAAAGCCCGTTTACATGTAACATTTCCTATGATGCAAGGTAAGGTGAAACTCTCTGGGTCTCTCAACTTAGGGGAAAGTTTCTTCTGCAACATAGCACTGCACTCCTCTGTCAGCACCACTGTCTCATGATCTTCCAGCTTCCTCTTCTTAAACAGGATGTCTTTCATGAACTTCATATAAGCTGGCATCTGCTCCAAGGCCTCAATGAATGGAAGATTGATATGCAGTTTTTTAAATACCTCCAAAATTTTTGAAAACTGCTTATCCACAACCTTCTTCTGCAGTCTTTGAGGGTAAAAACTTTTGTCTGTATACTCCTTCATCACTGCGGGTGTAGCCTCTCTAAAATATGGTGGTCCTCAGTAACCCCCTCTTTCTCTGTCTCAACTACTTTCTCCAACTCGATTTCATTTTCAACCGCTGGTTTGGGTGTCATATGCTCTAACTGCTTCCCACTCCTCAAACTAATTATCTGACACTGCTCTCTTGGGTTCATCACTGTGTTGCTAGGGAGGTTTCCTTGCGGTCTGTCACTCAGTTTTTCTGCTAACTGCCCCATTTGAGTCTTCAAATTCCTGATAGATGATATTGTTTTGGTCATGAACTGGGCTTGAGAGTTGGTCAAGGCTGCAAATGAGGGCCTAGTCTCTGTCATGAATTGAGTCCGCCCCTTTACATCTAGGGCTCATCGAAGCCCTATTCTGTGTATATTCAGGAACAGGGCTCCACCTGTCTTCTTCCCACTATAGTGAAGTGAAAGATCTTTCACTTCACCATCTGGGAGTTGGTCAAGGTTAACAGTGTTGTTCTCACTTCATCTATCTTTTCTTGTGGATCTAATGTGCTAAACTGTTGAGAGAGAGAGAGGCCTGACTCTGTGGCTGTTGGTTCTGATTGTGGACCTGAAACTGAGATTGTTGCCCTTGGTCATTTCTCTGTGAAAAAATTGGATGATTTCTCCACCCCTGATTATATGTGTTGGAGAATGCATTGTTGTAGGGCCTCTGGAAATTTCCACCTGCCTGCACCTGCTCCATAGGCACATTGTTTGGATCCATTGTTGTGCATCTATCAAAAGAATGGGGACCCTCACAAATCTCACAGCTCACTGGTGTCTGAACAGGTTTCACGGACATAGTATTCTGTTGCATCTGCTTTGTCAAAGTGTCTACTTGCGCAGTCAATGCAGTGATAGCATCCAACTCATGAATCCCAGCCTCTTTCCTGTTGTTCATTGCTCTCTCATCGGCCCTCTGATGGTTGTTTGTGGTCATGTCTTCTAGCAGATCATGTGCCTCATTGGCACTCTTCTTCATGAACGGTCCCCTTGTTGCAGCATCAATAATGGTGCCAGTTATACCACACAGCCCATTATAAAATATATGGACTAGTATCTACTTCTCAATCCCATGATGTAGGCACTTTCTCTGCAAGTCTTTAAACCCCTCTCTTGCATCATATAATGGTTCTCCCTCAAGCTGATAAAAATTATTCAACTCACCTCTGAGCTTCGCTGCCTTAGCTGGGGGAAGAACGGCAAAAAATCTTTGGGCTAAGTCTTGCCATGTAGTTATGGATCACCTGTAATGAGTTCAGCCAACATTTTGCTCTATCCCTGAGTGAGAATGGGAAGAGTCGCAACCGAATGACGTCATCAATAACGCCATTGTACTTGAAAGTTGCACATAGCTTCAGGAAATTTGCTAGATGCAAATGAGGATCTTCATACGGTAATCCTCCAAACTGAATTGAGCTTTGAACCATGTGCAATATGGCTGGTTTGATCTCAAAATTATTGGCTTCAACAGTTGGAAGCCTGATGTTAGTCTGCACCCCTGTAATAGTTGGCATCACATATTCCCCCAAGATCCTTTCTGCATGGACTTGTCTTAAGACATGCGGTAACTCATCATCCATCAAATTATTGTTTCGCTGATCTCCCATTGCTGCGGAATCAGCTGCTCTTTTCTCTTTCCTGTTCTGTCTGCACAATCTCTCAATCTCAGGGTTCAGAGGGATAGGAATGTCAGCTCCTCTCCTACTTCGCATAAACCAAGTTCCTGAGACTAATAAAAAATAACACAGATCACGGCAAACAGCACTAAAACAAAATAAAAATAAAAACCAAATTAAAAATAAGAATAGATAATTCGATATTAACAGTACGTCAGTCCCCGGCAACGGCGCCAAAAACTTGTTGCGATATTTCTAGATGCTTACGCAAGTGTACGTATCATTCAAGTAATAAAGATCTGTAAGACCGAGTTTATCATCCATAGAGACTGGTTTATTAAGTACCGGTTATCTATTCTATGTTATCTATTTGGTTGACATTCTTTAGTTTTAGATTTATGACTAAGAATCATGACTAAGTGCAGAAAATAAACTAAATATTATAGTACTTTGGGTTTATAACAGTTATTAAGGAAATATGGCTTCTAATCTCCTCAACTATCCACTCTTTCACGTGTTAATGCAATGGTAATGATTCTTCTTCTTATTAAGATAGCAGGTTAACTAATCTGTCATTATATTCCGGTTAGGACATACAAGAGTTCAACCTTGTGCAAAAGCCTTCTATATTTCTATGATAAGTTTTACCACATGGGAGGATTAAGAACAGTAACCTTACTTACTACACAAGTATCGGGGTACTTTCGTCCACGATTTTAACCTATGTCTAGACAATTACAGCATATTCAAATCTCACCTTTCAGACTTTTGATTCGAAATCATATAAGTGATGACAATTAATAGCTAGTTAATTATCAAGCAATCATAACAATATTGAATAGATCTTAATATGCTGAAGAAGAAATCAATAATCAATGCATTAACTATATGATAGAGCTTCAAGAAGATTCGATGGAAAGTCTACTAAAGTAATTAGCTCCTAAACATTGTAATGTCAAGAACTAAATTACAATCCAACATAAACTGAAATAAAATAAGGGAAAGAAAAAGAACTTGAACAAGAGTCTCCAATTGTAGCCTCTTTCTTGCCTCCCAAAAGTATGATTTGTAATATGGTATAAGGTATGAAATAATGAGCAGGGTTTTAGGGTTTTATAGCTAGGAAAAGTTGTCCTTTCGGATCCTGAAAACGTGTCAAATTCGGCCCAAAAATCAGAAATTTCGTGTCGGCGCCGTGGCCCTGCAGGCTGGCACCACGGCGCCGAAACTCCTGCGATGAAATCAGATTTTTCAGAATAATTAGCGCCGCGGCGCTGTCTACGTCTTTTTGGCAGTTTCTCGGTTCTTCGTCCTTTTTTCATCCGGACTTCGTCTGATTTCTTCTATACTTTCCGGGACTTCTTAGGCTTCATTTCTTGGCCTCTTTAGTGTGTAATTTCATCTCAATTAAACTCATTTCATCCTTAAAAGTAGTATTTTCTCCTTTATAACCGTTGTGACACAAAAGAAAGAAAAACAAACCTAATATTATACTGAACACAAACGAAATGAGTAAAATACTAACTAAAAAAGACTCAAAAGTATATATAAAATACACTTAACAATTGCCCAATCAAAAAGGCAATTGTAGTTTATTGTGATAATGTGAGTGCGATATATCTGTCAGGGAACCCAGTACAACATCAACGCACACAACACATAGAGATGTATATTTTATTTGTTTGTGAAAAGGATGCACATGGACAAGTCCGTGTTCTCTATGTACCGTCCCGCTATTAGCTTGCAGATATATTCACAAAAGGTCTTACGCGGATACTATTTGATGATTTCAGGGAGAGTCTCAGCTTACGGGAACCTCTCGCTAAAACTGCGGGGGACTAGATTATGGAAATAATCTTTGATTATTTCCATAATCCAATCAAATAATGTATATTTAGGTTGTAAATATTCTTAAGGATATTCTTAGTATATTCTACTATAATTGTAGCCTAAATATAATTAGGTCTTGTATTAATGCATATAATATGTATTTAAGGAATGAAATGATGATGGAAAATATTTCCTTTCACTTTTATACTATCGGTATAGTTTAACCTGATTTAGGTATATATATGTAGATGGAAATTGAATGGCTTATTATTTAACATGCATGAGAGGCAAAGTGGCACAAGGGATAGTGTGGTAGGGCAGAAGGTGCACCCTTTAGACATGATGGATGGTTATGTCAAGGCCCGGGCTGTGTCTCTTCTTTTTTTCCTTGCACATATATAGCTAGTGCAGCATCATTTTGATTTGATGTTTTTGTAACTGTAATATATGTTTATTGGTTCTTCCATTCATGTGCTTGCAAGCCAATAAAAGACATTTTCTTTCATTGAGCCCATATACTGTTTGACAAAGAGATCGTCGTGTGTATCAATATTATTGTGAGTTTCGACAAAATAGGCAATGTGCTGTCTTAGATTGCTCTTTCCCTCAAATTGTTGTAATTTTGACAATTGATAGGCCGTTAGCAGCTGTAAACAATTAATCCGCTTGGATACGGCTTTTATGAGTAACCTAAGGAGCTTTATAATAGACCATCATATTCATTTATGATTCACAATCGAAGGGTACATGCAAAGCCCAAAGGCGACTTTAGAATATAGATTATGTGGATCCAGATTCCAGAGTAAGTGTGATCTTGTACAAACACATTTTAACTTAAATGTGTTCGCACATGTATATGCAAAGATTGAATCAAAAGTGTTAAGATCAATTCAATTTGATGATCATCGCCGTCTTAGATGCGCATATGACTATGTACGCTGAAAGTTGGTCAGTCAAACACCTACACCAAAAAATTATATGGTGTATATAAGTTAAATATAACTATTTCTGAACACTCTTAAGAAATATTCCTAGCTTTGCCCATGTCTGACAGGGTTGCGCTAAGTTTCTCCTATTTATGGTCCTAAATCAATTTATTGAATGTGCTTGAAGGGACTCTTTCTTTTATGCACCACCCATTACTACTGCCATTACTGCATCACAACATGTCGAGACCAAGTGTAACATGGTTGGTGCTAGCTATATAGTACACCAATAATTTCTTTTTCTCCACTGGAAAAATGATAAAGTTTCTTGATTAGATTTGACACCATTATATATCATAAAAGTGGGAGAAAATCCCACGACAGGTAGTCAGAAAAATAGGTCAATATATGAACAGGAAAAAAACTAAGAATAATTTCATTGAACTAGGACATTATAATCGATCTCTAGCATTCATGTGGACTTGCCTAAAATTAATGACTGTCAATTTCTATCGCTAAACAATAAAAGTGTCATTAATTCTTTTTAACGATGTATCAAAAATGAATTATCAAAAAATCATATTAGTTAGAGGCTACTTTGCAACAAATTTCATAATTAATTTTTTTTCTTTAGGGTCATCAACACATTTCAAAGACATCCATGTTCTGCCTTAGTTTTAAGGAACATGACTCATTTTCCTCCTGCATTTCTACTTTTCTAGTACTGGAATTATTAGGATCCAAACCTAATAGTAATCGAAGTCTTGTAAGTCAAAGATACCGCATAAATATTGGTTAGTGGATGACCAAATAGTATAGTATGTAACTGAGTAATGATATTTTTAGTGGTTGGTTTGGAGGTAAGTTATGTAGATATTAAATATTGCATAAGCACCATGTTTACTAGTTGGTTAGAAGGTATGTTATTCATGTATAAATTAATACGGTGTTTGAGTTGCAATTTAGTATCTGCATAACTAATCACATAAGTTATGAGGAATCTATGTATTATTTTATGCAAGACAGAAAGTGAAATAACTAATACACGAATAACTAAACCTACATAACTAATATCTACATAAATAATACATAATTTTTTTCATAATTAACTCATGTATTACTAATACATGCATAAGTCTAACTAGCAACAAACGACTCCTAATTAATTAGGGGTCAAGTAAGTACCATTACAAGTAGAAGAAGGATATACAAGTACCCTAAATAGTGGAGTATAAAAATAATGAAAAGGTAACATTTCAAATAACGTAATTTTACAGTAAGTTTAAGTAAGGTAGCACTTAGATGTCAAAGAGTTATGTTTTAAGTTGGCCTCCTCTCTATTAGCAATTAACATCTAAGTATAATTAATTAATACATACTTTCAACTTATTAAATCACTTAACCATGATAAGTTGATATATTTTAGTGTAAACACCGAATACACATAAATATTTACCCTAGTGTGATAAACTTAATTTGTATGTGCCGTCATCATAATCATTATTATTCTTCGTCTAATTAGACAAATTATGTTTTAGGATTAATTCATCCCATATTTTTGGATTTCTAATAACTATTTGTTTTACTATATATCTAGTCCACTATTTCAACTTCAAATATAGATTTTAAAATTTGAAAAACCAGGTTAAAGGAGTATTTCAAGTTCGAAGTTAAGGGAACTAGAACCAATAAGGTTTTCTTTTTCTTACATATTGTCATGATATTAAATTTCAAGTTCAAAATTTTGATTAATACATATTGTCATGATATTAAATCACCTAACCGTAGACTTGAGTTTATTCGGTGTCATATAAGTATTTACTGCATACCATGTATATGTTCTAGACTTTGGTTCATAAACGAATCTAGAATGTGACGTTTATGTATTCCTATATAAATTTAGTTAATATATTAATAATAACTAATTCATACTCAAATATTTATAGATATATGTTAAATGTCTTAATACATGCTATATAAAGTGATTGAATTCACATATTACACTATAATTGCACCCCTGCTTTGGTTCACCTCAAGGACCCCCATAAATGAAAAAGAATATCCTCAGATAAATCTTAGTACTTATAGGCTCGATTGATATGTTGCACTGAATTATATATTTTTATATTAGACTGTAATGTATTATAATGGACTATATTAATATAGAATGAACGATACTAAAGTATTAATATATAATGAATATTTTTTTAAAAAATTTAGTACAATTCAGAAGAAAATGACAGTTAGAGTATACTATTTTTATAGTCCGACTAAAAACACCCACCAAACGCTATATTATTTTTTTTGTTCAGTGAAATCCAGCATACCAAAAGTGCCCATACAATCTAATGTCTAGTGTTCCTTTTGCAACAACTATATGCGGCATTACAAGTTGTGTGTCTTTTCCCTCACTTAAACATATACCAAATGGAGAAAACTTCAGTCAGAGGGAAACTCTCTTTTCCAATAAAATCTAGTGCTTTTTAGGTAAATAAAATAATAGCCACAGAATATTTTATGTAAAGCTCAAAATAATATTACAAACTCAGGGCAATGATGGAAATACTGAATTTGTTAACTTCCAAAGATTCTTCAGAATTATAATTAGCCCATTTTAGCAAAAGTTGTAAAATAGTAAACATAAGATATGAAAATAAGTTTTTGAAAATCTAGCTATACAGGTCATCTTCATCTGCAGCACCAGCAGAAGTTGCAAAGGGATCAGCAGTTCCGGTGGTGGCACCCGTGCTGGCCTCCGCAAAACGGAACTCAGAACCAAAACCTCGGGATTGCTGCAACGTCTGAGCGAAAGCCTGGTACTTGCGGATATCAGCATCGCTGACACTCCTCCTAGCATACTTCATTGATTCCTCGAAGTGAGCAGGCTTGATCTCGGATACCTCATCTTCAATGTCTTCCTCCATGGCTTCCGGATTATCCCTTCTCCTTCTCTCCCTCTCGATATCCTACAAACACAGAATTCAACATTAGTGTTCTACTCCTGGTGTATCTCTATAACAACATTTCACTATACCAACCATGTTTTCAGTGAACTTATCTTTTATGTTATGTTACATTATATGTACTCTCTAACAACATTTCCCTATAGCAGCCAAAGACGTTATAGAGAGATTTGACTGTAATAATATCTATTCCCTCAAATATTATCAACCGACAAGAAATGGAGATGGAAAACTTACTTTCTCAATGTTCTCACGGATAGCATATTTGCAAGCACGTTGACAGATCTCTGTAATGTCAGCTCCGCTGAACCCTTGTGTATATTTTGCAAGAGCTCTTAGATCTATATCCTTAGAAAGGGGTGATTTCCGCAGGCATGCCTTGAAAATTTGATGGCGAGAATCCTCATCAGGGAGAGGAATGTAAATCAGTTGGTCAAGACGACCGGGACGCAGAAGCGCAGGATCGATAATGTCAGGCCTGTTGGTGGCACCGATGATGAAAACAGTCTTCTTGGCATTCATACCGTCCATTTCAGTGAGGAGTTGATTCAAAACTCTATCAGCAGCTCCTCCGGCATCTCCGCTGCTACCTCCTCTCTGCAAAAAAACAAGTCATGTTCAGCAACAGAAGCAAATAATCTGAAAAGAAGACAGGGAACCTGTGTAGTAAGGGGTCGTTTGGTTGTTGGTTAGATTTATGCAGGTATTAGTAATGCAAGGATTAGTTATTTACCTGCATAAAATAATACATAAACTGACTCATAACTTGTATATATTTTAGTTATGCGGGATTGTAAACTAGTAACTAAACACCGTTCTTGGTTTGCTAAATTTTATCCGTTGCAAAATGTTTGTCTTACTTTTTGATCCGTTTCAAAACGTTTCTCCTTCTTTGGCAAGTATTTAATTCCAACCTTCCACAAGACATGTTTAAGACCACAAGACATGTTTAAAGGGCATTTTGGTATATTCTTCATATTATTAATTTAAGACCACAAGATTCAAAACGCTTCTTTACTTTCTTAAATTCCGTGTCAAGTCAAAATAAGACAAACATTTTGAAACATAACAAACTAAAATGCTAGGATAATACACTTCCTAACCAGTAACAATAGGACCACAGTTCAATGGAAACATGAGAACAAGGAACAGTACCTGAGTCGCGATTGAGTCCAACTCGTCAAAAAACAGGACACAAGGGGCAGACCCTCGAGCCTTGTCGAATATTTCTCTAACATTGGCTTCGCTCTCTCCGAACCACATAGTAAGCAATTCTGGACCCTTGACACTAATGAAGTTGGCCTGGCATTCATTTGCAATAGCCTTCGCCAGCAAAGTTTTCCCACACCCAGGCGGCCCATAGAAGAGAACACCCTTTGAGGGAGACATACCAAACTTCTCGAACTTCTCGGGATGTTCCACTGGATATTGAACAGTCTACAAAACAAATAACAGATTAATAAGCCAAGTAAATCAATAAGGTTTATAGAACAGACCCTAATATGCATCATTATATGTTTAATATCCATATGTATACCTCTTGGAGCTCACGCTTGACATTCTCAAGGCCTCCAATGTCCTCCCAAGACACATTAGGAACTTCAACAACCTGTTCAACCAAACATCATCGTTTGATTAAAAATGTGTTGTGTAACAACAAAAGCTGAGAATGTAAAGAAATCTAGACTTACAGTTTCACGCAAGGCAGATGGATTGCTCGTTCCAAGGGCAGTTGAGAAGTGCTCATTAGTCACAGCCATGGAGTTCAATATCTCTGCATCGATAGATTCGTCTTCCAAATCAATCACATCCATCTTCTCTCTGATGCACTGAAGTGCAGCCTCAGTACACAAAGCTGCCAAGTCCGCACCAACATAACCGTGTGTGTCTCTGCCAATTCTTTCCAAATCAACCTGCAAACAAAGATCAAAATCTTACCAAACTGCAAACCTCTTAGAGGTTAAAATACTAAAGATTTTGAAGATATGAAATTACATCTTCGGCGAGCTTCATGTTCTTTGTATGGATACGAAGCACCTCAAGGCGCCCAACTTCATCTGGGACACCAATATCTATTTCTCTGTCAAATCTACCGAACCTTCTTAGGGCGGGGTCAATACTATTAGGGCGATTGGTGGCACCCATGACAATCACGTGGGCACGCGATTTGAGACCGTCCATGAGAGTCAAGAGCTGAGAAACAATCCTCCTCTCGACCTCTCCATGTGTCTTCTCACGTTTAGGAGCTATCGAATCAAGTTCATCAATAAAAATGATCGAAGGTGCGTTCTTCTCAGCTTCCTCGAATGCTTTCCTAAGATTGCTTTCACTTTCTCCCGCCAATTTGGACATGATCTCTGGCCCATTAATACAGAAGAAGAACGCGCCAGTCTCATTAGCAACTGCTCGAGCTATCAATGTCTTCCCTGATCCAGGAGGTCCGTACAGGAGAATTCCTTTGGGAGGTTTCACACCAATAGATTTGAAGAGTTGTGGATGCCTCAACGGAAGCTCAACAAGCTCGCGGATCTGAGCCATTTGTTTACGCACGCCACCAACATCATCATAACCAACCTCATCTAGCCGATTCTCATCTTCTCTGTTCACAGGTTCACCCTCACAGAATATCTCCGTATCCGGGGCGACGACACAGTATTCAGCTGGATCAGTCTCGATAACCTTGAATTCTACACTTCTCATTCCTCCTCTTACAAGAAATAGATCACCTTTCCTCACAGGTCGATATGCTTCAAGAAAATAGGCTGCAGACATATAATACAAGGGAGACTAGAAGGATCAGCATTTGCATAAACAATTAGATTCAATACATCACATCTTGGCCAATAAGTGTGACAACCGCTGTGCAAAGCTCAAATAGATTGATATCACTTATCCAAAATTATAACAAGCAATAAGCAAATTGATTAAAGAAAAGGGCAGCCCGGTGCACTAAGCTCCCCCTATGCACGGGGTCCGGGGAAGGGCCGGACCACAAGGGTCTGTTGTACGCAGCAAATTGATAGTAGAAATCTAAAAGACTTACGTTTCAAGTAAGCATCAAATAGACTTCCGGTAACCCCTTCAATGGTGTCATCAATGGGAAGAATGTGCACACGTTTCCCATATTTGACATCAGGACATTGATGCACAGAGACAACATCACCAAGACGAACCCTGAGGTTATTTCTGACAACCTTGTTCATCCTAATCTTTGGCTCATCACATGTGTCATCAGCAAGGACAATGCAGATTGAATCTTTTCTTTTCTTTCCCTATACAACAAAATACAAAGTTAGGAACTGAAAATCTTACCAACAAAACATCACCAACATGCACTATATGAGTGTGTGTGGGGTGTGTGTGCGCGCACTTGCACTAGCATATCATCAAACAAGGTAAAGAAGCTACAAACAAGGTACAATCATTAGAACTAACTACATAAACTCACTATTTACAAATTACAAACAGAATAAGATAAAAAGGGTTAATAAAGTAGACCAACTAAGGACACCAAACACTTTTCACCATTCTTCATGGTTTCATTAGACACTACAATATCTTCGAGTGAGACAAATAGAAACAGAACAAGCACAAAGCCGAAGTATTTAAGAAGAAAGAACCGGCCTTTTCAGCTTATATCACAAAAACTCATTGTCCTTAAGCTTATTTCATTTGCACAGTTGATTTCCAGTAAACAAAGAGCAAGGGCACCCAACTTTCCATATAGCTAAAATATCTAAAAAAAACTCCACTACCCATATATCATGTAAAGTTCAAGAACATTCAAATCCTGGCTCCGCTAAACACTAGTGACAACCCCATTACAAACCTTGTCCTATAGGTGATATTCAACCCTTTATAAGCTACCAAAATTACAAATTACACCTACCAAAACACATGAAATTTCATGAAAACTTGAACAAATAATGGGTAAGAATCTGACCTTTAAATTACTTACGGGTTCGGAAAAACCCAAAACATGTATTTGTATTAGGAAATTCATTAAATATGTACGAATACTTAATTGCAAACCCGGCAACTAAAACGAGTTATGGGTTCGGTTGCACCATAAACTTCAAATCCTGACTACTAATCACAACCCCATTACAACCCTTGTCCCATAGGTGAGAGATTTAACCCCTCATAAGCTACCCAAATTACAAATTACACCTACCAAAAACACAGAAAATTTCAAGAAAACTTGAACAAATGGATAAAAAACTGACCTTTATCAAAATTACAAACTACACCTACTAAAAACACATCAAATTTCAAGAAAACATGAACAAAAACAAGGGTAAAAATAAAAATTTAACCTTTATCATGATTGTGTCACCACAGAAAAGCTGAAGCTTTTCCATAGTATTAGGAAATCAATTAAATATGTATAAATACTTAATTGCAAACCCGGTAACTAAAACGAGCTATGGGTTAGTCACAGCCCCATTACAACCCTTGTCCCATAGGTGACATTAAACCCCTCATAAGCTACAAAAAATTACAAACTACATCTACCAAAAACACATGAAATTTCAAGAAAACTAGAACAAAAACAAAGGTAAAAATCAAACCTTTATCAAGATTGTATCACCACGAAAAAGCTGAAGCTTTTCCATAGTATCAGGGTGAAGAGAAACAACAGAGTTATCATCATTAATTGCTTCATCAACAACAAGTCTATTTGGTGACTTTTTTCTTTCAAGAATTGCTGTACTATAATCCCTCTTAGTCCCTTTCCTACAAAACATCTCACACAAAAAAAAATAGAACTTTAATAATCAAGAATCAATAATACAAGTACACCAACATTTATTATACTAAGATATCACAAGAAAAAAAAACAAAAATTTAAAAACTTTAGAAATCAAAAATCACAATAGAAAAAGAAATCAAGAATAAAAAATACAAGTACTCCGACATATTATAATACAAAGATATCACAAACAAAACAAAACAAAATTAAAACTTTAATAATCAAGAATCAACAATAAACAAGTACACCAGCATTTATTTATACTAAGATATCACAAGAAAAAACAACAAAAATTGAAAAACATTAGAAATTAAGAACCAAAATACAAGTACACCAACATAGTATTATACTAAGATATCACAAACAAAACAAAAAAAATGGAAAACATTAATAATCAAGAATAAAAAATACAAGTATACCGGCATGTTTTTAACAAAGATTTGATAATGGGTACTTACGAATCAGATGATTCAGCTTTGTTAGTCATGATTATTATTATTTTGGTTTTGTAGAGTTCAAGGAGAGTTTTCAGGTTTTCTTTTGGTTTTGGCTAATGTTTTATAAGATTAATTGCAAGGGATTCTATATATATATGTATATATAGGACTATAGAATATAATAGTCCGTTTCTTGATAGGAAAGAAATGCTTTTCTTTTTAATTACTTTTTCTTGTTTTTAATGTTTCCTTTTCTTTCTCCTTTACCTATTATTGGGGGTTTGATGTTTATTTTTAGATGGGAGGTTTGAGGACACACATTAAGATATTGGGTAGTAAAACATTTCATATGAATTATTATAGTATTTTTTCTGTAGTTTTTTGTCTAATATTTATTGTTTCTCGTTCATGGTGTAACATATTATTTTATTGTAGTTACTGTTTTTTTTTTCTATTTAATCTGTTTTGTTATTATTCTTTTTTTCTATTTGATCTGCTTTATTATTATTATATAACTTTATTCTTAGCTCATGATCTATGGAAAATAATTTCTCTACCTCCAAAGGTAGGAGAATGTACTCTCCCCAGACCCCACTATTGAATTACACGCAATAATACGTTTCGAGGGAATAATCGACCAATTATAGTGTGTATGTCAACATTTTGATATAGAGGCATTCCTTTATTTGTTCGCCGAACAAGTCACCAATAATTTTGACTTGGAAGAGAAATATAGTCAAACATTTGAAACTCATAATATATAGTTTATCATGTAGTATTATTGAAGTGAATACCTTTTAAATTTTCTTTTTAGGATGTATTTCTTTATGCCAAAATAAACCTGTTTGTTTGAACTGTTTTTGCAATAAAATGAAAATTAAAAAAAAAACTCAAATTCTCAGTTTTCAAGCTATTCACTGTTGAAATATTCTGAAAAAATGAATTTAGAAACTTTTAAAAATTATTTAACTTTTTGTGCAAAAACAGTTCAAACAAACACTTTAATGTTAAAAAAAATACACTAATTAATAAAAAGGAATCCTAGTTGAATGACTCTTCATTAATTCGTCTTATCTAAATTAAGCTAATTCAGAACCTCCTTCAAATGTAAGATTCCAGAACATTCTAGCCAATTCTAGAGTCCCAATTATCATAAACTGACAACCACCTTTAGCACTTTTAATAGCAAAATAGAAATTCACCTCCACTTGTTAGTAACCTTCACAAGAAACAGAGTAAAGGGCAGAGATGAAAGATATAAATACTTGAAACTTACATAACAAAAGGATCCATACAAATAGATAAACACCTTTATAACCATTTGTCTATACCACCATGCGCGCACCTCAAGTAAACACGTAACTTTCACCCGTATATATATCGGGTAACTCTGTCTATTTTCGAGCGTACCTTAAAAAGAGAACATATCTTCTCTCCAGCCAATTCGGATTAAGAAGATGTAAAAGCGTGTTTATCTCTATAAAAAAAGTGTTTTCCGAGGTGTGAAATAGAAGAGAAGGGATGTCACAGTTGTTGTTTTGAATAAAACGACCTTTTGACCACCAAGGCTTGGACATATGCAACGGAATCACCTACTAGTACTTTTGTGTCAGCTAAGATTTGAACCTTATATCTCGTGGATCTCAATACACTGATGGAAACAACAATTCAGAATCACATATAAATCATTAAACAGTGATGAAGAATAGTAAGGGAACTTACCTTTATCCGAGGTAAGAATAAATTGAAGGAAGTCATGATCTTTTAAGTCTTGTTACTCTCTTTATGTACATTTCTCTTAATGGACAGAGAGGGAAAAATCGGTAACAGACTTAGGGACTACAATCAATATATATAATAGTAAGACAACTCTTCGGAAATGACATAACTCTTCAAAGATAACCTTTCAGAAGAGGTGTAACTCTACAGTTATGAACTCATAACTTATAATTGAAAAGTTAACTAGGTTACTATGGATATAAAATTCATACCTTATAACATAAGATTTATAAAGAACCCATAAAAATAACACTTTATTATATCAGAAAAATTGACGTTTTTAATTGATAGCATATCTATGTACAATTATTTTAAATATGTGAGTCCATTAAATAGAGAATTTCTAACAATCTCCTACTTGGACCACATATATTTCTGAAAAATTGTACATAACCAAAAACTTCATAGTGCACACAATTTGCTATCTCTGAACAATCTTGTCCATTAATCGTACTAATATGGGATCAAAGCGGTTTTCGTAACATATATTCGTCACTAAATCCCTCAATGGTCACGACATCAGCAAAATCAATGACATAGATCAAGTATGGATGCATAACATGAAAATTACCTGTAAAATTGATCTCAATCATGCCTATTTCCAACTGGTCCTACTTTATGACGTAAAATAGTCTGAAATTACCTTCTTACACTTTATGTAAAACCGCAGTAGAAAATCAATAAACTTTATTTTCAGAGTTTTCAATAATCACTCAAAATTCATAAATTTCATAAAACTTTAATATGTACATAAAATATTCTTAAACATGTCAAAAGCATAAATAAAATAACAAACTCCCACTGAAGTAGCTTATCATAGAGTCCAACGATATCCATTTAAGATATAGGCTCATAAACAAAAAAACTTTTGGTTTCAACCTTTCATGAGCGGATCCACAATAATGAAGTTTGTAATATTATGCTCTATTGACACAAAAAGGCTATGAACTCTATCCTTCACACAATTAGAAATTTAATATGTATATGTTTTAATTTTGATGAACTTCGGATGTACATATTTCAAACAAATATATATCAAAAAAATGAGCTCATCTCAAGATACCTAGCACAACATTATCATTTAATCTTAGGACATAAATATAATTTGTAAATGGTACTCTTGTACATAGTTCATGAACATTGATTACTCAATCGGCCTAGCAATATGTCTTTCTTTGAATCGACAAATTACTAGCATGACATTACTAAATGTATCACATATTCATGACTATCCATAACCTGGTCAAAATAATCTTTCTTTGGGATAATTATTTCGCATAGACAAAACATGCTTATTGTTCAAAATAAATAAATATTATCTAATAAAGGTTACTTTGGCAAGATGCAATGGGAAAACGATGTCTGCTTTATACAAAATTGCTTCAGAAAATTTGAAAGCACAACAAAAATCTACATCAAGTTCTGCAGAATAATGCAGAAAAAACTGTCAAAAATTACCGAAAATATGCAAAACAAATGCACAAAATTTTAATGTCATACACCATATGAAATCTTCCGAACTTAGTACTTTATGATTTTTCTAAGACATCTAACGGACTGGTCTAGATCCAAACTCATTTGTGAGGTGTTTGACAGTCTCGTTGAAAGGCACCAATGGACATGAATCATAGAACTGATTGGAGTCATGGTGCACCCATATACCAGGAGCATATGCGCAGGTCACGTGTAGTTCAATGTATTTTACACACTACACATGACCCGATATCGGCTTACAAAGTAGAATTAAGGTTCACTCGTGATTCTAGAAATAATTAATAGAAGACGTTAAATCAGATATGACGATATATGAAATATTCACTTATTTATGGATCATCATCATGGTATTTTTGATGTCCAACGGTTCTGGGAGAACACAGTGATGCAAACTGGACACCAAATTTGAAGAACACTAAAATCCACAAGTTGATGTGTATGGTGTGTCTTTTGAAAATCTTCTGAGCAAACTTGCATCGGCCGATTCGTGATGGAATCGGAGTTTATCGTTTTGTACAAAGCATGATGAGAAATTGAGTAACTTCACGACCTCTTAGAGGATTCCCTCATTGGGAGTAACTCGTGCCTTCGTCAATTATACATTGTAAGGGCATGGATGACGGCGCCTGAGCATATCTATCGGAGACATAAGACCGTATGACAGTTGACCATCACGAGTGACACTTCATTGATTACTAATCAAAAGATATAACAGACTCTTTAACAAAGGGCTACCCAAAGATCAAGAGTTATGCCGGTCTAGGGGAATTGGCGTAAAACCCAAACTATAAGGACTGATACGGTAAATACTCAACCTTACTAACTGAGATCCTAGGAATTAGGTTCAATGGGAAAACTAAGTCGTAAAGGTTCAATTGAGCGCTTCGGTGGAAGCAAGAGCACTTCGGATTATGATTTCTGTAAAGAAACATGAGTCCAAATTCGTTCCCGCGATATACCTTATATTGCTACCTGCATGGTGGGTAGAGGTTAAGTTTTCAAAACCTTTCATGATCCTCACCGATTGAGGTTAGGTTTGGAGAAACTTTTAATGGTTTCTAACACTTGTGAAGTGGGGTATAGCAGAATACCTTGTAGGAGACCACCTATTTAAGTGCGAGGCCTGGCCGCCTCAAATGAACGCACTTAAAAATCCAAGTGTGTCCACGGGCACAATGGACAAAACATTAAGAACTACAGAGTAAGAAAAGTTGTTGTGTTGGTACCGTTGTCTTGGCTTACACTAAAGGCTAACGGTTCAAGACTCACATTCACCGTGTAGTAAGTAAGTCCGACGGTATTCTACTATGAAAGGTTCAAATCCACGACTACCTGTAAAATCCGGAAAAAAAATAATAATAATATATAGTTGTGGTTGGGTTAATAAAATATATATATATATATATATATATATAAGAAAACAAAGAATAAATTGCATGGGATAGAGTTAGTGTTAAAGTTGGATAAATAGATAGATAAAATGAAAATAAGAAAACAAAAAAAAAACAAAAAAAGAGGATGCAATGCAGCCTGCACGTCCCTTCCCTTCTCCCCCCCCCCCCCCCCCTTCATTTCCCCTCCAACTCTTGTCCTTTCACCTCTCATATGTTATACAAACACTTCAACTTATATAGTGTATTTAGCACAAAATAAAGTACCTAGTACAAGGAATATAAATCAGGAAAATAATCAAGTGAACAAGAAGGAAAAAAATCAACAAAATATCAAGGGAGGAAGGAGAACAAGAAAATTAGGGAACACTAAAGAGCAAGGACCACTTGAGGTTCCTTCCCGCGATATACCTTATATTGCTACCTGCATGGTGGGTAGAGGTTAAGTTTTCAAAACCTTTCATGATCCTCACCGATTGAGGTTAGGTTTGGAGAAACTTTTAATAGTTTCTAACACTTGTGAAGTGGGGTATAGCAGGATACCTTGTAGGAGACCACCTATTTAAGTGCGAGGCCTGGCCGCCTCAAATGAACGCACTTAAAAATCCAAGTGTGTCCACGAGCACAATGGACAAAACATTAAGAACTACAGAGTAAGAAAAGTTGTTGTGTTGGTACCGTTGTCTTGGCTTACACTAAAGACTAACGGTTCAAGACTCACATTCACCGTGTAGTAAGTAAGTCCGACGGTATTCTACTATGAAAGGTTCAAATCCACGACTACCTGTAAAATCCGGAAAAAAAATAATAATATATAGTTGTGGTTGAGTTAATAAAATATATATATATATATAAGAAAACAAAGAATAAATTGCATGGAATAGAGTTAGTGTTAAAGTTGAATAAATAGATAGATAAAATGAAAATAAGAAAAAAAAAAAAAAAAAAAAAAAGAGGATGCAATGCAGCATGCACGTCCATTCCCTTCTCCCCCCATTTTCATTTCCCCTCCAACTCTTCTCCTTCCACCTCTCATAGGTTATACAAACACTTCAACTTATATAGTGTATTTAGCACAAAATAAAGTACCTAGTACAAGGAATATAAATCAGGAAAATAATCAAGTGAACAAGAAGGAAAAAAATCAAGAAAATATCAAGGGAGGAAGGAGAACAAGAAAATTAGGGAACACTAAAGAGCAAGGACCACTTGTAGCAACCGAACCACAATCCTTTTTCACACTTACAAGGTGAGTTTTCTCACTTACAAGGTGAGTTTTCTCACTCAGAAATTCTTGGTAACATCCTTTATTTTAAGGTCAATACATGTTAGAATAAGAATTGAGTGTTGAAAAGAAATATTGAACTTTTGATTGTTTAGACAACTAGTTGCGTCATGAACTTTACGAATTGTTCTCACTGAGTTATAATTGTTAGAATTTGATGAAATTCGGAAGAATGGTACACCTCTCTATTATGATCATATAGAACCAAAAATGAGGTAAAATGGACATACGGTTTGAAAGTTATCATAGTTCAAAGTTCTTGCCTTAGATTTGGCCGAAATTCGGAAAGGCATAATTACGGACTGTTTTTATTGAGTTTTACTAATTAGAATTATATACAAATTTACATGGTTGTAAATATCTATGTTACGGACAGATATAGATAAATAGGGGTTAAAACGGACTTACAAGTTGAGAGTTATTGTAGTTTGAAGTTGCTGCCTCGGATTCATCGGAATCCAGAAGGCCAGGGCGTTGAAACGTAAAACTGTACAAATCCGTGAGAAATATGAAAATTGGTGTTAAATGAAAGTTCTAGATATCTCTGTTTTGGACATTTTGAGACCTTACGGGGGTCTATCCGACTTACGGATTGAGAGTTATCGCTGTTTAAAGTTTCTGCCTCGGATCTATCGAGATCCAGGAAGGGCAGTGAATAAAAGTGTAAAACTGTACCAAATGGTACAGAATATGAAAGGATGGTTCAAATGGAGACGTGTAGCTCTCTGTTCTCGTCGTTTTGAGATTTTATGGGGCTTGAACGGGTTTACAGATTAGGAGTTATGACTATTCTAAGATTGGGTTCTGTTTAATAAAAATTCTGCCGAAACAAATTTTATGTGGCTATTTTGAGGATAAATTTGTGTTAGTTACCCAAATTAGTTTTAAATGAAATTTGGTACAGTGAAAGATCCCCGTCTTGTCTTAGTTTCCGCTTGAGAAACACCTTAGTTGGAGTTATGGTTAAAAAGTTATAATCGTTACAAGTATGAATGACAGAATGTTAGGAAAGAGAATAGTATTTATTCGATCTTCTGAAAAATATGAAAAGTGAATACGTGTTCACATAAATATATAAATAGATAATGGATCGGGTTGCACGCCGCAATAAAACGTAAAGTGAATACGCGTTCACGAATACGTAAACATAATGGATCGGGTTGCACGCCGCAACAAAACGTAAAGTGAATATGTGTTCACAAATACGTAAATATAATGGATCGGGTTGCACGCCGCAACAAAACGTAAAGTGAATACGCGTTCACAAATACGTAAACATAATGGATCGGGTTGCACGCCGCAACAAAACGTAAAGTGAATACGTATTCACAAATACGTAAATATAATGGATCGGGTTGCACGCCGCAACAAATATGAAAGATGAATACATGTTCACCTATATATAAATATGAAAAGTGAATACGCGTTCACAAATATATAAATGTAATAAACATGTGGAAATGCAGGGGAATGTCTTAACGTATAATACGAGATAAAATGAAGTGTTAGTTAAACCGAGAATTTCCTATGAGGAGTTGTTGCATATTTAAAAATGTTGTAACCTGATATGTTTTTGCAATATGCTTATTACGTTATAATGTGATTGCGCTTGAAATATTGTGGTGTTACTTTGAATTGCAGGGTAAGGTTCTCACTCAGCCCCAGATGGTAGGGCTGACTCTTTATTTAACATGTTTCAGGAAAGCGTGATAGAGGAAAGGCTTCACGCCAAGGCTAGCGATCGTCCCGCAGCCTCTTGTCATACCAAGTCCATTGCTTCAGGCTTGGTATTCGTCAGGTTCAGGATGTCAGTTCCAGTGTCTCGGGAAATGCCCGTGTGGAATGGTCTCCCTTCCAACTTAGAATAATCTTTGTCAGTATGTCTAGATAGAAACAATATTTGCACGAGCATGGACTCGCGTTATGTTTTTAATAAAGTCATAAACAGATTTCTTTATTGTTATTTTTATTAATAGCTCCGTATTTGAATATAAGTTCAAATTTCTAAATAAAGAGAATTAAATGGTGCTCCTGGTGGAAAATAATTGTCCAGGTGCCATCACGCCCTAAGTAAAGACTTAGGAAAAGTCGGGGCGTGACACTACCTATCTAGATGCAACATCGATCCGCCGAAAGATTGCTAGAAAGACACTATGTGAGTGCACTAAAATCTCTTTCAAGAGGGGATTGTTGGAAATTTATTAACGCGAAATAAAATCTAATTTATTATTTATGACTCGAATAAATTGGGGCCCCGCCCGTCAGAAACGTCATTTTCACACACGTGCACACGTTGTACCAAGGATCATAAATTTTCTTGGTGAAAGAGATATTGATACGTAAACGAAATGTTTGAGACATGAAATGATAAACGGTTATTGACGAGTATTTCACGTTGGTAAATGAAGGAAGAAGTGTACGATGTGTAAAAGATGAAACGAGTTGAAAATCACCGCGAGTAGAAGCGTCATGGCAAAGACCGTCGAGCGTAGCGATGCCTCCACCAGCCGCGCGCCTTGGTGTCCGTGGCTATCTGGAAGTATAAGCGCGGTGCCTCCAGCACGCGGCGCCGATTTACGTAATACTCGACGGAAGGCGAAAAGGTTCTGACTTTTGGGCTGGTTTTGGAGCATTGATCCTCCATTATTTGATACTTAAATTCAGCCATTATTTGGCTTAATTATAACCTCTCAATAAGTATCATTACATGGCCATTAATTTTCATTAGTTGGTTATATGAGAGGTCATCTTACACACGCTATAAAGTGAGGCCTTAGGCTCAATTGAAGAAACACACTTGCAATAAAAAAATCTGAATATTTCTTCCTCTCTAGATTTCTTTCACACACTCAAAAGGTTCTTTTTTTAGAAGCACTTGAGTTTCCTTTGTTCATTTGTTTGATGTTATTTTATCTTGGGAGACAGTTGCCCATAAACGTAAAAGGATATATACGGTGCAATAATGTCTTAAGGACAGAGTGTTAACACTCGACTAATCACAGTTGTAACAAGTAGAGATTTAGCGTCTCTTGATTTCAAGTGATCAAGAACAAGGAGTTTATTGCAATTGGACAGAAGATCCAAGACGGAAGTTCAAAAACAAAGATCAAGAGCTCACAAGTTTACTGTAGCCACAACTCTTGTTGGCTACAAGATTGTTAACTATTGTAATTTCTTTTGTTTACCCTTTCGAAATACTTATAATGGTTATATATTATTCTCGTACATCAATTGTGTAACTCACAAATTGTTCCACGCATACTTAAAGGATTATTTTGAACCTACCCTTAAACATAAGGGACCATTTTTTGTCATTGTCTTTTCACTAATGCGCATATGTTTTTCATTTGTCACTTGTACCCTTGTAGTTTTTATTAGTGTGGGTCATACTTTAATGATGAAGTACACTTTCCGAATGAATTGAATCTTTTTTCATCACATTAATCACAGAATTGATAGATAAATAATTTATTTTTTCATGAGATGAAGAAAACTAAAGTTTTGGGACTACAAAACATATTTTGGAAATCTTTCTTCCTATCATCTCAAAATTTGGAAATAAACTCAACTAAAATATTTATTGAACAAACAACTTTTATATTCAGTGGCTTGAATTTGCCTAAGCAAAAATAAAATTCAAAAATAACAGAGCACAACATTGCCAAAAGAAAAAGAAAAGAAAGAGAGAGAACTACAACCCAAATGCAATGGTCCTAACTCCTACACCTAACTTGGGCCCTTAAGCCCATATGCTTACAATTAACATTTAATTTCAAAGATTCAATGGATCAGCCCATTACCATTTTGGTATAATGGACTAGTATGCCCATTGGAAAGCCCAGCCCTTTTCCTTACATTAACCGTTATGTCTTGCATGAATTGATGAAAATTCTTCTCTGATGATCCATCTTGTCCTAATGCATTCTCTAATGTTTTCCTCACTTCCTTCACTGCCTTTCTCAACTCTTGAGTACTATTTCCACACATAAAATTGCTAACATTTTCCGCGACTTCCTCGTGTGTGACGCGTTCTTTGTCACATAAATTAATTCCGATCTTCCAATCATTTACAACTAGTTTTCGGTTAGTAAATTGATCGGTCAACAAAGGAAAACATATCAACGGTATACCACACCATATGCTTTCCAACGTCGAGTTCCATCCACAATGAGTCAAAAATCCACCTATAGCAGGGTGAGAGATCACTTCAATCTGTTTACACCATGGCACGATCAACCCTCGATCTTTTATACTTTCTTCGAATCCAACGGGCAGGAAATCTGTCTCATCCGAGCTAACGATATCAGGCCTTAGAACCCAAATGAAGTTCACCCCACTAAGTTGAAGCCCATGGGCTATCTCCAATAGGTCTTCTTTACTAGTATGAGCATAGCTACCAAATGAGACATACAAGACTGAAGTATTGGGCTTGCTATTCAGCCACTTAGAACAATCAAACTCTGACCATAGGCTAATACTGAATGGGGCCTTAGTGATCCCAGATGGGAAAGTGGGGCCAATGGCATATGTGGCCTGGTACTTGTTTAGGGCTGAGAGAGTATCAAATTCAAGTTCTTGGACTGTATTACAAATGATGATATCAGCTTTTTTAATATCTGTAAAGGCCTTGTAGATTACCCTGTGGACACAAGTCCAAATATCAGTTGCTTGAAGATATGACATCAAGTCCCTTGGTTCAATAGCTTCAACTCCTGGTATGTAATCTATAGTGTCCTTGCGATTATCTGATAAATAAGAATATAATTTAATCAAATTATAATAATAAAACAAAGAGTAAGTTGAGTTGGCTTGAAGTAAACATTGTGGGTAAGTATTGACGACCCACTATGCCAACAAGCAGTGGGATGTTACTTACGAGCTGGTCAGGGACAGGTTCTGGTCACTATTTCGGTGTCATGCCATTGTAATGGCATGGAAACCACTGATGGTGACAATTTTAATTTCATCATTGATGTGTGGAAGACTAGTGCATCCAAGCACAATGCAAAAAATGTGGTAGGATTCATTAGTCATTATCATGGTGTTAGACCCACAACAATAAGTTTGCCATTTGAAATGTGACCTCTTGACCAGTCAATTCTTTAAAGAAATAAATGAAAAGAAAAACTCATAAAGACAAAGATAAGGTCTGCGTACATTTTATCCTCTTCAGATCCATTTGCATGTGATTACATTGAGTATGTTGTTGTTATTGTAAAAAAAGAAAAAGGCATCCCGATGCATTAAGCTCATATCTATGCGGGGTTCGGAGAAGCCAGAACAATGATAGTCATTATAATGATCTTAAACTACATTTATGCGAGAATTTATTTTCATGGCTCGTAAAAAAGAAAAAGCTCCAAAATATAGGTTGTTGGTGTGGTACTTGTAGCACATATTGAGAATTTGAGACACAGGCCTACTCATAAGCTGAAATGCCACATCATTAACATCAAATAATTTCAAGTAGACTCACCAATCCCACTATTTACCCATAATTAGTAAAGGAATCAATGCTAGATTCTCAATATAAGAATGATTAGCTACATTTAAAAAGTTTTCATCTTAAAATAAAAAAATTATGTTCTAAACCCTATAGTCGAAATTTAAAAATATTAGTTTCATCCTAATTTAAGTGTCTTACTTTTCTTTTTGGTTTGTCCCAAAAAGAGAGTCTCTTTCTATATCTAGTAAGTTTTGATAAGTTTGAGACCACAAGATTTAAAGTGTCTCACACATCTTTAATTAAAGATCACAAGATTCAAAAGTATTTCTTTATTTCTTAAACTTCGTGTTTAGTCAAACTAATATACTTAAATTTGGACGAAGGGAGTATTAAATCCCTTTTCTACTGAAATACAAATGTGACAACCCAGTGGATCAAGACCATGCTATGAGGTCAAAGAAGGCATCTATTCAAATAGGGAAGCTCGGTGCACTAAGCTCTCGTTATGTGCGGGCGGGGTCTGGGGAAGAGTCGGACTATAATAGTATATTATACGCCGCCTTATCCTATATTTTTACAAGAGACTGTTTCCACAGTTTGAACTCGCTAGTTTCTCCAAGACAGCTATTCAAATAGTAAAATAAAAAAAACCTTAGCCCGCCATTTAGGGATCATAATATTTTTACACTCTAAATTTTTTCACCTGTTTAACCATAATAGTTTTGTAAGTCTATTGATAAAGTTGTTGTCGATAAAACATGTATGACAACAATCAGTGTAAACACATATTATTAAAACATGTATTCACTGTATACTGATTATAATGTATAAAAAGTAGGAATTACAGTATGATTATTTTTTATTGCAATAACTGACAAGAGGAAAAAGAAAGACTACCTAAGAAGTTAAATTAAAGACACCATTAGATCAATTTGACAAATTTCTCTGATCATGTGAAAGCCTCTGTTTCATACTACAAAAACTGTTTTTGTTGGTATCTCAAACCAACACCAATTAATGCTTTCTGAAAATAAAACAAAACAAAACATGTTTAATCTTAAGGTAGAAACTATTTTTAGAAAACAAGTTGTCCGTTCTGAATATCAAATTGTAAACTGGTATCTCAACTAACCTCTATTATCACCACCAAACTTTCATGGAATCCCAAACCTAAAACAGGACAAAAACACAGAGAAATAGGGAGACCCACATGGCCACCCCACTGGCCTACCCAGCATTTTACACCAGTTATGTTGGTCCATTGTCACAGTCCAATTTATGAGTGAAATTGAAATTTCAGCCGTGAAATCAGCCAGCCGGCCACTGATACTTGCATTAGATTAGGCTATCTACACACACTCAATGAGTGCGGATCTTTTCAGGACCCTGCTAACGCGCAATGCTTTGTGCATCGGACTATTTTTTTTATTAGTTGATCTCGTTCAAGGGCTCTAGTGGTAAGTAAAAAAAATGAGAATTATGAAATTTTATGTTCAAATTCTAATAAAAATACTAGGTAATTTCTTTCTATTTGCTCTGCCCTTGTTTTAAAGACTTCACTTTCTGATTGATATTTATCCCATGTTATTTTAAAGAGTGTTGGTCTATTGTATAAATTCATGTTCGTCATAGTATTTTTACTCATTTCATTTTTTATTAAACATGTTTCAAAATATTGTCTCTCTATCTTACAAAGATAAGGATAACTTCTGCTGTTCTGCATATATTCACACCCTCTCAGACCTCACTTATGGGATCACATTGAATATCTTATTAATATCATTGGTGCATCTTTTAAAATAATACTTACACACATTAACATATTTTCTTTCCGAAGTGATATCAAATGACTTTTTTATTCTAAAAATCACGATTTTTGTGCGGACCGCAAAGTTACACTGCAAACTCTAAATATTAGATATGATTTCAAATATTAACAGTTAAGGTCTAATAATGAGATTATAGGGAATAACATTAATCGTCGAAAGGGGAAGAGCCAAGGTCATCAGTTAAGACCCCTAACCCGAGACAAAACAAGGATGTTGGCACACCGAGCACCCACATTAACATAAAATTCAGGGAGGATCCGCAGTTCAAGAATATGATGTAGATAACCTAGTCTAACAATTCAGTATAATTTATAGGTCAAAAGAGAAAATTTTACCGTTGCTCCTACTTTACAGCCCGAACCAACCCACTCATAAAGACCAACGATAAAGGAGGTAGGATGCAAAAATAGCTCGAAATAAAAAGGCAACCTAGTGCATCAAGCATCCCGTATTAATGTAAGGTTCATGTTGGAGGCTATTCTAACGAAAACATCAATGGCTGATTTTACTATGACTTATAGGCTATAGGTCATATGAAAATAATTTTACCGTTGCTCCAACTTTACAGCCCGGGCCAACCACTCATAAAGACCACCTACAAAGGAGGTAGGATGCGGAAATAGCTCGGAACAAAAAGACAACCTAGTGCATCAAACATCCCGCATTAATGTAAGGTTCAGGAAGGAGGCTATTCTAACCACAACATCAATGGCTGATTTTACTATGACCTATAGGTCATAGGCTATAGGTCACATGGAGTCAATTCTACTGTTGTTCTAACTTTACAGCCCGACCAACCCACTCATAAAGAAATAATTAAAAGAAAAGGAAAAGACATAAAAGCATCAACAACAACATATAAAGTGTAATCCCATAAGTGAGGTCTGAAGAAGGTGGGTTGTACGCAGACCTTATTCCTACCTTGAGAATAGGGAGATCGTTTCCTACAGATACTCGATTAAGAATAAAGCAATGCGAGGAAAAGACGTAAAAGATTGAAGGCAAAAGGCACTAACCTTGACAAGCAAAATGTCCATTTTTCTTGAGGAGCTCCATATGATAATACAAATTAAAAACCAAAGCAGGTTCCGTCCAAAACGAAACATAACACAAATTATACTTGTCAGCAATCATAGCCGGCCATACATAAAACGTATCAGCAATCAAACACGTAACCGGTGGATCCTCAGATTCCACCAAATCAGCAATCAATTCATCAAAATGTGCTGAAAAAACATGTAATAATCCTTCAACAAATTGATCATGATTTAATGACCTATCAAAACTTAAAGGAAATCCATCATTAACCGTGGCATAACGAATGTCTAGTCCAGATTCACGTGCTCTAGCAAATAGATCATCTTTGTTTTGTAGACAATTGTGTTGTGATTGTGAATTTGATATTTTAGAATGTATGTAATGTGTGTTGACAAAGGTGATTGTGAAACCATGTGAAGCTAGTTTTATGGCTAGGTAAACAAATGGTGTGATGTGACCTTGATATGGATATGGTATCATAATAGCATGAGGTTTTTGGTTATGATTTGCCATTGAGGACTATTTTTTTTCTGTAAGGGAAGGAGCTTTTTTGGAGAAGATGAAGATGAATATGATTGACTAATTTTGTGGAGGATTAAGGGAATTTATTTGGGCAAAAAAATGGTGTTAGCATTTTTTTTTAATTTACGGATCTAGCACCCAAGTGGAATTAAATACAAAAGTAGCACATTTTTTCTTTAAAAGGTGAAAAATGATGTTTTTTGTAAGTTTTTTTTTATTTGTTAATTTTTATTTTGTTTTTTATGTTTAAAAAAATCAAAAATTGAATTAATTAATTAAAATAATTTAAATTTAATTGTAAGTTTACTAATTATTTTAATTAAATAATCAAAGTGGCTATTGTAAGTTTACTAATTTTAAATATTCACATTAAAGATTATTAACTCAACATTACTAAAGTGGGCCCTCGCTTTCCAACATTATCATCCAGGTACTGTTTGTGATTTTGAAACATTACCCTTTGTTGAGGATGGCCAAGTAGTTCTTGGAAAGTCTATCTTCCATCGTTTCTTCTGGAGTTTCCAACCATGCATTAAGGGGTTTCGTTACTGCAAACCAGTTGTTTCAGTTGATGGAACATGGTTGTATGAGAAGTACCGAGGGACCTTACTGATTGCAATCACCCAGGATGGGAGGAACAACACCATTCCAATAGCATATGCCCCTGTGGAGGGTGAGACATCGGATGCATGGTTATTCTTCCCCCAACGCTTGCGTTATTGGGTCACACCCCAACCTGACCTATGCTTGATTTCAGATAGGCATAAATCAATAAAAAGTGTTGTTAGGCGTCTTAACAGCAATTGGGTTCATGTCTTCTGCATTCGACACATATCCCAAAATTTTATGAAGACTTTCAAGAATGCAGACATGAGAAGAACTCTCACTAATATGGGTTAGTATATCATTCATTTGCATTCATATTTTTTTTGTCTTTACTAATATGAAACATTATTTCTTTAGGATACTCCATGACTCAACCGAGCGCTGCATACTACAGGAGCCAAATTAATGATTGGAATGAAGATGTCGTCCGGTGGGTTGACGATATCCCAAAGGAACAGAGGCTCCAAGCATGGGATGAATGGCGGTGTTGGGGGCATATGACGACTAACCTTGCTGAGTGCATCAACAAGGTATTAAGGGGGACACGCAATCTTTCAGTTAGTTCAGTGGTGGAGACAACTTATCCAGACTGACTGAAGTATTTGTCAAAAAGGGTAGCCAAGCTCAAACAATGATGGCATCTGGTATGGTTTACACAAACTTAGTCACGGAGAACATTGAGAAACAACTAACAGTTTCCAACTCATATGAAGTTCGCATTCACAATAAAGAACGTAGTATTTTTAGAGTGAAAGAGTTGGTTCGCCCACCAAGCGGCCGACCAACAGGGACATTCGTGGTAGACCTTGAAAAACAATAGTGTTACTGCGGTGAATTCCAAGCATTACATTACCCTTGTTCCCATGTCATCACTGTTTGTTCGCATATTAGTCATGACCACTTGATGTATGTGCCTCCACAATACACAATGCAATATGTTTTCAACACTTACCTCGAAGAGTTCCAAGCGGTTCCTCTTCAGTTATACTGACCTGAATATACTGAAACTGAATTGTACCATAATCCGGACATGCGGAGAGCTCCAAAAGATCGTCCAAAGTCTACTCGCATTCGGACTGAGATGGATCAAAGAGAAAAGCGTAGTCACCCCAAAAGATGCGGACTCTGTCGAAATGAGGGACATAGCAAGAATCGCCTCTAACTGCATTACTAGACTTCAAAGAAAACTAAAAAATTTGTGTTGTGTGTATTTATGCCCCTTTTGTATCTTGAATTTTAAATTTTTCAATCAAGTTCAATTATTTTCCTTCCAATCATATCATTAGTTATTTTTATGGTCTCTTAGTAAATATATAATTTATTTAATAATTTTTAATGTGAATATTTACAATTAGTAAACTTACAATAACCTCTTTGATTATTTAATTAAAATAATTAGTAAACTTACAATTAAATTTAAATTATTTTAATTAATTAATTCAATTTTTTATTTTTTTAAATAAAAAACAAATAAGTTAACAAATAAAAAAAACTTACAAATTACGTCATTTCTCACCTTTTAAAGAAAAAAGGTACTACTTTTGTATTTAATTCCACTTGGATGCTAGATCCGTAAATAAAAAATAAATAAATGCTAACATCATTTTTTTTGCCAATTTATTTGTGTTTCATAATTGAAAGGTAAAGGAAGGGAAATGAATTAAAGGAGGGGAAGAATTTCTAGGAAAGGGAATTAAGTTTTATGAAATTGTAATTTGAGCAACCAAACATAGTAGTCAATAGTTGTTTTTTTCTTAAAAAATAAAGTCAATAACTAAAAGTTAGTCAATAGATAGTGACTACTCGTATCGTATGTCCTCTTTTAACAACTCTAAGGGCCGTTTAGTAGCTGATTAATGTTATGCAAGTATTAATAATATAAAATTTAATTATGAGTAAATTTATTATTATTAAAAATTTATGATATGTGATTTAATTATTCATATATTGGTTATTTCACATTCTATTCGGTATAAAATAATACATTTATTGTTTTATAACTTATACATATGCATAGTTATGTATGGTTAAATTGATTTTCTTTTTCTTTTTTTATGAAAGGAAAAGAGGAGTCAATAGATATTGACTTATCATGTGGCCCTCTTTAACTTTTTAAGCACCAAACAACAGTTATTTGATTATTTTTCTCATATTTTAAATGTAATTGTATCTTTTTCTTATTTTTATTCTCTTAAGAGTCCCAATTAATTGATTGAGTGCAGGGTTGTTAAATGGGTGGATTGGATTGAAATTGATATATTAAAATGGATTGAATTAATAAATAATTGAATTATTGATATATTCAAAAATTATTAGGGCTGAAACGGGCTAAAAACATGTCATAATTCAACCCACCTAATTTGTAACTACTAAGTTTTAAATTTTTTGTTTGTTCTGTTATAATTTGTTTGAGTACCAAATAAATATTTTTCTTATATTATTACTATATATAATATATCATATTAAAAAATATCTTTTATTTTTTAAAAAAAATTAGACAATTTCTTATGGGTCAATCTGAATTGCATATCAGACCAATTTTTAAATGGATTGAATTAAGCGGATCAAAATGAGTTGTTAATAAAATAAGTGGATCATTAATCAATCAAAACCTGAATGGGTTTGGGGAAATGGGGGTACATAAGTTTTACATAGTAATGATATTTAAAAATAGGGAACTTTGGAAGTAAAATAATGCATAATCTTAGAGTTAACAATAAAAAAATTGACTAGGTTTGGATTGAACAACTCTTGTCTGTCAAACGTTTAGTATTAGTTTATGCCAATTGTTTTTTCTCTCTTTTGATTGGAGATTTTTTTATTTCTCACACGATATTTTACATTTATAGTAGCTTTTATTAAATTTGATTTTGCACGGAGAAGTTCATGATAAATATGGAAGATATACTAAGTGTATATCACGGTTTTACACATATTTTTGTATACTCCAGTCAGTGTCCAGTCCGTGTCCAGTCCGTTAGTTTGTATAGTCCAGTCAGTGTATTACCTTAATTAAGTATTATAAGTTTATCATAATTATAAGAGTCTTATACTACTAGAATATGGTTTTGGGATTAGAATAGGAATAGATTTTCTATTATGGAAAATTGTATTATATATATACTCTTTCATTAATGAGAATAATCAAGAGATTATTTCTTTCATGGTATCAGAAGTCTAGGTCTTAAAATCATCTCTCTAATTTCTTCGAAATTTCCGTCGACTGCCTCGGATTTCCGACCCTCTTTTCTCGGAATTCCTGTCCGACGGTTCCTCCTCTCTTCCCAATTTTTCCTTCCAAATCCCTACATCGCGTCTTGTGTTGCTATTATGGCTAAGAACACATTTTCACTCTTACATTCCTATAATTCTTGAGATAGAAAAAGTCCAATACGCGATGTGGGCTGAGTTGTTCAAAGTTCATGCACACTCGCATCAAGTCCTCCATCACATTATCCCCGTCACCCCTGCGGAAACGGGGGTGCCAAAATCCGAGGATAATCCTAAATTATGGACGACCCTTGATGCTACAATTCTTCAATGGATTTATTCCACTATCTCTACCGGCCTGTTGCAAATGATTATTGAGTCTGACGCTACGAAAATGGCTACTTGGGATAGACTATATGATATTTTCCAAGATAATCAGAATTCGAGAGTTGTTACTCTTGAGCAGGAATTCCCCCACGTCAACATGGAGGATTTTCTGAACATTTCAGCATATTGCAAAAGGTTGAAAGAATTGGCGGACTAATTCCGCAATGTTGGTACGCCAGTTAGCGATAATCGTCTTGTTCTACATATGGTTGCTGACCTATCCGAGCCGACATCATCAGACAATTCTCATGGTGTTGTTAACAATTCCTGGAAAACCCGCAACGACGGTAAAAAGGGTCAGAATCGCAAAAAAATGACAAAAACCGAGGTGGAAATAACGGGGTGCAATGGGCAAATGGGCCGCAGTTAATCGCATACGGGCCCATGGCTCGAATCGACCAAATGGGTACGGCCAACAACCCCTATTTTCGCCATCGCCACCCGACCGGTGGGCTCAGAGCCCATCAGGACCAATTTTCCAGCCAACAGTGGAGTCTGCGAACAATTTCTGGGACGGGGTAGCAAGCCATCGTTCTTGGAACTTGGCCCCACCAGCCCACCATGAAACAAACCCTACTCACACCGGCATTGAAGGCGATATGCAGACACTTAGTTTAACGACAATGGACCCAAATTGGTACATGGACACCGGTGCGACTACCCACATGTCATACGATCAAGGTACTGTCTCGTCTTATTCCAATTTGAGCAACCCTCGTGGCATAATTATTGGTAATGGTAATTTAATTCCGATTCGTAGTTATGGTCATAAAATTTTGTCTCCACCCCATCCACCTCTTATCTTGAAAAATATCCTTCATGCCCCTAAATTGATTAAAAATTTAGTGTCTGTCCGTAAATTCACAAATGATAATTATGTGTGTTGAATTTGATCCATTTGGGTTTTCTGTAAAGGATTTCAAGACGGGGATTCCTCTTGTGAGGTGTGATAGTTGGGGCGATCTTTATCCGATCACACAAAGTTTCGATCGTTTGAGTCAAGCCTTGCCATCTATGTTTTCCTCCCTTGCTCATTCCTTGTGTCATGCTCATCTAGGTAATCCGGGGTCATCTATTTTGTCTTCTTTAGATAAAAATAATTTTATTTCGTGTAAGGGTTCGCGTAGTAATCTGAATTGTCAATCTTGTTCTTTAGGAAAAATTGTTAGGAATTTTTTTATTTTTTGCATCATTTTCAAAAGAAAAACGTAAGTGCCAGCGTGATTTGTTGTTGTCATTTGAGTTCGCTGAAGTTCTGCAATTTGTCTTGTCGTTATTGCAAAATAGTTTTTCATTCTATCCTGGGAGGAATTAATCCAATACCTTAATAACTGCGAGAGGTTAAATTTCTTAAGAACACACAAGAAACTTGTGGGCTCGGAAATTTCTATTTCATCTATTTTCTGATCTTAACGTTTTTGGTTTTTGGGTTTTAAAACAGAAACAGTTTTATTACATTACTGCTTTGAACACTTAAAGATAATATTTCTTAAGATTAATTCCCTGTCGAGAAAAAAAAGTTTTTCTCTTAGAGAGACGTTATTGATCTGGTACACCAGGATTCTGAATCTATTGACTTTCTACTGTCATGTCTGAAATCGCTGACCGAATTCGGACTTCAAAGTCCGGAATTTCACCAAGTCAGAATTTTTCTCTCACAATGAATGAATCTTTCTTTATAATTGAATATATGTTCCATTAGTAACATTCCCTTGAGATGTTACTGCGGATTTTGCTTGTGTTTAATCTTTCCCGATTAGAAATCAAATAGGAATTTATTGTGGAAATTCCATTTTCTCTACGATTAATATCTTCTTTATCTTCTTTCGAAGGCAAAAAGATTTAAAATCTCATAATTTACGATCGTGTCAGAATCGATCTCAAAACCTTAATATCACCCTCTGAAGAGAAAGGACTTTCTCTATATCTATGCAACTAGTTCTTTCACTTGCTTCCAAATCCATCCATCTTACTTACTCAAATTTCATATGATACTCGTGATTAATTTAGGGCTTGAATCAAAGCTAATGAATTCAATAAAACCCGTAACCTTTAAACTCACCCCCCCCCCCCCGTATACATTTACTCGCGTTAGTTATGATTTCTTTTTTTCAGAAAATTTAATCATGGCTTATTCATTTTTGTTACCATCATTTTCATAATGCTTTAAATTTCTTGTTCGGGTTTGACCGTTTCTCTTGCTTTGCCTGTACTTATGTTTTGTCTTAAGCCGAGAGTCTTTCGAAAACAACCTCTCTACTTACCAAGTTAGAGTTAATGTCTGCGTACACTCTATCCAGACCCCAAATTGTGAGATTTTATTGGGTATGTTGTTGTTGTTGATTTTCAATACATTGTTAGAGATGAATACAAAATTTGAAGTTTATACCAATAGTTATAAAAATAGAGTGGATTTATTAATATAATACACCATTTAAATAAAAGTTATTGAATTCACGTGAACTCGATGCTTTAAGATTAGATTCACCTCTAAATATACCCCTTCGACAAGGATAATATTAACTTGAATTAGTGAGGAAAAAAACTGCATCTCAAGCTAAACTACTCTTCATCTTCAATTCTTCAACAAACTTGTTAAAATTAACATTTGATGATCCATTCGTAGCCAATGCATCATGAAATGTCTCTTTCACCTGCACAACATTCTTTCTTAAACTGCTCGAAGTCTCTTTGTTCATCAAATATTTAATCTTGTCACATACTTCCTCTCTCGTAATCGATTCCCCATCACGAAAATTAATTCCAACTTTCCAATCATAAACCACTAATTTTCGATTAGCCAATTGATCAGTGACTAGTGGAAAACAAATCAATGGAACCCCACACCAAATGCTTTCCACTACAGAATTCCAACCGCAATGACTCAAGAAACCTCCGATTGCTGAATGTGAAATCACCCTCGATTGGTTACACCATGGCACAATCAACCCTCGATCCTTCACCGCTTCTTCATATCCAAGGGGCAACATATCTTTTTCATCCTGACCTAAACCATTAAACCTAAGTACCCAAATGAAATTAACTTCACTGAGCATAAGGCCATGAGCTAGTTCAAGAATATCTTCTTTGTTAACAAGAGCCACACTCCCAAATGAGACGTACAAGACCGAACCACAGGGCTTAGTGTCGAGCCATTGGGTGCAATCAAACTCGAACCATAGGCTACTCGGAATAGTCAGTTCAGTGAAATTCGCGGACACAATTGGACCAATGGCGTAGAAATTGTGCTTTTCTTGAATTGATGTGATAGTTTCGAGTTCGAGTTCTTGAACTGTGTTAGCTATTATTATATCGGCTTGTCGAACATCTTGAAATGCGTTGAAGATTAATTGGTGCACCACTGAGTTCTGAAACAAGGATGGCAAGTCACTTGCTTCGATAGATTTAACTCCAGGAATGTAATCAACAGGGTCTTTGCGATTTTCTGTTCAACAATGATGAAAATGTCTGTTTAATAGTTCTGCATATATAGATACTATATGGTTAAAAAGTAAGAAAATATCAGCTTATTAGAGCTATATAGATACTATATTGTTAAAACGTTTGATCTATTACCATTTACTTTGAGATTTAAATTTCAAAAGTGTCCAGCATCAGTTCCTACAACTTTAAAGAGTTACAATCTTCTGTGGGAATTTTAAAAAAATTCCCAAAACTGAAGAGTAATTCATATTTAGATGGCCTCACCACCCATATTTCTAGTCTAATTGTAATCAAATTTTTGAGTTTATTGAATTCTAAAAAATATAGACTATTTTGGTTCCGAATAAATTATTTATACATATTCAATGAATTTCTTAACATAAATACATTTGGCCGAAGTTATACTCTATAAGCAAGTAAGCAACTAACTTTAAGACTCAATTTGAACATGATTTGAAATCATGATATGAAATCAGAATGATTTGAAGTTGAAGTTTTGTTTGAAAATGCAATTTGAATTTCTTTAGTTGTATTTTTTTTCATAAACATAAAAAGGCCCACAAGTAGTGAAAACCGTCAAAACTTCTCCAATTCTTATACAATCTTACAAATGAACAAATCATAGTTTAAAACAAAGTTAATACACTACTAAAATACATTTCTAAAAAATAAAACATCTATTGATCGAACTTTAGTTCAATAAATAAAAAATTGAACATGAGTTGTAGAAGTAAATTTGGTTGGTAAGAGTAAATTTTATTATAAATATACTAGCACCTTGCAAATCTTTTTTTATATTTGATATAAATGATTGATAAATATAACTACCAACTTATGAATCTTTTTGTACAAATTATAAATTTATGGGTTAAGTCTTATATTTAAATTTTTTTAAAAGCATAATTTATAATTTCAAATCATGCCTTTTAGGAGAAGTTGGGATTTGAATGAATTTTTATACAAATTTCAAAAACAATTCTATCAATAATTCAGGACATATCTACTCCACTTAGATAATGGGAAGCGTATTTTTGTCAGAAAATTAAATGAATAGCATAATTGCTATATTTTCAATAAACAGAGCACATCCCCTCCCCCCTTCCCCATATATGCATAAAAAATAAACTTAAAAAAGATATAGAATTTGGCCACTTACACGTGTACATACGACAAGCATCTCCACGTCTCACAAGATAACATGTACTACAATTTTATATTTTATATTAATATAAGTAGCACGCAAAGCAGATCAGATCAAGAAAAGCATGTAAATTGGCCTCCGGGGCATAGTTCAGTGGTAAAACCTGGGCGCTATAAGGCGTTCTGGCATAGACAACGTGATTTCGATTCCCCGCAAGCACAAAGAAACACTCTTAAGTATTCTGCTTGTTAGAGAATTTGATCTTGTCTCAATGATCAGTTGTATGCTCGCAGAAATTGGTCACTGGAGCACATCCCGCGATTTACCTGGTGATGGTATTGAAGAAACGGTGCCTAGGGATGTCAATGGGGCGGGGGTGGGGGAAGGGTACCCCATACCCATACCCGCCACCTAAAATCCACCCCTCCCCGCCCCACCACCCATCACAGGTAGTAATTCCTCTACCTGCCCCGCTCCACTTACCCCGAACGGGTACCCACCTAAACATATGTTGCGGGTATATTCCACAGAGTTCTTTTAGGATTTTGACTTGGCTTACCAAAATAAAGAAGGATTTCACTTTTTCATTTTCATTAGTTGTACTATATCATTATTTTTGTTAAAGCAAACCTGCACACACACCATCGGAGGAATTTGACGCAATCATGGGGATAACTTTTTACACATTTTCTAATTCAGATTTTAGAGACGTGTGAAATAAACTTGGTTCAAATTTAAAAGGTGATATATTAACGCACCGAATTCTAAATAAAATATACTAGTAGTACTGAGTAACTTATTATGTCTTCCTCGTTATCTGAATAAGTGTTATTATTGTTTGACACTTAATTAAATTAATAAGCGGTGTAGGTATTGGCGGGACGGATACGGACGGTGCGGGTATGGTGCGGGTAGCGGGGCCTGACGGATACGGTGCGAGTCTTATATGAAATTCACCTCCTCCCCACTACTCATGGCGGGTAGCATTTTTGATACCTATATCCGCCCCACCACCCACCAAATTATCTTCATATCCGCCCCAACTGGAGCAGGTGCGGGGCGGTACCCGCATTTACCCGCCCCACTCACATTCCTACCGGTGTCATTACCTCGAGGACGTCTGGGTAATAGTAATACCAGTAAAGTAGTCAGGCGCAAGCCTAAAAATCTCGATTATCAAAAAAAAAAAACATGTAAATTACCAAAAAATGTAAGTACTTCCTAAATATTACTCCTCCAGATTAAAAAAAATATCCATTTAACTTTTATATTTTAATTATTATTCTTATATATTTATCAAAACAAAAAAGAATTAATTTTATTTTTTCAGATTTATCAAAATCACTACTCTTATTAGAATCACATAGTTTTTGTTGTCGGCGGAAGGTTGTCGGCGGAAGGTTGTATTGACAAACGGATCAGTGATATATGCGTGAAAAATAATAAATTATAATTGAGAGAAATATTATAGATTTAAAAAATAATCAAAATAACTCTTAATTTTAATTTCGAATAACTTAAAATTATTTTTCCAACAGTTTTGACTAGGGAGAAGAGAAAGGAAAACTCACCTTCAGAACCAAAATGGCCATTTTCCTCAAGCAAATCCAAGTGATAATACAAGGCAAAAACCAAAGCTGGTTGAGTGAAGAATGAAACATTAACAATCTCATATTTCTTTGCAATAATTGATGGCCAAACAAAGAAAGTATCAGCAATCAAACAAGTAATTGGATCCTTCTTCATTAATTTCCCAACAACTTCATCAATGTGACCTGAAAATTCTTTTATAAGGCCTTCCAAAAATGGCAAAGAATTCATAGTTCGATCAAAGTCTAATGGAAAGCCATCAAAAATAGTTATATAACGTATGTCAACTCCAGATTCACGGGCTTTAGAGAAAATACTATGATCATTGTTGGGCTTTGATGATGATGTTAGTTGGGCTTTTGTTATTTGGGAATGAATGAATTGAGTGTTGACAAAAGTGATGATGAAGCCTTTTGAAGCAAGTTTTAAGGATAGATGAATTGCTGGGTTTATATGGCCTTGAAATGGACATGGAATTACTAAGGCATGTGGATGCTTTTGGTCTCTAATTTCTGCCATTTTTGTGGTGCTTTTGGTGAACTTTGACTATTTATCTTGATGAGTTAGACAACACAGCCCTGTTCATAAATAGTTTAGGGGTAATTAGGGAATGTAGTTAAAGTTGCGTATTAACGAAATATAATTTCACTTGGTGTACAAGACTTTGGGTATGGTAGAAGATTAAGGTTGAGGAGGTCAAGGATGTTGTTCGTAGGATGCGTAGGGGAAGAGCAACCGGGCCCGATGAGATTTCAGTTGATTTTTGGAAAAGCGTAGACATAACAGGTTTGAAGTGGCTGACGGAGTTGTTTAACGTCATTTTTAAGACGACAAGAATGTCAGATGGATGGAGGGGGAGTACAATGATTCCGTTGTACAAAAACAAAGGTGATATTCAAAGTTGCAACAACTATAGGGGTATCAAGCTCTTAAGCCACACTATGAAAGTTTGGGAACGGATCGTGAAGATGAGGGTAAGGAAATGCTTGTCTATTTCCGAAAACCAGTTTGGTTTCATGTCGGGGTGTTCGACTACTGAAGTCATTCATATTATTAGGAGGTTGGTGGGGCAGTATAGGGAGAGGAAGAGAGACCTACATATGGTTTTCATCGACCTAGAGAAGACATACGACAAAGTCCCTAGGGAGGTTCTATGGAGATGTTTGTAGGTTAGAGGTGTACCTGTGACATACACTAGGGCGATCAAGGATATGTATGATGGAGCCAAGACCAGGGTACGAACAATAGGAGGAGACTCGGAGCACTTTCTAGTGACGATGGGGCTGCACCAGGGATCAACGCTTAGCCCTTTCCTATTTGCCTTGGTGATGGACGGACTGACGCGACAAATCCAAGAGGAGGTGCCATGGTGTATGTTATTCGCAGACGACATAGTCCTGATGGATGAGACTCGTAGCGGAGTGAACGCCAAGCTAGAGGTTTGGAGACAAACTCTAGAGTCCAAAGGGTTCAGGTTGAGTAGGACCAAGACAGAGTATTTGGAGTGCAAGTTCAGTAATGAGAGCGACCCTGAGGTAGGAGTGGAAGTGTCGATTGGGACTCACGTCATCCCAAAGAAAGGAAGCTTCAAGTACCTCGGGTCTATTATTCAAGGGAATAGAGAGATTGATGACGATGTCACACATCGTATTGGGGCAGGGTGGTTGAAATGGAGGCTCACATCTGGAGTCTTGTGCGACAAAAAGGTGCCACCAAAGCTTAAAGACATCTTTTATAGGGCGATCGTCAAACCGACTATGTTGTATGAGACGGAGTGTTGGCCAGTCAAGACTTTGCACATCCATAAGATGAAAGTCGCGGAGATGAGGATGTTGAGATGGATGTGTGGGTATACGAGGAGGGATACAATTAGGAATGATGATATCCGGGACATACCGGGAGTGACCTCGGTGGAGGAAAAGATGCGGGAAGTGAGGTTGAGATGGTTCGGGCATGTGCAGAGGAGAGACACAAATGCCTCAGTGCGGAGGTGTGAGAGGTTGGTTATGGACGAGTTCAGAAGGGGTAGAGTTAGGCCGAAGAAGTATTGGGGAGATGTGATTAGACGGGATATGGCGCATGTGCGACTTACTGAGGACATGACCTTAGATAGGGGATTGTGGAGGACACAGATTAGGGTTGAAGGGTAGTAGATAGTTGAGCGTAGTCATACTCACGCCCAGAAATAGATAGTTGTAGTGTGACCAAGGTTGGCCTGACTAGCTCATCACACTTATAGAAGAAGTTTGTTTTATATTCCATGTAGTTGTTTTCTGCGGCTATGTGTTTCGCTAGTATACTTTGTTTATATTATTTATTTGCGTTAGCTACTGCTCTCTTTTGACAGAATGCGCTACCATGACATATTCTATTTTTTGTTATCAGCATGTTCATATAGCTTTAATTTATTGTCTCTGACCGTTTATCTTGTTATGCAACGTTTGCTTTGATTGTGATTCGCAGGTCTTGAGCCGAGGGTCTCCCGAAAGAAGTCGCTCTACCTACCAAGGTAGAGGCTAAGTCTGTCTACGCTCTACCCTTTCCAGACCCCACGTGGTGGGATTTTACTGGGTATGTTGTTGTTGTTGTTTGTATACAATTGTTATAGTTTAGAGTTGTATCAGTACATGTAGTTATGTTGGATTAGCTCAAATCGCGGGTTTCAATGATGTCAACACATATTGTATCAGCTGAAATCACGCTGAATTAACAAATACTGTGTCAAGTATCAACGCATATAATTATGCACTTGTATTGTATATTTGCTATGTTGCATAATTTTTTGAAATTATAAATATAGCTATAATTCATAATTTTTTTTTAAATTATAATTATATTTCGTAAATAAAGTCTAAATATTTGCCATGTCGGATAATTTTTTCTTTTTAGTTTATAAACTTTGAACGTTATTTTTTTACTTGTTGGCTTTTATACAAATTATTTATAAATATAAATATAAAATTTAAATTAAAAATATTGAATTTTATTGAACTCGTAATTATGTCAATTCAATGACATATGTGTAATATTAAGCAAGCTACTGAATTTTATCCAACCACTAACAAAATTGAATCCCAGCTGGTTGTTTGTAATGGTCGGCTACAAGTTGTCCGCATAGGCGCATACCTTCTGTGGACCTATTTTATTCAATTGATACAATTTATTTCACTATTATTAAGCTGTCAATCCACAAATGTGTGAGGTCTGAAGATAGTAAAGTGTACGCATACATTATTTCTATCTTGATAGGTAGAACGGTTGCTTCCGAAAGACCCTCGTCTCATATGAATTATTAGTGTGATAAAATTATGGCCGAAGATAGTATAAGAAAGATGACCCACTCATTCACTAGCGGAATAATGGCCATACCTCAACGAATATTTTTTTTTTCCAAATAATTAACGTCTTTAATCCAGCTACATGTATTCATCTAATTAACCGTGTTAAATATTAAACTATTGTCATAACAACAGTAATATCTATATTTTTTTTTATATCCAGCTTTTTGACTTACACTAAATTATTTCTGAAGATAGCAGTACCGGTCTCTTAACACTATTACCAGTAAATCACGAGATATGTCTGACCCGGGTTTAATAACAAAACAACTCACCTACAAGGTCAATGTGTATTATTGTGATCGGTTGTTTTGTATCTCATCCAGTCATCCTTCCACTAAAACAAAAGTGTGTCAACCTGACTAATTCCATCAATGATTCAAAAAACAAACAGTGTTAGTGTTTTGAGGTATTAGTTCTCTTTCTTTTTTTTTTAAGATTTTTTTTAATTCTCTTCCATTGGAAAATGAAATTGTTTTTTTCATGATAAATGATTGGCCTAAGTATTTAACAGTTAAGGGTTTACGAGTAACAACCTTCATATATTATCTTCAAACAATTAATACATAATTTAATTCCTCCGTATTTGTTTTCATTTTCTTGTGTTGTTAAGGTATTTATATTACTTGATAAATTTACAAATATGTAGACTTACGCCCATGTCTCGAAACTTTTGTTTTTGGTACACCGAAAACACTAAATATAACAACTAAAATCTATTGCTTAAATCTGCCAACAGTAAGAACTCCATATCCTTCAACGTGTCTTCCCAAACTAACAACTCTTTATTCATGTTTGTGACCTTCATGTTACGGAATCTAAGAAACGGGAGAGAAAATCGAAGAGAGAATGAATAAAAATTCATTACATTGATTCATTACATTGTATCTTGTATTGAAAATAAAAGACTACATCACTATTTATATAGAACTAAAGGAAATAAAATAATAGTAAATATGTTATATTCGTTATAGATACTAAACTAAAAGAAAATTATTCTATAATTAATGTAGATCTTAGACTTAAAAGGAAAATAAATATACTAAAATATGTTGGAAATTTGCTTTTGGTGGAGGTTGGGTCCGTCTATCTTGAATGACTTAAACATCATGGTTTCGCATGTTGAAGACCTTTTTTCTTCACACGTGCATAATCTAGTAAGTGAGTAGATGACCGTATGGCCAAGGATCGTCAAATTTCATTGAGAAATGAAAGAGAAATTGTCCGCAAAGTAAGGTGTTTGAGACATGGAAGAGTGGTGTGGGACAAATCTACCACATCGGTGGGAAAGGAAGAATTGTTCATAATATAAGCCTCAAAACTGAATAAAGGATTGGGACCCCAAGGGGTAACCCATGTGTTTGAATGAGGGAGGACCTAGGTGTACTTGAGTTCGAGACTAGGTCCACACGCATGCCTTCACCACCCGCCCGGGCCGGGCTGCGATTTTGATATTATCTTTTGGACCCCAAACTTTATTTTATTTACAGTTTGGTTTTGGTCCCTGAAGTTAATTGGCAAGCGCCGCAGAGCCTCATGACCAACGACGCGGAGCCTAATGTCCAGTGAGTGCCAGGCGACGGGAAAACCAACAATATGTGGCCTTTGACATGCTGAAACGCTTTGCACTTATTCCAGAATATTTTGGCCTACATTGTGCCTCTTAAACAACCCATTAATGACCCTTTAACACCTCTCCTCATCCTAAAACACTATTTAATCATTCCTTATTTCAGATTTAAGGACACACTACACAACATTAGAATGAACAACAGAAAATAGAGGAAGAACACAAACATAATACATAATTCTACATGTTCTTCCTAGTTCATGAAAGTTCTTCTTTTCCATTCTTCAGCAATCGTTTCGTATTTATTTTCTTCGCCAGGATCACAAGTGTTTGCTTTGCACAAGTGATAGTTTACTGTTTTATCTTGGAAGACAAGTTGCAAATCACTCGTACAAAGCATATATACAGGCAATATTGTCTTAAGGACAGAGTGAATATCACTCGACTCAGCACCCTTGTATTAGTGTCTCTTGGTTTCAGGATTAGCAAGATTCAAGGAGCTTGATGCAGTTGGAACAACGATCAAGATTCAAAACGCACTCAAGGACGAAGATCAAATTCCACAAAAGATTATTGTTGTCACAATTCCTATTTGGCATCAAGTTTGTTGCTATAATTCTTAGTAGTTTATCCTTTCAAAACACTTGTAAAAGTAGTTTACTATTCTCCGTACATCATCAAATATCCAACAAAATATTGGTAGACTAAAAAGGAAGTAAATATTTCTACCATTAATTAAATGATAAAGTAGAAGAACAGTAAACTTTAACACTTCATTTGCCAAAAAACTATGCATATTGGTTAGCCTCCCTCCAAATGCGACTAATATTTGCCTTGGTGATTTCCAGCAAATATTTGCGATCCCTAAGAGAGTGATGTTGTATGTCTATCTTCTATTATAAGCTTGATGACTCAAAATTTATGTTTCGCTTCATATTAGGTAAAATACCGGTTAAGACACCTTAACCATGGCAGATGTGAAGTGGAAGTAAGGAGAGGGATCAATTGCGGATATTCAATTTTTTGGATATTCAAAATATTCGGATCCGAATCCGATTCGAAATTATCCAAAAATTGCAAGTGTAAAAAAGTCGGCATCTTGTTAGAACCGACCAAGGGATTTATGATTATGAGGAGCATAAATATAACAAGTATTGATGACTGTTTTAGTGGTAGAATGACATAGTTCCACAGAGGAGGTCCGGGTTCGATTCTTGGCAGGGGGTGTATTTGTGGCAATTAATGTTGCATAACTAAATGGTGTAGTGGTACAGTGTCACAGTTCAGACCAGGATTCGAATCTCAGTTGGTGCATTTATTTTTTTTCTCTTTTTTGAAACATATCAAAAAGGGCGACTATCGCCCTTTTTGAGATACATAAAAAGGGCGAGGTGAGGACCAATAGGGCGACAAGGAAAATCGCCCTATTTGGTGAGGACTAAATAGGGCGACTATAGTCGCCCTTTTTGATTGATCTCAAAAAGGCGACTATAGTCGCCCTATTAGATCCTTACCAAAAAGGGCGAGTGTAGATGGTAGTATCTAGTCACTATCTACTAACAATTTATATTGATGACAACTGAGTTGAAAATGAATGAACAATGAAGGCTTCCCAATTTATGAGATAAAGTGCTTTTAGATTTTACATTTTAGAATATATCGTGTATTTTAAATGCTTTTGATTTATTTATTTTTTGTCTAAAGTAGCATTTGGGTTGACAGACTCTTTTCATGGGTTTTAAAGGATGTTATTTGCGTTTGAATTTGGAAGAATTAAATTGGAGAACAGTTGAAATAATTTAATGAAAAATTTATATCAAGATCAAGAAAAATTTATTAGCTTCAAAGGTATTTTTGAAGAGACCAATCGCAACAACAAACTCCACTGGGGAGGATAATGTGTACGCAAACTTTACTCCTATTTTGTGAAGGTAGGAAGACTATTTTCGAAAAGACCCTCAGCAACAAGATAAACAAAGCAAGATAGCATATAAACAAAGCAAAAGAAGCGATAGTATTGGAGATATAAGAATAAGCAAAAGCAAGAATAGACCAAAAGAATTTTAACGAAGTGGATTTAAAATAATTAAACAAACAAAGGATTGGTCTCTTTTTTTGGAGAACCGCCCACTTTAACTGTATTTTTTTCTCCATTTGATTAAAGAAAAAACAAATACGTTGGTGTCATTATTCATAATTGACAACTGAACAAACTATAAATGCATTAAACAAGAATTAAGGGATATATATATATCTTTGTATAGACGGTAGACCATTACACTAACTGGAGAAATGTGCACGTGGAGCACAATGTTTGAAGAGAAACAAGATATCTTTATAACAATATGATCTTATTACTATGCAACTAATAATAGACTAGTATTGACTATGCTATACTTTAGTAATTATGTGAACAATTATAAGAATGTAAAGTAAGTATTATTTAACATATTAAAAAAAGAATGCAAAGCTTAGCCGACTCGGGATTGAGGCATAGTTGTTGTTGTAACGTAATGTAAGTACTGCACCTGTGTACCAGAGCCAGGATGACGCCGTTGCAGGTAGTGTTTGCCTTGAATATATAGGTAAAGAACTCTTAATGCTTGTTCCAGAAACTCCACTTCTTTTTCTTCTTTTTAAAATCATCACATGGCAGGAAGTCTGGAATGCAGCATTAAACTACAGTATTAGGATCATATAAAGAAATATAAATGAAGTAGGATTAGCAAACTTCCACTCAACAGTCCAATCTCAATGTTCATTGCATTACCAATTAGAGCATGTGATAAACAATACTCCCTCCGTCCAAATTTTTATGTAACAGACACGAAGTTTTAAGAAAGAAATGAAATTTTTTGAAACTTATGGCCTTAAACATATCATATACTTTGTGTCGCTATAAACTTTTAAAACATGTGGCCTTAAACATACCATAACATTTGTGTAGCTATAAAAGCTTCTCATTAAGATTGTTTCCAAATATAGAATTGTGTCGATCTTTTTAGAACAGACTAATAAGGAAATAGTCTCACGTAAACTGAAACGAAGGGAGTATGTGTTAATCAGGAAATGGCCATGCCCCTCCCGCTTTTCAAGATCTTCATTTTCTTCCTTCCTATAGGCTATCAATGCTAAGACATATCATATGGAAAGATGACATGAATGTACAAAAGTGATTACCTCCTTGAGGGTAGATTGAGTTGTAGTGCACCTCCGCCCAGAAACTCAAGTATATGACTGCACAAAGAGAAAAACAAGATGAACAGTTAAATTTCTGTGCGGGAATCAAATATCAAGACTTCAAACACCGCTCTATCATCTAGTTTACAGCCACACATGTACAAAAATACCGTTTTCATACTTTAATTCCTCTTCCGAGCAATCTCCAGATTTACATATTATCCATTGCTTTGAAATGTATAAAATTGTTTTCATAGTAGAGGTATGATTATTATACAATGCCATAGAACAAATGACATGGCATGCATAACCAATATAAAGTTTCCCCTATTCATTAAGCTTTCAACCTTCTCAATCTCATCCAATATGTTCAAGTATAAAATTTAGGTCTCTAAGAAGATAAAGGAATGCTTATGCGTCCATCTTAAGAGATCGAATTTAGATTTCAAAATAGCTAACACGGGCAACCCTTGGGTATCTCTTTTTCATGAAACCAAAGATCAAATTTCAATAAGACTGTCCTTAAAGGTTCATAGTCATCAAAATAATAACAATAATATTGTTTCGCTTCATTCCTCCCTACCCTTACAATTTCTTGTTGTCAAGGCACGCCGAGGTTCTAACTCTACCGTCCAAATATGAAATATCAAAAACATTTCTTTGCATTTTCTACATGACTCGTGAATAGAATATCGGGGGAGTATTAATTCGGTGTTAAGAGGGATTATATTATCTTCATTGTTTGAATTGTTGAATTTGGGCCTGAAAATATTGTGGATATATTATCTAAAATTTAAAAACTGCATTATAGAAATAACCAATAAAAGAATATCTGTAGAACTTTATAATGGTTTCTCCTCTAGTGAAATTACAGTTGGCAAAGCGAAATAATAATAATTACTGTTGGGGAAAGCATCCTTAACTGCAAATTAGAAGTGCAGCAATATGAATTTGTACTTGAGATACATGGAAACTGAGAATTAGCAGCCACCTTACCCAGACTTCCAATATTTCTTTTTAAAGTCAAAACTTGTTCAAACACATTTTTCAAAATAGAGGATATTACAGAAGGTAAAAGCAATTCAAAGTTTGAGAACTAGTTACCTCTGTTTGACTTTTGATTAGTTGGAAGAATCTCAACGTAACATGTGTCTTTGAATGATGTTATAACAAGAATTTTCACGCCATACTGCTCACAAGGCAAAAAGACAAAATCAATGTGCAACACAAATAGGTTAATTCACAAACAAATGCATTCTCATCTAATATCATAACAAGCATAATCTTCAACATGGAGCTGAACATATACAAAGAAAATTCATCAAGACCACACAAAATGGAGTGAAAGAAAGAAATAACAAGACGGAGGAAGCAAATTAAGGGCAATATTCAATACCGAGTCAGCAGCAGCCTGCAACGTAACATGATCACCCCATTCCCCATTCCTGGTTCAACCAATATAAAAGCAGATGTAGATTAAAGGTGAAAAGGAGAATGCGGAGTTTCAAAAGAAACAGAAGTCTGTTAGTTACTTGGACATCCTCTTCAAGTATTCATCATATGCCATTGGGACATATCCCTCATACATCTCTGGATGATCTTTAAGCTGATAAAACCAAATGATTTACAAAACCTACTTAGGTAAAATGCATTCGAAACAATTCAACTATCAAACCAGAGTATCATAAAGAAGATACTGTTATTCACTTAGACAAGCACCTGACTGACTACTTGCTGTCTGACAAATTTGTGGTGCTCTGGGGTACGATAGAATTGATCTGATAAAGCATGGAACTGGAACAAAAGAGAACAGGTAAGTAGATGTGCATTAGAAACAGATAGTATGGAACCTTATCTCAACAAACTTAGATTCCCAGGAGAAGCCTTATCCCACAGAAGACAAATATAAACAATTGTGGTGCCTTCTTTTGTTTATAATATAAAATATGCTACTCGTAGTTCGAGGAAAGGAAATAGAATTATTTATCTTCCACTAGCAATCAAATTATTCAAGCCCATATAGACAGTTTGAAATCATTATTAAATCAACCAGGTGATAAGGTAACCTGACAGTTGCCATCTCCTTGCACTTTGTGCTCCACCAAGTCAAATAATTGCAATCTGAAGCAAGAAAACCATAGCATGGGATACTTCGCATAAAATAATTTACAGCAATAACATTACCATTCAATTGAACTAGCAAAAATACCAACTTGATGATAAAGTTAGGTGGAGTAAAACCTAAACAAACAAACAAACAAAAAAATGCAATGGTGTCCTGTGACTTTAACCAAAAAAAAAAACTAAAAAAGTTCAATAGTATCTACTGGAATGTGCTTTACAAGTGTGTATTCACAAAGCAACAGAATACTAGTTTGCTCATTCCACACCAGTTATTTTCTGTTGTCTCAAGTCCCATTTCTCCTATTTGATTCTCTCTTTTCAAAATGCTTGAGGGCTTAGGTGTTACTTTTCAACTAGCAACACCAGGAAAAAAATCACTAATATAGAAAGAGAAAACCTAAGAAAAGAAAACACAGAAATGCTTATGCAGACACTAATCATTACCTAGAAAAAAGCTCAGGACTTTTGACGGAAAGAATTAAGCTAAGTGCTACCATAAGACAATATGTCTTTTTTTCTTTAAAGAATATGAAGTAAAATGACAATATGTCATTAAGTTGTTCAAACACAAACATTTGTCTTCTTAAAAACCTAAGTCGTAGGGATCAGGATATACCTATCTAGTAGCCTTTGGTGATCAGAAGTTGCTTCATCGACTGAAGGTATGTCTCCATTTATTCTAGGAACATGCTGCAAGGTTAATAAAACAAATTGTTTTAAGAAACTAAAGCGACAGTCAAGAAGGTATATCCACACAAAAAAGCCTACATGCTCAAGCTGAAGGCTTCAAATTGCAGTTCATTCAAACATACCAAGCGTATATATATATGTATGATACATCTCTGTATATGACTGTAAAGGGAATTTCACCTAACGTCTCTATCTTTATCAGGCACAACTCATTTCTCATTATTCTTAAAAAGACGAACATGGTTTATCATATTCTTTAATATTGTATATGCGGTATCCAGATGAATAGAAATAATCAGGTAGCTGCTGATTTAAGAGGTTAATGTTCTGATGATATTAATTCAAGAAAGCAAGTCCTATAAGTAATCAGAGCCAAGTAAATGGTCCTCGTACACAAAGTAAATTAGTGGTCTCGATAATCACACAAAACAGCCACTCAAAAAGTTACCATGAAAGTCCCAAAGAAGAGGGGAATTCCAAGCTCATTAAAGCTTCTACAATTTACTAACAGACACAACACTTACAGGAACAGCACTCAGCTGGTTTATTCTCTTCCCTACTTCTCCATCAATCTCGAATTCATCTTGTATGTCTAATGTGTATGTATACTCTTCTCCATCATATGATCTGTCGCCAAGACTAGAGCAAGAACCTGAGGGCCCTACATCATCAGCTTCTAGGCCAGTATCATGCCCTGTAAATCATAGATATATACATAATACATATATATTAACAAATGTTTAAATTCAAGAAACAATCACAAAACTGAAAACAAGAAAGAAGCGTACCAGCATAGTACTCCCTTGGAGGACCATGCCAATGTTGTACACTGGTGGAGGCTTGCAAGTACTGCTGATCTGCATGTGAAGATTCAGCATCTTCTGCAATAGACAACTCTGACAGTTCTTCTTGTAGAGATTGAGCAATAAGCTCATCACTGTCAATGTTGCAATATGATGGTTGATAGTGGTTTTCTCTGGCATATTGTTCATGACAGATTTCAATGTCATGCTGCCTACTGTCACCGTAATAGTTGGAACTAAAAAGTTGGTCCACGTCAAGAAAACTAAGAACCCCACGAGCAGCATCAGATTCCGGTTCACACATGATTATATCTTTCAGAAAAAATTGCCAAAGTCAAAACCTTTTCTCACCTCTAAATTGGATGTATCACTTGTACTTGAATAGAGCACGTTACTGAAGGGCTCAGATAAGAAGGATAAGATATTCTGACCTATTGGTTAGATCATATAAAATCACTGGATAAATAATGATATTATGTTAGTACAGAGCAGTCGATTGCTTCGATTGGGACACCTTAACACTGAGTATTGTTTCCTTTTCTATATGTGCCAAGCATTTAACAAACCAGATGTGGTACAATTCATACATGATAGTGTGGATATGATCAAAGGATTACATTATTTTCCATGGAAATATTTTCATTTGTTGGAAAAAACAATTCAGATTCCAAGACCAAGCATACACATTGTTTAAAGAGTTAGGTTTTTTACTTTCCGCACTATACTAAATGCTAGTTTCATTTTAAGTGATTGTTTCACTGCACATGCATATTAAATAGCTATTTTGACTTGCTTTTATATTGATCAATATAGCCATCACCACTGAGAATACTAACAGAGAATTTTTTGACTCACTTTTAACAACCAAAACATTGTTTATCAGTTTTGAGTTCCGTAATTTGGCATCTCAGTGTCTGAAATTCAGTTAACTGTTTGTGGTGAGCATATTATTTCCTGTAGTTAATTGGAGACAGACAAATTCCCCACATATTATCATCCAGAGTTTAACAAGGACTACTAAGTACAACATGAACAAAATCTTGTCAATGTTCTTGAAATAAAGATTCTACTTAAGATTGCCTTCTCCCCACGTTCCAGGCATCATATTCTGAATGCTGTTTGGAATCAACAAAATATTGTTTTTGTTTTTTAACAGTTTGAGAATGGAAGTTCACGCATGTACTTCTTTATCGCCAAAAGCCTGGTAATGGTACCAGAATAATGTTTCAATAGAACTATAGCTACATATAGCCGCCAGCTCAATTGCTGAAAATCATTCCATCCTTCTCCATACCCCCAAGTTCCTACAAATATATCAGACATTATTTTCATCTCTAATTACTAGTTATCATCACGAAGCACCACTGCAACCTTCCTGTACTACTATAATATAACTGTTATAACCAACTAAAAAGTTGATCTTGGAAGCATTTTACTTCTGTAAAACATTTTGGGGAAATACCAACAACAACTTACCTTGATAAAAGAACTAAAGCGTGAAAAAGAGAAACCAGAGGATGAACTTAACCTTTACCCCATGTTTGGATGGTTGTTTCCCGTGGTTCATTATAGTATTGTTTTCTACGAAATCATGTTTGTTTCCATTGTTCTTAAAATTATGTGGTATGGTGTTGTAATTCCGTGGTTAAATAACCATGAAAAAGCTCAGTTTTTATAACCACGGATTTGGTGGTTTTGTATTTCATTTCCCCATTATACCTCACCCCACGCACCCACCTCTATCACACCTAAATCCACCCACACCCACCCAACCCCTCCCGCCACCATTCTACCACCCACCCCGCTCTATCACACCCAAACCCCAACCTCTACCACCCACCCCCACACTACCACTCACCACCACCCACGACCCACGACCCCTCACTACCACCCACCCTTACCCATGACCCCTCACCACCACCACCTACTTTTTTTAAATTTTTCATTTTATTCTTTACCTTAATTTTATTAATATATAAAAATCAATTTGTAATTAGGGTGGAGGGTATTTTAGTAAACTTACATGTTATTATACAATAACATACAATCAAACCAAACAATAAAAATATCACTAAACCACAACAAACGATACAGTCTATTTGACATTGTGTTCATTAATACAGTACAATACCATACTATACCATACCATAATGCCCATTAATGAACCACGGGAAAAAACCATCCAAACAAAGGGTTAAAGTCATTGGCTCACCAGCCTAATTACCTAAAAGTTATTGTTCAGTATTGCGAAAAAATAAATGTTTTCCTTGATGATATCATTTTTCTTCGCAAATATCCAAACTCTTACTCCATATTACTTGTTTCATCAATATTTCGACATTGGTTCAACCTTTATTAATAAAAAATGTCACCAAAATACTATCTGCCTATCCTATCGACCACCTTATAGAATTGCCAACTTCATATCCAACAAAACACCAGAAAAAAGACTATTTTTTACGAAAAATAGTCTCCTTTTAAAAAAAATCAAGTAATACAAACAAAAAAAATAATTTCTTCATTTATGACCATCCATAGTTTTAATTTCTCCATTGACTTTCAAAATTTTAAAATTCAGTCTAATTCTTCATTTATCACCCAACTAATAGAAACAAAATATTAAAAACCTAATCTCTAATTCTTAAATACAAAAAAATAACGCCCCCGCCAAAATCCAAAAAATAAATAAAACAGAATACACTAAAACCTGAATGTCTATACTTACAACAACAACATACCCAGACAAAACGTCTATACTTAAAGACAAATACAAAAATACCATCTCCCTATTGACGAAGTTATTCGAAACCTTATCATACATCAAAAAACTCGGAAAACAAAATATAATCATGAACTTGAATTAATCACAAATCAATTAGAAAAAGTATAATAAAAAACTGACCTTTAAACTTCAATTCGATTGCACTGAAAAAGATGATAATTATTATTATGGAGGAATTTAAGAGAAAAGGGCAAATTAAAAAGAGAAATGAATTTATAAAGTGTTGATTGAATTGAGTTGAGTTGAGTGTGTGTACGGGGGATGGGGATGGGGTTTGCCTTTTGAGTACAATCAAAGATACCGTTGCTTTATACCGCCCTTTCTAAAAACTCTCCCCTTTATTTTTTTAATTTATATTTATATTTATATTTATATTTATATTTATATTTATATTTATATTTATACGATCAAATCACTTATAAAATAATCGGTAAAAAACAAAGAAGCACTTGATAGGAATTAGTACCCATTTAGTATGTCTACTCTAAATTAGTCGAGCGATATTTATTCCAAATCATATTAATTTTCGTATTTTTCATTTATATGCCTCTTAAAAAATTATTAATAAAAGTAGCATTTTGATTAAAATGGTTTACTATATTATATGTCCTCAATAAGTATTTATTACTGTAGAATATATTTATGCCAATATATCAATGATAAATATTATAATTAATACAAAGAGTAAATTAAGAAAAAACTACTTAACTTTATTTTGATAATGACAAGTTGAGCCAAAATTCGTATGAGACAGTTGTACAAATTATGGTATGACGCATGACAACTAATACTGAGTCAAGTCCAGGGCAGTCTGAGGTGAAACCGGTAGCATTCAAACGAGGCCAGGAGCATCATGCACATATGTGGTGCCGATAACTTAGAAGGTCAAAGGAATTGTTTTGAGTTGCAACATGCGGTAGTTACTGGATCGGTCCTACGTCTTCTAGTAGGGTCATAAAGGAATTTATGGCTATAATAATTGTCTAATTATTACAACATTCATTTTTCTGTATTAATGAGAGCATATTTCATGGGACATGTACCCGTGTAGCTCATGTATAAATAGGACACATTGTTTCATTGTAAGGCATGACATTCAAGTTATTACAATACACTTACTCGTATTCTCTTAATTATTATGTTTGCATACGAGTTGTCGTAACTTTGTCCAGAAGTTATCACAAAGCTCGGGCTAATTACTACTTTCTTAATGTTATTATTGTCAATTTACAATATATTCTTTCTATAATTGTTATCAAATCTGTCACTTGAGATCCACGTGTCCTTGATCATGTATACAAATTCAATTGTATCGTTTATGGGTAAACAGTTTGACGCCCACCGTAAAGCTTGAACAATTGTGGTGTCACAAGTGAACCCCTCTACTAACCTAATTTTCTCAAGTCTTGTTTTTTGTTCATAACAAACAAGTGACAATAGTAGGATAACATAGAAGCAATAACAACATCAAGGACAACACAAGCAACGTTCCACTCGGATTGGATGGTTTGCTAGTAGGGACCACGATACTAGAGGACCCGATGTTTACAGATGGAGTTATTTCCAGAGGCAGACAGACTCGGCATGAGGATGTTCCCAACAACGAAACACCTGAAGAAGCCATACAAAATTTGAGGATGTAGAATGTTGCTATGAGTGAGTAGTTGGAGCGTCTGATGCGATTTCAAGTGGAGTATATGTCCAAAAATACTGGCAGTATTCTAACAAATGAACCGATGCTTCCACCAAATGGTAATGGAGAAATCGGTAATGACCACGGTAGATCAAGAAATGATGGTTCGGAAAGCGAAGCCGTCCCCAAAAATTCATTTAAGGAACATGTTTTGAAATTCATGATAGATATAACAAACAAAGTCAACAACAACGCATGTATGCGTAAAAATTGCCAAGGAATTCCGCATCGTTCACCAAATATCGGGGCCTTCGTGGTCGACGCCCGGATGTCGAGATATATTTAGTTGACGATAAGCTGTGAGGTCAGGCTCGAATCGATTCCCAAAAGGTTCAAAATGCCTATTGTAGCCAAATATGATGGAACTACTGATCCACATGAGCACATAACAGACTATGTTATGGCTATAAAAGGAAATGATCTAAGGGAATACGAAATATAATCGGTTCTGATCAAGAAGTTTGCTGAAACACTTGCTAAGGGAGTTTGACATGTTATTCACTCCTCCCTGAACACTTAATCGGATCATTGTCCCAGATTGCTGACATGTTCATAAAAGCTCATGCGGGGGCTCACAAGGTGAAGACGCGTGTTATACCCCGTATTTCCAGAGTATGTACGTAAGGGAATACGTACAAAAGTTTAGCCTTAAAGATTAGGCCAAGTTCGAAATTGTGCACAACTCGATTAAAGAATCGTTTTCCGACGAAACGTTTCCACGACTTCGTAGGATAAATTCCGCTATGCCATTTCTAATTTTTGCGGATTTTTCCGAGAGACGAACATTTTGGGACCAACGGAGGCGACACTTGGCACCCTCCAATGGTGGACTTCAAATCGCCCATTTGGACGAATTGGCAAGAATGGCACGTTTTTGTGCCTTGCACAAGTCGAGAGTTGGTAGGATATTTGTGTATAGTTAATCCTCACCCTACACTTGCCTTGCACTTGTCTAAATCTCGCCATTGGTTGACCACTTCGACCTATAAATACCCCCTTAAGATGAAGAGTTCTTCATCCACAAAGCTTTCCAAGTCTTGAAAATCCTCTCCTCTCCCTTTGTAGATCTTTTCGCCCAACACTCCTCCCCTCCTCGCAAGGCCCTCGCCGAATACCCCTAGCCTAGCCAAAAATCTACCCTCCCTCGTAGAAAAGTTGCTTCTCATTGTTATAATGCCCAAAATACCACAGCCCAAATACCTTACTACTTAGTAGAAGTTGTGAAGAACTTCTAAGGTTTCTCGAGCATACAACTTAGTGAGCAAAACTTGCTCAGCGCGACTTTTCTAGGATATTATTGGGCTTACCGAGGTAACTAATCCTAACCTCTTTTTGAATTAGAGAATACTTACTGTAGTAGTATTAGAATAAGTATCAAATACTTAGAAGAATATCACGTATAGAATTGAACTGTTACCACAGTAGGGGTTTAAAGAAGAATAATCAAATCAGATTTACATAGATTGTTTTCACGAGACTTATATAGCTCACCGCAGGGAAGTCTCGCCCGACTTTCCGTAGAATTATGAACCTCTGCTTAGAATGACCATCGAGTAGTCTTTGATAGATATCCGTGACTATTATAGTCGACTTCTGCGCGACATATTCAACTCGCGTGGTTTTACGGTAAGGTATGTGATTCTTCCTAAAGCATGATATTTTACAATATATATATAGTACGGTAGACGCATACGTGTTAATCGAATAATAACTACGGCAATGTCTTTGACTTAAGCTCGAATAATACTTACGGTAATGCCTCACTTAAGCTCGAATAACACTTACAGAATGCCTCACGGCTAAGCCCGAATAATAAAGATCCAAAGCATTTCAAAAGAATCTCAATCATTTTTAATGTAAGAGAACTAACTGGTTTTTAAAATGTGCTTAAGAGTTATACTAGCTTTATGGGAAGTTGAGTATAACCACTTAAGATCGATACAAGAAACAAGTTTGACTATGTGTGTATAATGGACTTAAATTGAATTGTGAAAAGAATAATAAGATGGTTTGATAAGTAGACATGATATGATGCTATGTGTGTTAGTCTTTGTAACGCTTGTGAAAAATAGTATTCTTGTTGTGGCTTATGTTGTTTAAAGATGTTCATTACGTTAGTGTACCATCACTCACCTCTTGAGACGATACCGGGTTAAGCCGCTCCGACGCGGGGTAGACTCGCGGTGCGGGACCATGATTCGAGAATACCTCACGCGGGTCCGTGGGCCTACGCGAGCTACGAGAGTTCCGTGGTTAGTATGCGGGTTATGCCTCACGCGGTCTATGTGGCCATGCGCGACAACGAGTCGGTGCGACGCCGAGGAGTAGCTACCGACGCGGGTTATACCTCACGCGCCCACGTGAGTGGCATGCGACCGAGTCCAGGATTAGGCTTGCAGAGTGATAATACGCGCGAGTGGCCTGCTTCAATCATTCGCAGCCTAGAAAAGACCTATTACGCTTTACCTATCATTGCTCTTGTTTGTGATGTGCACTATGCGGGTTCCTCGTTGTTTCATACATACTTGCAAAACTGCTTTTAAAATGATATGTTTCATTTAAGTATTTTACGCTTTCATATACTTAGTAATTGCATCGACCTCCTTTCTGCTCATGCCGCAGGTGGCAAAGCAGTGCTAGATCCACATTCTTAGATCTCTACGTTGGTGTCGAGCTCCATCTTTTCCGAGGCTCTACTGGGTATGATCTCCCAGAGATAGTTTTGTATGCCAGGTATGGCGGGCCCCGTCCCCGCCATAGTTGTATATTTCCTGAGGTCTGTAGTCATGCGATTGTTTGATGTAATCGCTAAACCATGTTTATATATATACGCCGAAAGGCGATGTTTTCTCACATAAATCGTGGTCCTATTTTATAAACTGTTTCATGTCTTGCTTTATATTTCCGCCGATTACTCGATGTATGACTACTGGGTGCCGGTAAGACACCCCACGCCCCGAACGGGTCGTGACAAAAGTGGTATCGAGCGCTTAATCCTGGAAAGTGTCTCGCTGCATCCGTATCTAGTAGAGTTCGACATGTTGTCGCACCACACCAATAATCGTGAGGCTATAGGATATTTAGGATTGGTTTCATTCTTCTCATTCAGAGATCGTGCTTGTAGCCGTGTTATAGGTCGGACCCTCTAACGTATTCCTTTCCGTAATGCTTATGCCTCCACGTAAGGCAACCCGCCCGTAAGGCATGGCGGAGTCGCTAGCAGACACCCAGAGTCACGAGGGCTCGTGCCCGCCATACCGCAGACGGCGAGTTCTATGACGCCGCCAAAATTTCAAAGAGACCACGCACCCACACCTCGCCCCACACCGGGCGGAGGAGTTAGGCAAAGGAGACGGCCCGCCTTTGGCTAAAGTCAGGCCCGACACGAGAGATCGACGCGGCAGCCTCCAGCCCGGGCCGCACCCGTGGTACACCCGAGGCGTATAGTTTGAGGCTACGAGATTTCTTGAGTCAGAGCCCGCCAGAGTTTTACTGGTCGAGGCCGAGGATGATCCGCAGGAGTTCATCCGTCGCCTTCAGAGGATCACGAGGTGATCAAGGCCTCGAGACAGAGTCCGTGACTGGTTCGCGACGCGCGTGATACCGCAATCGATTGGTTTGATTCACGGGAGTTATCCCGAGGAGAGCACGCGTCCCCGCCTACTGGGATGAGTTCTCGAGGCTTTCTCACTCACTTCTTGCCTCCACGCATTTGCGAGGGCGCGGGCGGATAGATTTTTACCATCGAGGCGCAGGACGACCGCCGTGAGTACAATGTCGAGTTTGATTCATCGCTCGATATGTCCCAAAGATTGGTAGCAGATATGGAGGATAGGTACACCGCTATGTCACCGGCAGACGACTATATGGCGAAGTCACGCGGGGTTTTCTCCACCGTATGGACATTACCCGCACGCAGCTCACGCCTCGACGCGGCGAGCGCAGGTCGACGGTCGACGCATAAAGAAGCAGAAGGCGCCGTGACGAGGGTCTTCGTGGTTATCGTGGGCGGCCTCAGCAGCCTAGGTTCGCACCACGCCACCAGAGCACTCCCGCACCGCCCTCAAGACCCCAGAGTTTTCGAGGCGCACTGAGGCCCTGTGGCTTCGACGCCCGCAGTAGCAGAGATCGCCGACGACCACCTCTGGGCCGACGCAGATCCCATTACGGGAAGTGTGGTACTACTTTGAGCTTGTTACGCGGCTGCCAGGTCACTTTGCGGATCGTCCGACCGGGGCCACGCGGTGGTAGGCTCACCTTCAGTGTTGCCGCTCATCATCTCCTACGCTTACTCGCCCGAGGCGTGGTGCTCACGGGTCGCCAGGTCGCGGCAGAGGTCGTGGCTCGTCCAGCTTCTAGCGGTCCTCGAACCGCATTTATGCTTGTCCACCGACAGATCGTGAGGCCTCACCGATGTCGTCGTGTACCTTATCGGTTCGGTTCACGTGTATGCTTTGATAGATCCGGTTCTACTCCCCATATATCTCCCTTGTTGCTAGTAGGATAGTGGATAGAGCCCGAGTCCATAGACCCTTTCGAGGTAGCTACGCCAGCTGGTGATTCGGTGGTAGCTCGGCGGGTATATAGAGCTTGTCCCGTGACCATTTACGCCGCCGACCAGCCGACTTGATAGAGTTGGAGATGATTGACTTCGACGTGATTATGGGACGGATTGGCTAGCTTGCTACGCCAATGTAGACCGCAGAGAGAGTAGTACGGTTCCGCTTCGGCGAGCCGGTTGTTGAGTGAGCAGATCGCCGGCGGTGGTAGGTTTATTTCCTACCTCGGCTAGGAAGACGCGCAGGCGGGTATATCTACCATCTCGTCGTGTTTGATAAAGCCGCGCACCAGATTTTCCGATTCAGAGTCACGAGTTCCCGACGCGTGTTTGATGACCTCCGGGTATCCTCCCGAGAGGAGATCGAGTTTTGTATTGACATATTGCACACACTGCCTATTTCCATTCCGCCATACGTAATGGCGCTGCCGAAGCCGAGAGAGTTGAATGATCACTTAGAGATTTGCCGGAGAAGCGGCTTCATCAGCCTAGTGTTTCTCCCAGGGAGCGCCAGATTGTTCGTGAAGAAGATCGACGCCGCACGTGTGTTGATTACGGTGAACAAGGTGACCATTAAGAACGAATACCCTTCCTGTGATTGATGATTTGTTCGACCATTGCGAGGTGCGAGATGTTTCTCCAAGATTGATCCGCGATCGCTATCATCAGTAGTCGAGAGGTGGATGTCCCTAGGATCGCATTCGGACGTGCAGACGCATTATGAGTTGTGGTCATGTCTTGGTTGACCAATGCTCCGCGGTATTCATGGATTTGATGAACCGAGTGTTCAAACCATTTTTGGACACGCTTGTGATAGTGTTCATTGATGATATCTTGGTTTATTCTCGCCAGCAGAGCACGCGAGCATTTGGCGATCTGGCCGAGCTTCTCCAGACTGAAGCAGACGCCAAGTTTTCCAAATGTGAGTTTTGGTGACTTGATGGCGCTTGGGCATATTGTCGGCTGATGGCATTCGAGTGATACGCCAAAATCGAAGCGATCAGACTTGGCCGAGACCTACTACCCGACGAGGTTCGCAGCTTTCGGGCCTTGCAGTTATTATCGGCTTCGTGGAGAAGTTTGCTTTATCTTCGCACCATTGACTAGCCGACTCGTGGCGCAAAGTTCCAGCCGGGATCGACGCTTGGAGCGGTTTCGAGCTTTGAAAGAGAGATTGACGATCGCCCGCTTTACTTCCGCAGGTCCAGACGGTTATGTTGTGTATTGTGACGCGTCGCATCGGGTTGGGATGTGTTGACGCAAAGATGGCAGAGTTATAGCATATGCATCCCGACACCAAGAAACACGAGAGGAACTACCCCACCCATGATTCGAGTCGCACCGTGATTCACGCCAAGATCCTGAGGCACTATTTGTATGGGTTCACGTGGATATTTATACGCACCACAAGAGCCTCCAAAGATATCTTCACCAGAGGAGCCGAACTTACGGCAGAGGCGGTGGTTAGAGTTGCTTAAGGATTACGATGTTGATATCCCGTACCACCCGGGAAGGCCAATGTTGCGTACGCCTTAGTCGTAGGTCGATGGGAGCCTATCGGATGTGCAATAGAGAGGAGGGACATGGTTCGTGATTTGCATCGCTTAGCGAGCCTTGGTGTCCGCTTGATTGATTCTCGATAGCGATGGGGTTAGAGTTCGTGAGGTTGCCGAGTCTTCCATCGTCGGCGAGGTGAAGAGGCAACAGCTCGAGGATCCACTTTGATTCGATATCGCGATACGCCTCTTCGAGGCGCGGTCTTGAGTAGCAGATGGGGTGCTAAGGTTTGAGGCGCATCGTGTTCCGATGTTTCGTGACTTCGCAGCAGTTCGGGAAGCACACGTACGCATACTCTATCCATCCGGTCGACCAAGATGTACCACGACCTTAGATCGTGTATTGGTGGATGGCTTGAAGAGAGCGTTGCAGAGTTCGTAGCTCGCCCGTGTTGTCGCCAGTGAAGGTAGAGCACCGCAGGCCCGGTGGTTTGTTACGCACGATTGAGATCCCGACCGGAAGTGGGAGGTAATCAACACGGACTTCATCACAGATTACCTCGCACTCGGAGGAGACATGATTCTATATGGGTTATCGTCGACGGTGATTTAAATCAGCCAACTTTCTTCCCGTCAGACGACTTTTCTACCGAGGATTATGCGGACTTTACATCCGAGAGATCGCCGATCGCATGAGTCCCTACTGATCATATCGCATGTGGAGCCCGCCACGCTAACTTCCTGAGGTCCTTCCGCAGGGGTTTAGTGGACGCAGTGAGCCCGAGTCGCATTTCATCCACGCAGCAGACGGACAGAGCGCACTATCCGCACTCTTGAGGATACGTCGCGAGCCCTGTTATTGACTTCAGTGGTAGTTGGGAGGATCATTTGCCTCTAGTTGAGTTCGCGATAATAATAGCTACCACTCCAAAGATTCGGATGGCGCCATGAGGCCTTGTATGGGAGGAAGTGCAGATCGCCTATAGGTTGGTTCGATGTGGGCGAGTGCTAGTGGGACCAGATTTGGTACAAAGCAGTGGATAAGGCGGCTTATCCGAGAGCGCTATCGACACTCGAGTCGGCATGTGTCGACGCAGATCATCGCCGTCGATCTTGAGTTCGAGGTTCATGATTGGTTTTCATAAGGTGTCACCCACGGCGGTGTGATGAGATTCGGAAGAAGGAAACTCACTTCAGTACATCGGGCCGCTTCGCATTGTCCGCAGGTAGGCAAGGTTGCCATGAGTTGATCTGCCGTCCGATCCGAGGCAGCAGATCCGCTTTTTCACGATCTACGCCGGCGAGATGTATCGGATCCATCTAGGGTGCACCCGATCGACGATGTCCGTGTGATCGGCGGGTTATCGTATGAGGAGATTCCCATAGCGATAGTCGATCGTCGAGTTAGCGCTCATGACGAAGGACGTGGCTTCCACCAAAGTCTTGTGGGCGAACGAGCTCGCAGAGAGATGACGTGGGAAGCCGGCGAGACATGAGGCGTAGTATCTCACCTATTCCCCACACCTCCGTAATTCACTTTCCTACTTGTAAATTTTCGTTATCGTTATGCCTAAGTGTTGTTTTGTGGCCGCGTGGCATTTGCAAACCGCTTAAGTTATGAAGAATCTTATCGTTAATCGCTCAGGAAGGAACATTCGACGAATGTTTCTAAATGGGGAGAATGTAATACCAGTATTTGCAGTATGTACGTAAGGGAATACGCATAAAAGTTTAGCCTTAAAGATTAGGCCAAGTTCAAATTGTGCACAACTCGCTTAAAGAATCGCTTTCCGACGCAAACGCTTTCCACATTTTCGTAGATAAATTCCGCTATGCCATTTCTAATTTTGCGATTTTTCCGAGACGAAACATTTTGGACCAACGAGGCGACACTTGGCACCCTCCATTGGTGGACTTCAAATCGCCCATTTGGACGAATCACAAGAAATGGCACGTTTTTGTGCTCAGGCACAAGTCGCGAGTTGGTAGATATTTGTGTATAGTTAATCCTCACCCTACACTTGCCTTGCACTTGTCTAAATCTTGGCCATTGGTTGGCCACTGACCTATAAATACCCTTAAGATGAAGAGTTCTTCATCCACAAAGCTTCCAAGTCTTGAAAATCCTCTCCTCTCCCTTTGTAGATCTTTTCGTCCAACACTCCTCCTCCTGTGAAGGCCCTCGGCCGAATACCCCCTAGCCTAGCCAAAAATCTACCCCTCCTTGGTAGAAAAGTTGCCTTCAGTATTGTTATAATGCCCAAAATACCCTAGCCCAAATACCTTACTACTTAGTAGAAGTTGTGAAGAACTTCTAAGGTTTCTCTGGAGCATACAACTTAGAGCAAAACCTTGCTCAGCGCGACTTTTCTAGGATATTATTGGCTTACCGAGGTAACTAATCCTAACCTCTTTGAATTAGAGAATACTTACATGTAGTAGTATTAGAATAAGTATCAAATACTTAGAAGAATATCACGTATAGAATTGAATCATACCACGTAGAAGGGTTTAAAAGAAGAATAATCAAATCAGATTTACATAGACTGTTTTCACATGAGACTTATATAGCTCACCGTAGGAAGTTACGCCCGACTTTCCGTAGAATTATGAACCCTCTGCTTAGAATGACCATCGAGTAGTCTTTGATAGATATCTGTGACTATTATAGTGACTCTGCGACATATTCAACTCGCGGTGGTTTTCACGGTAAGTATGTGATTCTTCCTAAAGCATGATATTTTACAATATATATATAAGACGGTGACGCATACGTGTTAACCGAATAATAACTACGGTAATGTCTTTGACTTAAGCTCGAATAATACTTACGAATGCTCACGCTTAAGCTCGAATAACACTTACTAGAATGCCTCACGCTTAAGCTGAATAATAAAGATCCAAAGCATTTCAAAAGAATATCAATCATTTTTAATGTAAGAGAACTAATCGGTTTTTAAAATGTGCTTAAGAGTTATACTAGCTTTATGGGAAGTTGAGTATAACCACTTAAGATTGATACAAGAAACAAGTTTGACTATGTGTGTATAATGGACTTAAATTGAATTGTGAAAAGAATAATAAGATGGTTTGATAAGTAGACATGATATGATGCTATGTGTGTAGTGTCTTGTAACGCTTTGTGAAAAATAGTATTCTTGTCAGGCTTATGTTGTTTAAAGATGTTCGTTACGTTAGTGTACCATCACCACCTCGAGACGATACCGGGTTGTCGCCTCCGACGCGGGTAGACTCGCGGTCCGGGGACCATGATTCGAGAATACCTCACGCGGTCCGGGGGCCTACGCGAGCTACGAGAGTTCGTGTTAGTATGCGGGGTTATGCCTCACGCGGCCTACGCGCTACGCGACAACGAGTCCAGACGACGCCGAGGAGCTACCCTCGACGCGGGTTATACCTCACGCGCCCACGAGTGGCCTACGCGACCGAGTCCGTGATTAGGCTTGCAGAGTGATAATACGCGAGTGGCCCCGTCAATCATTCGCACCTAGAAAAGACCTATTACGCTTACCTATTGTTGCTCTTGTTTGTGATGTGCACTATGCATGTTCCTCGTTGTTTCATACATACTTGCAAACTGCTTTTAAAATGATATGTTTCATTTAAGTATTTTACGCTTTCATATACTTAGTACTGTTATCGACTCCTTCTGGGCCGCGTTCATGCCGCAGGCAAAGCAGTGCTAGATCCACATTCTTGATCTCTACGTTGGTGTCTGAGCTCCATCTTTTCCGAGGCTCTACTTTGGGTATGATCTCCTGTCAGAGATAGTTTTGTAGTCAGGATATGGCGGGCCCTGTCCCGCCATAGTTGTATATTTCCTAGAGGTCTCAGTCATGTTGCAAAGGTTTGATGAATCGCTAAACCATGTTTATATATATATGCCGAAAGGCGATGTTTTCACATAAATCGTGTCCTATTTTATAAATCGTTTCATGTCTTGCTTTATATTTCACTGATTACTGATGTATGACTACTTGGCGCCTGCAGTGCACGACCACGCCCCGAACGTCGTTACAACGCGGAAAGCAGATATCTTTCGTATTGCGCAAAGCGGATATCTTTTGTATTTCCCCCAAAAGGGATCATGTATTTACAGGACGAGTAGTCCCTCATAATCTTAAAAGAACGAAATAAAAAAGTCTTCGCTCATTCTCCGTTTGAGTTGTACGGTGAAAAAATGTTTAAGGCAAAACCTAACTCGAAAGTCATTGGCCCCCTAAAAACTGCTTCAAATAGCACGACAAGGGCATAGAGCCTCCATGTGTGCAGGTCATTTGAACCTTTGTGCCTTTACATGAGGTTGAGACGACTTCCCTATCAGCACCGAAAATAAAATATCTTCTGTTATTTCAAAATTGGATATCTTAAATCCCAATTTCGCGCTAGCATTTCCAAATGTGACATTCCCGTATTGGGTCAAGACAAGATGACCTCACACACAACTTGCAAAAATTACATAAGCGTGCATCGGTCGTCAAACCTTGACTTAAATAACAAACGCTCAAATATTAACATAGTTCCGGCAAATTAAAAAACCAACAAATCATTATATGATCACAATAAATAGTATTTAATTAGTGGAGCGTGAAACTTTTATTATTAGAGGTTCAAATGCACTAATAGTATTTAATTAATACCCTTGTAAATGTTGTAGTATGTCCAAATAATTATCGTTTGGTAAGACCAAAATGAAAAAAAAAATACTTCACTAACGCTTAATTTTAATCGTGTTGTTATTAATAACTGAATAAATATTACACTGGATAGCATATTCATTTATGCTTAGATACCTTTGAAACCAGTTAAGTTACCATGATTAACTCTTTCACAATTATGTCGGACCGGGATATGAAGCTCCTGGGGTGGGAGATACACCTTTTGGAAAAATTGATGCTCAGGTAATATGTTTAAGAAGAAGAAAGATAGGGAAATATATTTTGGAATCTCTTTATTTATACTCATGTACCCTCAACGAGGATCAATGTTCAACATATTCTGGTGAACTATTTAAGGCAAAGATTATACTAAATAATTAATTAATTAATTAAATATGAACATGGAAATCTTCCAGCCGTATTCAATTTTCCTTTTACTTGTCCAAAATCACTGTATCTTTGTGAACATTCAATTCTTGTCTATTACTTGTCCACACGTTTCTATTTTTATTTTTTAGTGTATCAGATATTTGTAAATTTTATTTTTTGATCTGATATTTGACCTAATACATTTATCTCGTAATTAATGAAAGATATGTGTTTTTAGTCATTTTATAGAAGAATATATTGTATTTAAACTATCTTTAAAACTATATTACCTCAAATACAAAAGTAACATTTACGTAGATAATTTTTTGTTGACGGCGAATCCGCACACGCTTCTTTCGAAATACAAGACAGAAACCCTGACCGACGCAATACCGCAAAACCACGCCGGTCGCTTAAACCACACTGGCAGTTCGTGTAGAATAAGTTCCCCAAAGAGACGTAAGCATGCATCAGACGTTACCCTGGGGTTTCGAACTTGTGATCAAGCTCTCCCACACCACCCAATGAGGATACCCTCTGCCTTCAAGACCAACTGGTCTAGGGCTTCGGATGACATATACGTAGATAATTAAATAGTGTAACGATTGAAAATTCGATAAATTTGTGTAGAATAGTAAGCAAAATAATTAAAAGCGATCTACTTCAATTAAATTGGAGGTTCAATATACTTTGCAAAAATACTACAAGGATTAAAACAAGAAATTACTGATTATTAAGGGATGAAAATTGTTTACCTCTATAAGAAAAGACTACTACTTCTATTAAGTAATATTTTATTTTTAAAGTTCAGGGTTATTTTATTGCGGATAATGTCTAATATTATTGTAAAAAATAAACGTATTTGAAATAGGATGGATTAGTCTAAAACATTTTACCTAACTTTTTTAATTAGTGGCAAACTACAGGCCTAACCTTATCAACATGAAGCCAATCGCCATTAAGTTTCCATTTTTGGGAATTCTCTTTTCTTTTTGTTGCTTGTAAGCTTTCATTCTTTCTCCAAAATAGAAACAAAGAAATAAACGCTCTCACTTTTCTCAAGAGAGAAAAATATTGTTGCTTTGAAACATGGGTCATTGGCACGTATATAACACCAATCACTTTAATGGTGCCAAATATTTAAAGTTTTAAACTATAGTCACAATTTATAATATATTTAATTTTAGCGATTTTATTGCGGTAAAAAATTATTCACATCCATTATTTATATCAAATCAATGAATGGTACATCTCTTAACTCGCGATGCTATTGCTAAATGAAAGAATTAATCTCTTAATTATTCTTATTAATAAAAGACATATATATACAAGTTACACTAAGACGATTCTATTTCTATTCTATCTACAAAATCCTACTATATTTGAAGACTAACTTTACAATTATGGTAATATTACACTACTAATTAAGGTACAAACTTAAGTCTAATATTTACCAAATATACAAGGAAAAGGGAAGGCCCCACGTGGTCCACTGTTGTCCGTGGACTGCCTGATGGGCTTTGCAGCCCATATACTTTAACACACACCCGCAAATATACGACGGCCTTCAGACGAGATCGTTTCTAAAATTTTCAAAAAGGACTGAGGGAAGCCTATTTGTAAAGATGTCTGCAATCAGATATATGGAAGGGACATGGCAGACGCGTACTTGTCCTTTAGCTACCTTCTCTCGAACAAAGTGAATATCCATCTCTATGTGTTTCAGACTGGTGTTGAATCGATTTTAAAGGTAGATGTCACTTATATTATCACGATAAACCAAGGTAGCCTTCTCAATAGACAACGGTTTCAATAAAGAAATTTCATAACCAACATGATTCGTAACCCACATCGTTACCCTCTATACTCTACCGCACTTGAACGTGAAAGCGTGGATTGACGCCGCGCACCGTGAGACCAAGTTATTATCTAAAAACACGCATCGCCCGCGAGCCCCGCGGCTCCGTAATCGTTCTTGCTGACGGTTGCCCCCGTTGTTGTCGCCACGATTCTTGCCATTATTCTTCTGATTCTGGCCCTTCTTACCACCCTCATTGTTGTGATTTTGGGTCACATTGGCTGTATTGGAAGGAGAAAAATTGGAAGCAGTCATCATGACGAGAGGACCGGCCCCAATAGCTACTTTCTTAGCCAATCCGGCTTCTTCCAAAGTAAGCATAGAACGGGCTTGATAAAATCCTGGCAGGGGGTTACTCTGACGAATAACCGAAGCAACACCGCTATAGGCCTCTGACAGGCATGCAGCCATATGAAGAACTAAACGACTATTAGAAACAGGAGAACTCACGTTGTTGAGTTGGTCTGCCAAGTCCTTGAGGAATTTGCAATAAGAAGAAACGTTTTGAAAACTCATCATAGCCACCTGTGAGAATTCATGCTCGAGGATAACAATTCGAGAATGACTGTTATCTTGGAATATGTCTCGAAATCGATCCCACGCCGACATAGCTGTGGAGTTGGGTTTCATAATTATCTGTAAAAGATTCAAGGAGATAGTGACATAAATCCACTGAAGAACCTTGGCATCAAGCATGACCCATAATTTCGGATGTGCTTCTTTAGTGGGCACAACGGTAGTAGAAGTAAAAGCCCTATCACCATCATTTGGAGGAGTTGGAGGAATGATGTGGTGGAAGACTTTCTGTGCCAATGCATGAATCTTAAATAATTCTGCCCACGTTCCATATTGAACGTTTTCTAGGTCAAGAACGATAAGGATGATGCTCTTGATGTTAGAAACTGTGAGGGCAGGATGAAAATTGTTCTTATCAGCCATAGGGAATAGAACAACAAGATTCGGATAAGGAAATTTGGGAGATAGAATTTTTTGGAGATAAGAGCCGCGGCTTTGGAAGAAATCCGAGAAGAGGACTGCAGCGCTAGGGCTAGAAAATCGAGAAAAGAATGAGAAATTTGAGGAGCGGAAGCAGGGTAAAGAGAACCTAGACTCTTGATACCATGAAAGAATTAATCCTTTGATTATTCTTATTAATGAAAGACATATATATACAAGTTACACTAGGAAGATCCTCTTCCTATTCTACCTATAAATCCCTATTCTATTTGAAGACTAACTTTACAATTATGGTAATATTACACTACTAATTAAGGTACAAATCTAAGTCTAATATTCACCAAATATACAAGGAAAAGGGAAGACCCCACGTGGTTCCACTGTTGTCCGTGGACTGCCTGATGGGCTTTGCAGCCCATGTACTTTAACACTAAACAACGGATATAAGTAAGTTTACGAAAAGCATATATAATTGTGCAATTTTTTCACAAATCTTGCAATACAAAAAAAAAGTAGCCACAAACGATTTCGGTTGCTAAACAATAAAATTTATATCGAGGAAGAGAATTTCTTTGTTCTTCTCTCTCCTCTATCCCTTCACCACAACGGTAACACACACACACCCTCCACCCCCACCCTCTCGGACGAAAATCTCATTTTGGTGCACCACTCCGATCGGTGATTGGTGACTAGGGTCCCATTCGCCGACGGGAATCACTGCGTTCTGACTAGGTTTCTGGTCAGATCTACACAAGTCTCAATTGTTCCGACAGGCTTCGGTGGTGAACACTGATTTTTCGGCAGGGAAAAATAATCCGGTAGTGACTTTCCAGTGAACAATATTCTCAGGCAGTGAACAATATCTTACGGTGAACGCCGCCAGACAACTATACGATGTTGCTCCGACCAGGTACTTGATTTTACGGTGAAAGAACAAGTAACAATACCGACAACGTTCCCGACTAGGGGTGAGCGGGTCCGGGTACCCTAACTTTTTTGAACTACCCGTACCCTACCCAGTAAAAGATCAGTTCCTAAATTTACTACCCGAAACATTGTTAGGCGATTTACAAATGCTCACGCAAGTGCACGTATCGTTTTACAAGTAATATAGTCTGTAAGACCGAATATCGTCCTCAGATACTGGTTTCTAAGTACCGTTCATCTATTTTATGTTATCTATTTGGCAAACGAGTATTGATTGGGGTTTTTGTCTAACTACTAGCTAAGTTACAGGTTTACGAGATATAAAAATAAAAGTGAGTAAGCTATAAGAAAAAGCAAGTAAGATAAATAAGTAAGCTAGATCTAAGATGAATAATGAATAATGTTAGAACAAGAGCTAAGGGTAGTATATTTGAGAGAGATCTTTTGTTACAAGTGTTGGCTTAGAGAGAATACATTGTGCCTTCTTTCTCTTCTAACTCTTGCATATATATGACATAGTTTAGACTAATATGCCCACTTAAATTTATGACGACGTAAGCATTCTGACGTTACTACGCCCACTGCACTGTGGCACTCTGATTTAGGGGGGCTAATGGGACACGAGTTGTTGGGAGTGGAGAACAACTGTATATATCCTTTGAGACCGTTGAGGTTTCCGAAACTATCAGACTTCTTTTATACGTCAATACTTGCGGAAGCGTTTCTCCCCAATACTTTATTATTGTTCATTTTAATTTGGTGATATGCATGGCTTTTGCTGGCTTAAATATTTAATAATGTTGTCATCGCGACGATATTGATTTCTCTAAATACATGCATGCCGTCAGCTTTATTGTACGTGAGTATAATGAAGTTATATAAAATTAGTTGTTTCATCACTGGAATTAAAAGCTTAAAATATATTCCATTATTAGGGGGAAAATAGAAAAAAAATATAGGTCGTAACCAATAATTGATCGATACAAGTTACACCACTTTCAAGAGCCAAAAGGCCACAACTCCTCATGCATTGTTAGCATTAAAAATGTTCGTTTAAAAAAAGAGCCAAAAGAAAACACAAATTTAACCGCTTCGTGTGATATTATTGAGATTTCTGTTCACGTTGTTAACATAACTGTAAAAAAAAAAAAAATTAGATAGCAATAGTCAAAAGATCACTCAAGTTATCCGCTCTGATCACTGGCTTGAAGCGCAGTGATCTCACGTTGGGTGATGTGGGAGAGCTTGGTTACAAGTAAACCTGTCAACCGGTCCGGATTGACCCGGAACCGGATCGGTTGACCCGGTAGTTTAACCGAACCGGACCGGTCCGGTAAGGGCATACCGGGTTGGGGGTTGGATTGACCCCCAACCTCAACCCGCACGGATTATGAAAAAACCCGGTAAGGCCCGGACCGGTTAGGCCCGGTAACGGAAAACCGGTTCCATTACCGGTTACAAAAAAAAAAAAATTAAAACATTTTTCCCAAACGGTATTGTTACCGTTGGGCTTGGGAGTGGGGCAGGTCCTGCTAACGGTCATTTCGGCTGCTGGCCTGCTTTTTTTTTTGTTTTTTTTTGTTTATTTATTTATTTTAATTACATTTTTACCCTTTAAAAAATCTATAAATTCTCTACATTTTCTTCATTTTTATCACACAACATTTCTCTCAATTCTCTTATTCTCAATTTCTCATACTCTCTTAATCATCTTTATTATCAATTTTCAAGTTATTATTATTATTAGTTTTCAAATTCAAAGTAGCAAGACGCAAAACTTCGAGCTTCGAGTTTCAATTGAATTCTGAATCCCGAAGTTTGGTACACTCGTTTCATTCTCTAATTATTTTATTAAATTGTCATATTTATTTGTTGATTATTTAAATATTTTATAATGTCTTTACTAAGGAATTGCGTCGATCGCGCAGTAAATCTAGTTCAAGGGGTAAAAAATATGTAGGTTCTTCATCATCTAATCAAAATATAGATTATGATCAAATGCAAGATGATTTTGGAATAGAAGATAATGAATATGATAACGTTCAATTAGATGATATTGATGAACTTGAAGAACAAGAACAAGAACCTCCTACAACTACTGTGTTCCTTCATCAATGTTAATCGCTAGTGGTAGTCGTAGTCGTAGACCTCCTTTACCGTGACCGTGAGCAAGAAAAAGGAGTCAAGTGTGGCTCTTTTATGATAAAGTTGTGGTACCGATAGAGTTAAATGTAATATTTGTGGAGAACTTATAAACATAAGGCGGGGTGGTGGCGGGGGCGGACACTATAGGTAGACATATAAAACACGATCATACGGCACTGATGGGATGTCTCGATTTAGAACCCGATCAACAACGACTTAATCCATTAACCTGGGTTGGCTAAGTACGATCCAAAAAGATCGCATTGAATTAGCAAAAATGATTATCGGAGGTTGTTTACCTTTTCTTTCGCTTCTTCATATTTAATTACATATATTCAAAGAGTATATAATCCTTTTTTAAAGGTGTTCCTCGTAGTACTACTAGATGATATTTTTAGACTTCATAATGATTATGTTATTTTCTTGCAATATTTGTTTGCTAACCTTCCATGCCACGTTAGTTTTACTTGCATATCGACACGCATTGAGCGTTATGATTATTTAACAATTACTTGTCATTGGATTGATGAAAATTTTAGAATGGAAAAACGTATTATTGCTTTGCGTATGGCGAGGATCAAAGTCATCTTGGAAAATATATAAGCGAAACTATTTGTTTTTATGCCCAAAAATATAATCTTTATAATAAAATACTTTGTGTATCATTCGATAACGCATCTAATAATACCATTGTAGATCTTTTAAAGCAGAAGTACAACCACCACTTCCTGATATATTTCATGTTCGTTGTGCTTGTCATATTTATAATTTAATTGTTAAAAGTGGTCTTGATTTATTTTCACCTGAAATAAAACTTGTCAAAAGAGCTGTTGGAGTTATTCAGGGTAATAATAGGAAAAATAGAATTATAGAATTTAAAGAAAAATGTAAACAATTTAATTTGAGACCTAAATTCATGTCAGAAGAGATTATTACACGGTGGAATTATACTTATTTATTTTTAAAAGAATGTTATAAGTATAAAGACCCCATAACACATGTTGCAAATGCGCATTGTAAGAACGTGATGTATATGTTAACCGACGAACATTGGAAATCAATTGGTGAACTTTTAAAAATTTTACGTAAATTTTACACTGCAACTGTTGAATTTTCAGGATCTTATTACCCAACAGTTTGTAATGCTTTAGCTCATATAAATTTGAAATTTCATATTTACTTTATGGTTTAAAATCAAATGTGAAATATAAAGATGCGATTCTGATTATGTTTGAAAAGTTTAAAAATATTTTTTCCTATTCACGATGTTTATTGTATTAGTGCGATCTTAAATCCTTCTATTAAAAAGTAGATTGTCATAATTTAATATTTAGTTTATATACTTATATGGAAATAGGTCAAACAGAAACTCCATCTTCATTTGATTGCATAAATAAACTTGATACTAATTTAACTACATTATATGAATATTATGCTACATTACATGATAACACCAACTCTGCTACTAATATTCCTTCTAGTTATGGTTCTGTGTCTACACCTGCAGGATTCAATGATGATGACGATGACGAATCTTTAGACATATGGAGCACTTTTACAACACAACCAACCACAAGCCGATCTTGCGATGAGATGCAATTTTATTTGCAAAAGCCAGCGGAGCCGAAGAAAAATTTTGACCCTTTACAATGGTGGCAGGATAACAAAAGGCAATTCCCTGATTGCGATGGCGGGATGTTCTTAATGTGTCGATCTCAACAGTGGCTTCTGAAAGTGCATTTAGCCAAGCACGAGATCAAATAGGAGACACACGTCACTCATTGGGTGGAAGCACATTAGAAGTGTTAGTCGCAAGGGATTGGATCGATCGGAGAGAAGAAATCAAGGATGTAGACGCGTTAATTCTCGGAAGATGAAGAAATAGGCAATATTTTGGAAGGCGGGAGCGGAGGCGGGACTGGAATTAATACTCCAGATTTAGAGGCTATGGAGCATAACCAATTCAATCAACCTATAGATTACGAAGAACTTGCAAGAAGGATGCATAATATGTAAATATGCATATTTACTCTTATCATCTTATGTACTCTTATTAACGTTATGAAGGAGACATTATTATTACTTCATTATGTACTCTTATTAACGTTATGAAAGTTCAAAAGTTTACATCTTATCATTAATTTTAATTTTACTAACTATTTAGTTGTTAATCTGTTATTACTTATTTGTTAACTTATAAGTTATATCTACTAATCTAATAAATTAATAAAAGTATAATTACAAATTTACAATATAAAGTTATAAACTATAAAGTATAAAGTTATAAACTATAAAATAAAAAGTTAACTTTAAAGTTTCAATTTTAATATATACAACTAAATTATATATTATATTATTATATTACATATTTAAATTGAATTTAGTTTATATTATAGAAAATAAATACTAGAAATTAAAAAAATAATAGAAAGCGGGACCAGTAGAATGGTTCGACCGAACCGCACGCCAACACGGAATCCGTGCTAACGGGACGGTTGGCGTGGTCGATGAACCGAACCGTGAATCGGAGCCGAACTTAAACTACGGTCGGGCCAAGTTCGGCCGTTAAACACCTATAGTTACAAGTTCGAAACCCCAGGGTAACGTCTGGCCTGTCTTCGTCTCTTGGGGGGAGCCTGTCACACCTGGCTTGCCAAGTATGGTTTAACTGGCTGACGTGGTTTGCAGGCTATTGCGTCAGTCCGGAGTTTACCCTGTGTGCACTCGAAAGAGCAGCGGTTGCGGGTTCCTTCGTCAACAAAAAAAAAAAAGATCACTCAAGTTCGAAGTATCATAAATTAGTTGTTAGATATACATACAATGTACACATGATATACATGTATATTGTATAAAGCAAAACTGAGACACCCGAGAATCTAAGTCCAGCCCAACTAGTCTCGGTTTTAACACATATTTGGTAAATATTGTATATTAGTATTGTAACTTAATTAGTCTTGTACACTTTACCATAATTGTATAGTTAGTCTTCAAATAGAATATAATTTTAGGAGTAGAATAGGAGTAGAATTCTCCTATTTGTAAAGTGTATATATTGTCTTTCAATTAATGAAAATAATCAAGAGATTATTTCTTTCATTAGTTACCCTTCAATTCCAAATCAGTCCTCGAAGATGAATAGTAGGATTTCGAAATGAAAAAGGACTTTTTATTATGAAGTATAGTAGAAATACAGCATATTTTGCGAGATTTGTCAAGCCAATTTTCTTTTTTCCTTTTTTTCGATAAGATAAGTACGTAATTTAATAAGATAAAAAATACACATTAATTTTTCATAATTAAGTATTAAATATTTATATACAAATACATATCATACATCTATTATCAACTTATATAAATATTGATTTTGAATAAACTTTTACCCAAAGGAACCCCATATAGCGGGGGGCAAATTGTTAGGATTTGTCCTTATTTTCTAGCAGAATTACAATTACATTTTTAGTGGAAAATGTTTTTTTTTTTTGGAAAGAGTCTTTTCTATATTTGACTAATTTTTTTGGAAAAAAATCTAGACTTCTATAGATCGAAAATCCTCCCTTCTAACACAATAACATAATAGTATTCGCAATATAATCGTTAAAAATCTTGCTTAGGTGGAGATTATTCTTTTCATAATATTATATTTTCTTTTATATTAATTTTATCATTTTACGAATCATATTAAAAAAAATTATGTTGCTTTGTCATGCTTTTTATAATTAATATTTTACCTTCACTTTCGTCACGTTATTTTTTTTTTTTGAATTGTTTCCATGAGCCGAGGATTATAAAAAATAACCTCTTTATTTCTAAGATAGGGATTAGGCTTGCGTATATTATATCTTCTTCATCCATGCTTTATGAGATTACACCGTATATATTATTATTTTATTATATTAAAGTTTTATGTCCGGTTATTTTGAACCCCAACGCAAATTAGAAAGTAGAGAATATCTTTTCTTTGAGGTGAAGGCACTGCATTATTGTATACCGGAGAAAGTATAAACCTAGGAAAAAGAAAGAGGATTCTTTTTGTCTCATCCACATATTTCTCCATCCGTGTGCCCGCGTTAAAGTCCATGCATGTCGGCCACCACGTTTCTATATTCTTTCTTCTGGGCAATAAAGCAAAATCTCTCGCCCACATGGTCCCCCGACCCGACATAGATTTATACACTGCTATGATCAAGCCATCACTTCCTTGCATCCTGAGTCTAATTTATATATATATATATATATATATATATATATATTTGAATTTATATGGTATAATTTGGATTTTTTCAATTAAATATTTTATTTTGATCATAAATTCGAATATACAATTGTTAAATTTTTTTAAAAAAACTATTTACATATTTAGAAACTACATAAAAAGTGCCGTTAGAATCTGCTGAGGCAGTGATTCGAGCACAGACAATGAGCATAAAAGTTGAGAAGAGAAGCCTCAGTTGATCGAGAAGTAATAGAGGAGAAGAGGAAAATAAGAGAGAAAGTTTTGAGCTCAAATGAGCTTCTGTGACCTTTTTCAATTATAACTCTCTATCTAAAACATTACAAGATAATCCCCTATTTATAGGTGATTACAAAATATCTAATTAATCAACAAATCACAAAATATCTAGTCTAATCAAAATATCTAATGATGTCATTTAATCAAAATAATATCCAATTAACTAACCACACACACATATATATATATATATATATATATATATATATATATATCTCAACACTTCAAGCTGAATCAAAACATCGGTTTGATCCACACAAGCAATACTAGACAGCAGCCACACGAAACCTCAGCAGCGGATGGACATGTGTTGCCACCCAAAACAGAGATCTTTCTACTTTTGTGCTACTGAATCTACCTCTGCAATATCAGCACCCTCAGCAATATTTTGGATATGACTTCCCTGTGACATTATAATCAGCTTTCTTGATCAATTTCATATCTGAGGATGTGCTTTGAAGAAGGCCTTGTCCCAGCCGAAATTTCCAGACAAGAGACATGTTGTCTACAATTTGAAAGGTCCATTTTCATAGAACACATAAACAAACACGAAACCGCTTCCGGTGAACACATCAATGAAGTTTATGCCCAGCAGCCACACACCAGCATTAACATTTTCAAGCATTAAGCTCAGCTGCAGCAAGTTTAGAGCAGCAAGCTCAGCTGGAGCCAAGTCAGTCGCAACAATTTCTTCCAAATGCAGCATTAAACTGCAACCTTAATCATTTTTCAAATTTTGTCTAAAGTTACATCAGTAGCACAAACTCGGCGAACATCCGAGCAGAAAAACCAAGAAGATAAACCAATGCGGCGATAAACATTCAACATGGGACCATCTATAGCAACATCCGAGCCAGATTTTAGTCTATTAGCGGCGATTAGTCATGCGGCGACTCTGCCCTGCATCAACCAAAATCTGCATACGACTAGTAATTACAACAGGGTATTTTCCTCATTTTGTTTTTCTGAAGCTACGACAGCAGCAAGAGCTGCATCTACCAACAACTGCAGCTACGTCATAGGCACAACAATAGGCATCACAAAGTGCTTGATAACAACAACTACAATAGGTGCGACATTATGTCGCAAGCCACGAATCGTCTCGAAATCGATCCTGCAGCAGCGAGAACATCGGTATTGAATCTCTCGCTACTACCAATCAAACTAACATTGTAAGTGCTGCATCTATTGAGAACAAACATTGGGATCAAACAATAGGCTAATAAAAGTTGTATGGATTGTGAAGTAATCTCAGTTCTCCATCCCATTAAGGACAGGTGTAAAGGCAACTGCTCAACATTCATTAGTAGTAACTAGCCATCACAGAAGCAAACAACAGCAGCTCCGGCATTCCCAACAATCCCAACACTGCAGCATTTCAAGCTGCAGCACATCTGCAGCAAGTTTAGACCATCAATCTCAACACTCAGCAGCCAGTCCAACCAGCAACAAGCCTTCATTAGCTGCAATATCATCACCAATAGCAGGAACAATAACCTTCTTTCTCAGCAGCCACACCAGTAGCTTAACCTGATTTTTTTTTTCATTTATTTTCAGAATCCATCAGTAACATCACCAAATGCTTGATAACAGCAAGCAACAACATTAGAGAATAGCTGCAGCACAGTGAGCAACTTTTATAAATTGAATCTCTCAGTTTCTGTCCTCAACATAGAATCGACAGAATAACCACTGGATTCACCTTGCGTAATAATGGAGAACCCCTCGTTCTCTAGTCTCACTCGGACTAGAGAATCCCTCGATTCTCTCTATGAATTTGTTCTGAACCAGCACCAGCAGATTACAACTTTGATTCTGAACCAGCACCAGCAGAATTTGATAAGCGGCAAGAACCTCTTCGTTCTCTAGTATCTCTTGGACTAGAGAATCTCCCGATTCTCATCACACAAGCAATTTTAATAAGCGACAAGAACCTCCTCGTTCTCTAGTCTCTCTTGGACTAGAGAATCTCTTGATTCTCATCACGCAAGCTATTCTATCAATATGCAATGTAACCACGCTTTTCTTTGAACCGAAATCCTATTGATTCACAGTTTCTTGTGGTGCATAATTTTGCACCTCCAGTAACTTCAAAGCTGATAAAACACCAGCAGTCTGTAAGCTTGTCCATTTTTTTTCTTTTCTGCATTTGTATAGTGAAAACACAGTCCTAACAGTAAACCAGAAGCAGCAAGCCAACACAACAACAACAAGCTGCTTCGATTCCTTACGATTATTGTATACCAACATATCCTCAACAATCAACTACATCAGAGAACACAGTGTCCAGCAACACAGACACCAACAAAAAAAACACAAAAACGACTTTAACGATAACTCGCCAACACTTGACAGAGAACAACAACACAACAAACAACTACAACAACTATCAACAACCACAACAACAACATTTTTTTTCCAATCCGCCAATTCACCAACACAAATACAAAATGAAGTTGAATTTCCATCAACTCGGTTATCCTCGGCGATCTGCGACATCGCAACGATAGCCAAAAGCGGAGTGTATCCGCAGAAAATAAAAGCATTTTCATATGATTCGGTCGACAAAAGCGATAATAGAAATTACCTCAATACTCTGTCGATTTCGATTTCTGCGATTCTCTGTTTTCCGAAGGACGCGATTTCGTTCTTCAATTTTCAGTTGTTGCGATTTCTCTGTTTTTCCAGAAGAATTGCTATTGATTTCTGATCGATGCAATTGCAATTGCAGATTTCTGCTTCTTCGATTCTGATTTTTCTGATTTTCAGTTGAAAATTGCAATTCCAATTACGAAAATCGCAATTTCGCGATTTCGATTTTCATCCATCGATCTCCTTCTTCGATCTCTTCTCCTCGATAATCCATTCCTTAATCGCAACTATTGAATCGATTGAGAACAATTTCATCACATCGATTGAGCAGTTTCAGTTTCTTCAACGTTTTTTATTTTCTGATTTTTAGAAATTTCTATCGGTTTCTTCAATCGATTGGGTGATACGAAGGTCCTACGAATTGGTAGGCTCTGATACCATGTTAGAATCTGTTGAGGCAGTGATTCGAGCACAGACAATGAGCATAAAAGTTGAGAAGAGAAACCTCAGTTGATCGAGAAGTAATGGAGGAGAAGAGGAAAATAAGAGAGAGAGTTTTGGGCTCAAATGAGCTTCTGTGGCCTTTTTCAATTATAACTCTCTATCTAAAACATTACAAGATAATCCCCTATTTATAGGTGATTACAAAATATCTAATTAATCAACAAATCACAAAATATCTAGTCTAATCAAAATATCTAATGATATCATTTAATCAAAATAATATCCAATTAACTAATCACATATATATACAATGTATATATGTGGTATATCTCAACAAGTGCTATAAATTACAATAATTAATAATTTAAAATATCTAAAGGGCATATAAAAAATCACAGTTAAAATTTATATTGTTTGACTATTAAAATTCAAACTGTATTACATAAATTGAGATAAAAAGAATATATATAGTTAGGTTGTTGAAAAAGTATTTATAGAAGAATTGAATATTTTTGTATGGAGAAGAAAACTTTGCCAACCAAATCTTATCAATTTCCAGATTCCTTCTCAGGTAAATAAAAGAATAAATTTGAAGTTGATACGTTGGAATGATAATTAATACTACAAAAAGATAGAGAGACTGGATCTCTTTTTAAAAAAAAATTTGAAATCCTTAAATGAAGTTTGTGGTTTGTGAGATCCTATTGATGTTTATCCTTATTTTGACTCTTATATTAGGAGTTACAATAGGTATATTAGTAATTGATTGGATCTATAGAACTGCAATAACCTATCAAATCTGAGTATGCCTACTTTTTAGTAAATGAGGCAAAACTACTTTTGAAATAAAACCCTCCATAAAAAATAAAATATGTGATCTTGAAATAAAGCAAGCTACATGCATATAGCTGAATGCAGTACTTTTGAGCAGAGTATAAATTTATACGTAAAAACTATAATAAATAATATATGTGAACCCATAACTTTAAAAATATAATAGGTCAAATACTAAATATCTTAAATGTTGAAGCCATAATACATAAATGTTAGATCCGCTAGCAGGTAACACACTTTTTGCAAAATTACAGATCTCGCTTTTTATGTAAGGGTTACCCAAGTTATATTTTAGACCACATGATATTTTTACACTATCGGTGTATACAAATTAAACTCAAATTAAATTAAATTTATATACATGGATGATGTAAAAAGAATTCACACATAAATGTATCTTAACCTGTTGTCTGTTATAGTAAGTAACCTACCTATAAATTATTGAGATTGCTTTGATGAGGGGAAAATATCAAAGGCGAACCCCTTGCACCAGAAGCCCCTTGGCCAGGTGGATATAAATCGAGGGATATGCGCGAGTGGCAGCCCTGCAAGGGAGATGACAGACGGGACACAAACCCAGCAACAATCCTTGTAATATTTCAGCAAAGACTGTCACCACAGGGATTCGAACCAGCGACGTCGGGATGGTTGTACCACAATCACCTTGTCACTTACCACTCGCATGTGCTCCTGGCAGGGGCGGACTAATCCTTGGGCCAGCCTGGGCCCTGGCCCATCCCCATTTAAAAAAAAATTGACTAGAATTTTTGAATTTAATTTGAATTGTTAATTATGATTGCAAATTAGGAAAATAATTAATTTTAAATCAATTCTTTTATTGATTGAGATTGATGAATTGTTAGAAATATTTAATTTATGATAATAATATTGTGGTCCCAATTCAATTTTAGTTAGGCGATTGATTATTTTAAATGTTTGATTTTTTTGTCAGATTTGGGAATATTATACAAATGTCAAAACCACAAAAAAAAAAATTAGTTCGTTCTTTAAAACAAAAGAACCCACTAAACCTTTGGAAAATGATGCACCTGTGGTAAATGAACATGTTACAAATGTCGGGGTTTCAAGTGAACGAGAAACTTCAAAAGCGTGCTAGGCTGAGAGAGCTTAGTATCAATTCTCTTTCAAGTATTATTATGTTGTGTAAGTGGATGGTAGATACAGGAAGATCGAAAATCTATCCGTTGATATTCAGATTGGTTTCTCTTGTGCTTACGCTCCCGATTTCCACTGCAACAAATGAACGTGCATTTTCAGCTACAAAAATTGTGAAGAGTCGACTCCGCAATAAAATGTCAGATGATTATCTACAAATACTTTGTTATTGTATATTGAAAGAGAAATTGTCGATGACTTTAACATAGATGCTATTATCAATGACTTTCGTGATTCGAAAGAACGTAAATTGTTATTGTAATATAGTTATTTGAGCGCTAAATATATATTTTATTTTATTTTAGTCGGCCCACCCTATGATTATTTCGTTAGTCCGGCCCCACGGGGCAAATTATTGAGATTACTAATCCTACTTTTAATGGACAGTTACTTGCAATCTTTTTTACAATATAAAACTCAATCAGGATCTGTTGCTTTTTACAAAATGAGTTCCATCAACTCCATACACAGTGACAGCACTTGTAATACATAAGCATAGCTACTGCCTACTCAGATCCCAGAAAAATTCCTTTTATTTTCCTATATAAAAACCATTTTCTCACCGCCCACCTAGTAAGGAACAGCCTGGTGCACTAAGTCACCTATATTAATACAAGTTTGAAAGCTCAAAGTAGGACAGAGTGTCCACACAAATTTCCTAGTTTTTTTTTTGGCATCATTGACAACCATTTAGGTGGAAATATGACCATGAAATCATTTCAACAAGGAACAATATTTTAAAAAGGGTAATCAACTTTTTGATGGAAAACACAATGTAAATGGCTGCTTGACGAGAATAGTCTAGTCAAAAGGTCACCAGTAGTTGTGCTAATGTAATATTTTGGGATATAAAAAGTCATGAATACATACATTTTGCAGTTTGCACTAGTCATCTGATATTTGAATGATGACAACTAACAAGAAGGCAGCTGCATGAAAAGACAAGTGGTGAAGGAATTTAATTGAACAAACACGGCCAGTGCGGGCATCCTTAGAGCAAGGGTTCCTTTGTAAGATTTATAGGTCACAGATTTGAACCGTGGAATCAGCCATTAATACTTGCTAAATCACACCCCTTCCCGGACCATACGTGAACGAAGATACCCATGTTTAAGTGAGAATTTATATAGCAAACCCAACTTATTTGGGACTGAGACATAGTAGTAGTTGTTCACCCAAGAAAAGTAAACAAGTCTCCCTCTTTCCCTTGTCAACCTAACATTGTGTAAATAGTACTCAAGAAGATCAAACAAATAAGTTCACCATAAATCAAAATGAGGTTTGAAATCTTTTGAGACTAAAATAAATAATTGGCAAACTAATATTGGCTTGAACCCTTCTCTTTCAGTATAGCATTGTCAATACAAGGCATCTATTATATTCCTAGAACTGTCTCTTTAACACAGCCTTCCAGAAAACTGCTCATCTAATACCACAAAAAAACTCATTTCCATCTTCGATATTGAAATAATCTAGTTACAAGATTCAATATTTCACTTGAATGTTTGTTTCAGAGACTCAGAATAGAAAAGAGTTCAATAACACTAGACTCCATTTCTCTATATCAATGAGTCTCTCCCTAACTGTCATGTATAACAAAACAAACTTTCTCATCTTGTTCATTTTCTTGGATATCGTGGAAACTATAAATGCCGTTTTCAATCAAAACTGAAAATATCAAGATCAGTATTACCATGAGAGCTTCAGATTCCTTATATCAAATGCCAAACCCCTTCATTCATCATTAAGGATCTCCAGAAGATTCTGCAGCAAGTCACATATAATGACCAAAGTCACCACATATATTGGGAGTAATATAATGTGCAGTTCTGTGTTACCTTTCTCGCTGAAGGATATAATGTTTTGTTAAACTTTTGCTTTCTCTTTTTTTTTTTGTGCATATAGAAATTAATATTAACAGGTGTTTATCAGCTTTGTTGACCACATCCGTACTAACCGGCCACCATCTTTGATATCAATTAACCTCCTTTTACCTTTTCTTTCAGATTCTGGTGGAGTTGATTCCACAATTCTCACAGGTGGTGCAGGATTTCCTATCCCGGTTGATTCTTCGACAACTTTGTTCACCATTTCCAGGACTTCACTCATTTTCGGCCGTGACTTTGGATGTCTGACCAAGCAGCGGTTGGCGACAATGGAGAGTTTCTGGGCTGACCTTGAGATTTTACTTTCAAGCCTCGGGTCTAATATCTGCTGAAACTTCTTAGAATCTGATATGCAGGGTTTTACCCACTCTAAGAGCTTTTGCTCACTCCTAGGTCGATTTCGATCTAATGGGTGTCGACCAGTAATCAGCTCATAAAGAAAGACCCCGTAGCTCCACACATCACTCTTGGAAGTGAGACGGCCAGTTTGAACATATTCAGGAGCAGCATATATCATAATTCCAACAACCTGAGACAACAGAGAGGTAATATGCAACCAAATTAAGAGTAGCAAACTGGCACATCATAGGGCGGGTTGAAAACGGGTTAAAGAAAATTGGATAAAATATCAGACCCGCCCATATTTAACACGGATAAAAAATGGGTTAGCCGACGAATAATATGGATATCCATGGTTTCAGGAATAGTCAGATTAGAACACAGTCTAAAATCCAAAATAAGCTTAGACTCCCAAAAAGCAAAAACTCGTGGAAAATAACAAGCAGACAAATGGGTATTGATTATATGAGTATCCATTTTAGTGGACAATATGGATAATATCCATATTTGATCCATTTTTAAATGGTCGGTTATCCCTCCAATATTTAATGGGCAGGATTGGATGGTTACTTGTTTTTTTTAACCATTTTGCCAACCCTAAACCAGACTACAAGCCAGTAACATGCTTAAATTCACCATATCGAAACCATATGTATGGCATCATAGGACGAAACAATGTCAGAATTCTTTTGGCAAATTTAAAAGGAGTGTTGCAACTGTGCTTTGACATTCTAGCGAAATCCTAAGAAATCTTTTGATGTGGCAATGTGGGGGAGAAAGACGTAAAGCTTCCGTAACTGTGAATTAAGATGTTGTCTGATTCTACTACCCCTCTGTCCTAATTTATGTGACACTTATCGCTTCTAGAGATTCAAACTATGTGAACTTTGACCAACATTTTAAAATGTATTTTTTCATATTGATGCGAGACGAATTGCAACTTATAGTACTTTTTCGTATAGTGTTTGAATATTTAAATTTAAATTTTAAAATATTGAGTTGATTTAATTTAATTTAACTTTGAAGATTAAATTAAATTAGAGCGGAGAGCAAGATAAAGCATGTGTTGATAACGCTGGAAGAATTTGGGACCATCTGGGTGCGAGAGTCGGGCGAATCCAGGATTTAAGTTGTATGGGTTCAACATTTAAGGTTTTGGCGGTTGAACATATTATATCTTTAAACTTATGGGTTCGTATCTACTATTTTTTGCAATTCTCGTGGATTTCTACATATAAATTTATGTTCTACGTCGAAAGTACTGGGTTCAGATGAACCCGATGTCGGTATTCTACATCCGCCTCTGGAGAGAGATAGTTATAAAAGCAGGAATGACCAGTAGCAATAGTAGGCATTAGAGATAGTTATAAAAGCAGGAATGACCAGTAGCAATAGTAGGCATTTGGTTAAGAAAATTCTGAGGTTCTCATCCCCATTCTCTATCTAGTAAATCAGTATTAAAGTACTTCCATTTATCAATGTTTATCATTTGTTGCACTTTTTCCGTTAAGTCTTTATCTATAATTGTTCATTATCAGTTGAAGTAATAGAAAGGTATTTGTCAGTCTTACTGTTACACATACTGCAGTTGAGAGTTGAGACATGGCTTTGACCCTCAGGAGGTCCTAACCGAGCAATCCAAAATCTGAAAACTTAGCATTCCATTGCTCATCCAAGAGAATGTTTGAAGATTTGAAATCTCTGAAGATGATCGACAATATAAAGAGAGAGAGAGAGACATCAGGCTTCTGAACGATAAAAATAGCTGACTCAAAACATTAAAAACTTGCGCTAACAAAACAAAAGACACTGTTAGGAACCCAGAAACTCTCCTAACTTTAATCTATAAACTTCCAAACACAACACAGAAATAAGAGCAACACTTTAACTATTAATTACTGGCACAAATAGAATAAGTTTTACAAATAGAGAAAGAACACCACTACATCTAACAACCAAGGTATTTTGAGGAACCTTAACCTCCAAATCTGGCAGAGAAAATCCTACAGAAAAAACTGACCATCTTCCCTTCTTCTTAGTACAATATAACACAATAATTGTCTAAACTGCTTGGTAACTGCTAGGCAACTACTGGAAATACATACACATAATAATTAATTAATAAAACAATTACATTTAAGCCTTATTTTCACCTTTTTTCCTCCGGTTATAGACCCTAGTGACAGCAGGTCTAACAATACCCGCCCAAACGAGTTTCACCTTGTCCTCAAGGTGAAAATGAGGAAACTGTGCATCAATGACTTCATAGGATTCCCAAGTGTTCTCAAAGTCTGGTAAGTCCTTCCACTTAATCAGAACTCTTGGGAGCCATTCAAGAGTGTCCGACAGTCTACTACACTTTCAGGTTGCACTTGCATTTCAAGTTCTTCAGATAAGAAAGGAGGGAGCTGCTGAACTGGAGTAGAATCCTTCACAGCACGCTTTAGCCAAGAAACATGAAATACGGGATGCACCCGTGAATGAAGGGGTAAATCGAGGAGATAAGTAACTTCACCAATTTTACGCAAGACAGTATATGGCCCATAGTAACGAGGACTTAACTACTGGTTAACCTTTTTAGTAAGTGAACGAAGCTTGAAAGGTTGAACACAAAGATAAACCAAATCACCAAGCTGAAACACAAAGATCTTGATCTACCACCTATCTCTTAGCTCGCTGCCAAAATACCTACCCCATTCCTATACCTCAACCTACCCGAGAACCATAACTTATACTCGTCCACATCCTTAGCCTTAGGTCCTACCCATTTGGTCTCTTGGACACAGACTATATTAATCCTCCTCTTCTTAAGAATCTTAACTAGCTCTATGGACTTCCCCGTTAAAGTCTCAATGTTCCAAGACCCTATTCTCAGCCTAGCATCACCCTTACCCCACTTACCCACCCTAACCCTCGCCCCCGTCCGAAAACATAACCCTAGTCTACCATCAATCACCAAGCCACTAAAGCGGATATAAACTAATAGGCTAATCAAAGGTTTACACCTAAAACAGAAACGTCAAGAATGATATAACTTAAGGCAAGAAGAGTAAATGCAAGAACGTAATATACTAAGGGCAAAAGGGGTAGTCCGGTGCACTAAACTCCCGCTATGCGCGGGGTCTGGGGAAGGTTCGGACCACAAGAGTCTATTGTACGCAGCCTTACCTCACATTTCTGCAAGAGGTTGTTTCCACGCCTTGAACCCATGACCTTCTGGTCACATGGCAACAACTTTACCAGTTACTCCAAGGCTCCCCTTCATAATATACACAGTTGATGCTTTGGATATATATCTGTTGGTACCTGCAAAAGCAGAGCAAAGGAAAACAAAAAGGGAAGATGCCCTAAGGAAGCTGCTACTGTAAAATAAAGATCAACCAATATCAACTCAGATCGGATTTTCAAATCAGATCCAATAACTAAAATATACAAAAACAAAGACTGCCTAGAAATCAAATTTTAGGACTAAAGAATAACTGAAATTAAAAAAGAAGAAGGTAAGCACTGAGAATTAAGAAAATATGTAAATTTTAAATATTGGAGTAAGCTATGGTATAGTAAAAGAGAAGTCAAAACAGAAAGAACAAAAGGATAAGATTAAAAAGAAAGAAAACAAAGAGAAAGAAATGAAGGGTAACTAAGTTGTTATTCTTAAAGTGACATCGGAAAATGGACACAACGGCTGCGGGAGATGGTGGTGTCAGTAGAAGGAGTCGTTGATAAAATCTTCAGATCTCAATAATAAGAAAGAATAGAGGAAATGCTCAAAACAAAAGGACGCTTTTAAACATAAGAGATCATATAAACTCATGGGCTTCCACGTGCACAGTTAGATCAATGCATTTTGAATAACGTCAAGCCAATTCGAATTAGTTAGTGTATATATCGCTGTGTCGGTCTATAAATGTAACAACATTAAACTTAAAAATATTTTTATGGCGACTTCATACTGTAAAGTAGTCTGCTTCAGTCTTCCAAGTTTTTTGGTGGAAAATTCCCAAAGTTCGAATACAGCTCCGTAAATGAGGCTTAACTGGTAAGAGAAATGACCGTGGTTAAAGTAACATTTAGATTTCGTTTCATGCAGCAAAAAAGCTTAGAGATGATGAAGTGTGACCTACAAAGTGCCAACACTTAATAAATAGAGATGTCAAAGTGCAAGACCCTAATATTTCTAATACTCCCTTCGTTTCAATTTGTTTGTCTTAGTTTGACTGGGCACAGAGTTTAAGAAAGTAAAGAAGACTTTTGAATCTTGTTGTCTTAAATTAAAGATATGTATAATGTACCTAAATGACCTTTAATCTTGTGGTCTTAAACATGTCATGCGGGATGTTTCAATTAAAGAGTTGTTAAATTAAGAAAGAGGCATTCTTTCTAAAACAGACTAAAAAGGGAAGTAAGACAAACAAATTGAAACAAAGGAAGTACATAATTATTCGAGCTTTAAAAAGAAAGTATGTACCTGTAAACCTGTCCTACCAAGTTGTTTTACAGCCACATCAATCTTTTTAACTGAATCTTCACCACTCTTTACAGTGGCCTTAAATACACATCCAAATCCACCCTCCCCGATCTTGGTTGTACGGTTGAAATTCTTTGTTGCTGCTTTCAGTTCTGAGAATGTAAATACCCTGAGATTGGAAGACGTATCGGACAGGCTTGGAAATTGACTCCTTCCTCTCGACTCTATGCTTGTATCCGATGCATTCTGAGAGCCCAACTCCAGACGAGAATACCTAAATTCACGATCAGAAAGTGTGGAAGAGGAGGACAGAGCTGAATTTGATTTCACTGGGTTAAGTTCTTCCTTCTTTTCACCAGTGTAGAACGGAAAACACTTCATGTCTTTCAGTATACTACTAAAATACCCTCCCTACAGGTTCAAATCCAGAGCGGACCATTAATATTCAAATAATTTCTCATAATAGGTAACACTTGTCATGTATTAAAATATATCGTAATTGAACATCTAAGTACACTGCTGTCTGCAAAATTTATCCAAGAACTTAAGGAACAGAAAAAGTCCGCGTGATAAAGAATATAGAAAAAAATTAAAATGAAAAATAGGCAGAAGACGTAATCAATCCATGGAAATGCAAAATAAAGCAATTCTCTCCTACCAAACCCAATGACAAATCTTCAATGACTCTCAATAAAAAAAGGATTTTCTCTAAAACCCTTGAAACAGAAAAGACCATTCAATCTCAAACTAATTGGCTTGGTTATATAAATTATCGATATCCATTATGGTTCATTTGGATCACAAAAGTTGACCCAACTGCTTGAAAACAATTCTTAATTATCAACAGAAGAGCTAACTACAACCTAAAATTTTCTTATGCATTTGTTGCCATCATAATCAAGCAAAACATAAACAACTCGAAAAGCTAAAATTACCAGAAATGCAGAAAACCCACCATCTATGGGGCAAAAGATTCAATCTTTTTCAGTTCTTGGATAAGCCAACAGCCCAAAATTACACTTCCTGTAAATATAGAGGTGTATAAACTTAAAAGCTCTCTGACCCATAAAAACCCCACATTCATATTTTCACTTTGAACGCCAATAGACGCAAAAAAAAAAAGGTTAAAAAGGTACTTCAGATCTTAAAAGACTTACCTTTAGGCTGCTAAATTTGAACCCACAGCATAATTTGTCTCAATCTATTCATAGATGGCAGTATTATTTGGAGTTAGATAAATTTTCTCAATATCCATTATGTTTCATTGGGACTTAATTATCAAGAGAAGAGCTAAATACAACCTTATATTTCCATATGTATTTGTTGCCATAAAAAACAAGCAAAACAGAAACAACCCAAAAAGGCAAAATTACCAAAATTGGCCAATGACTTGGTCGATCTAATATCACAGAAGTTGAGTGCTCTCTCGAATATCCAATCGAGGAATAAATCATATTCTTGACTCAACTACCACCTTAGTTTACATCATAATGCACCCAACACAAGTTGTATCTTATCCTATAAGGAGTTTAAGCTTAGGACAGGATCAAAATATATTACTCTGTAAACAAGGTGTGTATTGACCTCAAGTCAAAAGACCTTTATCTTAACACTCTAGACATGCATAACAAAAGTTTATCGGCAGGGTATATCAATACTTTCAAAAAATATTCATGTGTTCATCACTAGTAACCATTACTAGCGAGACATACTACATTCTCCAAGAATGTGATGCAGACTACATGTCGACTTATAATATATCATCGATATCTCATTCTCGATGATCATTAGTCGAGACTATTTTGAAAATTACGCTCTATCATCAATATCTCACTCTATTAATGACAACGTAAGCTACAAACAATCAATTAATAATTCAATAATTGCAAATACCATAAATACATTAATCTAATTAATAATACGAATGTGTTCAAGTACAAATCCCTAATAATATGATTGTTCCTAGAACATACATACTTTCATCCATTATGTTCCATTTGGACCATATGTATTTGTTTCCATCAAAATCAAGCAAAACCGAAACAACCCAAAAATGTAAAAATTACCAAAAAATGTAGAAAACCCACCATGTACAGTGGACAAGATTCAATCTTATTCAATTCTTAGATAGCCAAAAGCACAAAATTACAGTTCATGTGAATATAAAGGTGTTAAACTTAAAACACCACATCCTAATTTTCACTTTAACTGCCAATAAATACAAAAAGTGGTACTCAAGATCTCAAAAAACTCACCTTTAGGCTGCTAAATTTGAACCCACTGCATAATTTTTATCTCAATATGTTCACAAATGGTAGTATTATTATACTATTTGGCTTGGTTATATGAATTCTCAATATCCATTATGTTTCATTTGGACCACAGGAACAAACCCTCTCTCTTCTCCGACGTTTCTCCGGCGAGGAGCCTTTTGGCTCCGGTTAAATGGAGCAACCAACACTCCACTGCTTCACCATCGAACCTGATACCCAGAAACCACGAAACATCTTCCATCAGTCCCTCTATTTTCTGTGCGCCGGAAAAAAATGGTCACTACCTTAAAATTCTAAATTGGACCGTCCTTGCGATTTTCCGACGTACCGTCCATACCACCAGCAAACCACCACCGCGGTGTTATTCTGACGTACCTCGCCATGGAAGTGACGTCGCCTCCCTTCTATTTTTTTTTTGCTATTGATTTTGACCGGGGTTTGAACTCCGGGACACTACTGTTGTTTCTATCTCTCTTGCGGTTACATTGTTGATTGTTGTGCGGTTGTTGGACTGACTTTGCTCTGTTTTTGGCTATTTTCGCCACCGTTACCATGGTTGTTTTCCGACGTGCTGGTTAATTTTCGGACTGTTCCTAATGTTTTGCTAATTTGTGATAATTGCTACCCGGATAATTACTCTGGTGTCCACCTTTGTTTGCTCTGTTGATTATTACTCTTTTGTTCCGGGATTTTGTTCTGTTTTTGGATGTCTTCGCCACTGTTTTACCATGACTGTGTCGACTGTTGTTTCGTAAAATTATTGGACTGATTTCCTTTTGACTCTTTTGCATGAACTGATTTTTAACAGATTGCTACACTTACGAAAAATTTCACAGATTTGAATATGATACTATACTTTGGTGATTGAAAAAATGATTTTGAGGTCATATCCCTTCCAGAAAGGTTGTCCTCGATTTGTTTCCTTCGGAAAAAAAAGGCCATGATGAGATTTATAAAAAAATCACATGCAGTAAATCTATATGCGTTGGCGAGGCAACTAGATTGACCGATGAGTCACTAGTTCGAAGTCATGACATGAATGAGAAATTTGAATACTAGCTTGACCTAAACATTATTTATTCCCATTAAGAATTGAAACAATTTCATTTTTTGTAAATGCAACACAAACTCCCTAGACTTAGGACAATAGGAACTAGTGCATCAAACTCTTCCCATAGGTTCTTCAGTTTAAAAAAATACAATACACAAAAACAGAATCTGTCCATGAGTCAAGGTGAAAATTTCTTTTATGCAAGTTAAATGTTCTTGAGCCATCTATCTTGGTGTACCAGCTTTCTTGCAAATCTTTCCAAATAGCCTGATCTTCTGAAGCATACATTATACCTCCTAGCAAGTTTTTAGACATTGAATTCATTATCCGTGAGAGGACTTGCATTCACCCTCTCCCAATGATCCCACATAAATTCATGAATTTTTTCTTTATTACATGCACCATTAACCAATACTAATTTGTTCCTCCCTAGTAAGGCAATTCTCATTGACTTATACCATATAACATAATTTTCTACCCCAGTCAATTGAAATAAATGATCTGGATGTCACTTATATAAGAGGACAGAAACAAATGACAGTTATAATCAATTGTTGGTGCTTGAGTTGCAATAGAATCTGCAGAAACCTCATTCACAACTGGACCAATTGGTTCTCTATTTGTTGTTGACATTGTTCTTGAATCTTTTAAAATACCTTCAGAGTTATATGTTTGCGGAAGAATAACATCAATAAACACTTAACTGTAATTACAACTTAATATAACATATCTGAAAATTCTAAGACTTTTATCCCTTGATTTTCAATTTTGATTTTTTTCAATCAATTTTTGACTGATTTGAAACTCTAATGAAAATATACAGATCTTTGATTGACTCAAAGCTCTGATACCATGTAGTTATTTGTGATTGAGACGTTGGATTGAATCCATAATAACACAAGAAATAGTCGACTAGAAATGAAGAAGAATATACAATCGTGAGAGAAAGAAGATGAACATTGTGAATTCTTATTAGAGTGAATTGAATTACAATGTGATGATTCTTATCTCTTATATACATATGAGATCAGATTATGAAAATCAATTAACTAACCATTAACTAATTAATATCTTTGCTAACAGTCTTAACAATTTTATTAACCAACTAACTGATCTTAACTACTTTGACTAACCTCTGAAAAAAGACTCTCTTGCACTTGTAATTTAGCTCACTAATATTCATTCTACACTAGCTATGACCACGTTTGCACACAATAGAAGAAAAGAAACTATGACCACGACCCACGGTTCAACAGTAGCCTCCACAGAGAAAAAAGAAAGGCATGTCTGAAAACCTGAAAGTCATAAAGTGCCAACTGTGAGGGTTCAACCGTAGATGCAATTGAATAGTTGCATGTTATGAAAAGAAGGAAAGGTGAGGCTTGAAGGTTACATGTCAATCATGTAGATAATTGTTCAAATGTGACAATGATTGACCCCATACCCATATACAGGGGTGGACTAACTAAATAATCATAGGGTGGACCGACTAAAATAAAATAAAAAATATATTTAGCGCTCAAATAACTATATTACAATAGCAATTTACGTTATTTCGAATCACGAAAGTCATTGATAATATCATCTATGTCAAAGTCATCGACAATTTCTCTTTCAATATACAATAGCAAAGTATTTGTAAAATGAGTGAACTATATGTCGAGGTTGGTTTAGTAAATCCAACCTAGATTGCACAACTTTGTCATGGATTGAATTCACATCTCCCATATGAGTCAAGAAAGCACAATATTTTTCACCTACCCTTTTCCAATTCTGAAATCCATCAACTGTGAACACTTTTGAATTGCCTAGACTATTAAACAAAAAATATGGATGACAAAAGAGTTTGTCCCTTGACTTTGAATAATCCAACCATGGAAAAGTTATAAACCAATGATGTTGACAACTTCTTTGATGGCCAACGGGACCTGAATATGGGAAAACATATTTTTCATCCGGGTGACAAGGACCTTAATTGATATGAGCACGTCTAACTTCATCACGTTGGCCAAAAGGATATTTCCAAATTTGAGCTCGCTCAGCGGAATCATAATTAATAAAATTGATACTAAGCTCTCTCAGCCTAGCGCGCTTTGAAGTTTCTCGTTCACTTGAAGCCCCGATATTTGTAACATGTTCATTTACCACGGGTGCATCATTTTTCAAATGTTTAGTGGTTTCTTTTGTTTTAAGGAACGAACTAATTTTTTTTTGTGGTTTTGACATTTGTATAATATTCCCAAACTCTGACAAAAAAATAAAACATTTAAAATAATCAATCGCCTAACTAAAATTGAATTGAGACCACAATATTACTATCATAAATTAAATATTTCTAACAATTCATCAAACCCAATCAATAAAAGAATTGGTTTAAAATTAATTATTCCCCTAATTTGCAATCATAATTAACAATCCAAATTAAAACCAAAAATTTTATTTACAAAACCTTCAAATAACCTAATAAAATAATAGAGTCTAGAGAAAGTTTTCGTTACCGTTCTACTTGTTGTCGCTGAAAATTGTAATTCTTCACTCACGCACGTAGTTTAGAATAGTGACTTCGTGATTTTTCAATAGATTAAATTTTTTTTTTTAAAAGGTAATAGGTCAATACTAGTAGTCAATTTTTTTTTTTAAAATGGGATGAGCCAGGGTTCAGACTGGCCCAAGATATGATCCGCCCCCGCCCATATATGTCCGTGCCATGGAGAGAAAGAAATTGTGAAACTGGAAAAATTTAGAGTCTAGAGAGAGTAGGTCTCGACCAAGCATTAAATGATACCCCAAAATGAGTAATGTGATGTGGTGCACCGGATGATGGTGAATATAATTTATTTATTTTTGGATAGAAAACGCTTCTCCAAATGAATTTACGCTGTGCGAATTTAAATTAGTGATGCTCCAAGCTGGTACCGTATGGAAAACCGAAAAAAATCCTTCAATAATTGTTTTTTAAAGGAGTCCCTTCATTTTTATTTGAGACTTAAAAGGCTCCTTTTGCCTCTTTCTTCTCGACATACGTGTCGGGAATAAAAAGACAGCATTGGACAAAACTATATTAGAAAAAACATTTGCATGCACTAAAGCATAGTACAACAGAAACATATTACTAGTACTACATACAAACATTAATTCCTAATCCTATCCTCCAATTCAGGCATTAATATCTCAATGCCATTTCTCTTCCCAAAACAGTGGAACTCATCCCAGAATCTACACTTCTCCCTTCCAATCCCATCTCCCAAAATTTTTGACCAAAAAAACCCTTTTCTTGTTTTTTTTTGGCTCCTGAAACTCCTTTGGTTCTGGAGCTTCTTCTTGTCTCCATGGCCATTTGAACCTCCCACAAAAAAAAGTCCTTCACCCCTTTAGAAATTTCATCTTTTTGCTTCTTGGGTTGTTTAGTTTTGTATTTTCTTGAAAAAATGTCAATTTCTTGAAAAAAATGATCTTTTTGGTTCTTGGTTTGTTTTTATTTCTTATTTTCTTGAAAATGTCCTTCATTTCTTGAAAATTTTAATCTTTTTGGTTCTTGGGTTGTTTCTATTTTCTTGAAAAATGTCCTTCATTTCTTGAAAAATTTAATCTTTCTGGTTCTTGGGTAGTTTTTATTTTCTTGAAAAATTTCAACTTTTTGGTCTTGGGTTGTTTTTATTTTCTATTTTCTTGAGTTTTATGTTTCATTAGTGGTGGCATTTTTCTAGGAAATCTTCCTTAGGCATTACTAATTTGGATTATTAGATGAAATGGGTAAAACTAGGATATGGTTACCCTGTTATTATTTGTTTATTATGATTCTTGTTTTGGGGTTTTCCCCATGTGTTTGGTGTGCAAACAGTAAACAATCTTCTGCTAGTCCTACTGCTGTGCCTATTCTTGCATCTTTCATTTATAACCAACTTGCAAATCTTACAAAGGTGTTCCATAATGATATTACCAAGGCTTTGGGATTTTGCATTGATGATGTGTAAGTGTTAAGTTTGCATTATAATTTAAACATCTCCTAATTATTAATTTATGTATATATACTTCTATGTTGCTAATTAAAACCTTAATTTTTTCTTGTTTAGGGATGCTGAGTTGTTTGAGGCATTTAATTTTGCCAAAAACTTGGAATTCTTAAACAATTGCTTTAAAGAGACCAACGGTATTGATTTTTTTGTTGTTGTTGTAATCAATTATGTGGTCGCGTACACGTTAAGGTTGAGAGCTCCGAGAGATTATTAGCTTCATATCATCAAAAACCTTAATCATGCTTAGTTGTAAACAAAATTTAGAATTTGTCATTATTTTTTGCATTAGTTTTGTTTATCATATGTAATTTGCTTATGCTTTTTAATCACAAGATGTTTTTTGCATGGGTCGATCTTAATGAACTTGCTGGCAAATACTTTGGTCACCACTTTGTCTTCTCAAATGAATTCAAGATTCGGAATATACTATGATCAACCGTTGACACTTAAAATGACCGATTTTATCAATTCACGGGGCATATTAAAGAAAGGGTTTATGTTCTTTTCTTTGACACATAACTCTCCATGTTATGCTTGACATGCTTTACATTGATGATGTGTATAACTTAAGCTCTAAAAGAAACAAGCTACAAAAATTAAGTGGAAGTTCTTGTCATTTTGTTTCCTATTTGTGCATCCATAATTTGCTTGCTTGTTCAAATTCTGATACCCTTAATCTCTAACAATATGTTGGTCATCTTAACAGATGTGACACAGAGACTATGTAATGCTGCAGAGATGAAGTTCTACTTCTCAAGTTTTTTGGATACAAAATCAGTCAAAAAAACTCAAGTCTTAAGACCCAATAGGAATTGTAACTTGACATCATGGGTTCCTGGATGTGAGCCGGGCTGGTCTTGCAGTGTTGGTACGAATCAGAAAATTGACCTTAAGAATGCAAAAGATATGCCTGATCGGACTCGTGACAACCAACCTTGTTGTGAGGGTTTTTTCTGCCCTCGAGGCTTGACTTGCATGATACGTAAGCATATCTATAGACTCCCTTCTCGATCAATTGTCTGAGACATTATATGCACCGGTAGTACAAAGCTTTTTGTGTTATCAACGTAGTTTAACCTATGATAGCAGGTCAATTACCATTTTTATCAGCGTACTAATTAATTAATATAATAGAGATTTACCCGTAATTACCATACAAGTGACTTAATTATGTAAAGATTCATTTACATAATCAATGTAGTCTAACCGGCGATGGAAGGTTATACAAACCATGCATGCATAGAACTAAAACCCATTCCTCAATAGTTGGCTTGAAAATGTGTTTTGAAGACTTTGTACGGAATATATGTAAGGATTAAGTTATAAGTAAAAAACAACCATTTGGAGTTGCACTTTCCTTTAGACTTACTTGGTTCGTCTTTGCATCAATAGTCAGTGGCACATGATTGGCGCCCCACCTGTCCAAATCTGTGCAAACAGATTAATAGCATGACCTGGAAATGCTGCAGAGATCAGTTATAGAGCAAGTTAGACGAGTTCTTCTTTCAACTTCATTGGCCTATGGTGGAACTGAGAAAAGATGACATGCTTATTAGGACTATAACCTGTATTTGGAATTTCTGATTCATTGATGATTACGAATGAATACAACAACAACATACCCAGTGAAATCCCACAACGTGAGGTCTGAGGAGGGTAGTGTGTACACAGACCTTACCTCCACCTTGATAGATAGAGCGGCTGTTTCTGGGAGACCCTCGGCTCAAGACAGAGCATAATCATATGCAAAGCAGTCATAGCAGAGCAAAACAAGAGAAACGATCAGACGAGAATGAGAAATTAAAGTATTATGAACATACAAATAATAAAATCAGATACGCTATGGTATTGCATTCTAACAACATGAAGCAGTAGTTAACACAACTAAATAAGATAAACAAATTACACTAAAAAACACATAGTAGCATGAATCAAACTACAAAGGACTATAAATCTTTAATGTGCCTATAAGTGTGTTATGCTAATCGGACCTACAGTTATAACACTACACTATCATTTTGTAAGCGTAAGTAGGACTACGCTCGACTACCTACTACCCTAATCCGTGTCCTCCACAACCCCCTATTTAAGGTCATGTCCTCAGTAAGTTGCACATGCGTCATATCCCGTCTAATCACCTCTCCTCAATCTACGACACTAGCAACCTCTGCATTATCAATGATGTAAATTATATGAATGCTACCAAAATGAATGTATGTCTTGCCAAATACAATTTTAGTTATCTCTCTTTCCAAAAGCTTTGTGAGTAACTTACATTCCATATTGAACAGCAGCTTACCTTCGAAATTGATGAATAAACTGTTTAAACCTTGAGGTTTTTGTATTTAATCTGAAGGATCCCTATTATATGTTATGCAGCTTGCCCATTAGGTGCATACTGTCCTCGTGCTACACTCAACAAAACAACTGGTGTATGTGATCCGTAAGTTTTTCTAGCTCCACTTTTGCTTATCCTGTTTCAGCATGCCTTCTATAGTCATATGATCAGCTAATACGTGTTTGGTAAAGAAAATTTCCAGATATTCATACCAATTGCCTCCAGGAAAGGTAAACCATACTTGTGGTGCAGCTGATCTTTGGGGTAGTGAAACAAGCGGTGGAGAGTTATTCTGCTCACCAGGATCTTACTGTCCGACTACCACCAAAAAGGTTACTTGCTCAGAAGGGTATTGAATTTTATCTCGGAACTCACAGCATTCATGTTTGCAAAATTTGCACAATCTGACTTTTTAACTTGAATAAAATTTCTGATGCATTAATTACCATCACTTTGTAATACTCTATTACAATCTTAATTTACTATATCTCTATTTGTGTACTTCCAGAAATTACTGCACGAAGGGCTCTACGGCACCGAAAGGTAAATCCTCTTGATTCTAGGAAGCTTTGATAGCTTATTTTTGTAAACTGGAGATTAAAGTTACAACCACTATATATTACTCTCTCTGTCCCAATTTGTGTGACATTCTTTTCTTAGTCAGTCCCAAAAGAAATGATATCTTTCTATATTTACTAAAAATTAACTTTAAAATGTCTATTTTACCCTTAATGAGATGATTTACGGTCACACAAACATCTATGATTTATTTTAGACCACGAGTTTCAAAAGTATTCCTTAATTTCTTAAAACTCTGTGATTAGTCAAATACCTTCACATAAATTAAGACGGAGGGAGTAATATGTTTCAGCACACGCTGGACTATATTAGTCCATTGTTTAGGATCACATCTAGTCCACTTTCTTTTATTAAGTCGGTCTTGGCCTTTAGTTTCCACCTCTCAATACCTTTGAGATACTTTTAGAGTTCCATATTAGTTGATGTTATGGGCTGTTGTCTCGACTGTATTGTATAGGCTTACAGAGAACTTATTTCTTTGGCAAACAGTACTCTGATTTCTGTTTTAAAAAAAGTCTTATTTAAATATCCAGATAGTTCTTGCATGAAAATATACAAATCAACACTAATAGAGTAATAGTAATTGTATTACTTGGGGATCTGTTAAGTTAATTTTTTGCTTCAATTTTACGTTTACTATTGTTGGAACTTGTAAAAGAAAAGTGATCGAAAAACTGAAAAAAATAGTCGAGCGCCAAGCGGCGCCACAGCGCCGAAACTTCAGAGAGGTCTGTAGGAGTTTCAGGGCCACGGCGCCGAGAGCTAGCGCCAGGGCCAGTGCCAAGCGGCGCCACGGCGCTGCGCAACGGTAATTTCTAGATTTTGAACCAAAAGCTGTCTCTCTTCATGTAAGGTCACAACCTTTGATGAATGGTTGCTTATGGTCGAATTTTATGATATATTAAGCATGTTAATCACTTGTTAGAAGATATACAACACAATACACATAACAATCAATCATTAAACTCAATTAATGATCTAAGATTGTTGCTTGTTCTTCATCTTCTTCCTCAAGAGGATTTCAGAAAAATACATAAATTAAATTCGCCAGAAGTGAAGTTCTTGTGCTAGAACTCTCACTTAGATAGTTGTATCCTCAAGGCAGACGTCCGTAGAACTACAACACAAGTGGGGACGATTTTTTGTCTTAGGACATGCATCAAACAGACCTCTATCTACACCAAGTTAGTATGTGTTTTCATACTGTTGATTTTGTTGTTATTGATTTCAATTAATATTGAATTACTATTATATTGTTGTGGTTATTCATTGATGAGTCTAGATTGACACTAACAATCTAAGACAAAAATTCTCAGAAAATTTATCTTTCTGACTGTGTGAGTTTGCAAATATTTTCAGAGAATACATTTCCTGATTTGCAAAAATGGATCAATTTGGATCATCAATGGTGAAAATCCCGAGAAATTCAAGGGTTTTGATTTCAAACGCTGGCAACAAAAGATGTTGTTTTATTTGACCACTCTTTATGTGGCAAATATACCGACTGCTGAGGCTCCAACGGCATTGCCGGAAGGAGAAGGGGAGAATGCTCCTACTGATGTCGAGAGAGCCGAAAGGCTATTGAGACTTGGTGGAGCCAAGAGTTTCTTTGCAAGAACTACATTCTCAACGCCTTGGATGATACTCTCTATGATATATACTCCACGTTCGGTTTAGCACGAGAGTTATGGCAGTCATTGGAGAACAAGTACAAAACTGAAGTTGCTTGTTCTAAGAAGTTCGTCATCGACAAGTTTCTAAACTTCAAGATGAGCGATGCAAAGGCAGTTGTCAAGCAAGTGGAGTAACTCTAAGTCATTGTTCATGAGCTAGAGGTTGAAGGTATGAGCCTTAACCAATATTTCCTTGTTGGTGCTATTATTTAAAAATTACCTCCTTCTTGGAAGGATTTTAAGATTTATTTGAAGCATCTAACGGAGGAAATGAGTTTTGAGCAACTGGTTCTGAAAATTCGTGTTGAAGAGGACAACCGGAAGAATGAAAGGGCTGATGTTGTTTCATTGGAGCCTAATGCCAATATGGTAGAAGGCAATGCTTCCAAGACCAAGTTTCAGAAAGGTAAGGGCAAATTTGTTGGTGCCAAGCCATTATTTGCAACCGGGAGAAATGCACTAGCCCCACAAAGGACCAATGCATTCAAGAAATCACAACCAGTACTATGTTGGGTATGTGGAAAACCTGGGCACAGGGCAAAACATTGCTGCCTTCGCAAGAGTCAAGGTGGTGGTGATGGAGGTTCGAGTAATGTCAACCAAACCAACCGGGCTGAAACTAAGAACCAATTCATTGGGGTTCTGGCTGCTCAAGCAAATATGGTTACAAATTCAAACGATTGGTGGATGGACACGGGTGCTACTAGGCATGTATGTTCGGAAAATGACATGTTTTCATCTTACCAAGCCATCAAGGATGAAGAACCACTGTTCGTGGGAAATGCCGCTGCTGTGAAGGTAGAAGGGAAAGGGAAGGGGACTTTGAGGCTCACTTCCGGGAATGATCTTGTGCTTACAAATGTGTTGCACGTACCTGAAATTTGTAAGAATCTGATTTCTGGGCCTGTTCTTAGTAACAAAGGCTTCAAAATTGTAATAGAATCTGACAAATTTATACTCACCAAAGGTGGGGTGTATGTAGGAAAGAATTACCTCAGTGAGAGGCTCTTCAAACTAAGTATTGTACCTACTCAGGCAGTTGCCATTATTAATGAAAATGCAGGCGATAGCACTGCTTCCATATATATGGTTGATTCCCATTCGTTATGACATTCTCGATTAGACCATGTTAATTATCGTTCCTTACAAAGAATGGTAAAGATAGGCATGTTGCCAAAATGACTAAATGTGGGGTTTGCATAGAGTCAAAATATGCAAGTTATCCTCATAAATCTGTTGTGAAATCAAATGAAGTGCTTGGTTTAATTCATAGTGATTTGTGTGATTATCAAGCAACCCCTTCGCGTGGAGGATGTAGGGTTTCGTTGTCGGGTTCGTACACGCAGCGGAATTTAAAATTTTATGTTTCAAAACCAACAACGGTAAAACTGTAGTGTGACAATGTAATGTAAAGTAAAACACAAAGCAAATGTAATACTTCGAACGAAGACTTACATTTTGAAGATTACAATCCAAGCTGTTGAATCTGGAAGCTTTGTGTAGTCCGGGGTGCACACTCAAAGATCCCTTGATTTGCAAGTTCTCAAGAACTTTGATGTAATTTTCTAACTTTAGAAATGCTAGGAATTTCTTCAGAGTGTTAGAAGAGAATAACCCCTTTCAAGTGTGTAAAATGGAATGAGAGGACCCCTTTATTTATAGTTGAAAGGGAGAACCAGCCAGGGTTAAAATAGTCATTCGGACCATGGGCGCCTCGAGCCGGCCGCTTCCATCGCCAGCGCGCGACCCTTAATCAAAGGAGCGCGGCCGCGATTCTGCCTTCTTCCATTTCTCATGTCCCGGCTATCAACCGAACATATATATATAATCTCTTCCTAATTACATCCTTCAATCAACGAAATATTTGACTTATGTTTACCCTTTAGGCCTCCACATACTGACACTAACATCATTAAGATCTTCACGGAACTCCTAGACTGCGCCGGAAGACGAACCTTAATATGTGAAGTTTAGCTACACAAAATATGTGAACTGGACCTCTATGTGGGAAGATAAAATCTTTTCATTCTCGATACACTCAATCAAGCTTAGGATTTGTCAAGTGTTTATCCAAATGACTTGATCAATCTAGCTCATCTACATCAGTTGATAACAGGACCATATCAAAGACATGTCCATTGCGTTGGCCAACGACTTAGTCAACCTAATGTCTTATGAGAATCTGAGTTCTCTCTCGAAGATGCTTTCGAGGAATGAATTCTAATCTTGGCTCAACTACCACCTTTAACCTATTTCGCAATGTACCCAAAACAAGCCGTGTCTCAACCGATAAGACATTTGAGCTTAGGACAGGATCAAAGCACATTGCTCCGTAAATAAGGTGATATCTACCTCAAGTCTAAGAACTTCTATCTCCCACACACTGAATACACTAAAGACATATAAAACAAATAGCATATCAGTAGGGTATACCAATACTTCAATAAGTATCCATGTGTCCATCACGAGTTGTCATAACTCGTAGCAAGTGAGACATACTACATCCCCGAAGGATATGATGCAGACCACATGTCGAAGTATAACATATCATCAATATCCCAATCTTGATGATCATTAGTCGAGGCAGTTTTAAGAGCGTCACGCTATGATATTAATTCTCACTCCATTAATAACCACGTGACCCCTAGGGATGCATTTATAGAATAATACAGACAATCAATTAATAATTCAACAAATGCAAATGTCATAATAATAATCAACATTATTATATATCAATACGAATGTGTATAAAGTACATTTGTCCTAATACAGATTGTCTCTAGGACATACACATACTTTAAGAGGAAATAATTATTACATATCATTTATCGATAATTGCAGTAAATTTTGCTATGTATACTTAATACATATCAAAGATGAGGCTTTGAACATGTTTAAAATATACAAAGAAGAAGTGGAAAACCAACTTGACAAAAGAATTAAAATTCTAAGGTCAGATAGAGGTGGTGAATACCAATCAAATGAGTTCAAAGAATTATGTTCTACTCATGGTACAGTTCATCAAACCACTGCGCCATATACTCCAAAACAAAATGGAGTTGCCAAACGTAAGAATAGAATATTGAAAAATATGATAAATTCTATGTTGATTAGTTTTGGGTACCCCTTAGTCTATGGGGTGAGACGTTGATTACTGCAAATATGATATTGAACAAAATTCCTCAAAAGAAAAATAATCAATCTCCTTACGAATTGTGGAAAGGAAGATTGCCTACTTTCAAAAGGATGAAAATGTGGGGTTGTCTAGCGAAAGTTCAAGTTTCTTTACCAAAGAGAACTAAACTTGGACAAAAAATGGTGGATTGCATGTACATTGGTCATGCCAATAATAGTGCAGCATATAAGTTTTTGGTGTATCATTCCGATGTTGAAGGTATTCACAAAAACACACTTATGGAATCTGCAGAAGCAGAATTCTTTGAGGAGATTTTTCCTTATAAAGACAAGGATAACAGTGTTCCTAATAATAATAAGAAGAGGACACTACCTCAAGTTGAGTCATACCAATACACTCAAAATGATGGAAATCTTACTTCCTCTGTTCAAGAAGAAAAATTCTGAACCAAGGAGAAGTAAACGTGGAAAAGTCGCCAAAGATTTTGGACCGGACTTTATGACCTTTTCCGTTGAAGGAGAACCTCAAACATATAGGACTGCAATGGAATCATCCGAAGCACCTTATTGGAAGGAGACTATCCAAAGTGAGGTAGAATCCATTGTACAAAATAATACATGGAAATTGGTCGATCTCATTCCGGGACAAAAACCAATAGGCCATAAATGAATTTTCAAACGGAAATTAAGGCCTGATGGTACTATAGAAAAATACAAATCTCGTATAGTAGCCAAATGATTTGGACAAAATGAAGGTGTAGATTTCTTTGATACCTACTCACCAGTATCTAGAATTACGTCTATAAGGACGTTGATTGCTATAACATCGATTCACAATTTGGAAATACACCAAATGGATGTGAAGACTGCATTCTTGAATGGTGAACTAGATGAAGAAATATACATGGAACAACCCGAAGGGTTTGTTGTTAAAGGTCAAAAGAAGAAAGTCTATAAATTGATCAAGTCTTTATATGGACTTAAATATGCTCCAAAATAGTGGCATGAAAAGTTTGATAATACATTATTGTCAACTGGTTTTCAAATAAATGAATGTGACAAATGTATCTACATTAAGGAGTGTAATAATGCATATGTCATTATATGTTTGTATGTGGATGATATGCTGATTATGGGAACAAGTAAGAATGTAATTAACCAAACTAAGAAGATGTTGCATGCCGCTTTCGATATGAAAAATATGGGAATAGCGGATGTCATTCTTGGTATTAGAATTTAAAGGAATTCTGAGGGTTATATACTAACTCAATCCCATTATGTTGAGAAGGTCCTTAGAAAATTTGGACACTATGATGATAGACCGGTTGTTACCCCATTTGATCCCGCTAGTCACCTTAAGAAGAATGAAGATGAAAGTGTGTCTCATTTGGAGTATACGCAAGTTCTTGGAAGCTTGATGTACATAATGAATTGTACGAGACCGGATTTAGCATATACTGAGTCGACTTAGTCGATACTCACATAATCCTGAAAATGATCATTGGGTTGCACTAATAAGGGCACTACGATATCTAAAGCATACAATGAACTATGAGTTGCATTATACAAAATATCCTCCAGTGTTAGAAGGATATTGTGATCCTAATTGGATTTCCAACCATTCAGAAAGTAAGTCCACAAGTGGGTATGTATTTACACTTAGTGGAGCGTCGGTATCTTGGAAATCATCAAAACAAACGGTAAATACGAGATCAACTATGGAAGCAGAGTGCCGAAGAGGCAAAATGACTAAGAAACTTCCTAGAAGGTATTCCGTTGTGGACAAAGCCTGTGACAGCCATTTGCATACATTATCTATGGCTGCCTTGACGAGGGCAAATAATCAAATATATAATGGCAAGTCGAGACATATAGGGCGACGTCATAATACAATACGAAGTTTGCTAAAGAATTGAATTATATCAATTGATTATGTAAAGTCAAAGGACAATATAGCGGATCATTTGACAAAAGGCTTTACAAGAGAGCAAGTCGTATTTACATCGAGGGGAATGGGCTTAAAGCCATTGCAATGAGTCGTTAACCGGTAGAAACCTAACCTATCATAATTGGAGATCCCATGGTTTAGGTTCAATAGGAAAACTAGCTGGGGAAGACTCAAGGAGCATAAAACACGCATATGCTCATTCCTATGGTGTACTAAGTGTGTTAATCCGTTGATGTTTTAAGGGATGAATATATTATTCTTAATAATATTCAAAAGCCTTTATGGTGGGATAGTACGGACTATTCTTGTTTGGTATTACCTATATGAAATTGATATGGCTACGTTCTCTAGAAATTCTCATGAAGGAGTTGTTCATGACCGAAAAGAACACAACCGTAAGAATTGAAATATATTGATATGATGTGTGTGATACTTGTTGTCTTGGTTTACTACAAAACGTGAATAGTTCAAGACATTTCGTTCACTACTTCACAAGTAGCCCGATGGGTATTCACTACGAACGGTTCAAATCCAAAAGACACCGTTTCCGATGCATGTCATATCGCGTTTGACAGAAATGACGATAAGTTCCTCTTTATCTTATTTTCTATCCACATGTGGGGTATTGTTAGATGTGTGAATAGAAAATGTGGGGTATTGTTGGAACTTGTAAAAGAAGAAGAAAAGTGATCGAAAAACTGGAAAAATAGTCGGCGGCGCGAAACTTCGAGAGAGTGCGAGAGTCGGCGTCGAGCAGCGCGGTGCAATGGCGCGGGGCGATGCCAATGCTGCGCAACGGTAATTTTCAGATTTTGAACCAAAAGTTGCATCTCTTCATGTAAGGTCACAACCTTTGATGAATGACTGCTTATGGTCGAATTTTATGATATATTAAGCATGTTAATCACTTGTTAGAAGATATACAACACAATACACATAACAATCATTCATTAAACTCAATTAATGATCTAAGATTGTTGCTTGTTCTTCATCTTCTTCCTCAAGAACATTTCTGAAAAACACATAAAGTAAATTCGCCAGAAGTGAAGTTCTTGTGCTAGAACTTTCACTTAGATAGTTGTATCCTCAAGGCAGACGTCCGTAGAACTACATCACAAGTGGGGACGAATTTTTGTCTTAGCACACTGCATCAAGCAGACCTCTATCTACACCAAGTTAGTATGTGTTTTCATGCTGTTGATTTTGTTGTTATTGATTTCAATTAATATTGAATTACTATTATATTGTTGTGGTTATTCATTGATGAGTCTAGATTGGCACTAACAACTATAACAGCAAACAAAGATGTTCATTTTCGGCATTTTGACCATTGCAGCATGCATCAAGTTGAGTAAATGCCACGCAAAATCAGATAAACAAAAGCTGCATGTATATGGTTTTATCCTTATTGTAAGTGGGCTCTTACTTTAGTTTAGTCAATTGCATTTTCTTTTTCTCATGAAAATACACTATATTCTTTAAATTGGTTCTGTGATTTACATTGACCGAAGATTTACCAAAAGCTATTACAGTTTTAAGTCTATGTTTGAGGGGGCTTAGTAATTTTCCCTTGTCAATCTTGTACTCCCCCGTCCCAATTTACATGACACTCTTTCCTTTTAAGTCAGTCCAAAAAGAATGATATCTTTCTGTATTATGTATTCCCTCTATCCCCATTTATGTGATACTTTTCGTTTTTCGAGAGTCAAACAAGAAAATCTTTGACCCCGATTTATTTGAATGCACTTTAAATATTTTAAGTGTTAATTATTGTGATTTGTAGTACTTTTTATGTAGTTTCTAAATATGTAAATTATTTTTCAAAAAACTTGAAGATTATATGTCCGAATTCACGGTTTAAATAAAGAAGTTTGACTCTCGAAATCCGAACTGTATCAATTAAATTGGAACAGAGGGAGTAACAATTTAACTTAAACTTCTAATTTTACCCCTATTGAGATTATTTATAGCCACAAATATCTTTGACTTATTTTGGACCACAAGTTTCAAATGTCTTCTTTTCATTTTTAAACTTCATACCCGGTCAAACACCTTCACATAAATTGTGGAAAAGGGAGTAACAAAAGATTGAGAATAGCACTTTATGTTAGAAAACATGTCCCACATTCATTATAAGGTGTTGAATTGTTTCAAAATTTCACCTAGTATTACTATCTTATGTCTTGGGTTTGGATGCTTAGATTCTTTCTGAGTCTCAACCTATCCTTTTCACCTCAGTATGAGAGACCAACTCTTTTATTCTGAATTTAATGATCGATTTTTCTTAATTGAAGTTTGCAGAATCTGTTCTCTTTTGCAAAATATTGCTGGTTTTACATATCTGTCCACTTTTGCAAAACTGATCACATTTGATATGTGTCAAGTTTCTTTTAAAGTATACAACCATTGCTCTTTCTAGATTCTTTCATCTTTTCTTTGTAACTCTTAACTAGTGTAAACTTGATATTAGTTTATATTGAGTTCTATTCCAGTTTGCTCGAGTGTATTATCTTATTTTGTGCTATTTCTTTCGTGTTTTTTTGCATAGCATCTGACCTCTCTTCACCTTTACATGTAGGGTGCTTTGAGTTTTATACTGATCATCTTTTATAATTGCTCTGATCAAGTCATAAATACTAAGTATCGAAGAGTCGCCAAGTCGAGGGAAGCTGCGATAAGACATGCGCGAGAAACTGCACAAGCAAGAGAAAGGTGGGGATTAGTAAAAGATGTTGCTAAGAAACGTCCTTTTGGATTGCAACAACAGTTATCTCGCACATTCTCCAAGAAAACGAGTGTGAAGCAAGGACCAAGGGGAGGTTTTAATTTACCTAAAACTAATGATGAAGCATCATCCATACCGCCTAAAGGGCCAAGCAGCTCGTCTGGATCTTCAAAAGGAAAGAAAAAAGGACAAAGTGATCTAACAAAAATGATGCATTCAATTGAAAATGAAACGGATAATATTGAGGGGTTCCATATGCAGATTGGAGATAAGAATATAAAGAAGCAAGCACTCAATGCTAAACAGTTGCATACGAGGAGCCAAATTTTTAAATATGCATATGGTCAGCTTGAGAAAGAGAAAGCTATGGAGCAAAAAACTAAGAATATGACATTCTCGGGAGTTATCTCAATGGCAACGGACGATAATACTGAGATCAAAACCAGGCCTCCTATTGAAATTGCTTTCAAAGACCTGACCATTACTCTTGAAAAAAAGCACAAACATTTGATGAGGTCCGTTAGTGGAAAACTTATGCCTGGTCGGATTTCTGCTGTCATGGGCCCGTCTGGAGCAGGGAAGACTACTTTTCTTTCTGCAGTGGCTGGTAAGATAACGCAGTGCACGTTATCTGGGATGGTTCTCATAAATGGAAGGGTGGAATCTATGGACTCGTACAGGAAAATTATAGGTTTTGTTGCCCAAGATGATATAGTCCATGGAAACCTCACTGTCGAAGAGAACCTTCGGTTTAATGCAAGATGCAGGTATCACTTAAAATACACTCTGCATGTTATCTTCCAGAGACTGACACTGTTGGAAACATGAGATCCAAATTTTCTTTTTAAGGGTGTGTTTGGTATGAAGGAAAATGTTTTCTTGAAAACCAAGTGGGTTTCTAACTTATTTTCTAGTGTTTGGTAAGTATAAGTAAGCAAGAAAATATTATCCCAAGAGCTATTATATGTAATCTAGCAAAACATGTGGGATGGGGTGGGGATTGGGGGTTCGGTGGTGGCGGGGGTAGGATGGTCAAGGGGTGGGTGGGGAGGAGACAATGAACTTGAAATGTCACTTATGGAACTTGTTTTCCCTACTTCCATTATGTAAGTCATTTTCCTCATTTTAAGGAACTTTTTTTCCTAGAGAAAATGTTTTCCAAAATATTTTGGCCAACCAAACATGAGTAAATTGGAAAACATTTTCCTCCTTACCAAACACACCCTAAGGCTCTATTAATTTCATTGTTCAACTATGTCTCCAGGCTCTACTACATGCCTATTCTTCAGTAGTTGAAAATTTTGTACTCCATGCTTTTTAGTCTTTGCTTATGCATGAGATGTTATTCCAAGTTTACATTCATATAAAAGTTTGATTAACTTGACATCTAAATGTTCATTCTCATTTTCTTATTGCCATTTTATGTCTTCTGTTGAACCCTCAACATCGTAAAGACTAGCTGCAGACTTGCCAAAGGCTGATAAGGTTCTTGTAGTTGAGAGAGTTATTGAATCTCTGGGTCTTCAGGCTGTTAGAGATTCGTTGGTCGGAACTGTTGAGAAGCGTGGAATTTCTGGTGGACAGAGGAAAAGAGTAAACGTGGGGATGGAAATGGTGATGGAACCTTCACTGCTAATTTTGGATGAACCTACATCTGGTTTAGACAGCTCATCTTCAAACTTACTTCTTAAAGCTCTTAGACGTGAAGCTCTTGAAGGTGTAAATATTTGCATGGTTGTTCACCAGCCAAGGTATGTGGTGTTTTTTATGCGTAATCAACTTCTAGTATTGTGCATAGAAACTAGATATGCAATCTAGTAGTTTTATCTGAAAATTGTGACTTTTATAGATCTTCCTTAATTTATAAATAGTGGGGGAAGGGAATTTGAACCATGTTTACAACTATATAGAGACGTATATGTTAGAGATATAATAAATTACATAAAGTGTGCTTTCTCTAAAAGCTTAGCTTAAGCTTTTAGATAAGTTTGGTCGCAAACTTCTGGATTCGAGTTTAGAATTTCGACGTGCTTGGCTCATGAAAAAGAATTCAAGCCCGCATGTTGGAGATATAGTATATTAAATAAAAGTGTGCTCTCTCTAACAAATTAAGTTTTTAGATGAGATGGCCGCACACTTCAACTGTATAAAAACAAAAGAATCACCCCAGAAATATAATTTCCCTCTATGCCTAAATAAGTTGTTCTAACAAAACAGGTTATTATAAGTTGAGTAATTTAGATAGTCCAAGACGCTTTTGACTATATTGTATTATATGTATGGTAGAATGACTTATCCTTATGTTCTTCAGCTATACCTTGTACAAGATGTTCGATGACTTGGTACTTCTAGCCAAAGGTGGTCTTGTTGCATATCATGGCCCTGTGAAGAAAGTAGACGAATACTTTGCAAATCTTGGAATCACAGTACCGGATCGTGTAAATCCTCCTGACCATTTCATCGACATCCTTGAGGGTATGGTCAAACCAGGTGGAGGTGTAACCGTAGAACAACTTCCTGTCCGATGGATGCTTCATAATGGTTACCCTGTACCCCTAGATATGATGCAATTTTGTGATCAGATTGCAATGTCCTCCAAGGGTGTTGCAGCAGCTCCTGACCAATCTTTTTCTGTTGATGCATGGCATGAGAAGCGAGATTCTCTGTCTCATGTCTTGTTGAAATCCCATGACTTGTCTAATAGAAACACTCCAGGCGTAAACCGGCAGTATAGATATTATCTTGGAAGGTATTGTATCCTATGTTCTCCAGATTCATATCATATTTCCCCACTACAATCTCTTCATTTTCTAAAATTTTCAGTTACTTGTAAGAGTTAATGACATGGAAATATATGCAGCTAAAATTCTACCACTCTAACAATTGGCGAGAGAAGTAACAGAGAGATTAATTGGTTTGGCTAAACTTCATAGAATAAAAAAAGGATTAATATATTGACAACCCCTTAAATTTGCCAGCAAAATTTCATTTAGACACTCGAACTACGACTTGTTCCAATTGAGCACCTGAACTCATCATAAAGTCTTTCTATTAGACACTTCCGATTTAAATTTCTGTTTTTTTACGCATGTTCTCAAGTATCCATTACGATGATAAGTTAATCACTTCAAATATGACACCTACTTTAATTATACGTCTTCGCCTCAATAAGCGGTAAAACCCTATGCGTTCTCTGATTGAGGTTGATGTGTATAATAAAAGGAGATGACATATTTTATGTGCTTAACTTGAGTACCTAATAGATGTTTGAGAACACACACAAGTTTTTCAAAATTTGAACCGAAATACTTGGGTCAATTGGAACAAGCCATAGTTCGAAAACAAGCCGTAGTTCGAGTGTTTAAGTGAAATTTGGTGGCAAGTTTAAGGGGTTGTCAATGTATTAAGCCTGAAAAAATTACACAAATAATCAAGGGAGAATGAGACATTGGTTTAATGCAATGATGAAGCTTGTCACAGTTTTCTGGTTTTCTGACACAAGTTATTATATGATAATGGTTAACGCGATTACCATCTTTCAGGGTAGGCAAACAGCGATTGCGAGAAGCTCAAATACAAGCAGCTGATTATTTAATCCTTTTGGTTGCTGGAGCATGCTTAGGAATCCTATCCAACCAGAAGGGTGACACTTTTGGATACTACGGCTATATGTATAGTATCATTGCTGTGTGTAAGTGCCTAAGTGGAATACTTACTAAATCCGAAACCAAGACATCTTCTAGCTGAATATATTGGTGGATTGAGCTTGCTTTACTTTCTCTTGGCGATATGATTCAAGTTGACTGATTGCCTCAAATCTAGAGCACGCTTGTATATTCAACATATAGTCAAACCTCTCTATAACAACGGATATTTTTTGGCTGCTATAGTGAAATGCCGTTATAAGGAACATATAATGTAACATAACATGAAAAATCGGTTCCAAAGAGAACTTGGCCACTATAGCTTTGGTGATAGCTTTTGATTAAAAATAAATAAATAGTGAAATGTTGTTATAGAGGATGACTATTATAGAGAGGTCTGATTGTATATACATGTATCACTTGTAGTACAACTTATTAACTATGCTGTGCTTATCTGTTCAAAATACTAGGCAATTTTACCTGCTTTATGTCATTCTTGCAGCACTCCTCTGTAAGATTGCAGCACTGAGATCCTTTTCGTTGGACAAGTTAGAGTACTGGAGAGAGAGAGAAAGTGGGATGAGCAGTCTAGCTTATTTTCTTTCCAAGGATACAATAGACCATTTCAATACTCTTATAAAGCCTTTGGTTTTCCTGTCTATGTTCTATTTCTTAAATAGTCCAAGATCATCCTTTGGGGACAACTACCTCGTTTTCCTCTGCCTTGTATATTGTGTGACTGGCATAGCTTATGTGTTTGCCATCTGCTTTGCACCTGGACATGCACAATTGGTATGTACTACAGTCATGTTCTCCATTGACATGATGTTATTTCTTTTTCCTGATTCTTTATGCTGACAACAGCTTCTTCTTGCCCCCTTCGAACAGTGGTGTGTTCTTGTTCCTGTTGTTTTGACTCTCATTGCAAACCAGGAACCAGACGGTACTGTTGGGAAATATCTAGCCAAGTTTTGTTACCCAAGGTGGGCTATGGAAGCATTTGTCGTTGCAAGTGCGCAGAGGTTGGTAGTTCATATTCAACATTTAGGAAACTATAGATTGATGCTCTGATAGCACCAGTTCTCAGAACTTTTAACATGGTTTTCGGTTTTCACCATTCACATTATGTTAGCATTTCCTCATCTGTTTGGCTATGTTGCTTGAACTCTCCAAAAATATTGTCATACCCGTGTTGGATCCTTGAAACTGCACTATTTTTGGAGGATCTGACACGCACTCCTCGGCATTTTAGAAGAGTCCGAGCAACATATATTTTTGGTTGTTGTTGATCACATTTTGTTAGCATTTTTTGAACTTGTTGCTATGTTGCTCGGACTCTCCAAAACTGTTGTCATACCCGTGTCGGATCCTTGAACAAATGCACTACTTTTGGAGGATCCGGTACGCACACATTTTTGAAGAGTCCGAGCAACATATGCTTTTGGTTGTTGTTGATCACATTTTGCTAGCATCTATTCATCTGTTGCTCGGACTCTTCAAAAAATTTGTCATACTTGTATCAGATCCTTCAAAAATGCACTAACTACTTTTGGAGGATCCAACACACGTTGGAATTTTTTACTAGTCCGAGCAAAATAGGTTTTTGGTTGTCGATCAAATTTGTGTTGGCATTTTCTCATCTGCTTGGCTATCTTGCTCGGACTCACACACCCGTCATCATTTTTGGGGAGTCCGAACAACATATATATATTTGGTTGTTGTTGATAACATTTTGTTTGCATTCTCATCTGTTTGGTTAAACTAGTTCAGCTTATTTTATTTTCATTTCTCTTCAGATATTCAGGAGTATGGCTGATAACTCGATGTGGCAAATTATTGGAGCTAGGCTTTGATGTGCATAACTGGACGTATTCTCTAATTTTACTGGTTCTCACTGGTGTAGTTACTCGTTTAATAGCTTACCTTTGTTTAGTGTGTATTAAAAAGAAATAAACCAATTCTTTTTTTCCTTCACATCTATTGTGTTGTTGTTTACAACAAAGATAAAAAGGCATAGGTTAGGGGCTTTTGGCATCTAATGTATATCATAGCATGCTTTTTTGACACTGAATGGGGTGTGCTAAAGTAGCTTCTTCATTGATGGAAGGGGAGAAGGGGTAATTTTTTTGACAAATAAAGTAAAAGTCTGATGTCCTAAACTCTCGCTATGCACAAAGTCATGAGAAGGGCCGAACCATATCGGGACTATTGTATGTCGTTGTTGCATTTCTACAAGAGGTTGTTCTAGTGACTTTCTCTCGCTATGCATGAGGTCATGGGAAGGGTCGGACCATATCGTGTCTATTGTATGCAGTTATTGATGCAATAAAATAATAGTACCGATGTACTAAGCTCCCGCTATGCGTGGGTCTAGAGAAGGATGGACCATGTGAGTTTAGGAAAGGGTCAGACCGTATCAATTTACTTTACACAACTTAAGTGCAACATTTAATTACATATCTCTTTCTTGTTATACACGCGACCATCACTCTTTAAGAAAAAGAAAAAGTCGACAAAATGCCTCAAAATTTCTTTTGAATGGTTAAAGCGCCCAACTCATAATTGGCGAATTCGTAGGTTCAATTCCTACTGGATGCACGCCAATGGGACCCCTCCAATAAGTCTATTGGAATTGGCACTCGCCATCTATTTTCATTGTTCAAATCTTTGACAACACGAAAAAATCATTGTTCAACTTTTTTCTTTGACAACATGAAAAATGTAGTAAAAAAAATTGAAGTACTTAATAAAGTTTGTAATCAAACATATCCATGGCAAATCTGGAGTAATCTATGCACTGATCTTTTGCTTCTGTGTATATCATAATTTCTTTTTTTATGTTTACTCTCTGTTTGAAGAAATTAGCCAATCTAAGAGGACCATCTAGATATAGAAGGCTAATGTGAAGGTAATCCTTGAATTTTGGTGATTAAGGAAGGAATTTTATAAAACCGTGGCATTGTATATTTAGGCTAGTGTAAAAGCTGAAAATGTGTGATTTAATAGTTAATGAAGTGACACAAAAACTATGAGAGCAATGGCGGATCTACGAGTTTTGAAGTGGTTGTTCGAAATATATAGGAAAAAAAAATTCAAGCAATATTACTCTTTGATGCAATAAAACTAGACAAATTAGTATAACAAGTGAACCTAGTACAAGCTTAATGCAACCCATTACTCTACCTAATCTATATTTTCTAAAGCAAAAGATAGACTTACCCATTGTCAATACTAATTAAAATTCCAAGAATTCTATCATAAAGTTTCCCAATTAGATGAAACCAAAAGCAGAACAAAGATTCAATATCAGATATATTCTATTTTCTATAAGCATTGCCTACAGATATGGAATTCATATTACCTGGATTCAGCACCAAGAATGTAGAATTGGACAATAATAACTACGCCTCCGTTCCAAACAAGTTGGGTCGACAAGGATGTAAAATTGTAAACTGGAAAAACAATGTGATAAAAACATAGTTGATCTAAATTTCAAGTGAAATGGCGTACATTAGCTTAAAAGTTAGCATTAAAAATTGCTTGAAACAAACACCAAGTGAACTAAAGAGCTGGCAGAGCTGTCTCAAATATTTTAGGGGTCTTGTTCTAATTCGTAAAACTGTACCCTTAATATAAGTAAATTTACGATTTCAATAATCTAAATTTGGGTCTCTACATGCGTGCGTCACTGGAACTGGATCACTTTACTTTGATTGGGCTAAAACATGCGAATTATGGTCTTTACAGTAAATTTTGTCTAATACTACTTAATAAAAAAAAATGGACCCTAAATTTTTTTGTTTTTTGGAGGACCTGTGCGGTAGCACATCTCACACGGGTCCATAGACGGCCCTGAGAGCTGAAAAATCGTAAATACTAAGCTTAAACCACATATGGGCATGTTCATGAGCTTGGATAAAGCGCAAGGAAACATCAAAAAAATACTAAAATCTCAGCACCCAAATGAGACCAGAACCGACGGCTCTTACAATTCATGTTTTCTTGTGCTCATTTTTTGAAAATGTTCTAAAATTTCTCGAGAATCTATACTCATGAATATATCTCTCTCAAAAAAGTTACAATACGATTGTCGCGCCCGTTTTTGACCTCGGGGGTCTGAACGGTATCCGCAACGTTGCTCTTTGGCGCGGTTCCCTTGATGGAGCAATTAATGCTGTTTTGAGGAGTCGCCACCTAATTATTAAGTGAATTAGGACACTTGATTTATTGCAGTAAAAATACTGCAATTGATCTCCATTTAATGATCTGTGAAATTAATGAGATTCTGAGTCAGGGTTCTTTATTATCCTAAAGGGAAGGGATTAGGCATCCTTTAAGATCCGCTAACTTGCGGTTGTTCGTTCAAACCTAGGTTAATTATTTATTGCCCTTTTTATTCTACGTATTCTAAGCATTTTTCATAATTTATAATTAAAATAAAATGCAATACAAAATAATAAAACCAAGATTAAATGCGACATAAAAATAAAAACTCCGGGACATCTTTTAGCCCTTTTTAGGCATTCTGCACAAGATGATCTCCGGTACTGCGTAAACACTTAGTAAAAGTATTAATAGTAGAATAAATAATTTTAAAAGCAATGACAAGAATTAATAAGTTAAGCCAAAAAATAAATAAATCCGTCTTTTGCACAGAGGAGGCCTTGGAAATCAGACGGAGATTCCTTCATCGGCCAATATTGTTAAAAGCAATAAAATAAATAAAATCTTCATATCCGTGCCAAAACAGTAATAGTTTTAAACACGGAGGGCTCAGATATAAAAAATGTAAAGTGGGACAGCCTAAACAAGTGCGGTTGCGAGAATTCGCCCTGCCAGCGCATGTTGGTTATCCGGTGTAAGTTGAAGAAATCATCCTTGCCCAGAAAGCTTCATTTATTTTATTTTCCGTCTTTGGAACTGTGGAGGCCTCAAAAATCGACGGATAACTTTTTCATCGGCCAAGTGTAGTATCGTGTTCAAATTAGTTTAATAAAATTAAAAGAGCAAAATCGTCCGGAAATCAACCCAAACACAGAAGTGATCAAAGGACAAAGTATAAAAATATGATAAATTAATAAAATTACACACATCAGTCAATGTTGAGGCAGAAGATATTAAAACAGAACAGTGACAGATATCACCCGAAAAGGTGGAATAATCTCTGTATTGCAGCGTACATCATGTAATACACGCTAGATAATTCAAAACTTTAAACACAGCAGAAGAAAGATAAAAGGACAAACAGATCAAAGACTACCTTTTATGAGATCAATAAAGAACACATAAATATGGAAGCATGAACATCATGTATTTCAAGAACACATAAACATAAACAATATAACAAAGCATGCATGCAGAGAAGGACAAGAAACATCTATATTATAGAATAGTAGGCATGGATAAACACCAATAACGCTAAGGACTTAATCTGGGTGTAAGGCCCAGTTGTGGTCACATGCAGCAACTCCAGAATAGTAGCTGGTTAACAACACAACAGAACAAGCTAGACAGAGGAAGCTAAGAATATATAGAACAAAATAACAGCAACAGCAACATCGCCGGAGTTCTCAGACTCCGACCAGCTACCTAAACAAATAAAAATCAGTCCAACAACACAAAAGCAAACCGACGAACATCGTCGGAGTTTTGCAAACTCCGGCCAAATACTAAAAGCTGAAAATCAGTCTGACAACCAACAACAGAAACCAAAAATTAAACCAACAGGGGTCGCCGGAGTTTTAAACTCCGGCGAGATACAAAATTTCCAAATCAGTCCAATTAAACAATAATATAATAGCAACGAAAGAGGAACAAACAGCGATTTCAACAATACAAAAAGCAGCGTGGCGGCGATGCGATGGGGTTCACGGTGGCGGCGACGGGGGCGGCGGCGAAGGTGAGAGGGGAGAGGAGAGGGTGGTCGACGGGAACATGTGAGAGAGGGAGCAGTGGGTTTTGTGTGGCTGGTTTAAAGGGGGGTTCGCCGGTGAGACTGGCGGCGGCGACGAGAAGGTGAGAGGGAGAGGAGAGGGTCGAGAGGGGGTGGGCTGATATTCTGTTGTGAGGTGAGGTTGTTCGTCGGAGCTTGAAGCTCCGGCGAAGGCGGCGGCGACGGGAATGGGGAAAGGGGGTGAGAGCTAGGGTTTACTGAGAGTTAAGGGGGATAGAGAGGTGAGGTGAGAGGGGGTGTTCGACGGGAGTGGGGAAAATATGGGGTTGAGGGCTGCTGTCGGCTAGGGTAGTTCGCCGGAGATAGGACTCCGGCGAAGGGCGGCGGCGGCGGCGACGGGAAAGGTGAGGAGGAGGGGAGAGAGGGTTGTGAGGGGTGAAGTAGGGTAGACGGCTGATTTTCTCAAAAGGGGGGGGGGAATGTTTTATTTTATAGGGTAGGTTTAGGGTTTGGTATTTGGGGGGGAAATGAAATGTGGGGTATTGTTTTGGGGGGGAAATGAAAAGTGGTATTTGATTTTAGGGGGGAAAATAAAAGAGGGTGTTTGGATGGAATTAAAAAAAATAGTGTTGGATTGGACTGACTCAAATTGTGTCTTGGACTGGACTGATTTGACAAAAAATGCAAGGCTGGTTAATTATTTAAAATAAAATTATTTAAAAAGATGCAACATTATTAAAATGCAAATGTCGACGCAATAATACTAGAATGCAATATTTTAGAAATGTATAATGCCTGATTAAAAGTAAAAACGCGGTGCCGATTAATTATTTAAAAAGATGCGAATATTATTAAAATAAAAACATAATATTAACAAAGACATAATGCTCAATTTTAAAATAAAAAGATGCAATGCGTTTTTGTGAAAAAAATAAAAAAAATAAACATAGAATATTATGTAAAAATGCAAAAAATTGTGATTAAAATGCGGTGTGCTAAAATACTTAAAATTGCAACAAATATACAAAAAACGGGTCAAAATTGACTGTCAACAACGATCATTTAACCATTGACCCCCATCTTGTTCCTCAGCTCACTCTTAACATGTTTTATCGCTGAAAAAACTCGTTCAACGCTTGCAGTTGCTACAGGTAACACCAAAGCAAGTTTCACAAGCTTAAAAATAGCTGCATAGATCCTAGACTTTCCGATTGTCACAAGTTGCTTACAAAGATCAACAAGTCCTTTCAACTATGAAAAACGAGGGTCATATCGTATATCCTCTATATAGTTACATAATTGATTGCGTGAAGAGGACTCAACTTCATCCAGAAAATCATTTGAATAGAGCACTGTCATCTTTAACAACTTCTCCACATAAAAAGACTCAAATTTGGAGATAAAACTTAAACACGCCACACAATGTAGAAGTTCAGTGTTTTCCACATCAAACATCTCATTAAGTTCTTTCATCTGCACATCTAGAATATTAAAAAAAACACTCATTCTTGTAATGGTGCAAATTAGTAATAGTTGAAGCTTGACGTCTATACTTTTTGAACTGATAATATGGTTCACTCATATTAGGAACATCAATATTAAATTTGATACAAACGTCAACAACCCTTGTTACCAGAGAATCACATCCATCATCCCTTATCTTCTGAAGTCGTAGCTTGCTAAGTCTTACAAGGTTCAAGGCATTCAACAAGTCCTGATCACATATTTATAGAGCCAAGTTCAATTCATTGGTCAGCCCTAATACATCAACCATCAAATATAGCATGAAAATAAAACCAAAAGAAAGTAACTCGTCTAACAAAGTAGTCGTTTCTCCTCGAATTTGTCAAGACACATCTTCAAGAATTGTTTCAAGAACTAATCACTGGATCAAACAAACTAGAAATACTTGTAAGAGTCTTGTAGTGAGACCCCCAACGAGTATCATCGGCCCTAGAAAGAGAAGATTGTTTGTTCAAACCTCTACCAGTTTCCACTGAACCATCCTCTATTAGTTCAGCTAAATGAACAAGTTGTGCGTCCCGAAGCAACTCTTGTCTTTTATTAGAACAATCAATGATATTAACAATTGAATTAATTAGACCAAAGAAAGTAATCACATCCACATGACACCTCACAGCAGTAACAAGTGCCAATTGAAGCTGATGGGCAAAACAATGAACATAAAAGGCATATGGATTCTCGTTTTGGATTAATGTTTTTAATCCACCAAGTCTACCTGACATGTTAGATGCTCCGTCATACCCTTGACCTCGAATATTGGATAAACTCAATTGGTAAGGAGTCAATATGTCTAAAAGTGCATTCTTCAGTGATAAGGCATTTGTTTCTTTAACATGTACAATCCCAAGAAATCTTTCTAAAACATCACCTGTTGAATCAACATAACGCGCACACAAACTGCCATTTGCTCCTTCCCCGAACAATCTCTAGATTCATCAATTAACACATCAAAGAAGTCATTCCCAATATCGCACAATCTTTGATGTTACTAAAAAACCAGAAGCACAACAAAGGTCCCTTTGAATCGATGGACTAGCCATTCCACGAAATCTGATATACCATAAGTTTTTCTCAACTCTTTCACATATTCAAGAAAATGACCCTGGTATGATGAGTCGAGCTTCTCATCATGTGCTCGAAATGTCTGTCCACCACTCATAAGTAATTTAGCAGTTTCAAATGATGTTTTTAACTTACTTGCATACTCAGAATCCACTATCTCAGTTTGTTTCCTTATACAAGTTTGTATACTTTGCTTTTCTTTCATTGAATTTCTACCTTTTGTTATACATAATTTATGACAATTAGTTGAAGCATGTCCATCAAGCCCTTGTGTCTTATGACTCCAACCCTTAAATCTGTTTCCTTTACCAACAAAAGATTCACCAGCACCAAACTTAGTCACATTTTTAAACAAATAGCAAAATAAACAAACACAGCATCCTCAGTTTCACTATATTCCATCCATTCTAAATATAGAGCATACCAGCTATTCTTAAATTTTCGATTACCTAGAATATTGGTAACTGGATAATCCTCATCCTTTATTTTTGGACGGTGTGGACCTTTAATAAGAAATGCTCTCCTTATGCTATCTTGAAGATTTTGGTGAAATTTACCAATTGTTTTTCTTAGTGCAGGATCCATTTCTAATGACTCAATTACATTGTAATGTAAAACTTGAGTACTAATTAGAGTAGCAGTGGTCTCTGAAAATTTAGGTGTGTTTGGAAAATATCTTTTCATCCTATAGAATCAAAACAAACTTAACTTAATAAACAAACCTGTCACGACCCGACCCCGGGGCCGCGACTAGTACCCTTCCGGGGTACCCTGTCAGGTATATATCAGAGAATAGCAGCGGAACATACATAAAACAAATCTGTATAAGGTAAACATCACTAGCAAGCCGATAAGGCCGCCTTTCATAAAATAACTTAACCGATAGTGAACAAGATAACTTTATTCTTACACCCCAAACCACAAACGTGACTCTGGACCTCAAGAATAACAAGCGTGGCGGGCGGGGCCCGCCATACCCCTGAATATACAAAAGTCTATAACCTCGTGGAATCATACCAAAAGACAAAGCCTCGGAGGATGGAGCCTTCCAAGAATCGGACAATGATCCTAAGAGTGCGAATCAACAAGCTATGTATCTCGACTGCGGCATGAACGCGGCCCAGAAGGAGGTCGATCTACAACAAGTACAGTATGTGAAATTGAAAATCGTAATAAAAACATAAGTCGAAAACAAGTGGGATCGGGGATGAAATCAAATTACCTTTTCTTGTGCCTTACTAACAATGGGACATCAATCGTATACTACACGGCATGAATAATAGGAAGCTCATAATCAAAACCTGATGGGCGTGCGTGGAATCGCCATCATTTGGCGATGCGTCCAAGTAAACTCATGGCGAACAATGGAAGCATACGTGGAATCGCCCGTCATCTGGCGATGCGTCCAGTAACTCATAACGAACAATGGAAGATACGTGGAATCGCTTCATCATGGCGATGCGTCCAAGTAACTCATAATCGAACAATGGAAGCATACGTGGAATCGCCCATCATCGGGCGATGCGTCCAAGTAACTCATAATCGAACAATGGAAGCATACGGTGGAATCGCCATCATCGGGCGATGCGTCCGGAGCAATTGGTATAACGATCTTGGGGATTTTCCTCGGATATACTCTTACCACGGCGGATGGTATAACGATCTTGGGGTGTACCTCGGATATACTCTACACTGGAGCGGATGGTATAACGATCTTGGGGCTTGCCCGCCGGATATACTCTTATCTTGGTGCGGATGGTATAACGATCTTGGATCGCCCGCCGGATATACTCTTACTGGCGGATGGTATGGCGATCTTGGGGTGGCCCGCCGGACATACTCTTCTTTGAAGGAGGTGGTATGGCGATCTTGGGGCTTGCCGCCGGACATACTCTTACCCTATCTCAAACTGTCATCATATCATAAATAAGTTAAGCAAACTTATAACTTCTTTTAGTCTTGTTCATATACTCTCTCATTTTAGTTTATTTAAGGCACTTCATCATATCTTTAAATAAAAGAAAACCGGGAATTTAACCCAAGTACTACATACCTCATCTCTTTCAAAAGTGACTCTTCTTTATACATAAAAGCCTTTGGGCAATTGATGACTTTAAATCAAATTGCCTCTTCATGTAATTATCTTACTTAGAGTAAATCCCTTCTCATTAACCTTTTATGAAGCTAATAAACCAACTTCCCATAAAGTTGTTATATTAACTCTATACTTTAGTAAAATCATACTTTTCCCTTAACCACGGGACTTATACATTCTTAAAACGAAACAAGTCATTTTATACTCAAAACAGGTAAGAATACTAAATGGATTTACTTCATTTAAAATTCGTACGTCTACCGTACTATATAGTTCAAACTACTCATGCTCAAGAGATAAGAAAGCTCCACATACCTCTTTGGTCAATCCACTTGCTAAGCTCAACTACCGCAAGTAATATTTCAACCTATAATAACCATGATATGTTTATTAACCTCTAATTTCAATGTAGAATAATCTAAACTCAAAGCCACTAAATTCTATGGAAAATTGGGCAGCATTTCCTTTGTTTCTACTCACTTTGCCACCTTTCTCAAGGCCGAATTTATCATCCAAACACCACATTTAAGGTTCAACAATCCAACATTTTAAAGGGGATTACACACCCAAATACCAATTCTGCCCCATAAGTTTACAATAATTCACTTAACAATTCTAGGGTGGTTTTTAGGCTACAACATGCTCATAATCTCTTCTTAACCCATTCTTCATAACCAAACCACATTTCTAGCATGCAATGACTCTAAGAGCATTATTTACTACCACAAGTTCTTTCTTCTTAACATGCAACACTATAAACTAAATCTAAAGGAAGAATCATTACCTTAAAGTTTTAGCCAAAACTTATTCCAAGTATTGCTAGCTTCCTTGCCAAGAACACCACCACAACAATGCCAACAAGCTATTCAAGCTTCCTTTGGTTCTTAACTATTCAGATTTTTCTAAGGGTTTTTAGAGAGAAGGGAGCAATTTGAGAGAGAGAGAGAAGATGAAAGATAGAAAATGTCCAAGTCTTGGTCAATATATTGCATGCAGTAAAATCGATGGGGACACGTCACCCCACGGTCTCTTTAAAACAAAAATCAGACTTTCTAAGTTTTTACGCCCAAAATCAGCGGTTGGTTGCGTTGGAATCTGCGGCGAACTACGCTGTGTCTTTGAAACACTTATGAACTGCCTTAAAGTTGACTAAAACCATCAACCTATCTTACGAAAATTTTAAGTCTTACTCGAACTACGGGGTGTAACATTCTCCCCAGAAACATTCGTCCCGAATGTTCTTTAAAATTTACTATCCCGTCTATCCCCTCGTACTTCATATACTAATGGAACTTCATTATGCCACATGACTAAGATATCGCTACGCATACCCGTTATTTGTAAGTCAACGGAAAATGAACCCAAAATATGAACCATTACTACTTATTCTGCACATGTACATAGTCTCAATATCCTCGCTCATGATACTAAATCTTACAACAATCCCATCACTGAATCTTTATCTCTTAAGCCATACCCGTAGCTTAATTTACAAACATAGTTTCCTTAGGTCTCTTAATTAAACTTGGGTCCATTTATTTCAATAACTCAACTCATCTCCTAATTATCTCAAATTAGTAACTTGATGAGTTCATCAAACCACTCACCTTCCCGGTATCTAATTAGTCCTTATCGATCCTTGGTATTCCAATATCATTCTAGCAACACGTGGTCCAACTCTTATACATAAATCTGTCACTATACCCACTATACTACCATCATAACTAACACGGATACGCCAATCCAATCTCTCGGTCACATCACGCTTTCTTCTCAGAACAGAACAACATAACTCGTTATCGCACGATCTTAGAGTGAGAAGAATGGAAACCAATCCTAAATGTCTGAGGACTAGCGCTCGATACCACTTTGTATATATCATAGAACATACATAAAACAAATTTGTATAAGGTAACATAAAATAACTTGATAACTTTATTCTTACATTCATACCCTGAATATACAAAAGTCTATAACCTCGGGAATCATACCAAAAGAGCCTCAGGGATATGGCGCCTTCCCAAGAGCTGGACAATGATCCAAGAGTGCGAATCAACAAGCCTCACGCAATTTCAAGGAGGTCGCTAACACAACAAGTACCAAGTATGTGAAATTGAAAATCGTAATAAAAATGAAATCAAATTACCCTTACTAACAATGGGGACATCAATCGTATACTACGGCATGAATAATGGAAGCTCATAATCAAAACTGGAATCCTTCATCGTAAACTTGGTGACATACACGGTGGAATCAACAATGGAAGCATACGGTGGAATCCGTTCATCATCGCGTACGCCCAAGTAACTCATAGCGAACAATGGAAGCATGCCGTGGAATCGCGTGGTATAACGATCTTGGGGATTTTCCGCCGGATATACTCTTACCATGGTATAACGATCTATATACTGGATGGTATAACGATCTTGGGGCTTCCGCCGGATATCTCTTATCTTTGGTGCGGATGGTATAACGATCTTGGATCGCCTCGGATATACTCTTGCAGGCGGATGGTATGGCGATCTGAAGGAGGTGGTATGGCGATCTTGGGGCTTGCCTATCTCAAATCATATCATAAATAAGTTAAGCAAACTTATAACTTCTTTTAGTCTTGTTCATATACTCTCTCATTTTAGTTTATTTAAGGCACTTCATCATATCTTTAAATAAAAGAATTTAACAGTACTACATACCTCATCTCTTTCAAAAGTGACTCTTCTTTATACATAAAGCCTTTGGGCAATTGATGACTTTAAATCAAATTGCCTCTTACGTATAATTATCTTACTTAGAGTAAATCCCTTCTCATTAACCTTTTATGAAGCTAATAAACCAACTTCCCATAAAGTTGTTATATTAACTCTATACTTTAGTAAAATCATACTTTTCCCTTAACCGGGACTTATACATTCTTAAACGAAACAAGTCATTTTATACTCAAAGTAAGAATACTAAATGGATTTACTTCATTTAAAATTGCACGCTATATAGTTCAAACTACTCAAGAGATAAGAAAGCTCCACATACCTCTTTGGTCAATCCACTTGCTAAGCTCAACTACCGCAAGTAATATTTCAACCTATAATAACCATGATATGTTTATTAACCTCTAATTTCAATGTAGAATAATCTAAACTCAAAGCCACTAAATTCTATGGAAAATGGATTGGCGACATTTCCTTTGTTTCTACTCACTTTGCCACCTTTCTCAAGGTTAATTTATCATCCAAACACCACATTTAAGGTTCAACAATCCAACATTTTAAAGGGGATTACACCCAAATACCAATTAAGTTTACAATAATTCACTTAACAATTCTAGGGTGGTTTTAGGCTACAACATGCTCATAATCTCTTAACCCATTCTTCATAACCAAACCACATTTCTAGCATCTGATGACTCTAAGAGCATTATTTACTACCACAAGTTCTTCTTCTTAACATGCAACACTATAAACTAAATCTAAAGGAAGAATCATTACCTTAAAGTTTTAGCCAAAACTTATTCCAAGTATTGCTAGCTTCCTTGCCAAGAACACCACCACAACAATGCCAAGCTAGCTACAAGCTTCCTTTTTGGTTCTTAACTATTCAGATTTTTCTAAGGGTTTTTAGAGAGAAGGGAGCAATTTGAGAGAGAGAGAAGATGAAAGATAGAAAATGTCAAGTCTTGGTCAATATATTGCATGCAATGAAAATCAGATGGGGGACACTTCACCCTCCCACGGTCTCTTTAAAACAAAAATCAGACTTTCTAAGTTTTTACGCCCAAAATCCCGCCTCGGCGCGCCCGCCGCCATGGCCGTAAAACCTCCGCAGCTCTCGATCTTTCGGCGCGCGTCTGTATTCCGGCCGGCGCTGCAACTTCAGCGACCCTCGATGCTTTGGCGCGCTGCCTGCATCCGGCGCCGCCTGCCGCTTCGCCGAAACACATTCTGTCATTGCGCCGAACTTGTAACCTCATAACTTTACTCCGACGCCCTATCGACGAGCGGTTGGTTGCGTTGGAATCTGACTCAACGAACTACGCCTGTGCCTTTGAAACACTTATGAACTCTCAATGTACCGGGTCATAACCCGCCTTAAAGTTGACTAAAACCCATCCGAACAACCCATCAACCTATCTTACGAAAATTTTAAGTCTTACTCCTTTCGTGCGCCTCATGCGCATGACCTGAACTACGGTGTAACATTCTCCCTTAGAAACATTCGTCCCGAATGTTCTTTTAGAAACAATTTACTATCCTCGGTACATCCTCGTACTATATACTAATGGAACTTCATTATGCCACCTATGACCACAAGATATCGCACACGCATACCCATTCATGTAAGTCAAACAGAAAATGAACCCAAAATATGAACCATTACTACTTACTGCGTTCGTATCTACCAACTTATTCTAGCACATGTACATAGTCTCGATATCCTCGTTCACGATACTAAATCTTACAACAATCCCATCACTTACTCCGAATCTCATCTTTATACTCTTAAGCATACCAATGGCTTAATTTACAAACATAGTTTCCCATTAGGTCTCTTAATTAAACTTAAGGGTCCATTTATTTCTCGGATAACTCATCATCTCCTAATTATCTCAAATTAGTACGTCTGACCTTGATGAGAGTTCATCAAACCACTCCCTACCTTCCGTGATCTAATTAGTCCTTATCGATCCTTGGTATTCCAATATCATTCTAGGCAACACGTGTCGACCACTTATACATAAATCAGATGAATGTCACTATACCCACTATACTACCATCATAACTAACCCGGATACGCAATCCACATAATCTTTCCTTTCTCGTATGCAAACAACATAACTCGTTAGGAGACCCTAACCACACATTTCTATCGCACGATCTTAGAGTGAGAAGAATGGAAACCAATCCTAAATGTCCTCACGATTATAGATGTCAGACACTTTCCGAGGACTAAGCGCTCGATACCACTTTTGTCACGACCCGGCGCGACTAGTACGGTGCGTATATATCGAGAGAATAGCAATGAACATACATAAAACAAATTTGTATAAGGTAAACATCACTAAGGCGCGCTTCATAAAATAACTTAGCGAGTACCAAATAAGATAACTTTATTCTTACAAACCACAAACGTGACTACGACCTCTAAGAATAAACTGGGCGTAGACGGGCCCCGCCATACCACTGAATATACAAAGTCTATAACCTCGGGAATCATACCAAAAGACAAAGCCTCGGAGATGGAGCCTTCAAGAATCGACAATGATCTAGAGTGCGAATCAACAAGCTATGTATCTCGACTGCGGCATGAGCGGCCAGAAGGTCGATCTAACAAGTACCAAGTATGTGAAATTGAAAATCCGTAATAAAAACATAAGTCGAAAACAAGTGGGATCGGGATGAAATCAAATTACCTTTACTGTGCCTTACTATGATAGGGACATCAATCGTATACTACGGCATGAATAATAGGAAGCTCATAATCAAAACCTGATGGAGGCGTGCGGTGGAATCGCATCAGCGATGCGTCGAGTAAACTCATAATCGAACAATGGAAGCATACCGTGGAATCGCCCATCGCTGGCGATGCGTCGAGTAACTCATAGCGAACAATGGAAGATACGTGGAATCGCCATCATGGCGATGCGTCCAAGTAACTCATGGCGAACAATGGAAGCATACGTGGAATCGCTTCACGTGGCGATGCGTCCAAGTAACTCATGGCGAACAATGGGCATACGGTGGAATCGCTCATCGGCTGGCGATGCGTCCACGGAGCAGGTGGTATAACGATCTTGGGGATTTTCCGGATATACTCTTACCAGGCGGATGGTATAACGATCTTGGGGATGTACCTCGGATATACTCTTTGCTGGGCGGATGGTATAACGATCTTGGGGCTTGCCGCCGGATATACTCTTATCTGAGTGCGAGATGGTATAACGATCTTGGATCGCCGCCGGATATACTCTTTGCTAGGCGGATGGTATGGCGATCTTGGGGTGGCCCCCGGACATACTCTTGCTTGAAGGAGGTGGTATGGCGATCTTGGGGCTTGCATACTCTTACCCTATCTCAAATCACATCATATCATAAATAAGTTAAGCAAACTTATAACTTCTTTTAGTCTTGTTCATATACTCTCATTTTAGTTTATTTAAGGCACTTCATCATATCTTTAAATAAAAGAAAGCAGAATTTAACCCAAGTACTACATACCTCATCTCTTTCAAAAGTGACTCTTCTTTATACATAAAAGCCTTTGGGCAATTGATGACTTTAAATCAAATTGCCTCTTCATGTAATTATCTTACTTAGAGTAAATCCCTTCTCATTAACCTTTTATGAAGCTAATAAACCAACTTCCCATAAAGTTGTTATATTAACTCTATACTTTAGTAAAATCATACTTTTCCCTTAACCACGGGACTTATACATTCTTAAAACGAAACAAGTCATTTTATACTCAAAACAGGTAAGAATACTAAATGGATTTACTTCATTTAAAATTCAGTACTATATAGTTCAAACTACTCATGCTCAAGAGATAAGAAAGCTCCACATACCTCTTTGGTCAATCCACTTGCTAAGCTCAACTACCATGAGTAATATTTCAACTATAATAACCATGATATGTTTATTAACCTCTAATTTCAATGTAGAATAATCTAAACTCAAAGCCACTAAATTCTATGGAAAATTGGGCAGCATTTCCTTTGTTTCTACTCACTTTGCCACCTTTCTCAAGGCCGAATTTATCATCCAAACACCACATTTAAGGTTCAACAATCCAACATTTTAAAGGGGATTACACACCCAAATACGCACCCCGCCCATAAGTTTACAATAATTCACTTAACAATTCTAGGGTGGTTTTAGGCTACAACATGCTCATAATCTCTTCTTAACCCATTCTTCATAACCAAACCACATTTCTAGCATGCAATGACTCTAAGAGCATTATTTACTACCACAAGTTCTTTCTTGTAACATGCGACACTATAAACTAAATCTAAAGGAAGAATCATTACCTTAAAGTTTTAGCCAAAACTTATTCCAAGTATTGCTAGCTTATTGCCAAGAACACCACCACAACAATGCCAACAAGCTAGCAAGCTTCCTTTTTGGTTCTTAACTATTCAGATTTTCTAAGGGTTTTTAGAGAGGGGAGCGATTTGAGAGAGAGAGAGAAGATGAAAGATAGAAAATGTCCAAGTCTTGGTCAATATATTGCATGCAAAGAAAATCAGATGGGGGGACACTTGTCACCCTCCGTGGTCTCTTTAAAACAAAATCGGACTTTCTAAGTTTTTACGCCCAAAAATCCCGCCTCGGCGCCAGGAGCTCTACGATCTTTCAGCGACCACGACTTTGGCGCCGCGCGCCGCGAAACACATTTCGTCATTGCGCCGAACTTGTAACCTCATAACTTTCTACTCAGGCGTCCTATCGACGAGCGGTTGGTTGCGTTGGAATCTAGACTCAACGAACTACGCCCGGGTCTTTGAAACACTTATGAACTCTCAATGTACCGGGTCATAACCCGCCTTAAAGTTGACTAAAACCCATCCGAACAACCCATCAACCTATCTTACGAAAATTTTAAGTCTTACTCCCATGCGCGTGACTGAACTACGGGGTGTAACATTCTCCCCTTAGAAACATTCGTCCCGAATGTTCTTTTAGAAACAATTTACTATCCTCGGTACATCCTCGTACTATATACTAATGGAACTTCATTATGCCACGCATGACCTAAGATATCGCACACGCATACCCGTTCACCGTAAGTCAAACAGAAAATGAACCCAAAATATGAACCATTACTACTTATTCGTATCTACCAACTTATTCTAGCACATGTACATAGTCTCAATATCCTCGCTCAGATACTAAATCTTACAACAATCCCATCACTTACTGAATCTCATCTTTATACTCTTAAGCATACCACGTGGCTTAATTTACAAACATAGTTTCCGTTAGGTCTCTTAATTAAACTTCTTAAGGGTCCATTTATTTCTCGGACAACTCATCATCTCTAATTATCTCAAATTAGTACGTCTGACCTTGATGAGAGTTCATCAAACCACTACCTTCCGGTATCTAATTAGTCCTTATCGATCCTTGGTATTCCAATATCATTCTAGGCAACACGTGTGCGACCACTTATACATAAATCAGATACCGATTAGATGTCACTATACCCACTATACTACCATCATAACTAACACGGATACGCAATCCACATAATCTTTTCGCTTTCGTTCAGAACAACATAACTCGTTAGGAGAGCGACCCTAACCACACTATCGCACGATCTTAGAGTGAGAAGAATGGAAACCAATCCTAAATGTCTGTGACCTCCGATTATAGATGTGCGCAAGTGCACACCGATAATCGTGACTCTACCAGTCTGCAGACACTTTCAGAGGACTAACCGCTCGATACCACTTTTGTCACGAGCCACCCGGGGCGCGACTAGTACCTCTCGGGGTGCCTGTCGGTATATATCGAGAATAGCGAACATACATAAAACAAATTTGTATAAGGTAAACATCACTAGAAGCCGATAAGGCGCGCTTTTCATAAAATAACTTAAGATGGTGAAAGCAAGATAACTTTATTCTTACAGCCCAAACCACAAACGTGACTACAGACCTCTAAGAATAACAACTGTGGCGGGACAGGGCCCCGCCATACCCCCTGAATATACAAAAGTCTATCACCTCAGGGAATCATACCAAAAGACAAAGCCTCCGGAGGGATGGAGCCTTCAAGAACGGACAATGATCCAAGAGTGCGAATCAACAAGCTATGTATCTCGACTGCGGCATGGAGGTCGATAACAAGTACCAAGTATGTGAAACTGAAAATACTGTAATGAAAACATAAGTCTGAAAACAAGCTGGATCAGGGATGAAATCAAATTACCTTTTACTGTGCCTTACTAACAATGGGGACATCAATCGTATACTACACGGCATGAATAATAGGAAGCTCATAATCAAAACACAATAGGCGCACAATGGAATCCTTCATCAGTGCGTCAAGTAAACTCATAATCGAACAATGGAAGCATACGTGGAATCGGGCCGATGCGTCTCATCATCAAGCGACGCCCAAGTAACTCATAATCGAACAATGGAAGATACGTGGAATCCTTCATCATGCGTCAAGTAACTCATAATCGAACAATGGAAGCATACGTGGAATCCTTCATCATCGGCGATGCGTCGAGTAACTCATAATCGAACAATGGAAGCATACGTGGAATCCTTCATCTGGCGATGCGTCCACGGGCAGTGGTATAACGATCTTGGGGATTTTCCTCGGATATACTCTTACCGAAGCGGATGGTATAACGATCTTGGGTCCACGAGATATACTCTTACTTTGAGCGGATGGTATAACGATCTTGGGGCTTGCCCGCCGGATATACTCTTATCTTAGTGCGGATGGTATAACGATCTTGGATCGCCCGCTCGATATACTCTTGCCGAAGCGAGATGGTATGACGATCTTGGGTGGCCCGCGGACATACTCTTACATTGAAGGAGGTGGTATGGCGATCTTGGGGCTTGCCTCGCATACTCTTACCACATCTCAATGTCATCATATCATAAATAAGTTAAGCAAACTTATAACTTCTTTTAGTCTTGTTCATATACTCTCTCATTTTAGTTTATTTAAGGCACTTCATCATATCTTTAAATAAAAGAAAGAATTTAACCCAAGTACTACATACCTCATCTCTTTCAAAAGTGACTCTTCTTTATACATAAAAGCCTTTGGGCAATTGATGACTTTAAATCAAATTGCCTCTTCGTATAATTATCTTACTTAGAGTAAATCCTTCTCATTAACCTTTTATGAAGCTAATAAACCAACTTCCCATAAAGTTGTTATATTAACTCTATACTTTAGTAAAATCATACTTTTCCCTTAACCACGGGACTTATACATTCTTAAAACGAAACAAGTCATTTTATACTCAAAACAGGTAAGAATACTAAATGGATTTACTTCATTTAAAATTCGATAATCTCAGTACTATATAGTTCAAACTACTCATGCTCAAGAGATAAGTAAGCTCCAAATACCTCTTTGGTCAATCCACTTGCTAAGCTCAACTACCGCAAGTAATATTTCAACCTATAATAACCATGATATGTTTATTAACCTCTAATTTCAATGTAGAATAATCTAAACTCAAAGCCACTAAATTCTATGGAAAATATTTCCTTTGTTTCTACTCACTTTGCCACCTTTCTCAAGGCGAATTTATCATCCAAACACCACATTTAAGGTTCAACAATCCAACATTTTAAAGGGGATTACACACCCAAATACCAATTCTGCCCCATAAGTTTACAATAATTCACTTAACAATTCTAGGGTGGTTTTTAGGCTACAACATGCTCATAATCTCTTCTTAACCCATTCTTCATAACCAAACCACATTTCTAGCATGCAATGACTCTAAGAGCATTATTTACCACCACAAGTTCTTTCTTCTTAACATGCAACACTATAAACTAAATCTAAAGGAAGAATCATTACCTTAAAGTTTTAGCCAAAACTTATTCCAAGTATTGCTAGCTTGCCAAGAACACCACCACAACAATGCCAACAAGCTAGCTACAAGCTTCCTTTTGGTTCTTAACTATTCAGATTTTTCTAAGGGTTTTTAGAGAGAAGGGAGCAATTTGAGAGAGAGAGAGAAGATGAAAGATAGAAAATGTCCAAGTCTTGGTCAATATATTGCATGCAAGAAAATCAGATGGGGACACTTGTCACCTCCCACGGTCTCTTTAAAACAAAAATCAGACTTTCTAAGTTTTTACGCCCAAAATCCGCAGCTCTCGATCTTCAGCGACCCAATTTGGCGCGCCGCGCCGCGTCAAACACATTTCTGTCCATTGCGAACTTGTAACCTCATAACTTTCTACTCCGACGTCTATCGACGAGCGGTTGGTTGCGTTGGAATCTAGACTCGGCGAACTACGCCTGGGCCTTTGAAACACTTATGAACTCTCAATGTACCGGGTCATAACCCGCCTTAAAGTTGACTAAAACCCATCCGAACAACCCATCAACCTATCTTACGAAAATTTTAAGTCTTACTACGCGAACTACGAGGTGTAACATTCTCCTTAGAAACATTCGTCCCGAATGTTCTTTTAGAAACCAATTTACTATCCTCGGTACATCCTCGTACTATATACTAATGGAACTTCATTATGCCACATGACCCTAAGATATCGCACACGCATACCCATTCAACGTAAGTCAAACAGAAAATGAACCCAAAATATGAACCATTACTACTTACCTCGCTCGTATCTACCAACTTATTCTAGCACATGTACATAGTCTCGATATCCCGTTCTGATACTAAATCTTACAACAATCCCATCACTTACTCGAATCTCATCTGCTATACTCTTAAGCATACCACGTAGCTTAATTTACAAACATAGTTTCCGTTAGGTCTCTTAATTAAACTTCTTAAGGGTCCATTTATTTCTCGGATAACTCATCATCTCCTAATTATCTCAAATTAGTGCGTCTGACCTTGATGAGAGTTCATCAAACCACTCACCTTCCGGTATCTAATTAGTCCTTATCAATCCTTGGTATTCCAATATCATTCTAGCAACACGTGTCGATACTTATACATAAATCAGTATGGTGAATGTCACTATACCCACTATACTACCATCATAACTAACACGGATACGCAATCCACATAATCTTTGGTCATCACGCTTTCTGAACAACATAACTCGTTGGGAGACGACCCTAACCACAGCCTCTATCGCGATCTTAGAGTGAGAAGAATGGAAACCAATCCTAAATGTCGACCTCACGATTATAGATGTGGTGCACAACACACCGATAATCGGGACTACCTCTGACGCGGTCAGACACTTTCCGAGGACTAATCGCTTCGATACCACTTTTGTCACGACTTGCGCGACTAGTACGGGTGCCATCGGTATATATCGAATAGGAACACACATAAAACAAATTTGTATAAGGTAAACATCACTCGATAAGGCGCCTTTCATAAAATAACTTAACCGATGAAGATAACTTTATTCTTACACCCAAACCACAAACGTGACAGAATAACAGCCATACCCCGAATATACAAAGTCTATAACCTCGGGAATCATACCAAAAGACAAAGCCTCGGAGGATGGAGCCTTCCAAGAACTGGACAATGATCCTAAGAGTGCGAATCAACAAGCTATGTATCTCGACCTGCGGCATGAACGCAGCCCCCCGAAGGAGGTCAGTACAACAAGTACCAAGTATGTGAAATTGAAAATACTGTAATAAAAACATAAGTCTGAAATTCGATCGGGGATGAAATCAAATTACCTTTTCATGCCTTACTAACAATGGGGACATCAATCGTATACTACTGGCATGAATAATAGGAAGCTCATAATCAAAACACGATGGGCGTGCGGTGGAATCCTTCATCATGGCGATGCGTCAAGTAAACTCATAATCAACAATGGAAGATACCGTGGAATCATCGGCCCGGTGCACCAAGCAGTCGAGTAACTCATAATCGGCGAACAATGGAAGCATACGTGGAATCATCGGTGATGCGTCCAAGTAACTCATAATCGAACAATGGAAGCATACGTGGAATCCTTCATCAGCGGCGTCAAGTAACTCATAATCAACAATGGAAGCATACCTGGAATCGCCGTATCGTGCGTCGCGGGCAATGTGGTATAACGATCTTGGGGATTTTCTCGGATATACTCTTACCAGGCGGATGGTATAACGATCTTTGTACCTCGGATATACTCTACCTGGGCGGATGGTATAGCGATCTTGGGGCTTGCCCGCCGGATATACTCTTATCTTGGTGCGGATGGTATAACGATCTTGGATCGCCCGCCGGATATACTCTTTGAAGCGGATGGTATGACGATCTTGGCCCGCCGGACATCTCTTACTGAAGGAGGTGGTATGGCGATCTTGGGGCTTGCCGCCGGACATACTCTTACCCTATCTCAAATATCATATCATAAATAAGTTAAGCAAACTTATAACTTCTTTTAGTCTTGTTCATATACTCTCTCATTTTAGTTTATTTAAGGCACTTCATCATATCTTTAAATAAAAGAAAACCTGAATTTAACCCAGTACTACATACCTCATCTCTTTCAAAAGTGACTCTTCTTTATACATAAAAGCCTTTGGGCAATTGATGACTTTAAATCAAATTGCCTCTTCGTGTAATTATCTTACTTAGAGTAAATCCTTCTCATTAACCTTTTATGAAGCTAATAAACCAACTTCCCATAAAGTTGTTATATTAACTCTATACTTTAGTAAAATCATACTTTTCCCTTAACACGGGACTTATACATTCTTAAAACGAAACAAGTCATTTTATACTCAAAGCGGTAAGAATACTAAATGGATTTACTTCATTTAAAATTAAATCGTCTACCGTACTATATAGTTCAAACTACTCGTGCTCGAGATAAGAAAGCTCCACATACCTCTTTGGTCAATCCACTTGCTAAGCTCAACTACCGCAAGTAATATTTCAACCTATAATAACCATGATATGTTTATTAACCTCTAATTTCAATGTAGAATAATCTAAACTCAAAGCCACTAAATTCTATGGAAAATTGGGCAGCATTTCCTTTGTTTCTACTCACTTTGCCACCTTTCTCAAGGCCGAATTTATCATCCAAACACCACATTTAAGGTTCAACAATCCAACATTTTAAAGGGGATTACACACCCAAATACCAATTCTGCCCCATAAGTTTACAATAATTCACTTAACAATTCTAGGGTGGTTTTTAGGCTACAACATGCTCATAATCTCTTCTTAACCCATTCTTGTAACCAACCCACATTTCTAGCATGCAATGACTCTAAGAGCATTATTTACCACCACAAGTTCTTTCTTCTTAACATGCAACACTATAAACTAAATCTAAAGGAAGAATCATTACCTTAAAGTTTTAGCCAAAACTTATTCCAAGTATTGCTAGCTTCCTTGCCAAGAACACCACCACAACAATGCCAACAAGCTAGCAAGCTTCTTTTGGTTCTTAACTATTCAGATTTTCTAAGGGTTTTTAGAGAGAAGGGAGCAATTTGAGAGAGAGAGAGAAGATGAAAGATAGAAAATGTCCAAGTCTTGGTCAATATATTGCATGAGAGAAAATCGGATGGGGACACTTGTCACCTCCATGGTCTCTTTAAAACAAAAATCAGACTTTCTAAGTTTTCGCCCCAAAATCCCGCCTCGCGCGCGGCCAAACCTCCGGCTCTCGATCTTTAGCGCGGCCTGCTCGTCCGGCGCGGCTAACTTCAGCGACCATACTTTGGCGCCTCGCATCCGGCGCGCGCCGCCTGTCACATTGCGCCCCGAACTTGTAACCTCATAACTTTTACTCGGCGTCCTATCGACGAGCGGTTGGTTGCGTTGGAATCTAGACTCAACGAACTACGCCTGTGCCTTTGAAACACTTATGAACTCTCAATGTACCGGGTCATAACCCGCCTTAAAGTTGACTAAAACTCATCCGGAACAACCCATCAACCTATCTTCTGAAAATTTTAAGTCTTACTCCCTTTCGTACGCCCTCATGCGCATGACCTGAACTACGGGGTGTAACAAAACGGTCGGGACGGGCGGGATATTTTTTTTAATTTTTTTTCCACTAAATTAAAAATACTAACAAAGTAACATATAGTCATATAGTGATAGTCATATACTCATATTATAGTATTATACTCATATATATTTATAAACTAAATAATTAAACAAAGACAAGAAGAGTGTGAAAAAAAACATCTCAAGGCTGTTTTTGTGCCTCTTATATTATTAATTATTTCATTGAAATATACAAGATTCAGAATTACAACATTGTAGTGTACTGTTGTTGAAAAAAATTGCAAAAGACATAGAAAAAAAATACTAAACAATGAAATATATTACCAATTTGAAAATACTTTTTCTAGTTTATTTATAATTTCGTGTGGTTCTTCGGTTAGAATTGGTATATCTTGGTCAAATTGTTCCACGTTGCTACTCATGCCTTGAGATAAGATATCGTTGTAGTTTTCGTCTTCTTCTTCGTTAATCTATGGGTGACCGCACCTTTTTCGCTCCGCTCGTATCCAATCTCTGAATAGTACCGTCATCTCCAAGCTGTCTCCGACTAATGAGTGTATGTGCTCTCCTATTTGAAATTTGCCTGCAGAAAAAGCGCTTTCAGAAGCGATTGATGACGCTTGAATGTTCAAAACATCTCGGGCCATCATTGAAAGTGTCGGAAATGTCTTCTCATTCTGCATCCAATATTTCAGCAAGTCTTCCTTTCCGTCTTCATTGACAACTGCTTGGTAAGGTAAAGTGCTCTGCAAAACAAAAACATCGAACTCGCTAATTTGGTTAGCAGTGCTACCACCGCACATTCTATTTCTGAGGCTTTCAATATTGTCCGCAGAAACAACATGTCTTTTTTTAGGCTGTGTTGAAGCAGAAGAAGATGATACGAAAGCCGGTTTCATTCGGATTAGAGTTGTGGCACGAGAAGGGGTTACTAGCACTTTCTTGCTGGTAATGCCGATATACTTTTTTGCATTCATCTTTTACGCTATCCAACACTTCTTCTAGCGTTTGTTCAATAGGTGACTAAACATTTAAATTTTTGGGAGTTGGAGGTGTTAGTACGTCCATACAATTATAAATATTTTCAATAGGGCTTTTACAACCGTCTACTTTAATAGTCGGGTTTAATACAACACCAATAATATAAATAGGGGGAATATGAATAAAATATTTCTTTAATTTTATAAACATTTTTTTAATAGCTGCCTTATAAGCAGGTTTTTCCATATATTCTTTAAGAAGTAAAAATATTATAGTTATATAAAATAACATAGTTGAAATAGTAGGATAATATAAAGTAGAAAATTCTTTTGTTGCTCGTTGAAAATTTTCTAGAAATACAATAAGTTCTTTAATTTTGTCTCAATCATTATCCACAATCATATCCGTTGAATTTTGATTATGGGCGTTAAAAAATAAAGTGATAGATTTTCTATAATCATAAGCAACAACTAGTTGGTCATATAAAAAATTTCACATAGTTGGTACTTCTTCGGGAATTTTTCTGTAAGATAGTCCACAATCGTGACAAGTTTTTTATATTCTTTTCTCTGTTGAATTCTATTATTTTTAAAAATAAAGTTTATAGAAAATTGTATTTTTTCAAGAATATCCTGAAAAAGTGAAAGACGGAGTTATAAATATGACACACACATTTGATATGAAAATATTTTGGAAAAGACGGAGTTAAAACTTCTTTTAAAACATAAATAGCAGAATTGTTAGAAGCTGCATTATCTAATGTAATACTCATAACTTTATCAGTTATTCCGTAATAATCGCAGACTAAATAAATATTTTGTGAAATAAACTCACTAGTTGCCTACTATATATATATCTATATGCTAAAATACGTTTTTGCATAGACCATTTATAATCTATCCAATGACAGGTTACCGTTAAATAATCATGGCCGTTAGTACTACGACCTATATCAGAAGTTAGATCGACTTTGCAATTTAAATGATATAATGAATAACGCAAATATTATTGATATTCGTGTGCAAATTTAAACACATCTCTCTTAACCGTTGATCTAGGAAAACCTTTATAAGCAGGATTATACATATCTCTAATATAATGAATAAAACCAGGCGATTCAGGAAATGAAAAAGGCAAACCCTCCACAACAACTAATTTTGCTAGTGTTTACCTATCTTTATGTTTATCGTATTTAGGGCCTACAACTCCCCCCGTTATAGGGTTAATTTGACCCTGTACTTTGTCCGAGACAGTATATGAACCTTGTCCCGATTAAGAGGATGCTTGCTCACCATTTTTTTCAATAAGGTATTGGGCATGCAAGACTTTATGTTTTTGCAATAGGTGTTTTGGTACCCCCCCCCCCCCCCCCCGTCCCACCATGTCCTTGTCCAGTTTTAAAAGTATAAACAAATTTACAAGTTTTACATATAGCTACTTGATTCGGTACGTCCCAGTGAAAATATTTCCATACAACTGATGTTAATGGTAATTTGCCGGACCTCGTCTCATACTAGGGGGGATATGAGGCATTTCACTAGTGGGTGTATCATCATCTACATTAGTAGGTGTATCATCATCTACATTAGTAGGTGTATCATCATCTAGAGTGTCATCTAAATTAAAATCTTCTTCATTTTGAGGATAAATATTTGTGTCAAGATCATATGGTATTTCAGGAAACAGTTCAGGATCCATAAAATCATCTTGTCTAGGAATACTAGAAGAAGTACCCTTGCCCTTGATACCCAAGGCCTTACCCAAAATATTTTTTGTTCTTTTCATTTTAATTATGGTAATAAATAGTTAAAGACTTAAAAAGTTAAAGATAATGAAATTAAACGTGCTAAATGAAATAAAAACAAAATAATAATTTAATGAGAGTACGAATGTACCAAAAGCCGACGTAGAATCGATGTGTAATCGAGAGATGTTGAAAATTGAAACATTGCTCGATAGATTAATCCTCAAGCTAGTTGTCAACTTCACTCCAATTCTCAAATTAATAAATAGATTGAATATGTAGTAGACAATGTTGTATAGAGATTGATTGATTGAGAGATTAGAGATTGTAGGAAGATTTGTGAGAAATAAGAAGAGAAAATGAGGTATTTATAGTTGGAAAATTGGGTTAAAAATGTAAATATAATAATTTAGGGGTTAAAAATAAATATAAAGGGGGTAGGGGAGGGCAAAAATGGCCGTTGTCTAACAGCCAAAATGTAAAATGACCGTTATTGCAACAGCTATTTTTGGCAAGTGGTTGTTTTAGGCGGGGCGGGGCGGGGCCGGGCGGAGTGGGGCAGTCGGGTCCTAGCGGGATCGGGTCGGGCGAGACCATACCATGTCCCGTCCCGATTTGAGCCCCGGTCCCGCTAATTTTTTTTAATTTAATCGGGACCGGGACGGAACGGACGGGACCGGGTCGGGCCTGGCCCACTGGCCAGCCTTAGTCCAAAGAATATAAGATTGTGTTTGGTACTTCATTTGTGTGCGTTGGGTGAAATGGTTGGACTTCTCCATCCTTGCGCCGCCCACCGAAAACATGCCATGTAGTGCGAGATTCAAATTTAGTGGTACTTCAATATAGATAACGGAGAAATAAAAAAAATCTTAATATACATGGATACATGTACTCTTTTTGTTTTATTTTATGTGCCTCGAATAATTATGAAGTCTAGAAAAGTAATAGAAATTTTTGAAACTTGTGATCTTAAATAAAAGACATGCTCAATAATGTACCAAAATATTCTATGAATATTATTATGTCACAATCTCAAATATATTATGTGAGATGTTGAAATTAAGAGAGAACTAAATATAGAAAGTGAGTAATATTCAAAGATAGATGCAACTTTTTAGCTACAACTTTATATGAATATAATATTTACGATGCGAAATATAAATTTATATATATAAATTTATTAAAAACTGTGAATATGTATGAACATAAAAATTTAATATATATATAAAATGAAATCCTAATTGCACTTATATAACTTAGATCCTAAATCCATTTTTGGACTATGGTGACATTCATTTTGAAAATACTAAAAAATAAAACAAAACATATTAATTAAAGGGATCTAAATTAAAATACTATATGGAACATATGTTTCAAGTTTTGTACCCATATCCTTGAAGTGTAAGGGCTCATTATTTTTTTCCAAGCCGTGGCAGAGGTTGAAGCCTGGCTGTACGTTCCGCTGAATCTTAATACTAATATTTTTTCAAACATTATATTTGTACTTTAAAATTTATTACATATAAATGTATATGTATGAAATTTTAAACTCAATTACAACACTTGAAGTTATGATTTTAAAATTCAAAATTCATAAAACTAAAATTCTGTCCGCCTATATTTCCAAGGTGTTCAATCAAACATTATAGTATTTTCTCGTCTCAAATTATTTATCATTTTTTTTTTAATTTTACACGTCTCTTAAAATATATTAATTAGAAGAGATATTAACGTACTTTGCCCTTATTTATATCTTATTAATTGTGCTTTAAAATTCTAAAATGATAAATAATTTAAGATAACTATTTTTAATAACGATAAATAATTTGAGATGAAGGAGATAACAACAACAACAACAACAATAACAAACCCAGTTAAATTCACAACGTGGGGTCTGGTAAAGATATAGTGTATTAAGACCTTACCTCTATCTTGGTAGGTAGAACAGATGTTTTCGGAAGACCCCGACTAAAGATAAAACATAATCACAAGCAAAACAAAAGAAACGGTCAGACAACAACAAAAAATAATTTTCAATATGAACATGCTGATAACAAAATCGAATACGTCATGATAGCACATTCTAACAAAAAGAAACAGTAGGTAACACAACTAAATAAGATAAATAAAATACACTAAAGAACATAGCACCAGAAATCAAACTACGGAGGGAATAACATTTTCAAGAAAAAATTATAACTTTTATATTTAAAGAATAGAAATAAATTTTTACCTTCTACAACTACTAAACAAAATATAAAATGAAATCTAAATTTGAATATCCCACCTGATCCTATCAAACTTGGAATTATTTTATCTCATCTCTCTGATATAAATTAATCTAAGGATAAAAAATTTAAAATTATAATCTCGAGATAATTTCGTACCAAATAACCACTACTTGAACCGGTGGGAGTTAGCATAAAAGAATGCAGAAAAGAATTTGTGGCCCAGTGGCCATTAGTCAAATTTGTGGCCTTAGGGTCACAAGTTCGATTCTCGGCGGATACGTTCTCCGAGGCATATGCATCGTATTAAAGCCTGGTAGCTTAACCGCGCGGGCATGTTGCAGTGTGAGTTTGATTCCTCCGCAAGTCCGCAGTGGTCGACCAGAATATCGATCCGCTGATAGCGATCGACATCGAATGCGAGTGCACATCCCGTGATTTACCTGGCGATGGCGGCTAAGGACGGGTTCAGAAGCCTAGTAGTACCAGTACTTGTGCAGGTACTAGCGATATGGGGTACTAAGACCACCCGAGAAGTGGATTATCAAAAATAATGCAGAAAAGAAAGGGAGTGACACGTGTTAAAAGACAAAGAGATGTAACAACTTAAGAGTGCACTCAACTGTCAACATATCCTAGCGGACTCCAAACGCAATATTACATCAAAAAACACAAAACTGACAACAACCTATAACACCTTTCGATTCCGTCCCATAAATGGGTGTATTGTTCCCTTTTTCCTGTTCATTATTTTTCTCTCTCTAACACACACACACTGCAATTTTTTCACACTCTACAGTGGCTCTACAATTGACTCTCTTTACTGATGAATCAGGTTAGTAATTTTTATGTTATTTCTTGTACTATGATTGTGCCTATGTACTAGACATATTGAAATTTGTTTTGAATTTTGGAAGATATTGAATGTATGGTGAAAAGGGGTTGTGGAATTTGTGTGTGTTGCCAGAAAAATGTTTTTCTTGGCATTGCAAGTTAATGCATGTTGAATTTCTGCTCAATTTTTGTTTTTTTGCTAGCCCTTTTGAGTACTTCAGATTAAAAGTGGTGAAGAAAGAAACCATCTTTTTATTAATTGAATTGACCCTAATCAGGTTAGTATTCTGGTTTTCCTTGTCATTTTATGTTCTTGCTTGTATTATGATTGTGCCTATTTGAAATTTGTGCATGACATTGATGTATGTTTAAAAGAGGTTGAGGGAATTTGTGTGTTGAATGTAGTTTTTTTTTGTACTGTGAGTTAATGGACTCAAAAAGGCACTTGCATGTTGAAATTTCGGCTCAATTTTTTTTGGTAGCCCTTTTCAAACTTTATTAGAGTAAATAGAGGGAAGGAAGAAACTAGCTTTTTGTTACTTAGTAGACATAATAAGTTCTAGATTGACTCTCTTTACTAATGAATCAGGTTAGTTTTGTTTTTCTGTGTTATTTTTGTGTTCTTTGTTGTACTATGATTGTGTTTAGTTACACTACATTCTGAAATTCGTTTTGATTTTGGAAGACATTAATGTATGGTTAAAAGGGGTGTGGAATTTGTGTGTGTTGACAGAAAAATGTAGTCCTTTTTCGTGTTGCGAGTAATTGGACTGAAAGGGCTCATGCATGTTGAAATTTCTGCTCATTTTTTTTTCTGCTAGCCCTTTTTCGAACTTTATTAGAGTAAATAGAGGTGAAGGAAGAAACCATCTTTTATTACTTAGTAGACATCTTCAGTGCGAAAATAAGACCTCCCTTTCGGTCCTATAGTTCTAGAATTGGCCCTCTTTACTGATGAATTAGTTTAGTAATTTGGTTTTCCTTTGTCATTTTTATCTTCTTTCTTGTAATATGATTTTGCCTATGTACTAGACATTATGAAATTTGCTTTGATTTTGTAAGACATTAATGGATAGTTAAACGGGATTGTGGGAATTAGTGTGTGTTGGCAGAAAAAAGTAGTTTTTCCCGTTTTGCGAGTTACTGGACTCGAAAGGGTTCATGCATGTTAAATTTCTGCTTAATTTTCCTTCTTTTGCTAGCCCTTTTTTGAATTAGATAGAGTAAATAGAGGTGTAGGAAGAATGGATTTTTTTTTTCACTTAGTGTATATCTTTAGTTCTGTATGTGCTTGAAAAAGCATTTGAATCTTCCGCTGTCAACAATTGAATCACACCTAGTTATTTAAGCCTTCACCCCGTGAATAACATAGTGTGATTCAATTGGGACAGAGGGAGTATGTGATTACTGTTCGCATAGAGAAGGACCTACAAAATTGAATTGTAGATAAATAAAATAGCACAGAGAATATCCTTCTTAAAGTGCATTCCTTTAAGAATACATTAATGAATGTGAAAAGGGATTGTGGAATTTGTGCATGCTGTCAAAAGATGTTTTTTTCGTATTGCAAGTTACTGCACTCTAAAGGGCTCATGCATGTCAAAATTTCTGCTCAATTTTCGTTTCTTCATTATTATCCCTTTGCGAGTTTCAGAGTAAATAAAGGTAGAAACTATCTTTTTATTAATTAGTAGACATCTTCAGTTCTGTAATAGAAGCTTCCGCTGTCATTGAATGACACTTGGCGGGATAAGTTACTTATACATTTTTGAGTTATTTAAGCCTTCACCCAATGAGTAAATTACTTGATTAATGCTCAATGATAGCATAGAGTAGAACCTATCAGAAATAAGTTATAGATAGTAAATAAACTGGCACATAGAAAATTCCCTCTTAAAGTGCATTCCTTCCTTGGCATTATGGAGAGCTTGTACCTATAAGGAAGTCTTGGGTTCCCTCCAAGTACATGATATTAGGTATGTGTTGGAAGCGTTTCCTTTTCTGGGGCGTGTTCAATGTGTTTCCCTATTTCCTTTTCCAAGAATGTCCTTTTAAATTTCCTTTTTTCGTGAATGAAAAAGATTAAGGTTGAAAGCTCTCTTCCTGACTGTTTTCCCTTTCTGAAGATGCATTGCTCAACTCGTGTTTCCCTATTTTCCCTACATCCACTATAACTTCTCTATCACCCAAGGAAAGAAAATTAAGGCTAGAAGCTCTCTGTTGGTAGCCTCTTGTTGAGATGAGAAATGGGAACACGTAAGCTTGAAAATGTTGAATATCATTTTACCCAATAATTTGATTGTTTTGGTCCGTGAAAAAGAACTTGCAATTCGTGAGGGGTTAAAAAAAACTTGATAAAGATAATTTTTTCCCCACAACTTCGAGAAGCATGAAGTGCTTAAAATTGTAAAATAGAAGGATAATTTACTTTGCCAATTACCCTGCAACATTTCTATCTTTTCATCTTGAAAATGACATAACAGAGTTTGCGATTGGTAGGGTTATTAGTGAATCATGGTAACTCTAGATGAATTCTCTAAATGATTTGCAATTTTGAAGTTTTAATGGATTTGACGGTTATTTGGTGTAAAGGCTACTTATTCCTTAAGGCTAATTTATTAAATTTGTTGCACCTCTCCCTAGGATGTTCAGGCTAGCTCAAAGATTTTTGGACCATTGTTCTCATTAAGACTTAAAAGTTTGTTGAGTATGTATCTTTTTTATGTCCATTTTTTATTTTTTTCTTAAGACTGGTGTGGAAGCATTTGTTTTGATAAATTATTCCATAATACTCCCCACTTCCCTAAATACTGCCACTTGATGGTACAACCTACCTTCACGGCGTCCCCGATACAAATGCTTTTACCTGTGAATACTATGTATGCTGTGAGAATTAATGAAACAGGAGAGGGGATTGAAATAAATTTAGGCTAGTTTACACCTAAATGCTTTTACAGGCACATATTAGTCATTTATCTAATGTGGGACATAAGTTTGTTATAATATCCCACATTGGTTGAGGGGATGGATTGTTGCAGTGGCAGTATTTTCACCAAAGGGATTCGAAATATGAAGAAGTAAACATGCAAAAATTAAAGGATGATCAACCAGGCGGGCGGCGAAGGGCAAGATCAGCCTTAACCCGCTAAATAACTCGCCCCCTGTTTAACATTTCTTCCTACTTTTGCCCTGCTCCATAGAGTCTTCTTAAAATTTCTTGCGTGTCTTTTCCTTTCACTTTGCAACGTTCTTCTTTATTTTAAACTTGTTTTTTTCCTTTACACTTAATCTATTACATCTTTGCATATTTAACCAAGTCTGAGTAAGTCTCTTAACATTTGTACATCTGTGTTTGCAGAATTCAGCATATCGGAGTGGTTTTGCTTCTCTAGGGGTCTGGTTTGATGAATCAGGTACTAACTAACTTTGGTATATTTCCAATCTGCATTGTGAATGCTTTGTGCTGGTGCGAAATTTTAATTGACTCATTGTTTAAGAGTTTCAAACTACTTGTTACTTCATATGAACTAGTATATTCCCTCTTAATTTGCTTTGTTTTTCCTTTTATCTTGCTTATGTGATTCAGATTCTTTTTCACGTTTATGATTGATGTGGATATACTTTATACGCTTTTCTCATTATCTTGAATTACTAATGAGAAAAGAATCTGAATCACATAAGAAAAGAATGAACTACCCTCCCCAGACCCCACCTAGTGGGATTATACTGGGTATGTTGTTGTTGTTGAAGTCGTTACCGTGTTCTTTTTGTTAAATCCAGATGAATATGAAATCTGGGTACATTGATTAGTCTGTTTCCGTCTTCATTGGCATCCGGAGTTATGTCTATTTTGACGGTTACTTAGATTGACCAAGGCGGTAAGTTTGACACCCAAACCTGCATTGGTGTTCAAGTAGGTTTTTCGGGTGCCACAATATGTAGTTCCGAGCTAATTGTATATGCAGAGAGTAATTATTCAGTTGTATAGCATACCTAGTCAAACATTTCATGTACATTTCATGTTTAGCCTTTTTATGTCTGATGATAGTATCAGCTTTCGGGTTCTTTTATGTGGACTTACTTTTACTCATGCAACAAAAAGAACAAATCTAACTGAGATTAATTCCTGCAGCATGATTCATATTCTCTTCCACCATAATAAAAAGGAAAAATAGTCCAATTCTTACGCACTGAGACCAGCATATCTCATAAAAGTGTAAAGAATGAATCTTGGACCTAACTCAACCCAAAAGCTAGCTTGTATGGTGAGGATTGTCCATATAAGGAGTCCATGTTCACCGACGTGGGACTCTTAATACTCCCCCGCACACGGAGCGTGGTAATTTGGGGGCCCATCATCGACGGACACGGACAAAGAACTGGAATGGGCCTGGCTCTGATGCCAGGTAAAAAATGGATCTTGAGCCTAACTCATCCCAAAAGCTAGCTTGTAGGGTGAGGATTGTCCAAGTCCATATAAGGAGTCCATGTTCACATTCCATTTCCGACGTGGGACTCTTAACAAAAAGAATTGTTCACAATATGTATTACTTGATGATTTTCTTTTTACATTTTTGCAGCTTGTAATTACTGATTCTTGGCTTGTAGAAGATAATTTTGTTGTTGTTGCATTAGAAGATGATACAATTTATGCTGTATGTTGCTTTTAGAAATCCGTGATGATCACGCTTCTATCTCTGGTGTCTTGTGTTTTGATGAGAAGAGAGTATTAAAGGGCATGGAAAGGAAAGGTGTTTTGTACAATATAGGTATGTCATCTCATGTTTTTCTTTAATTCTTGGGAAGATATTTTCTTTTGCATATCGTATAATGTACCCCTTTATCTTTGACTGTTATACGTGTTCTTTATCTGTAGTTATGCTATGATCACTTCTAATAGTTCCTTTTTGTGGATCTCAGATTCCAGTATTGCGCCTAAAAGGGAACATGAAATTAACCAAGAAGTATGTGACCTTTCCTTTGGGTAAATTGTTTTTTTTAGATTATGGAGTATGTCTAATCTAGCTATTAATTTTTTTATGCTTTTAGAAATTCGCACTATCTGTTAATTCTTTTAGCCCATGTATTTCTTGCTTTTCCTAGTTTTGTTTGGCCCAATCAGGAATTTGATACTTTGTTCCCGAGTTTATGTCTTGTTGTCCCCCATTTTTACATGTCAGAAGATAAAGCTGTTGTCCACTACTATTTTTCTTTTGGAAGAGCCTGTGTCTTTTTGTACCTCTGTAATACCTTATGAAGTTATTCTCACTGTTTCGTTCCTTTTATGTATATGAAGAAGTCTATCTCGGTGTCTTGTTTGGCATTTTACCTACCCTCTTCTACATGTAGTTCCCTGAAGATGATCATCTTCCGTTGTACCTTATAAAAAACACATCTTTGTGTAATTGAATGAAGTCTGTCTAATGAATGAAGGGCGGGGGGGGTAGACTGAGGTATTGAGGTACCAATATATGCATTTTTTCCTTCTCCATTTCTTATCCATCTAGAAAACAGAGAATTGTTTTTTTAATCATTAGTATCTTGAGATCTTTGTCGTTGCTGAATTACGTGGTAACAGTGCCAGGTGCTTGATCTAAAGCGAAGTCACTTTGAAGCTGGAAAAATTCAAGCACAAAATGATCTTTCCACTCCATGTGAAGATTATCTTTTAGGTAAACCGTTTTCGTAAGTTCTGATGTTCTTATTATTATGACAAAATATTGTATATGAAGAACTAAATTCAAGCACAAAATGATCTTTCCACTCCATGTGAAGATTATCTTTTAGGTAAACCGTTTTCGTAAGTTCTTATTATTATGGCAAAATATTGTATATGAAGAACTAAATGTGTTTCTGGTCTTCTTGGAAACAGATATTGAATTTGCTGAAAGCATCACAAATCTGGATTATGGTTCAAGTAGGGGATTGCTGGACCCTATTTTAGAAAGTCATAATCCACTATCTAGTTGTGATGATGGAACCGACACCTGTGGAATGCCATACTCTTCAGGATTAGTTGTGCAAGAAGCGCAAAGCCATAATGCTATGTTTGGTCTTACCAATTCAGAGTTGCATGACCTTTCTCATGACAAATGTGAAAGTCAGTTACTAGTCGAGTACAATGCCGTCAAATTCCCAACTGCGTTCAATCCAGAAGATATCAGCAATGTGGATGACGTGGCAGGCTTCTTTGCTGAAGCTGCATCTTCCGAGAAGATGATTGAGCATTCTGCACTGACATCTAACGGAGTTTCCTTTATGTCTAATGCTACGCAAAATGAGGGGCAAGATATGAACTGTGAAAGATTTGATAAATCCGCAATAAGCCGTCCAGTCGCTTCTCAAGTAATGAACATTGACACTCCTCCGACTCAAAAGCGTCTGCGCAAGCCTACGCGAAGGTATATTGATGAATCCTCAGATCTTAATGCTACACGTTCTAGGAAAAGAGCAGCAGAGGTTTCTACTTCTGCATCAGAATCAAAGAATAAGCTTCTTAGAGTCAAATGTCAGAAGAAATCTCGTTCGGAATCTATGGAAGTGGAACTGTTTCCCGAAGAGTCTTCTTGTAAAGCTATTCAAGTGCCTTTTGCTTCTCTTGTGAATGAAGAATGTGACAAGAGGCATGCATCCAATGCAATACAGGTACACTCCAAAAAAATTGAAACAACAACATACCCAGTGTAATCCCTTGTGGTGGGTCTGGGAGGGCCCCTACTTGGGAGGTAGAGAGGATGTTTACGAAAGACCCTCGGCCCAAAAAAATTGAAACAAAATGTTTATCATTTATCTGATTCTTGCACATTGTTCATGTATGAGCACATTAAAGGTGCCCTTTATTTAGTCTAGTATTATAATTTCGGTCGTGCAAGTCAGTTCACAAATAATTGCACGGTTCAAACTCCAGCGGAGACAAAACACTAGTTGATTTCTTTCCATCTGTTCTAGCCTTGGTGGACATAGTTACCTGGTACTTGTTGATGGTGGGAGGTGGCAGGTATCCGTGGAATTAGTTGAGGTGCGCGTAAGCTGGTCCGGACACCATAGTTATCCAAAAAAAAGTCGGTAATTAAGCAACCCCTTTGCTGACAACTTGTTCAAAACCCAAAATGAACGAGAGTCGGTAACACCGTGCTTGCTTGAAACTTTTGGGTGGTGGGTGCTAGTAGGTTCACATACTTTTTGAAAACAAAGGGTGATCTTCCACAGCATTGTGTTATTGAGCACATCGTGATACCCTCCGTACTTTTCCTGGATCTTCTTGCAGCTTTTTAATAACATCTGAATTTTCAGTTATCATTTTCCTGAACATAAGCACGTTGATCTCTTTGAAGGTTACGAAACCTCATAAGGAGGCTATAGTTGTGAAGCCTAAAGATGTTGCTATTGCACCAAAGAATTTGGATCAAGATGGTGCGCGGAGAAAACATCACAGGCTCTGGACTGTTTCAGAAGTCAGAAAGTTGATTGATGGAGTTGCCCAATATGGAGTTGGAAGATGGAGTCGTATAAAGAAGCTTTATTTCTCATCATCTGTTCATAGAACACCTGTGGATCTCAAGGTAAGCACAGCAGTCACCCACTATCAGGCATTTCTCTACCAGACAGTCTAGAAAAACCATGCATCATCTAGCGTTTGCATGTTGATGTACCTAAAGTTGACACTCTGTTGCTTAAACTTCTTGCAGGATAAATGGAGAAATCTTCTTAAAGCAAGTTATCTTCAGAAACAAAGCAAAACAACAGTTAGTTTGCTTTTTCGAAATTTGATTAATGATGCTCGATGCTTCTTGTGAATCATGAGTCTTTATCTTGCTACACTTATTTATTCATGTTTAATTGCATTTCTGTGTTTCAAGTAGCATGAGTCGTACTCATCAAGTTAGTATGAAGCTCAACTGTCAAGAATCTATGTCTATATGAGTTTGGTATATTGTTTAGCTGAGCCACTTTGTATGATGATCAATAAAGAGACACGAAATGTTTGACGTTGTCCTTTAGACTTTCCCCTTGTTTTTTTCTCATTATTCTGATCGGAATGTCATTGATGTAGGAAAAGGGTAAACATAATCTGTCTTGGCGACCTTTACCGAAGTCTGTCCTGCATCGAGTCAGTGAACTGGCCAACATGCATCCTTATCCAAGAAACCGGAGGTGCAAGAGTTCCCGTTCTCCATGTGCTTCTTCTCCCGAGCATACTAACAGGACTAACATCCAGTGATAACCCCAACTGTCCATCCGGAGATTCGTTGAGCTTTCTTTCACCAAACTCCTATGAATAGTTACAGGAGTAACATTCAGTGAAAATTCCCAGTTTACGTGCATTGGTTGAGCCCTCTTATACCAACTCACTGCATAGTTCGTGTATAGAGCAACTTCATTTCAAGTAAAAAGGTTTTCTGTATCCTCATTACCTCTAGAAATGCAATTTGTTACATCTGTAAACCTTTTTGAATTTTCAATTGATACAAGGGACTTAATGTTTCAGAATTTTGTGCATATACGGTAGTATATGGATGAGTTTGTGCTGCCCCGCTACCTACTAATTCAAAAGTTTGTGCAAGAATTGAAATACAGGGAAATTGACATGTCACATTCTTTGCCTTGTATTTCACACATTAAAGTAGCAACTTGGAAAAGGAAGCCTAGTAAAGAGCTAAACCTGATTGATTTAGTTCTGAGGAAAAGAAAAATTAATTGGTAGAGATATTACATTACAATGTATTTCTTACCATTTTTCGTGTTCATTAGGGAAATATGAATGAATATACAGAAGAATGCTTTGCAAATGACAAACATCAACTTGCACTCAACTATTCATCATCTGGAGTATGCCAATGGTGAGAAATATTCGGTATCTGAAACTCATTGGTTGTAATTCGCATTTGAGAATGTGCATGAGGGCAAGTAAACTAAAAGTAAAGCACTTCTCATAAGGATTAGCAAATTTACATTGAGAAAGTACATTAAGGGATAAAGCACTTCATATGAAAAGGTTCTTCGTTTTTGTTTCATATACCATAGACAAAAGTTAATGACACTCCAAAAGATGGAAAGACGAAAACACACATAGTTTCTCAAACATATTACATCAAGCAGAGTTGCAACTTGCAAGGCATACAAAGTTCAACCTCTTCATTTATCACCATTATCACCACTGCCGCCACCACCACCACCAGCAGGTCCTCCATTAGGATCGTTTCCCCTTTGATTATAGTATTCTCTGGGTATGTTATGATGATTGTCTATATAGCGATTAGGGTACATATACTTTTTCCCTACAATTCCCACTCTATTGTCCATTATATGTTCTGCATGTCCACCTCCCATCAAGGTTTTTCTAGGATATGCCACTCCCAAGCAAGAACCAACCATGAAGCTAATAAACACAAACACTACGAATATTTTCATCGTTTAAATTCTGAATTCGCTTCTGGTTTAAGATAACAAGATACAACACCCAAACAAAGAAAAGAAGAAAATATGGCTTAATCAGAGTTTTTTTTTTTTGCTATTTGTACTCACAAGAGAAGTTAGCTATTGAAATTTAATTAGGTTTCTAAGTTGTGTAGGGGTTGTAAATCAGGTGAGATTTATAATATGGGTTTTATGGAGTCTCCACCATAAAAGAAATCATAAGTGGATTTTAAGATGGAACTTACATTTTTTTCAATAACATTCTTCCTGCAAAATGAAAAGCAGCCTAAACAGGGAAATCCCACATAATGCAGTGGAAGTGGCGAGACTTTAATAAAGTCAACAGAAGCATCATTAATTTCCATTATTAGTTGCCTTACACTATTGTTATAATTAATCTAATCTTAAGTATAAGGTGCAAATAATAACTATATATGACTCAATATGAGATCGGCTATATAAATTTTTACCAGTCATGTATCTCCATTTCAGCTCATTTTTGAGAATTTATCATGAATTGACACGTTCTAGTTGGCTGTCAGTCTACCGCAACACTTCTTCTTTGAGACCGGCAATGTACGCAAGCTCAGAATCGTTACTATTAAGGCCACTTCCTACAATACTGTATATCGAAATTGACAAAAGGCAAATTGCTTTATTTTGGCCTAACCCAAATTTTTAAATTTACCTTTTCTTATAGTTGAAAAAATGTGATCTCGGACAAGGATTACATTATCAACAGTTTTGGCACTTACACACACCCACACATTTTTTAAAAATATCCAATTTATGATACGAGTAAAAGACTAAAAGGTAGTGAGTGTGTCATAGCGTAAAAGAAGTTGTGTGTGCAACTCAAAATCTTAAGGAAATAGATGGAGCAGTTCAAGTCATGTTCTTTGGGCCCGTTTGGATGGGCTTAAAAAAAGTAATTTTTATGTATAAAGTGCTTTTAAAACTTTTAAGTGCTGAAAATTATTTTTAAAAATAAGCAGTTGAGTGTTTGGATAAAGTGTTTATTTGGTAAGAGGGTAATATGGGTATTTTAATAAAATATAAGAGATAAAAAAGCCCCAAAAAAAGTTAAGATTCCTAACTTTTAAAAAATGACGGACTTTAAGCACTTTCTGGTGGCTTAAAGTCAGCACTTTAAGCCAGAAAGTCAAACAATCAAATAAGTTAAAAAAGACTTATAAGTTGGTCAAAAGCCAATCCAAACGGGCTCATTGTAAACTCTTATACCCTGTAACTAAAAGGAGACAAATTAAACATGCTTATGAGTTGTACCTCCTAGTGTTAAAGATGGAGCTGTCACAATTGAGGAGGATGATATTAAGAACCAAAAGGAACAATGGCAATCTGCTCTTACAGGATATGTATTAGGGGATACGCCTTATGCAAAGCAAATAGATGGGTATGTTACTCGAGTTTGGAACTTTGTCACGAAACCTGGTACTAATGCATGATGAAGGGTATTGTATCTTCAAATTTAAATTGATTCAGGACAAGAATAAGGTGTTGAGAGCTGGTCCATACTATTTCAACAATAAACACCTTATACTCAAACCTTGGGAACTTGATTTCAACTTTGATCAAGATGTGTTGAGTGTGATTCCTATATGGGTGAAGTTTCCAGGCTTGCCGGTAGGGCTGTTATTGGTCCAGATACTCTCAGTAATTACCCGAGAATCGGACCGATACTCGAACCGAAAAGTTATGATCCAGATACGAGTACCAGAAAATTACCGAGATCGAAAAGGATCCGATCCGGCAACCCGGTAATTATCCGGTCCCTTAATAAACCCCCCTCAGCCAACTCTAATTATATTTAATTGTAATATTCCCTAACGTTGGACTATTTTACATGTTTTAAGAATATATGTGATGTAAACTTTATATTTTAATGTGAAGCATTGACATAAAATATAGGGGGAGAGAGAAGAAAGTAGTTGTAAATTGATGCAACTTTAAATGATCATAACTCTACGCTCGGAGGTCCGTTTCATCTATTTTTTTTATTTTGCGTATTTTTTCGAGACGGGGCATAGGCGGTTTGGCGCAGCCGATTTCTCCAAATACGTCCGGATAGCTATTAAATAAAACCTCCTACCTCCTCTCTCTAGTTTGATAAATTTCTTCTATATAGTCATTGGGGGATATTTCACTTGTGCATATCTGTTATATATTTGAATATTTTTATTTCTTTCAAATTGATAGCAGAGCATGTGAGATCTGATCAAAGTCTCTTGTGAGATCTAATACATTTAAAAAAATATAAATATTTCATATTTATCAAATTAGCCCTTTTTGTGTTTGATGGCAAAAATAAATTTGAGAGTTGATATAGTTTTTTTTTTAAAAGTTGTTGGACTATGGTCCATCATTGATAAATGATTAGTGAAATCCTCATAAGATACAATATTGACTGGTGAAGCCGCTACACAATTGGAAAAAAATAGACAATTGAATTATAAGGCATTTTACTACCTCAATAGCAAAGTCCAATCACATGTATACAATAAATATTTGCATGCAAAATCATCAAAGGAGACTTGGACATTTCGGTGAAATCATATCGACGTGTTACAGTCGTGAAGTGAGAGAAACTTCAGGAGCTTTGGAAACAATATGAGTTGATCCAAATGAAACAAACAGAATATGTCAAAGAATTTCTTACAAGAATTAAATAAATTGTTAATGATATGAAGGTCAATGGAGAAGTTTTGGAAGAAGTTAAAGTTGTTGAAAATATATTGCAATATCTAAGATTAGAGTTTCACACCAAGAAAACAATTCTTGAGGCCAGGGGCGGAGCTACATGGTGGCCAGGGGGGCCCGGGCTCCCCCTCAAATTTAAGTTTTTTCTAGTATATTACTAGTAATATTCATGATATTACAATAGAGTCCTCAATTTTTCGCTCTCCCTAGCTCGGAATCCTGACTTCGCCCCTGCTTGAGGCTACCTAGGATCTTAATACGTTGAGACTTGATGATCTAGAAGATGAATTAATGACATATGAGATGTCTTTGAATCAAAAGACAATTGAGATAGTGGAGGAGACATTACAAACAAAGGATTACCAACTGAAAGAAAAAGAAGAGTCATCGAATCTGAAAGAAATAAATAAAGAAGAGAAGATAGCGGTATTTTTTTATCGTGGTGTCGATGTATTTGATTGCAAAGCAGACTCCAATAATGTCCAAATTGATTTATCAACAATTTCTGAGATGGTTAAAAAGGATAATTTGGTTGAAATTGTTGCTCTTTTGATAGAGGCTATTAGCGTTTTAAGTAATAAGACATGTAATAGACACGATTGGTCTATACAAGGTGAGATTATTGAAAAAGAAATAAAAATATCAGCCATTATCACACCAGAAAATTTGATTGAAGGTATTGAAGATGAAACTAATAATGAAAGAAGCAAAAGAGTTCACCAAAAGCAAGTTCTTGACGATCTACCAAAAATTGAAGTAGGAACAATTAAAGAGTTCAGATCCGCAATTGATGTGCATGATTATGGATATTAAAGATACAATAAACTTTTGAGCCATTATTCAAAATTATAGGTTTTGAAGAGCATGAAAAAGTATTAGTTGACAATACTATTCTACCACATACAAAAAGCTGAATTGAAGTTGAATGAGCATGTAAGATCAAGTACAAATCAATTGAAGAAACATATGATTGTAAGGCAAGACGAGTTATTCAAGAATACAAGAAGAAGAACAAATATTGTAAGGCAAGACGAGTTATAACTGAAAATTTATGTTACATGGACTTCACTACTATGTGCACATAACGAAGTAGAAATGACATTTATTGGTCACTTTTCGATGTTATTATTAAAAAATAACCATGGTTATGGAGTTTTAAATTCCGTAAGTGAAATTCCTAAGACATTATCCTGAAGTTTCACTTGTGGAATTTGAAGTTCCAAAACAATATCTATTTATTAATTACAGGGGTTGAAAAGTAACTATTTTTTAATTTGTAAATTTTCCCCATAATCGCTAGATCCACAACAAATAGACATTTAATTACTTTTTTTTGTAATTTATTTTAATCTCGATATTAATCCATACGCCTAAGTGCTAGAGATCTATATGCTTACCTATCATGTATTTATTAATTTGATGTAAATATCGGAACAGAGTTTTTTACCTAATTACACTGTGCAATCGAAAAAGTTTTGCACTCATGTGTGTCATGTATCTAGACAAACTTTTCTGTAAATAAACACGTACGATGCAAAAGTGCGATTTCCTCCTAGCTACTTATAATAAGAATTGTAATTTTATAATTGTGACCGTAAAACCACCATCAATAGCATGGAGGATGAGAGACTTAATTGGTTGAGAATATGTAATGATTTTCATTTATTATTATATCATGCACACGCATGGATTGTCATGATAGAAAGAGTTTGGTGAGGAAAAAGATTGAATAAAATGCAACAAAATTCTTTGAATCCCTACAGATATTCTTGAAAACATGGATTGTCTATGGATCACATTGATCAGATGGCGAATCAAAGATTTAAGAGTCGTGGGTGCCTCATAAAACTAATGAAATTCGAATTTAGGCCTGGAAACTAAAGCACCCAACTATGTTTTTTTTTGTTATGTGGATGCTTTTCAAGTTTTTATACTAAATTTTCATATATTTTCTATATAATTATACTTAATCTGCATCGGGTTTAACAAGTGTTGGAGCATCACTAAATTGAATGTAGGTCCGCCCCTGACATTGACGACATGTTGAAAAGGAAGAATGAGTACAATTAACTTTATTGATAATTAGTTATTATCTTTGTGGTATCACGTGTACAAGTTCGCGAAGAGGATTGGTCGGAATGAGCGTGAAAAAACAACTAGAAAATGTAGCCTATAGACACAAACGATCAACTTTGTGAAGAAATCACATTATTAGAAATTAGTCAGTCCTTCGAAAAATTGTTTGTCGAATAATTTTCGATAGACTTTCCAGATTTTCGATGAATATGTCTGTTGGAAATTGACAGAAATAAAACAAAAGTCTTTCGATTCACTTGTAATTATTTCTTAAATGAATAAAGTTCATGCTCTGTCTCGTTTAAATGAAGGATTTAATTGATAGAGCAAGTACGATAGAAAATCAAATAAAAAAAGTTACAAAAGCTAAAAAGAAAGTAACTGTTAGATGTGTAATTAATTGGTAATATTATGTTAGAATATTATGTTAGAATATTCTAGATATATAATTAATTAGTAATATTATATTTATGTAGAATCCTAATATATATGGTAGGAAGACATTATTAGGTAGGATTTCTTAGTTATTATGAGGCATGATTTCCTCCTCATAATTAATGTATATTACTTGTATATATTCTCCCTTATGGGATGGGAATAATCAAGAAAGATTTTCCAATTCTAAATAGTTCTTACATGGTATCAGAAGGTAATTCAAAGATCCTATTCTAAATAAATAAAATTTCCTTCCAAATTCGGTCATCTTCTCCAACCGAATTTGTCTTCTCCATTGTTATACTTTTTTTTTCTCCATTATTGTTGTCAACCATGTCTGAATCAAAATCTTCGTTTCACTCAGCCCTTACTATTTCCAACATTAAAACACATATTTCTATCAAATTAGAGATGGAAACTGTTCATTACGCAACATGAGCGGAGTTGTTCAAAATATGTTGTAGGGCTCACAAAGTTCTTCATCATATAATTCCACCAAAAAATGGTACAACAACGGAACAATCGTTCAAGGCATAAAGAATTGTGGATACCTCGATGCCACGCTTCTTGGTTGGATTTATGCAACAATATCCACGCATTTGTCTGATACAATAACGGAACCAGATTCTACCGCATGGCGGCATGGGAACGCTGAGAGACATTTTTCAAGATAATCAAAACTCTCGCGTCAAGGCGTTGGAACAAGAATTTTCAACCATTGTCACGGCAGACTTTCCTAACGCTTCAACCCATCACAACGCCTCAAAGTGGCGGATCAATTGAGAACGTAGTTCACGCTTTCGACAACCTGTTAGTTTTACGATTAGTCACGGTCTCACGGATGCTTATAGTGGCGTGGGGACTCTAATCCGTCAAAGTAATCCCTTACCAAAGTTTTATCAAGCAAGATCCATGTTTGTTCTTGAAGAATCGGGTTTGATTAAGAAGGTTTCAACGAATTCCGCCATGGTTGCCACGTATTCAAATGAAGGTAATTATTTTGACTATTCTTCACAAAATAAGAGTCAAAAAGGATGTGGTAATAATAATAAGAAGGGTGGAAATCGCGGAAATAATAAAGTGGGTCGCGAAACTCGCGGCGGGCCGGCATGGCATGGCGGCAACAACTCGGCTCACTGCCGGGCGCGAAAGAATGGCCGCAAAGCGGCAGCCGCAAATAATGGTCCAAGAGTTGAATGGCCAGTAAAACCAATCGCCTAACGCGATGGCGCCTCAACCCGCCAAGAATGCCGTTTTTCGGGCCCAAAGAAGAAGATTTCGAGAGGCCAGCCCAGCAAGCCAAGGCCCATTTCGCAGGCCTTCATTCTTCAGCAGGCAGCAGGTATTCAGGGCAGGCCCAGAACGCTGGAGGTTCTTCAGCAAGAGTGCTGGGCCTCCTCCGCCGATGGGCAGAGGCCCATTCAACCATGACCCATCCTACGGATATTGAGCAAAGCTATGCACACTTGGACTCAATCCACCGGATTCTAATCGGTATATGGACTCGGCCACGCCACATACGACGGCCCCAAGGTACACTCTCACCCTATTATAATTTGAGCAAAGAAAATGGTATTATTATTTAAATGGCCATACAATTCCAATAAAAGGTTATGGACAAACACACTGTACCACCACACCCGCCACTAGTTTTAAAAATGTCTGCATGCTCCCAAATTAATAAAAATTTGGTTTCGCTTTGGAAGTTTACTAGTGATAATTGGGTTTCTGTTAAATTTGACCCATTTGGTTTTTCCGCATACATGACTTTCGGGACGGGAAGCTTCGTGAGATGTGATAGCAAGGGGAGCTCTATCCAATAAGTTTACCAAATCCACGGTCTAAAGTTCATTCCACTTTGCACTTGGCTCCATCACTATGGCATGAACGACAGACATCCGGAGTCAGATTGGCCTCTTAAACAAAACAATTTTATTTCAGACTCAAACTCATGTTTTGAATAAGTGTCGGGCTTGTGTTCTTGGTAAACATGTTAGGTTGCCATTTACTTCTTCTACTTCACGCACTACTATGCCATTTGATATTTTACATTGTGATATTTGGACATCACCGCTTTGAGTTCCTCAGTCATAGATACTATTTATCGCTTTCTTGATGATTACTCTAATTATTTGTGGACATTCCTTTGTCGAAAAAATCACAAGTGTTTTCCACTTTCCTAAACTTTAGAGCATTTATCCGAACTCATTTGAACGGGAGATTAAAAGTATTCAATGTGACAATGGGAGGAATTTGACAATAATCGCTTTGGGATTTTTTCAAAACAAATGGTTTACAATTTCGTTTATCCCGTCCTCACACATCTTCACAGAATGGGAAGGCGAAGCAAAATTAGAACCATTAACAATATTGTGAGAACATCCCTTGCTCATGCTTCTATACCCCTTTTTTGGCATCATGCACTTCAAATGGCAACCTACATGTTAAATATCCTTCCCACAAAACATGTCTTACCAAGCTCCACTAAAAATACTTTATTTACGAGAGCCCTCATATCATCATTTGAGAGTTTTTGGATGTCTGTATACCCCTATTTCCATCCACCACAATCACAAAACTTCAACCCCTGGCCTACTCCATGTGTCTTCGGGATATCCTACAAATCACCGTGGTTACATGTGTTATGACATTTCCTCCAAACGTATGTTTATATGTCGTCATGTAATTTTTGATGAGTCACAATTTCCCTTTGCCAAGATACATGACACAGGGACAAATACTTATGAATTTTTGGATGATGATAGGCCCCCGTATCTAACTCATTTCCTCCACAGCCCGGGACTCACAAAAAATACAGTCCAACAAACTGGGCCATCAGTTCCAAGGCCCAGTGAACGACTACCCCCTACTTTACACCAGCTGCCCCCTCAGTTGGGCCAACCTCCAACCTGTGCCCAACTACAACTGGCAGCGATGCTCAGCCCACTGTCTCACTCCCGGCCAGTGGCGTCCAGTCCACTGGCCCACTAAACCGGCCAGTCACCCGTAGTCAACATGGAATTACAAAACCCAATGCCAAATACAGTCTACACACTCAAGTCTCCAAATCACCTTTGCCTTGTAACCCTGTGTCTGCCCTAAAAGATCCTAATTGGAAAATGGCCATGGATGATGAATATCATGCTCTAATTAAAAATAGGACATGGGAGTTAGTACCTCGTCCATCTAATGCTAATATAATCCGTTACATGTGGATTTTTAGCCATAAAGAAAAATCGATGGTTCTTTTGAGCATAAGGCCCGACTTGTAGTGATGGCAAGACTCAACAGTGGATTAGATTGCGCGAAACATTCATCCGATGGTTAAACCAAAGAACCATCGTAATTGTTCTCGCTTAGCCTCTCAAAAGGATGGTTACTTCATCAATTGGATGTCAAGAATGCCTTCATACGGACATTTGAGTGAGACGATATACATGCACCAACCATTGGGGTACAGAGATTCTCGTTATCCCAATCATGTGTGTTTACTTAAAAAATCATTATATGGACTCAAACAGGCTCTCAGGACTTGGTACAAGCGGTTTGCGATTTTGTGTTCAATATGGGTTTCTCAAACAACCGCGGATAATTCACTATTTATTTATCAACAGGAAATCATCGCTTATATTCTCTTATATGTAGATGATATTATCCTAATGACCTCTTGCACTCTCTTCGCAAGGATATCTTGACCCAGCTGAGTTCCGAATTTGCTATGAAGGATCTTGGTCCACTTCACTACTTTCTAGGAATAGCGGTGACACGTCATGCAGGAGGTCTATTTCTTTCCCAGAAGAAGATGATCGTAAATTGTAGAACGGGCTGGAATGTCATCTTGCAAACCGTCTGCAACTCCAGTAGATACCAAGTCAAAACTGAGTGCCATATCCAGCAGTCCTTTTGCTAATCCGACTTTGTATCGCAGCTTGGCAGGAGCTTTACAATATCTCACATTCACCAGGCCAGATATTACATATGCAGTACAACAAGTGTGTTTGTTCATGCACAATCCTATGGAAGAGCATATGCATGCACTCAAGCGTATTGTACGATATATTCAGGGCACTCTGCATTATGGATTGCATCTGTACCCATCTTCCATGACCAAGCTTGTCACCTACACAGATGCAGACTGGGCAGGATGTCCAGACACCCGACGCTCCACCTCTGGCTATTGCGTCTTCCTCGGTGATAATTTAATATCTTGGTCCTCCAAAAGGCAACCCACCGTATCACGTTCCAAAGGCTGAAGTCGAATACCGCATGTAGCCAATGTTGTGTCCGACTAAATGCCGATTCGAATCTTTTACTGAGCCGCATTGTCCTATTCCGACACCACCATGGTATCTCGTGATAACATTAGTGCAATTTATCTCTCCGAAAATCCAATCCATCATCAACGCACAAGCATATTGAGTTAGACATTCATTTTGTCCGTGAAAAGGTGGCTCGCGACAAGTGCGAGTGTTACATGTCCCGACGCGACATCGATTGCAGATATCTTCACAGTGCGGCTTCCACGATCTTATTTGAAGAATTTGGACGCTCAAAGATTCGCCTCCTCCCGCTTCGATCATGAGTGTTAGATGTGTAATTAATTGGTAATATTATGTTAGAATATTATGTTAGAATATTCTAGATATATAATTAATTAGTAATATTATATTTATGTAGAATCCTAATATATATGGTAGGAAGACATTATTAGGTAGGATTTCTTAGTTATTATGAGGCATGATTTCCTCCTCATAATTAATGTATATTACTTGTATATATTCTCCCTTATGGGATGGGAATAATCAAGGAAGATTTTCCAATTCTAAATAGTTCTTACAGTAACTTCAAAAATAGACATCAGTCCTAATTAAACAAATAGTAATAAAGTTCGAATTTCCAGAAAACATTTTCCAAATACGAAAAAAAGAAAGAAATTCTCGACGTTTCCTCTGTGAGAAAGAGGCAACAAAGAGGTATTCCCAACATATATACGGATCTACATAATGGTAATCACTTATTTAATTTCTCAAACTGATAATTTATCAATTCATTGTTGTTATTAGCACGAGAATGTACATATTATATACAATTAAGGAACTTAATTAGTTCATGTATTCCTAAGGCTAAAGTTCCATTAAAAAGCCTTTCCACGTGGTAGATGTTAAATTCAGGATCTATTCAATTCCAAACATCAGAGAAGAAGAAAAAACAGATAATGAATTGAGAATAAGAAGAAAGGGAAATAACAGAAAAGAGAAACTAGAGAAAAGAGAGTGAAAAGAGATTGTTTTTGTGAAGGCTTTTCCTTTATTCTCTCTTATCTTGACACAGAGCATATACACTACTTTATTTATACAAATAGAAAGTTAATTCTAGAATGTTCTACCAACTAATCAAGCTAACAAATAACTAACCCCCCCCCCCACACACACACATAAATATATATATATATATATTGTTGGGTCCCGGACTGCGGATTAGTAAAAATTAAAGCAAGAAAATAAATCGACAACTCGGTAAACTAGAAACAGTGTCTGGATGTTGCCTTCAATGTTGGGTCAACATTTAAGGTAACATTGAGATAAACCGAGATAAACCTTGTTAGAGTATATGCAGCGAAAAAGTAAAAAGAACACAAGGTTTATATTTTCAAGGGTATATGTTAATATCCATTGATGGTCAGTGACCGAAAGAATTGTATATATTATACACAATTACAAAAGAATTTCTTTTACAAGATACAACGTAAAGTACATAAAAGAAATTACAAACAAAATGAAGTCGCAGATGACTTCGCCTAAAATCACAAATTCTTAAAAGATAAAATACAACATCTCCATTACAATCACTTTAACAATGAGCTTAATCTAGAATAGAAGTAGCGATTGCAATGTGGGACAAGATGTTATTAAAACAACTTTAGGCTATTGGTTGATCCAGTTTTCTATTGTAGAAATCCGAGAGCTCTCTTGACTTGTTCTCGTTGTGATTCTGGATGCCAATACTCTGAAGTTTCTCCTCTATTTATAGTGTGAAACTTCCTTGAAACTCTCGTTGGTTAGTTCTGGAAGTTGAGAGAAAGAATGTTGCAGCTTGGACCTATTCTTGCTCCATGATTTTCTCAACAACTTTGATTGGGTCAGTTCTGACTTGGTCGTCAAGTTGCTTCAATTCCCACGTTTTAAACACAGCTCCATATTCAGCTTGCCTTGGGCATTTTTAACTCACAGTAACAAATATTGTTTTGGCCGGAAGAATAGGCAAAATCATTTCCGAAAATGTAGGGTGAGATGTTGAGGCAACATCGAAGACAACATCTGCATGTGACTGCAGATGTTGAGCAACATTGCGGACAACATCTGCAAAACACTGCAAGATGTTGTCCAGGAATAAAACTTGATGTTGTCACAACACTCACACAACATCAACATATATATATATATATATGGTATATCTATGTACTTCAACACCCCCTCAAGCTGGGCAATGAAAACAGAGTTTTCAGTCCTAGCTTGGTAACAATAGCAAAACAATCTACTAAAAACTTATCTGACAAAATATTACAGAGAACAAAGTGCAACATTCTCTTCTCCTGGATTTTCAAAATGCTTCACTGCTTGCGCTTTGTCAATGCCCTAATCAGTGGAGTTTGAAGTACTTTCACTCTCACTGGCATTGTTTACTCGTATGATATACACCTTAAATTTTGTTGGACGAAGCAAATGGAATAGAATTGCATCTCCATCAGCCAAGTCATGATCCACATCATACTTCTTCCATCCACCACTAAGTCCATTTTTGTTGGGCCAAGTATACTGTTGGCCACTCACCTCCCATTTCATCTATTAAAGTGATAGTGTCATCTCTTCTTGGAAGGTTCTTCCTGCAGAAATTAGATGGGAGGCCCAGCCAAAAGCCTCCAGAAACATGAGTGTGAAGCATTGATCTAACCAATATAGGATAATCTGATCCAAGACTTGCTATCATCATCTAACCAACTTAGCTAATACAACTAATCAGTAATCAGTCTTCTAATCATGCAATATTGCTACTGTGAACTAAAACACTTTGCTAATTCAACACTCCCCCTCAAGATGGAGGGTGGACGACATCTAACACTCCCATCTTAGATAGTAAACCTTGATGTTGTCCTACACCTAGGCCTTTGGTCATGATATCTGCCAACTGCTCAAGAAGGCCCGAATGAAAGACCCAAGCCTACATGAACCATCACAAAGAAAGTCCTACAAATGAAGACTCGGGCCTGTTTCGATGCTGTCTGTCGTACCATTGACTCTATTTATTCATGAAATTTGCGAGAATGGTGATCCCGTGGAAAAGGAAAATCGACAAGGAAGATATGAAGTCAACGACAAAATTACTCTTCATTCGTTGTATGGACCTCAACTGGCTCGGGGCGCACTTGAGAAGAACTTGCGCAGGAGATCCACAAGGGGTATTCAGGCTGGATATGCCCGATTTCATTTTCAATACTCCTCTTTTCGCGTTCCAAATTTTGAAGTTTGCAAGCAATACTTTTTTTTTCAATCTCAGCATACTGAATCTTTTTCTCAAGTCCACTGATTCTGCCAGAAGCATAAGCGCATGCATTTTCACCAACAGTAGCAGCGCAGGAGCAATATCACTGTCAGTTACAACATTAACATTTAATCAGCAGGAGCTACAACTCCCACAACCGCAACGAAGAACCTCTCGTTCTCTAGTCACACACGGACTAAAGAATCCATCAATTCTCCCTATGCAAAAACGACGGCAAGAACCCCTCGTTCTCTAGTCACACTCGGACTAGATAATCCCTCGATTCTCCCTATTAGTAGCAGCAATGAAGAACCCCTTGTTCTCTAGTCACACTCGGACTAGAGAATCCCTCGATTCTCCGTACGCAATGCAGTGGAGTCTCCCTCAATTTCTAGTCCAATTCCGGCTAGAAATTCCTTGATTCTCCTATCCTGAGCTAAACATATGAAAACAGGGATATGCAATGTAATTCCCCTATTATTCAGAAAAATGCAGAACAACGAGAATACTTCAAGCTATGTCCTCAACACCAACATCGTTGATGCAGTTATTGTCCCGTCAGTTACTGTCCCGTCCGGCAACAAAAAAACTATACCTTATTTGGCTGATAATCCATTTCTCTCACCTACATCAACTCACCAATTCAATTCCTCCGAATGCATCCCCAGTTTCTTCTCAACTTTCTCTCACAACTCAAATTCCTTCTCCCTAACCTCATTCGAGCAAACATCAATTCCAATTACACAAGTCACACCAACACATATAAACACATCAAAGGCCAAAAAAGTGATACATCTCCATCATCCATTCGAATGAGTAATACTCACAATAGTTCTCAATCGAATCATAATTGAGTTCTACAAACTACCAACTTGAATTCACAATTTCTATCGAAAAGGATATAAAGGAGAATAACCTTCTGATTTCCAGCAAATTGCAGCAGAAATTGGCTCAGATTGCAGCTGCATGAACCAGATTGTCCTCGATCTTCTCGATGTGAATCGCAAATAATTCAGAAATTCCAATTCGGAGTTTCGATCTTCAATTACTTGATGTCGATTTCAATTCAGAAATTCCAATTCACTGTTGTAGCTAATGAATCGATTTGCTCCATTGAATCAAATACACATTTTCAGAAAATGTGAATCAATCGATGAACTCACAGAATTGAAAATGAATAAGTGAAATAGAAATTTAATCAATCAATCTCATAACCCTAGCTTTGATACCATGTTAAATTCAGGATCTATTCAATTTCAAACAATCAGAGAAGAAGAGAAAACAGATAATGAATTGAGAATAAGAAGAAAGGAAAAAAACAGAAAAGAGAAACGAAAGAAAAGAGAGTGAAGAGAGATTATTTTTGTGAAGGCTTTTCCTTGTTATTCTCTCTTATCTTGACTACACAGAGCATACACTGCTTTATTTATACAAATAGAAAGTTAATTCTAGAATGTTCTACCAACTAATCAAGCTAACAAATAACTAACCATATATATATATATATATATATATATGTACTTCAACAGTAGAACCTCCTTATCGGATATGAAACGAGAATATGAACTTTTTATATAGAATTGGACAATCCTCACCCTATAAGCTAGCTTTTGTGGTTGAGTTAAGTCCAAATTCATTCTTTATATGATATATGAGTCATACTGTTGCGATATTTCTATATGCTTACGCAAGTGTACGTATCGTTCAAATAATAAAGATCTATAGGACCGAGTTATCGTCCACAGAGACGGGTTATCAAGTACCGAATATCTAATATATTGTTTCTATTTGGCTATCGTAAATTTGTTTTGGTTTTAACTAAGAATTATAATTAAATGTAGAAACTAAACTAAGAATGAGAATGATTTGGTTTAAAATAGTTATGTAAGAAATAGAGTGTACAATCTCCTCAACTATCCACTCTTTTTACTCGTTAATGCAAAAATAATGATTCTTCTTCTTGTTAAGATAGCATGTTAACTAATGTGTTATATATTACGGTTAGGATATATAAAAGTTCAACCTATACAGAAATCTTCTATATTTCTATGATAGATTTTACCACATATGAAGATTAAGAGTAATAACCTTAATTACTACACAAGTATCGGGGTACTTTCGTCCGCAATTTTAACATATGTTTATTCAATTATAGCATATCCAAATCTCTCATCTCGTATCACGATTTGAAATCATATAAGTTATGACAATTAATGATCAATTAATTATCAAGCAATCAATCCAAATAGAATAAATCCTAACAATTGAAGAAGAAATTACTACTAATGCATTAACTCATAAAAAGAGTTTCAAGACGATTCGATGGAAACCCTAAATAAGAAATTAGCTTCTAGAATTGTCATGCTAATAACTAATTTAATATTCATACATAAACTGAAATAAAGCAAAGAAAGGAAAAGAGAATAACTTGAACAAAGTCTCCAATCTTGTAGCCTCCAATTCTCTCTTCAATAGTTTGTTATGTGGAATGAGATCCTCTCTCTAAAAGCTGCCCAAGGGTTTATATAGCTGTCAAAAAGTCTTGCTCCGGACCCTTTTACCCTTATCCAAATTCGCATCGGATCTGAAAAATTCCGCCTCGGCCCTGCAATGTTAGGCGCCGCCCTTTTTTTCGTCGAATCATCGCCAACTTTCTTTCATTTTCCTTGGGACTCCTTTTCTGCTCGTTTTCAACCTTTTTTCGCCATTTTACCATGTCACGCCTTTTTTCGACCGCGACATTCCGAATGTGAATCCTACTATTATGTTAGAAATGAAATAAAAATGCTAAAAACGGCTAAATGCTAAAGGTGCTTGAAGGATAAAAAACTGCTAAAGGGGTGCTAAAATGCTAAAAGGATTCGCGTCGGTTTCCATATAGACACTTTAACTCACATTGCTTTAGGCAGTACTCTTCTTACTAAAGAATGAGTCACTACCTAATTATTTTGGGTGAATTAGGACACCTAAATGTTAACTAATTAAAGTCAACACTAACTTTATTAAATGATCTGCTGAACTTAATGAGATTCTGGACAAAAATTCTTTATTATCCTAAAGGAAAGGGGTCAGACATCCTTTGGAATCCGCTAACTTGCGATTGTCGGCCAAACCTAGGTTAGTTGGTATGCTTAAGAAAATGCATGTTTTGAAAGTTGTTTGAGTAAAAGGTAATTTATAAATATAAAATGTATTCACAATAATTTAAGAAATTGTGAGTATGTACTATGTACTATGTAAGCAAGTATTCTTAGCGCTAAAAAGAAGAAAAGAGAAAGATCATAAGATTTGTTTATAAAAAGATAAAGTTAGTTTTGGATGGAAATGTTTATTCTTAAAATACTAAAACAAGATGTTTGTATTCCATAGCATAATATAAAAGTAGTACTACAAAATTAGTTAGGTATTTATAAATAGGCCTAGCATGAAGAATATTTTTTTATAAATGATAACAAAATAAAAAAATGGTTTATTCTATGTAAGTGTAAATAAGAGTTTATGAGAAAATAGGTTAGGAGTCTCGTCACGAGTAATATCCTAGCTATATGAGTAAATATGCAAATGAAGATTGTTAAGTAGTTTAGTATAACTATTAAATAACGTGTGGCAAGTCTAAAATAATTGATTTAAGGGAAATCAAATTTCTAACGTCAAACTAATTTCTAATGGCCACTCAAAGTTTAACTAGGTATACTAATGTTAGACAAATAAAGTACAATAAATGAATGAGACGGGGTAAGAATTAATAAAGATGACTCAGAGAATGGTGATACTATTCCGCCTATAGTTTGGGATTTCAGATGCAGAAACAGCATGATGAGTCTCGCCATGAGACTCTTCATTTTTTTTTGCTCCGAGCATTCATGTAAAAGTATAAGAAAAGGAAAATGATTAGTATATAAAAATGAGACTTATTACATGATAAACAGATATTAATATAAAGTTTCAGACACACAACACCGCTTCATTTCGGCTGTCTACAGGATTAACACGTCAACAGTCATACGAATTTAGCTAACGAACTAGGCATTCCGGATGTACACATGAGAGAAATAATATAGGCCAGGCCCGAGAATGGACTGGCCTGTCCGAACCAGTGAAATCCCCGACGCGGTCCAGTCTAATATTGGGCTTTGGGATGAATCACATAATATGCAGGAGTAGGGACACAAAACCAACCGATTTTTATTTTTTATTTTTTATTTTTTATTTTTTATTTTTTACGGAAGGAAACAAAGAAAATATGACGAACAATATCAATCCAGTTCTTAAAAATCTAAACAAGCATATAGATGAAGCTAGTGTATTAAGGATTATTTATAATATACCCAATATAAAAGGAAGAATACATAAACGTAGGTACTCGAGAATGGTAAGTTTTGATCCGATTTCTTTGTGATTTTAGAACTAATTTGGGCTGATTTTTTCGGGTATTGATTGTGAGATTTGGTAAGATTTTATGGTAAGTTTTCGGATATCTTGGAGGTTATTTTGGAGAGATTTTGGTAACTTTGAATGATTGGTAAGCTTTGGGTGTAAAGATGGGGAGGCGGCGGTTTGTTAGTGTTGGTCCTAGGTTTTCTTTGAGTTTTAGTTTTTTTTAGGTTTGGTGTATTTTGAGGAAGATGAATAAAAGGGTTTATGGGCTTGCTGGTATCTGGGCTTGAAAAATGAAGGGGATAAAATTAACAAAAGGGGTGAGTAAATAAAAAGGGCTGGGCGAAAAATGCTGGTGGAGGGTCTTGGGCTCGGTTTTAATTGGGCCGCGGGTATGTGTTAGGAGATGGGTTGGTTTTTAGAGTTTAGGTAATTTATGGATAGTGTTTTAGGTGTTGAGTTTTAATTATTAGTGATAAATAAATGGGGTTTAAATTATGAATAATATTTATAAAAGGGTAATAAATGCAGATATGATATTTAAGTAATTCTTAATGCTTTATATAAATGTGACGCAATTATTAAATTATTTATTTATGTATTTATATGTTTATATATGCATGTATTATTATAAAAATTATTTGTGGTGTTAAATTAAAAATAGTCTAATTCCCGATAAATAATTGGAAGAGATGGTCAAAATTGAGTGTCAACATACCATTTTGTAACCGTTGTGACTCAAAAGAACGAAAAACAACTCCACACTATACTAATTTCAAAGAAAAACAAGAAAAATAATAACTTAAAAATGACTCAAAAGAGTGTATAAAATACACTCAACAAACACCCCCAAACTTGCACTTTACTCGTCCTCGAGTAAAGCACTAAACAAAAAAACAAAAAAAAACAAGGACTCTATTAAATGGATCAAGTAGTTATATCAGTGTTGCTTCAAAATTACGGATGAAAAATGAAATAATGTGTTAGAACATACATATCATGAATATTTAGCAATCTAGAATTTCAATTTAAATACTTCGTAAATTCAATGATCATAATTACTGGAAATACAAATACCTAACATATGCATGTCAATTTCATTCCATCTTTCCCAAAATGCTATAGACATGTTTACTTGCTATCCTCCACTAATCATAGACATACATGTTAGAAATCTTCAGGACATTCCGGGGTTGTAATGTAGGCTTAGACATGGATAAGTAAAAGTAGGCATTTTGGGCTCAAATACTACCATAAACGATTTTTGTTCCATCCCTTTTGTTTCTTTTAATATCCTTCCTAGTCTCATACCTATTTTCTCCCCTCTTTTCTTTTTCGAGAGAATGAGACGAACAATTCAAGAACAATCACTCTCAAACTTAAGCTTTTACATATTTCTCATAGGGTGCATCAAATTTTTCACTCTCTTTTTCTTACTTTTTCAACACTTTTCATCCCAATTTTTTTTTTCAATTATCACTTATGGCATAATGAGGGAATCATAGGGTGTCAAACAAAGATATTATTTAGGCTCAAGGGGGCTGACTAAGGATACAATTTATGTCATGGTAGGTAATGAACGGTCATAAAGGCTATCAAAGAATGTCTGAATCATCTCCCTAAACATGTATATCTTAACTATTTCGCCTCAAATAACAAACAAACAGATTTTCTAGACATTTTCAACCTTTCTTTCCATCACTAACAACACTTAGGCTAAGCACAAATATTCCAAATATTTAGGTATCATAAATTTTTGGCATATCTAACTTAAGCACACATATTTTTGTTTTTAATTACATTATCTTATCCCACTTTATCCATATCTTTAGTAACTACAACATACATGATCCATATAAAAAAAATTGACTCATATAGACACATAAAACAACAAAGTATAATCAAAAGGACTCAAAATAAGCACAACACAAAATAAGACCCCCCAAACTTAAACGACACATTATCCCCAATGTGGGGAGACTAAAAATTGAAAAGGATCACTTACATACACACAACAACGGCTTAAAATGGTGGTGGTGGTGGTGGCGGTGGATGTTGCATTGACCACTGATTGAACATGGAACTTAAGTCATTGACGAGCTGGTTCAGGTGTTGATGATCTTGCATCATTTGTTGCTGATTTCGCATCATGTTCTCTTGGTTTTGCATCATCCTTTGTCGATTTAGGAGCAGCTACTCCATCATTGATACTGGCGACACCAAAGCTAAGGGAAGCTGGTGGCTGCGTTCGCCGGGCTCATAGTGTGTGGTTGTCTCTGACTCTTCTTCAACAACTCTTGGGCGGAGCCTAGGTTGGCGCTGAATATCTTCGTCCATGGCAGGTGCATCTACTCCACCTTCCTCTTGACATCTTCTCCTCTCCGCTGGGTTTGCAGGGTCAGGGTATGAATGGACTAGACTGAATGTTACAGGTGGCAGAGTCTTCTCAAGAATGTATGTGGCGAACGTTGGAACTCTGTGCCTAGCACATAACGCAATGATGAATGAACCATGTCCCAGTCCGCCAGTAGTAGTCAACCTGCTAATCTCTCCGATACTATGCACTATCTCCATTCCAATATCAATAGTCAGGCCCTTCATGATGTCATAAATGAACTTATTTCTGTCTGCTGGTACATTGGTAAAATGAGTTGACGGAATCAAGCGAGCACTTACGAAATATAGCCAAGCTTTGGCTACTCTGTTAAATTAGCACCGGGCAAATCTCCTACCCCTGTTGCGGGAATAACGAAACTGCGTTCCTGGGTAGCATAGGGCCTCAGCAACTACATCCCAGTATATGTGGTTGACATTCCTCGACCAACTTCGGAAATGGGCTAGATTGTAGCCCTGGTCCCCTACATCAGCGGTCCCAGATATAGCGTTTACTGCCTCAGCATCAACTGGTACATACCACCCTCTTACAAAGCATCTCCCATTGTTTTGTTCTGGATAATTGGCGTAGAATTCCCTCACAAGGCTGACATTTTGTTGCGGAATAGCCCCTGGATTAACGAACATCTCCATCCATTTGCTTCAATCATGGCCCTAATAGGCTCGTAGGCATCATCATCTTCGAATGGCTCGTCCTGATAATCCATTCCTCGCTCTTGTATTACTGTCCTACCACTTATTCTATTGTACCGATCCTCCGCATTTGTTACACCCCGTAGTTCAGGTCATGCGCATGAGAGCATACGAAAGGGGGTAAGACTTAAAATTTTCTAAGGATAGGTTGACGGATTGTTCCGGATGGGTTTTAGTCAACTTTGAGGCGAGCTATGACCCGATACATTGAGAGTTCCTAAGTGTTTCAAAGTCCTGGGGCGTAGTTCGTTGAGTCTAGATTCCAACTCAATCAACCGTTCGTCGATAGGACGTCGGAGTAGAAAGTTATGAGAGTTACAAGTTCAGTGCGAAGTCGGACAGAAATGTGTTTCGGACAATGGCGACAGGGCCGCGGCGCCGGATGCAGGGCCGCGCCCAAAGTAATCGGGGGTCGCTGAAGTTTCAGCCGCCGCGCCGAAGATCTGAGGTCCGCAGGAGTCGCGCCGCGCCGGAAGCCGCGCGCCGAGGCGGATTCTCGGGCGAAAACTTAGGAAAAGTCAGATTTTTCTTTTAAAATACCTTGGGAGGGTGACAAGTGTTCCCCCCCATCTGATTTTGCATGCACTATATTGACCAAGTCTTCAAGACTTGGTCATACTTCATCTCTCTCTCTTAGACAAAAGCTCTTCCTTCTCTCTTAAAAGTTCAAGCTCCTCCTTCTCTCTAAAATTCCAAGAGATATTTTAGCCTTATGAGAAATCTGAAAAGAAAAAGGCAAGAAGGAAACTTGTGGCTAGCTTGTGAAGATTATTGTGGTGGTATTCTTGGAAAGGAGGCTAGCAAAATTGTTGGAATAGATTTGGCTAAAGCTTTAAGGTAACATTTCTTCCTTTAGAATTAGTTCCTAGTATTGCATGTTAAGAAGAAAGAACTTGTGGTAGTGAATAATGCTCTTAGAGTCATTGCATGTAAGAAATATGGTTTGGATGTGAAAGAATTGGTTAAGAAGATTATGTGAGCATGTTGTAGCCTAAAAACTACCTTAGACTTGTTAAGTTAATTGTTTTACCTTTTGGGGCAGAATTTTACACACCCAAGTTTAGGTGTGTAATCCCCTTGAGATTGTTTGGATTGTTGGGCCTAAGAAGTGGCGTTTGGATGTTGAATTCGGACCTTAAAAAGGTGGCAAAGTATGTAGAAACAAAGGAAATGCCGCCCAATTTTCCATAGAATTTGTGGCTTTGAACTTAGATTATTCCTACATTGAAATTAGAGGTTAATAAACGTATTATGGTTATTATAGGTTGGCATATTACTTGTGGTAGTTTGAGCTTAGCAAGTGGATTGACCGAAGAGGTATGTGGAAACTTTCTTATCTTTTGAGCATGAGTAGTTATAACTATATAGTACGGTAGACGTACGTGTTTTGAATGAAGTAAATCCTTTTGTTATACTTGACTGGTTTTAAGGAAATGTCTAAGTTGGTTGGGTTAAGAAGTTAACCCGCTTGTTCTTAAGGAATGGTTTATCCTAAATAAGGTAGACAAGGATTTCTTGACATAATGAAGTATAGAGTACTTTTGGTGTGAAAGTATTGAATATTGAATTATTCTAAAAGATAAGAGACTTAAATTTTTGAGGTAAGAAACTTGTTTTCTAAAGGATAAGAGGCTTGAAGTATTTTGAAAATTGTATGAATTTGTTTGAAGTATAAGTCTCTTGGTTAGTAAAAGAACGAAATGGTTTATAAGGAGTTATAACGGCTTTATGGGAAGTTAGTTATAACGGCCTTATGAAAGGATAAGGATGTCTTAAATTCTAAAGCATAAAGTTAGTATAACGGCTTTATGGGAAGTTGGTTATAATAACTTTATGGAAGGTTATGAAAGTTGTCTATTTTGATTAATGAGCATAAGTTGTCTAGATTGTGAAAAATTGAAGTTACTTGGTTTCAAGCTTTGAAATGAGTTTTCTAAAGGTGTAGTAACTTACGTTGAAAAATAGACGCACCTTGATACTACGGGTGTTAGTACCTTGGATTTTGCATAAAAAGGAATCTTTTGGAAAGAATGTACGTACGTAGTACTTTGGCTTGTTAAAAGAGAATTATTCTGTTTGTGCCTTGATAGTGTTTTGGGCTTGTTTAATTGAGAATTATTCTATGTGTGCCTTGAAAAGTACTTTGGCTTGCTTAAATAAGAATTCTCTTGGTTTATGTGAAAAGAAGGCATGGTAATTGTCTTGGTTTATATAAAGGCATGGTATTGCAATTCGAATTAAAAGCATGTAATTATGAGTCTATTTGGGCGTACCGTCAGTGATGGAGGATTCGCGTACGCGCCATACGATGAGGTTCGTTTCCTGATTGATATTATTCCATGGATTAGCTCTCCATGAGGTTCACGCGACGGGTGGATCTAGTAGTTAGCCCTCGTACTTGCCGGTCCGAGGCGTGATGCGGTGGATCGGTAGTTGGCTTCGTACTTGCCGGTCGGGGTTAGGCGATGGTGTGATGCAGGTGGATTCGGTGGTTAGCTGCGATTGCCCGATCGTGATGTGACGCAGGTGGATCGTAGAGGCTATCGCACTTGCCTCGACCGTGATTTCGATTATAGTATTGTTGCACGGTGGATCTCGTAGTCGGCTTTCGACTTGCCCGCCGATCGAGGATGCGTGGATCCGTAGCTATGCCTTCGCATTTGCCTCGCGGTTCTTATGATACAGGTGGGATCTAGTGTTCATGTGTACTCCTTAGTGTTGTTTCTTCATAGACTGCCGGCAGTGAGGAAGGAATTCCACGGGCATGATTGATATTATAGGCATGAGACCGATGGTTATATTTGAGTGATTACTTAGAGGGTGTGAGTCCCTGACTTGACATGGCTGCGTATATGTTGTGTACTGTAGTTTGGCTATCATGCATGTCTCCTGCTTTATATATATGCTATTATGATTTCATTACAGTATTTTCAGTTTCACATACTTGGTACACAGTATCGACCTCCTTCGGGGTGCGTTCACGCCGCAGTCGAGATACGTAGCTTGGTCCGCTCTCTTAGGATCACTGCTCGCTTCGAAAGCTCCATCTCTCCGAGGCTTTGTCTTTTGGTATGATTCTCGAGGTTATATACTTTTGTACATTCGGGGTATGGAGGGCCCCGTCCCGCCACGATTGTTATTCTAGGTCTGTAGTCACGTTTGTGGTTTGGGCTGTAAGAATAAGTTGTACTTCTGATTAAGTATGTTTTATGGAAGGCAGCCTTATCGGCTGGCCAGCGATGTTTATTTTTATTTTTTTTTAAGTTATGTGTTATGTATGTTCCGCTGCTATTCTCTGACATATACCTGACAGGGTACCGGTGGGAGTACCGATCGCCCCGAGGTTGGTCGTGACGATTCTGTTGGTGAATCGGGTAATATCATAATCTGGAACAGTAGAAGTGGAAGATGTTCTACTAGCTCGTCTTCGGGACGTCATACTTGGAGGTGTTGTTGAAATTTTTTTGACAGAGTTTCCTTTAATTTTATTATTATTTCCCAATCAACAAATCACCCACAACAACTACAGTGAATCAAAGCAACAACACAATACCACAGAAAGCAGCCCACAAATCACACAACACCAAACCAAAACAACCCGTACAACACCCAAAACTTGAAGCTACTTTCACTACTAGCCATTACAAGAAAAGTGACGAAGATTACCTTTTTGAAGAGTTGTTCTTCACAAATTTCTTGACCCAGGTGAAGGAGTGATGATGGTGAAAGATGTTAGGAGTTTTAATTGTTTTGGTATGTAGGAATTGGAAGAATTTAGGTGAATTTGTGGAAGCTTTTTGTGAGGGAGAGAGTGCTATTTTCGGAGCTTTGGAAGAGGAATAAGGGTTTGTGTGATTGTGGGAAGAGATTGGGGATTTTTAGGGCTTTTTATTTCTGAAAACGCGCCCGGCGCTGCAGCCCTGCATTGGCGTCGCGGTGCTGAAACTCCTGCAACCCCTCTGATTACTTGACGCCGCAGCACTGAAATTTGGAGCCGCGGCACTGCCTTAATTTCCAGAGTTTTCGTGATTAATCTCCAATTCACCTGCCATCACAACACAATCAAAAATACCCATAAAGTGAGACTGTTCAAATAACACTAATTGCATAAATGAAAGAAACATAATTTAAACATTGGGTTGTCTCCCAAGTAGCGCTGTCTTTAACGTTTTTTAGTCGGACGCATGCCTTTTATTGAATCAGGGGGTAGATTACACCCACGGCATATCCATTTCATAATCCTCATCTTCATTTTAGCCCTCTTTTTCACAGAATTTGGTTTAACAAGACTTACCTTTTGGGTAGTATTTACCACTTCATTTTCCTTACTCTCAGGTGCTTTGCACATCTTTAACGACATTCCGCGAGCATCAACGCTTGTGGGGCTTTCCTTGGGGATATCTTTTCCAATAACATCAATGACACAACATTTCACACTCTCTCTTCGTTTGACGGTTTGCTTAAAGACAGTGAAGGTCACTTCTTCTTCTTCCACTCGAAGCTTCAACTCCCCCTTTTCGATATCAATAAGATCCCTGCCTGTGGCTAGAAATGGTCTGCCTGGAATGATGGGCATATTTTCATCTTCTTCCATGTCCAGGATGATGAAGTCAGCAGGGAAGATGAACTTATCCACATTGACCAGTACATCTTCAATTATGCCATGTGGATGCTTAATCGAATGGTCTGCCAGCTGCAAGGTGACAGTTGTGGGCTTTGCTTCGCCTATTCCTAGTCTGCGTAACACTGACAATGGCATCAAATTTACGCTCGCTCCCAAGTCACACAGTAGCATTCTCACACACATACTTCCCGATATTGCACGGTAGAGTAAAACTGCCCGGATCTTTTAGCTTCTGAGGCAACTTTTTCTGCAATATCGCGCTGCACTCCTCTGTCAACCTCACCATCTCATAATCTGCCAACTTTCTTTTCTTTCCAAGGATCTCTTTCATGAACTTGACATATGTTGACATTTGTTCCAAGGCCTCAATGAATGGGAGGTTGATGTGTAGCTTCTTGAAGACCTCCAAGAATTTGGAAAATTGCTTGTCAATTGTCTTCTTTACTAGTCTTTGAGGGAAATGGATTCGATCTTGATATACCCTCTCTGATGTTGCTGCCTTCTCTGTGTTAGGGGACTCGCCATTGATCCCCTCTTTCTCAACCACCACTTTCTCCACTATGTCATATTCTTTCTCCAGAACATGTGGTTGGACTGCAACTGGTTCTACCACTTTTCTACTCCTCAAAGCTATTGCCTGGCATTGTTCCCTGGGGTTTACCTCTGTGTTGCTTGGAAAGGTCCCTTGAGGCTTGTTATTCACAGAATTAGCCAGTTGTCCGATCTGAATCTTCAGATTTCTAATTGAAGACCTTGTCTCTGACATGAACTGATTCTGGGAGTTGGTCAATGTCAACAATGCTGCTCTTAACTCATCATCCGGCTTTTCTTTGGGCTGGTGGCCTAAATTGCTGTGAGGATAGGGCCTGATTTTGTGGCTGGCCCTGAAAGTGGGCCTGCTGCCCCTGATCATTCCTCCATGAAAAGTTGGGATGATTTCTCCACCCCGGATTGTAAGTGTTGGAGTATGTGTTGTATTGAGGCCTCTCAAAATTGTTGGCTCCTATCACTGGGAGCCTTATGCATGTCTGTGCCCCAGTAACTCTTGGTAGAACGTAGTCTCCCAAGCTCCTCTCGGCTGGAATCTGAACTCGTTCCTCCACATTTCTTGGCACCTCTTCGGGTAATCCGTGGTTGTTTTGACGATTACCAAGTCCTTCATTCAACTCGTTATTTTGTTGGTTTTCCATTGATAGTAAGTCAGTAATTCTCTTCTCGCGTCTGTTCTGTTTGCACAATTTTTTGATCTCTGGGTTTAAAGAAACAAGTGTATCTGTTCCTCTTCTTCTTCGCATACACTACACTTGCTGAAATCGATCAAAAACAACAAACAGATCACGACAAAGATGTTCTGAAATAAAGAAAATAAAAACCAAATTAGAAATAAGAGTAGATATGTCGATATTGATTATACGCCAGTCCCCGGCAGCGGCGCCAAAAACTTATTGCTATATTTCAGTATGCTTACTGATCGGTGTATTTTATATACACTTTTTGAGTCATTTTTAGTTAGTATTTTACTCATTTCATTTATGTTTAGTATAGTATTAGGGTCGTTTTCCTTTCTTTTGTGTCACAGCGGTCAGAAATGGAGGAATGGCGAAAAGGAGATGAAATGAGCATAAATGAGATGAAATTGCACACAAAAGGGCCAAGAATTGAAGTCCAAGAAGTTCCGGGAATTATAGAGGAAATCAGACGAAGTCCGGATGAGAAAAAGACGACGAAACGAAAATTCACCAGAAAAACGTCACCGGAGCCGCGGCAGTGCGGCGGCGCTTCAATGTCCGAAAGATCCGAAGGTTCTTGAATTTCAGCGCCATGGCTAATCTATGGCCGCGCACGATGGAATTTATGAAATCAATTGGGTGACACGCTTGAGAATCCTAAAGAGATTACTTTTCCTACCTAAAGGGATAACTTTTCCTACCTAAAGGAAAAACTTTTCCTACCTAAAAACCCTTACCTAAAAGGATTCTAATAACTTTTCCTACTTACACAAATCCTTAACCCTTCACCAAAAGGATTCTTTGGCTATAAATACTACATCATTAGAAGAATTATTCATTCTCCAATTCTCCATTCTACCATTCACCATCCTACATTCCATCCACCATTCCATCTTGTAAATATTCCACAACACAACCCTTGGATGCTAGAAGGCTTGGAGACTCGTTCTTGAGTATTTTTCTTTTCTTTCTTTTTGCTTTATTTATTTCAGTTCATGCATGGAGATTGTATTAGTTCTTAGTGTGACTATGACTAGGAGCTAATTACTTTATTAGGGATTTCCTTGTGATTCACTTGAAACTCTATTCATGAATTAATATAGTAGTTGATTTATTCTTCTTATTGTGAGATCTATCCAATATTTGAGTTGAATTCTTGGTAATTAATTGACAACTAATTATCACTATATGATTTCTAATCAGATTCCGAAAGGGGGGGGATTGTGAATATGCTGTAAGTTAGATAGACATTCTTGGATTGGGGATGAAAATACCTCAATTATTTATGTAGCGTTAATGAGAGGCTTAAAAACCCTAATTGTGTGCATGGTGTGTGACGGTTAACTAGGTTCTTGTTCTTAATCCTCCTATAGAGTTATCCTTATCACCGAAAGGTAGGTAAGGTGCAATACTGGGGTTGAGTGTTTATATAACCCTAACGGGAGTATAAAACGATTTAGTGAACCTGCTTTCTCCAAAAGAAGAAGAAGTCAGTCTAAACGTATTAAGGATTGAATAGAGTGGATAGTTGATGATCTTGAAAACCCTAATTATCCATCATAATTGATTTAAATCAAAGTATTTTTATAATTAGTTTATTTCCTGCATTATTAGTTAGGATTCCAATTCAATTTACGTTAACCAAATAGATACCATAGGATAGATAACCGATACTTGAAAACCAATCCTTGAGGACGATATTCGGTCTTACCTAGACTATATTACTTGTCACGATAACGTGCACTTGCGTTTAAAGTGTGTGCATCTTACCGCGCATCACTTACGCAAGTGTACGTATCGTTCAAGTAATAAAGATCTGTAAGACCAAATTATCATCCACAGAGACTGGTTATCAAGTACCGAATATCTAATCTATTGTTTCTATTTGGCTATCGTAAATTTGTTTTGGTTTTAACTAAGAATTATAACTAAGTGTAGAAACTAAACTAAGAATGAGAATTCTTTGGTTTAAAACAGTTATGTAAGAAATAAGGTTTCCAATCCCCTCAACTATCCACTCTTTTTACTCGTTAATGCAAAAATAATGATTCTTCTTCTTGTTAAGATAGCATGTTAACTAATGTGTTATATATTGCGGTTAGGATATATAAAAGCTCAACCTATGCAGAAACCTTCTATATTTCTATGATAGATTTTACCACATAGGAGGATTAAGAGTAATAACCTTAATTACTACACAAGTATCGGGGTACTTTCGTCCGCAATTTTAATATATGTTTATTCAATTATAGCATATCCAAATATCCCCTCTCGGATCTCAATTTGAAATCATATAAGTTATGACAATTAGTGATCAATTAATTATCAAGCAATCAATCCAAATTGAATAAATCCTAACAATTGAAGAAGAAATTACTACTAATGCATTAACTCATAAAAATAGTTTCAAGACGATTCGATGGAAACCATAAATAAGAAATTAGCTCCTAGACATTTTCATGCTAAAAACTAATTTAATATCCATACATAAACTGAAATAAAGCAAAGAAAGGAAAAGAAAATAACTTGAACAAAGTCTCCAATCTTGTAGCCTCCAATTCTCTCTTCAATAGTGTGTTATGTGGAATGAGATCCTCTTTTTACATAGCTGTCAAAAAGTCTTGCTCCGGACCCTTTTACCCTTTGCCAAATTCGCCTCGGATCTGGAAAATTACGCCTCGGCCCTGCAATGTTTGGCGCTGCGGCGCCTAAACTATTGTGGCCCTCTGATAGTTTGGCGTCGCGGCGCCGCCCTCTCTTTCGTCGGATCATTCAACTTTTTTCCATCTTCATCGGGACTCCTTTTCTGCTCGTTTTCACCTTCTTTTCGCCATTTTACCATTTTGTAATCGCTGTGACTCAAAAGAACGAAAAACAACTCTACACTCTACTAATTTCAAAGAAAAATACTAACTTAAAAATGACTCAAAAGAGTGTATAAAATACACTCAACACATACCCATACCAATTCTTTGTTCACCGATGTTGGGTCACCAAATTATGTCATCCACACTCCAGTTAACGGGGTATGAGCGTGCTGGGGAGTGTTAAGAATTTCACATCGGAAATAAAATAAGAACATGGACTTCTTATATGGACTTGGACAATCCTCACCCTACAAGCTATCTTTTAGGGTTGAGTTAGGCCATGATTCATTTTTTACATGGTATCAGAGTCAGACTCATTCCAATTCTTTTTTTACCGATGTTGGACCCCTAAATTATATTATTGACGCTCCAGTTAACAAGGTCTGGGACAATCCTCGCCCTGCAAGCTAGCTTTTGGAGTTGAGTTAGACCCAAGAACCATTCTTTACACGAATAATTCGTTGATGTTACTACTTACTAGTAGTACGTATAAATTTGCACATCGAACGTGTCTTAATGCTCATTGACAGAGACGAATATACAGTACAACATAAGCTGTCTGTTCAAACACAGGTCATGTATCAATTACACGAATATACAGTACAACATAACCCTATAACTTTGACTCAACCCTTTATATGAGTATATTAATTATACTAAAAAGTAAAAATATTAAATTTTGAATTCTATATCTTAAAGTTCATAACTCGGTCGACATGAGTATGTAAAAGCAAATGAAGTATCCTTAAGCATGTAAAGTTGATGCTCAAACACAGGTCATGTATCAATTAGTTTGGTATAAATATGAGTAAAAAATTATTTAGCTACACCGTTCAGTCGATTAAATTTTGCACTGTGCGACATGTATCAATACAACCTTCTCTAAACACCTTGTATACAAAAGTGAAATTTCCTCCTCCATGTAAGTTATAATAGAGTTTGTTATCAATTGTATAAGTTCATGACGAAGAATATTGTACGTGTAAAATACGAAAAAACAAATAGGAAAGGTAGCTTATAGACTCAAGTTATCCGCTTGGTGAACACACAACTAGAAAAATCGATTAGTTCATCAGAAATTTATTTGAGCTAATATTTTTGTTCATAATGTAGAGATTTATCATACAATTTAAGATCATGCTTCACCTTTTTCGGTGAATTATATAGCATTTGGTGTTAGATAAAAAATGCAACAAATTTAATAATAATAAAAAAAAAGTTACACGTGTAATTGAAGTGCACGAGTCCAATCAAATCATTGTTCCAAATTAAATGCTGTGAACTCTGTCTGAGTTGGCTAGTGGACTTTTGCTTTGCATTTTATATTGAAATGATAAGCGTTGCCCAACATGCCGTGGGATTCTTCATGTGCTCTTTCATCAACGCTTCCACCCCCTCTCCCTCCCATAATCACTTCGTAATCGAAATTTTACTTATCTGATTAATTTAAATTTATGTCGGGGACATAGAGGGAAAAGTGCTTCATAGGATGATTTTCTCTCTCTGATTAATGATGAAATGACATACATACGACTACATCATTTGATTTAATGCATAATAAATATTTTAAAAGAAATTGGGTGTGGCTATACTCGGTGTTTAAGGTGTATATTCAACCCTTGACTAAAATTAAAATATTTATATTAAATTTAGGTCACTTTACATAGGTGTCTTTGTTTAATCACGTGTACGTTAATTTATGTCTTAAGTATGATTTGGACTAAAACTGAAAAAAATAATATAGGAATATTAAGAAACATTTTCTAACAAAAAAATAATCTTGTTTTCTCTCGAAATTGATGCAAATAATTAAACCTAGATTTTGACTTTTGCTTCCAAGTGGACATTGGTGAGAAACTTCCTCAGTGTAACCACCAAGGTTTCCTTGATTAAAACACCACATTCTTGTGGTATGTTCCAAAAAATCCATGACTGTAGGTGCAAGGCACATAAAATGCTATTATAATCTATATTCTGTATGAAAAGCATATGTTACTTCTTGGCATAAGTCAGCTTTGTAAGATAGATATTAATCTTCTTTGACGAGTCTTTCATTAATATCAAGGTATATATAGAGTACAATATTTATCTCTTATACAATAGGAATCCTAAGCCTATACAAAAGAGGAATCAGTTTTACCATAATTATATTTACACAATATATAGAAATATTCTAATTATGGTAGGGAATATATTGTTTCCTATATTTACAATTTACACACCCCCTCAGTCGGAGCGGGAGGAGGTCGGACGCTGAGACTGGATCTGAAGTCAAGAAACAACTGTCTGGAAAGTCCTTTGGTAAATATGTCTGCATGGATGATGAAACATGTAACACTCTGACATGGCCTAGAGCAACTTTCTCACGAACAAAGTGTAGGTCTATCTCAATGTGCTTGGTTCGCTGATGCTGAACCGGATTATGAGACAAATAGATGGCAGAATGTTATCACAGTACACAATAGATGTCTGGCGCAGGACATCAAGTTCTAACGAAGTTTCGAGTCAAAAATCTCGCCATTACTACATTTGCAACGCCTCTGTTTCGGTCTCGACCTTTGGATCTAGATAGGGTAGCTCGCCGCCGCGGACCAAAAATCAGATTATCCCCTAAGAAAACACAAAAGCCGGAGGTGGAGCGTCGCGTGTCCGGACACCCTGCTCAATCTGCATCCGTATATGAGAGCAACCTGTTTGGCGCAGAGGAGTATAAGTGCAAACCATAATCAAGAGTACCCTTAATGTATCGAATGATACGCTTAAGAGCAGTGAAATGAGACTCCCTGGGGCATGCATGAATAAGCATACCTGTTGAACAACATAAGCTATGTCTGGCCTGTTAATATGAGATTCTGAAGTGCACCTGCAAGGCTCCTATACAGAGTAGGATCAGAGACTGGAGCACCATCCATAACACTGAGCTTAGATTTCGAATCGACTGGAGTAGGCATAAATTTGCAATTCGCCATCTTAGCCCTGTACAGTGTACACTATCTCCTCTGCATACTTACGCTGACACAAGAACATGTGATTGGCAGACCTGGTCACTGATATCCCCAAGAAATAACTCAGCTTCCCCAAATCAGTCATTGCAAATTCGGACTTAAGCAAGACAATAATCTCATTTTTCAATCTATTTGAGGAGGCAGTCAGAACAATATCATCCACGTACAATAATAAGTAAGTAGTGCTACTACCTCGATGAAAAATGAAGAGTGATGTATCACTCTTGCTGCATACAAATCCAATCTGCAAGATATATCTGACAAAACGATCATACCACGCACGGGGGGCCTGTTTCAGACCATATAGTGACTTACGGAGACGACACACATAGTGAGGGACTGCTGGATGGGTGAACCGGTGGTGATGCGTATCTGTTGTTTCTCTTAGGTCCTCATGTAAGAATGCATTCTTCACATCAAGTTGATGGATCAGCCAGTGTTTGCCCATGGCAATGCTCAAAACTGTGCGAATAATAGCCGGTTTGACAACCGGGCTTAAGGTCTCTCCACAATCAATGCCCTCTTGCTGATTTGTGTCATTAACCACAAGACGGGCCTTATACCTCTCAAGATCCCCATTGTCTCTGAACTTATGACGAAAAAGCCACATACATCGAATTACATTCACCCCCTCAGGTCTAGGTACTAGATTTCACGTGTGATGTTTAGTTAAAGCATTGAATTCCTCATACATAGCCGCATTCCAATTAGGGTCTTGTTTGGTCAATTTTGGGTTCTTTGGAAGTGGAGAGATGGTTTGGGTAGACAAGTTGTAATGAACTTTGGGTTTGATGATTCCATGCTTTGAACGAGTTTCCATTGGATGAGTAGGGACAGTGGGTGACGGAGTGGTGTCTGAGACGGTGGGTAAAGTTGGATAAGGAGAAGGTGGGGCGGCCGTCGGAAGGCGTGACTCGTGGATCGGCCGGCGCTGAAGGTTGGCAGACTTCTCGAGTTTGGCCATGGCGCCGCATCTCGGCCACGCTGTCGCCGTATTCACAAGATTGCTCACTGGAAATCGCCGCATGGCTCCACTCGGCGCGACTACGGCAGCGGAGCAGAATGTGAGTTGTTCGAGGATGAGGGGAGAGATGGCAGACTCGTCAAGAAATGAGTAGTCTGGTTTTTGGAATTTTGGAAAATTCAAAAACGGGAATGTGGTCTCGTCGAATGTGACGTGACGAGATATGTGGATTTGACGAGTCGACAAGTCATAGCATAGATAGCTCCTATGATTAGACGGGAATCCTAGAAAAACACAGGAAGTAGACCTAGGAGCAAGCTTGTGAGGGGCGGTAGAACTGAGGTTGGGATAACACAGACAACCGAAAATCTGTAGATGATCATAGGAGGGAACTCTATGGTAGAGGATTTCGGTAGGGGTCATATTGTGAAGAGTACTAGTAGGGAGAATATTTAGAATGTATTCTGACACTTTAGCAGCATATACCCAGAAGGAAGGAGGGAGAGAGACATGAATCAATAGGGTGCGAATCATATTGTTAATGGTACGTGATTCTTTCAGCTTTACCGTTTTGTGGTGAGGTGTGAGGGCAGGAGAAGCGAAAAACCATGCCATTATTTGTACAAAACCGGTGAAACATAGAGTTATTGAATTCACGACCATTATCGCATTGAAATGATTTTATACTTTTTCCAAATTGTGTGTGGATAAACTTGCGAAACTCAAGAAATTTGGCAAACACTTCCGATTTAAATTTAAGAGGACATAACTAAACATAGTGTGAAAAATTATCAAGCAACACAAGATAGTATTTATGACCGAGAGAACTAGAGATATGAGATGTCCATAAATCGGCATGTATAATATCAAAAGGAGCAAGTGTAACACTAGTAGATGATTTAAACGGAAGACGAATATGTTTGCCTAAAGAGCAAGAAACACAATTTTGGGCAAGTTTCCCATTACAAACAATGATATTGTTGCCTTTAAGAAAATTAAAAACTGGGACTCCTAGATGACCAAGCCTATTATACCAAGTTGAAGATGAAACAACCGCTAGAGTGACGGGAGACCAAGATCTGGCAGCGGAGGTGGAAGTGAATGGATAGAGATCCCATGTGCTATTGCATCTCGTAAGAGGTGTCCCCGTATGAAGATCCTTCACAGTAAAACCAAAAGGGTCAAAATTCACGGAGACAGAATTATTACGAGTAAATTGGCGGACATATATGAGGTTCTTAATCATGTGTGGGCATATATGGTGTTTTTTAGGGAGAAGGGTGGATGAAGAGGTTGTGTGTATGAGGTACCATACCCTTTAACTGGAATGCGTTGTCCACTACCAACTGTAACATATTGATTATGCTTTAAACTAAACAGTTTAGGGATAGTACCTGCAGATTGGGTGACGTGAGATGTGGCGCCTAAGTCCATGTACCAAGTATTGTCAGGTTGTTGCATGGAGAGGGTGTTGAATGTTTGTCCCAACTCAGTGGGTGTCATGCCGGATGAGGGCTGCAAAACCTGACATTGCATGAAGTGAACCTGCTGCGAGGCTAGAGCGGGGCCCAACAAACCAGGGTAAGAATACTGATTGTAGAAATGCTGCATCGAATGGACTTTGTCGCGGCTCTGGCCCGGGCGCCGCGACTTCTGCGATGGCGCGCCATGCGCCGCGAGTGCGAGTCGCGGTCCAGTTGTTCTGCGATCCCTGCTGCTGGTTCTGTTGACCGCGACCCTTGCCATGACCACGGCCTCCCCTGCCGCGGCCCCTGCCACCATTTCCACCGCGTCCCTGCTGCGGTTGAGAATTTTCTAGCGGCGTTGGATCTTGAGGGCGTGTTTCGACCGCTAATGTCTTCTGACTGTGCTCATCCTGCTTAGCACGTCGAGTTTCTTCGAGCAACAACTGTGAGCGAGCTTTGTTAAAGTTGGGTAACAGATCTGGTTGTTGAATCATGGTGGCCAAAGTATCATATTCGCTTTTAGGAAGGCCAGCAATCAATTGTAACACCAGTTTGGTGTCGATGTGAGCTCGTCGGCGACAAGTTGATCGATCGGTAGCTTTAATCGCTTGCGATCACCACATTGAAAAAGTTTTTAAGACGTGTATTGTTAAATTGCTCCTCTAAATACACAGCATGGATGTGCTTATTGTCCTGAAAATTTTCCTTCAAACGATTCTATAACTCAAGGGTTGTGGCGTCAGATTTCATGATAGTAAGAAGAAGGTCCTGCGAAATACTACCATAAATCCACTGTTTAACGCCGACGTCTAAACGACGCCAAGTAGACTCATCAACCTCCGGAGGGCGCAGAATGGTGTCATCGATGTGATCAAGCACGTTATAGAGACATGCATGATTAAGAAACAATTCAACCCAGGGAGAATACTGACTGTTTTCGTGATCAAGAAGAACGTGAATAGAGTTCTTGATGTTTGTAACAGTTAGGGCTGGATGAAAAGAGGATGACAACGTAGTGGTGGGATTTGTGGAGGTAGAAGATTCAGAAAGTGTGGAGATTCAGGGATAGTCATTTAGAGAAGAGGGGAATGAAGAATAAAACCTAAAATTTGTAGGAGGGGCCGCGGCGAGTTCCGAGGGGGGGGGGAGGTTCTCGGCGGCGGTAGGAAGAAAGAGTTCTAGGGTTTTGGGTGTTTGACTCTTGATACCATGTAAGATGATATTAATCTCCCTTGGTGAGTCTTTTATTAATATCAAAGTATATATAGAGTACAATATTAATCCATTAAACAATAGGAATCCTAAGCCTATACAAAAGAGGAATCATAGTCTTACCATAATTATATTTACACAATATATGAAAATATTCTAATTATGGTATGAAATATATTGTTTCCTATATTTACACGTTTACAAGCTTTGTGATGTTCCTGATGTACCAGCCTTGAAGAATGTACTTAATGTTGATGGCTTAGTTGCTAACCTTCTTAGCATAAGCACTACTTAAATCTGCCAGGAGCAAAAACGCCATTTTCTTGATCGTCTTCTCCCATACAAGCAAATCTTCCGCATGTCTGTGACCTTCTTGTTTAATAAGCTTGACGACAAACAGACAATCCATCTCCACTTCTATAACACACAAATTAAAGCAATTTAGTACTAATTGAATGATGTAAGCCACAAAAACAAGTTCACAATTGTTATAGGCCACTACTAACCCCGTTTTTTATGGATCTTGGGTCTTACTCAATCCCAAAAGCTAGCTTGTATGGTAAGGATTGTCCAAGTCCATATAAGGAGTCCATGTTCCCATTCCATATCCGATGTGGGACTTTTAACACTACTAACCCCGTTTTTTATAGCAATCATCATAGCGATCAACCTCTCCCGCCCTGCTTTTCTTAATCATTCAAAGTTTACAAAAACATGATTAAAATTCTATATTTGCGAAGCTTACACTTCCGTCTTCTCCCTATCAAATCCTCTCTCTCTATTCATCCTTAACTTATTATATCTAATAAGATGACAAGTGGGGAATGGGCATAGCACTGTGCCCAAGAAGCTTATCCCATTTCTACTTACATGATTGTATCAAAAAGCACTATCATTAAAGAAACAGCTATGCACAGGCATCTACTGCACTTATGATATCAGTCACATTTTAGTTTGCCCCCTCTGCTACAAAACCGTGTCATACCATTTAATGATAAAAAAATATTGGATCACCCCAACTCTTGTATATATATACCTGTCTCACTCTCAGAGACAACACCACTGTACTTTCTCCTCTCCCTCCAGTATTATTGTAGTGGCCCATTTCCTGCATAGTCCATGCAAACTGATATGAAAATGATGGACAGTAAGCTTCTGAGGGCATGCCAAAAGATGGGCGGCAAAATCATACCTTCATCAGCGTGCGACAAATGTTGTAAATGGACAATATGGCCTTTCCTAAAAGAAGAGAAGGTGATCCCGAGGGATGTTCTGAAAGGTCACGTGGTAGTTTATGTAGGGAAGTATCAAAAGAGGTTTGTAATCAAAATTACCTTGCTGAAGCACCCTCTCTTCAAGGCATTGCTGGATCAAGCTCAAGAAGTTTATGATTTCACTGCTAATTCGAAATTATGGATCCCCTGCGACGAAAACATCTTCATTAGTGTCATCAGATACACGTCACCAGAAAGGAGACGCATCTCAATCTGCTTTTGACGGTCCAATCACAAAGCATGTGATCATCGTAATTCATCCATGATGCTTAACTCATTGTTTAGAATGTTGACATAAAATATCATAACCTGTTGTATACTATTGAATGTAAATTCATTGCCTACGAAGTTGAAAAGCACTACTTCTTTATGCAAGAAATAACTGATTTCTAATTGAAGCAACTATGTCAACCAAAAAGAATCTAGACTGGTTGTCACCTTCAATGCATCATTCTTCTCTGCTACAATAGAAGGGAACATTTCTTGAAATGTTATGCAAATCCCATACTAGGTATATTTAGTTATGAGTATAATGGGAATTCGAGTTCCAACAGCTCGACACCAAGAACTAAAAGACACATTTCCTCATGCCATAATAAGTTTAGGGACTAGTAAGAAATACAAAATCTACATTGTATCAGGTGCTATAAATTTTATTTTATCATTTATTAGATTGCAACAACTACAAGCATTTAATCACAATCTGCAGAACGACAACCTAAATTGAAGGCACATAGCCTTCATACGCCATGGCCCAATCAGTATACGTAAAAGCACTGAGAAAACAATTTGACACTGGAATAAACTGCACTAAAATTGGTAGACTAAAATGTGTGTCCAACTGTCACATTCTCGGAACACAGATTTGTAAAGCAGCTCAAAATGTATTACTTGATCAGTTCCAAGAAGAGAGAACAGACATAGAAATTAAGCACATCATGGCAAACATTTCAAATGAAAATGAATAATTTTTTAAAAGACAACTAATCAATCCTCTGTTCTGGTTCCTTCTCTTTTGACAGATCCACATCTAACTCAAGATTTTAGCTTTACTCTTAGCTATCAATAACACACTATAAGTAGTCCCCCGGGTCATAGCTGGATGACGAAGGAGGTGAACTTAAAATCTAACTGGGCCTGCAGCGTGGGCTCAAATCCTGGTGGGAGCACTTTGCTCTCTTTTGGGATAGGACCTTGTAGGTATATCGCTCTGTTGCATTGGGCTTTTAACCTAATGGTCGCAGGTTCAAGTCCTGCTATACCCAAACCTACCTTACACTCTACTATCGAATCTATGCCATCGTCGACGATTAACTGTCAATCTTCATAGTCAATTGAGCCGCCATAATATAATAAGGCAAGAAAACCTTTCGAAAAATTACTTCTCGCCTCCCGTATTCCATTCCTCCGGGCCATCTCTTTTCCAAATTCTGATCATTCAGGCACATTCCGCGATTTACTAGTAGTAGTGTTGAGGGACCGGTACTACTATCACCAGGATATCAAAAAAAAAAACTTTCTTATGACACATTAAAGTAAAGAGGGGAAAGTTGTGTTATGGAACCAAAAGATATAGAACTATATGGAATAAAAGTTTTTCCAAATTCCCAAGGTGTGGCAGAATCTTTCTTTATCACTCACTCATCCAATTCCCCCTTTATTGCTTTTCCATTAAAAGTTTAAATTAGAAGAGTTCTAATGTTCTATAGGACCAAATCAGAAACTATTCCGAAAACTAAGAATGGTTTTACATTCATTATTATATTCTCCACACCATTTAGTTACACCTACTTCCTATTAGGTGCCAAGAAAAGTTTGACCTATTTACTTAGTGTGTGTTTGGTTGGGCTTTTGAATTTGTCAAAAGTTTTTTTTTTTTACCAAAAACACTTTCGGCAAAAAAAATGGAGTGTTTGGTGGTTTTTGCCAAAAAAAACACTTTTGGCCTCTACTGGCAAAAGCTCAAATTTTGGGCTTTTGTCAGTAGAGGCAAAATGACTTGGATTTGTTCATTTTTAATCCAAAAGCACTTTTTTTTATTGACGATCAAGCACCTAACAACTTTTTGATAAAAACTCTACTAGAAAAAGCTCTGCTCCTAAAAACTCTACTTCTATAAGCTCTTTTTAATAAGATGTACCAAACAGACACTTAAATGGAAATACATTTTCTCCCTCAAACAGTGCAAACTATCATTACTTTATATTATTTCCAACTTGATGTAACGTCTTTTCAACAAATTCAACAATTTCATAATCCAAATCATTATAACTACTCAATTCAATATACTCCCCGTCTCAATTTATGTGGCACCGTTTGATTAGGCACAAATTAAGAGAAAACGGAAGACGACTAAATTTGTGGTCTAAAACATACCTTAGAGTTTAGACATTTGTGTGGCTATAAATTATTTCATCAAGAGTAAATGAGAAATTTTAAAGTTAAGTTGTTCAAATTTTTTTTTGAAAAGGTAACATTTAAGTTGTTTCTAATTATAGAAATGTAACATTCTTTTTGGGATAGACTAAAAAGGATAGTGTGTCACATAAATTGGGAAGGAGGGAGTATAATCTAGTGAAGAATTAACCTAAATAACCGTCTAGCGTCCACTCAACTGCTTAAACTAAAATTAGCTTGTATGATATCCGTAAAAAAATTATAATATGTGTGTAACCGGATATAATCGATGTACCTAAGAAAAATAAAGAATGAATCCGGCTGGTTATTTATGTAAAGATCATCTATTTAAACATTTTAGCTCTGTGCAAGTCAAAATGGCTCTAACTTGTATTGGGAAGGAAGAAGTACTTATACATCAAGGTTAGAGTGTTACACAGGCTACATACTAGTGAAGCTTCAAAGAATCAGACAGCTTGCAAAATGCAACAGGAGGTGGATGAGATTAATAAAAAAAAAATGTATTGCAAGATTAACAAAACATGCAGTGTAGTTATTCCACTCAACCTGAAGGCGCTACAAATCTATTGCGCCTTCAGTGTAAAGAAAACTCGACGTTCCGTCTGATTTTGGACGTTAAACTGCAACATTGAAGGGCCGATAGGGGGTTCTCATTTTCACCAATTGTGGAAATTAGTTTCTAACACTACCATTTACTGGAATTGGGTTGAGCTTTGCCTGATTCCAAGAATTCTCCCAATATCTCAACTGATTAATCAAAAAATATTTGCAATCGAACTTACGATTGGCCACAATTAACAGCGCCTCAATGCCAACTAAGAGGAACAAAGCGCATTAAAAACGGCAGAGAAGCTTTGAGGGAAAATTTCAGGAAAAAGACATCAAAATGTATAAGGCTACATTCATGGTCATCAACAATTTTTTTTTAAAAAAAAACTTTATTAGCAACACATTATTCTTCAGCTACTTAGTTGTTGTAAAAACCCCAAATTCCCTAACTATCAAATTGTCAAATTCAGGGGGGTAATTAGGCCAATATAAAGTTTAGGTGTGCACGGAAATAAAAGTCATCAGGTTCAGGGCGAGGTCGATCTATTTTGTCTTTTTTTCGTTTTTTTTTCTAAAATTAACTCACTTGTGGTGGATGCGCTTAGATTTTGTTTTTATCTGATTTTCCATTTCGACAATCCCCCAATTGTGTCCTTACATGAGCCACTGCGCATAAAAGCACACCATAAAATGTGTTGCGGTGTGTCACTGCACAGATCCATATTCCTTTGATCCCAAATCTTCATTTCCATTGATCACCGCAAAGTTTGATCTTTAATTTTAGGATGATTTATACACGTAGATGAAGCAAAAAATAGGCAAATACAACTACATCCAAATAATCTTCTTACCTTTGTCAATATCACGCATGACCACTTGCTCTTTTGACAATGACGTCTAAGCTACTTCCTTGTCTTCCAAGTGTGGAAACTCCTCCAATGATAGATTTTCCTTTTAGTACACCTCCAAGTGTTCCTACACTAGAAAAAGAAGGATTAGAAATCTTAAGAGTCAGAAAAATGGGTGACTGGCACAGTAACTCAAGTTTTTATTTATTTCAAGAATGTCCAAGACTTGTTTGTTTTCATCTATCATTCTAGAGACTTTTCATAAAGAAAAAAGACCGGCTAAACTTTCCAAACACATCTCTGAAACACTTGATCTTAGTCAAAAGGCCGAGAAAGGTATTACTCGCCTCTAAAACACTCTAAGCTACCTTGTGATTTTTTATCCTTAGCAAGAATCCTTGATGGAGTGCGCCTGGTGTCACAAATTGATGATTCTGTTGTGGTGGCACCAATTGCCACATGGCCAAGTAACCAGTTACCAGATAGTACTGCTAATGCTACTGATTCCAACATCCTGTTGCTGCCACAGTGGCTCCTCCAGTAGTTCTTTTTACCAGCCCCTGTCGTTGCCTCAGTGCTGACATAACAATAAAACAGAGCCCTTCACCAATACCACTAGCTACCCCTGTCACTCAAACGCCAACAACTGCTATCTCAGGACAAATCTGTTCTGTCACCCTACTATAATCCTTCTTCAGGAACAGTACTCACTGCAATTATACAATGACAGCACATTTTTGGAGTTCACAGGACAGCCAGACCAAGTATGAAAATGCTAAAGGACATGCCACTGTTGAGACTCTTCCTACAACTAATGGTTAGAAATAATACTAGCTTCACTGTCTACATCACCCTTTAATAAGCGACTCGGTGCTAATTCACCTTGATTTATTTCTGAACATATAAATTGAAGCTTGTAATTGAATGGTTAATGAGCCACTGATACTATGATCCATATCGCAACTATCAACCTCGGTCCAAAAATGATTGGAGTTTCATTTTAACATCACACTGTTGATGGTTATGAAACCCAGAGATAAACAGCAAAGGTAAAATGCCTTATCAAAAATCTATACCTGGAAACCATATTACAATATGCAGCAGTCATAAGGCAACATAGTTTGTAGCATTCTCTCCAGATGATACATATAGAAGAAAAAGATTAAGTATAACAGTTAACAGAAAGTAGGAATTAAAAGACAAACTCCTAACTGTAAATAATTTATTTTAAAAACCCCACCCTCTGCCTTCAAATATACAGTACTGGTGTAAATATTTAATATATACCAGACCTCTCTGTATGCATCAGATTGAGATATCATACACAAAAAATTGCACCGAGTGCTTCAATCACAGTATAAAGAACGGAAATCCTTCAACTTCTCTTTGTCGTATCAAAACTGAAGGAATACATAAGTTCCCATACATTCAAAATAAAACTGCTATTGGGAAACACTAAATCTATCTGCTCCAATACTGTGATAAAGGATTGGAAGAGATTCAAGGAGGAAAACAATAATGATAATACAGTGAAAATAGCTTCAAATGAATGAAGCATACTTTCTTGTTCCTATTCATGGGATGCATCCATTTCCACTACGCTTTTGCAGTTTATCACTTTAAATTAGACAACCGATTTAAAGCAATTGCCAAACATCGAGCGTACGTAACACACAAAAACTACCTTTACTTTCTGGATGAGGAACCAAACGTGTAAATATCCAAGATAACATGCAGTTCAAGATAAATAATATAGAACCCTCTAATACTAGTCAATATTACAGACATGAGGCAACTTGATGATAAAGCGGGTCCGGCCATCTCAATGGAGCACTCGCTCGGCTTGTTTTGGAAGTTCACATATTATTTCCAATTCGGGAGATGCCCGAGGGAACCCCATCAACTCCTCTGAGATCGTCAAGTATTCCCTTTCATGAACACTTTCATGTACCAACAGGATGATCTTCAGGAGTAAAGGTGCAGAGGCAAGTATAAACCTTACAAAGAGCAATTCGGCTCTTAAACCATGGAATGCCCGTATTTTCAATTTCTGAAGCTTGTTGAGTCCTTGTGTACTGTAGGCTGGTCCTCCAAAATGATTCACATCGTCTTTCACGCCACCTTTCGTCTTTGAGCCCGACTAAAGGCATTATAAAAGCAAAAATCACTAAGATTTACGGCTCTTTACATGGATAATGGTAATAACTCACGCACTTCATAACTTACCTTAAATAATAGGTCCTTCAAATTGGGAGTACTTCTAAGCATTCTTAGAAGGCCAAATATATGATCTTCATTGTGAGATGATATTAATCTCCCTTAGGGAGTTTTCTCATTAATATCAAAGTATATATAGAGTACAATATTTATCCCTTATACAATAGGAATCCTAAACCTATACAAAAGAGGAATCCTAGTCTTACCATAATTATATTTACACAATACATGGAAATATTCTATTTATGGGTAGGGATACAATTGTTTCTATAATATAAATCATCTAGCAAGACAAGATAATATTTATGACCGAGAGAACTAGCAACAGGTGATGTCCATAAATCGGCATGTATTATATCAAATGGTGCAAAGGTAACACTAGTAGATGATTTAAACGGAAGACGAGTATGTTTGCCTAAAGAACAAGAAACACAATTTTGGGCAAGCTTCCCATTACAAGTAATGAAATTATTGCCTCTAAGAAAATTAAAGACTGGGAGTCCTGGGTGACCAAGCCTGTTATACCATGTCGAAGAAGAAATAGCCGCTAGAGAGACGGGAGAGCAAGATCTGGCAGCGGAGGTGGATGTGAATGGATAGAGATCCCCGTGCTATTGCATCTCGTAAGAGGTATCCTCGTACGAAAATCCTTTACATTGAAACCAAAAGGGTCAAAGTCAAGAGAGGCAAAATTATTACGAGTAAATTGGCGGACAGAGATTAGGTTCTTAATCATGTGTGGGGCATATAAGGTATTTTAAGGGAGAATGGTGGATGGGGAGGTTGTGTATGATGTACCATAACCCTTTACTGGAATGCGTTGTCCACTACCAACTGTAACATATTGAGAATAGTACCTGCAGACTGGGTGATGTGAGATGTGGCTCCAGAGTCCATGTACCAATTGTTGTCAGGCTGTTACATGTTGAGGGTGCTGAAAGTCTGACCCAACTTGGTGGGTGTCATGGCGGAGGAGGGCTGCTGGAACTGTCCCTGCATGAAGTGGACTTGCTGTGGTGCTGGACCTAACAACCCGTAGTGGGAATAAGTGTTGAAGGACTGCTAGGGCAAATATTCTGGACACTATTTAACAAATACATATTTGGATTTACTTTTTGACGAATATATCAATGGTGGCAAAGTGACATTTAATACGTTCATGCTTGTGAAACCTTCTTAAATTTTGAAGAAATGCCATAATAGTAGGTTGACATTGATACTCACGGGAAAAAAATACTTAAAAGAAATTAAATACTTTATCCATATCAAATTATATGCCGCGATTATTAAATTAGTTGTCTCATATTATTTATTATTTTAGAAGTTTAAGTCACAATTAATTATTTATTTACCTTTAGTAGAATTTTGTCATTAATGAAAATAACACATAAATAGACTAACAATTTAATGAGAGATTATAATTTAGACATAAATAATAGTAAATTAGTAAAATATCTCTCCTCGTTAATATTTTTAAGAGTCGTATAAAAAAACTAAATTTGAGACCAAGGGAGTACCAATACTCTTGTTTTTCACTACTGCTTTTTAGACCTAGAATTGTAAGATGATATTAATCTCCCTTAGGGAGTCTTCTCATTAATATCAAAGTATATATAGAGTACAATATTCATCCCTTATATAATAGGAATCCTAAACTTATACAAAAGAGGAATCCTAGTCTTACCATAATTATATTTACACAATATATGAAAATATTCTATTTATGGGTAGGGATACAATTGTTTCTATAATATACATGTTTACATTCATCGTCAAAATCGAAACTGTGCGAACAGAGAAGCCTCAGGTTGTCAGCATCAGAAGCAAAAGACTAGACAGAAGGCAACCACAAAAGAGTAACATTAATTACATATTACAAACATATGCATCATTCTTGGCTAAGCAAAGATATCGAAATTTTGCAGCATACCTTGAGGTAGTAACCATCCAGATAAAGAGAACTACTTCGGGGCAGCAGCTGAGAAGATTTGTCAAGTTCATAACTTTATCTCGATTTCTTTGTGATTGAAGTGCAACTATTTTCAGCTTCCGACAGTCCATGAAATTATCCAAATTAAGGGTGACTGGGCTAGTAATATAGAAATGTAACTGCGAAAGTTTTGGAGCATATATTTTAAAGTGATGTAATGGTTTGCATTTCGTAGCATGCAGCCTCTTCAAGGTTTGGCATCCACAAGAAGGAAGTATGAATGTCCAACAACACTAAGATGACTCGACGTAGTGAAAGCCTTATGAGCTTGTGGAAACCCCTAAATTTGGAAGGCGGCCTGAAAATGCAAGTGGACAGGTCCAAACGTTCTAGTTCTACGCCGTAGATGTAAGAAGGCAATTTGTAATAAGCATTGTCTAGATTCTCAAGGGTGAGATCCTTGAGACCATTTTTTTACAACAAAAGAATCCATTCATCGATAACTGAGTGCTGAGATTTAGGTATTGATGAAATATTCACGAAAAATGTCTTAATGGCTCCAACGTGCTGTGACAGAATTGTATTAATGATGTCTATTAATTTGCCTGATGGCTTGTTGCTGCAAAACTGAGCAGAAAATACGAGCTTGGGGTTCGAAGCCCAAACATGTCTCCACGGTGTGGACAAAACACTCATTTTTGCGGCTTCCTCAATAGACAAGTGCTCCTGAATCTTGTGTTTGACATTAATTGGAAGATCGGTAAGCCTATCAAGTTCAACTCTATCAAGTTTAAGTCTCTTACAGCGAATCATTGTGATTCTGATTATCATGAAAAAAGGAAGAAACATTAGAATATAAGTGAGACATCTACAACAATAATACTATGGGATTTATTAGAAGCAATTCCCACATTATCACAATACACGGTGTTACATGATATATGGATTGCCATAAGGTCTAAGAGTCCTACTACCCGTAACAAAACTATTTACATGTGAAAAATCAACATTCTTAAATTACACACTCAAAAAAGGAAAACAAAATAGAACAAATGATGTTATTCAACATACGTATTAACATATAATTTCTCATTTCTAGAAATTCTCTTCCCAAACGTTCTAATTGTAGGATTTTGTTGGGTTTGTACGCAACAGAATTTAAAAAATTTGATTTCAAACCCAACAAGACAACGAACTGCAGGATGATTATGTAATGGTAATAGCATACAAACATATAACATGTTGTTAACAGTAATACTTTGATAAAAAACTTACGGTTTTGTAAATCTGAAATCTTCAAGTGTAATTCGAGGGTGAGCACACAATTGTTCCTCGATTTGCAAGTTCAAGACTCCGATGTAATCTCTTTCGGAAAGCTAGAAAATCCGACAGAGTTTCGGGAGAGAATAATCTCAATGAATTAAGTGTATTAAAATAATGATGGAACCTCTATTTATAGTTGTGTAAAGCGCAACTAGGGCTCCCAATGGCCAAGCCCATAAACCGAGACCAAGTGGGTCAGTCGGACCGCCCACTGGGTCTCATGCGCCGCGACCCCAGTTCAATTCTGCCTCGTTTTCATTTTAATTAAATTCGAAATCCAATATCGACTTAATTAAATAATCATCATTCATTCAAATGTCTCGATCATAAATCGAACATTTATATTCTCTTATTACATCCTTGAATCGACGAAACAATTGACATAGTGTTACCTTACATGCTTTGACATATCGACACTAATCATATTAGGGTCTACACGTTACTCTGACGGCCGAAGAGCGAACTCAATATGTGAAATGCGATTACGAATCGATAAATCGAACCTATGTGAAAGCTTTCATTCACGACACACTCGATCAACCTTAGGATCTGCCAAGTGTCTATTTAAATGGTTGATTATTATATCTCATCTATATTAGCCGACAACAAGACTATATCATAGATATGTCTACTGCGTTGGCCAACGACTTAGTCAACCTAATATCATATGATTTTATGAGTGATCTCTCGAATATACATTCGATAAATGAATCATAATCTTGGCTCAACTAACACCTTTAATTTACGTCTTAATGTACCCAATACAAGTCGTGTCACAACCCATAAGGCATTTGAGCTTAGCAGATGATCAAAGTACATTACTCTGTAGACAAGGCGCGTATCGACCTTAAGTATTAGGACTTCTATCTCCCACACGTTGGTCATACTTTAGACATATATAAGTAACAGTATATCAGCAGGGTACATCAATATTATTAACCACGTAATATCTAGGGATGCATATTATAATCAACTAATAATTCAATAATTGCAAATGACATAATATTAATCTCCATTAATATAAATACAAATGTGTACATTTATCATAATACATATTATCTCTAGGACATAAATATATTTTCACTAATAAAATGCAAAAATTCCAAAAAAATAAAATAAAAAATCAAACAAAATATAACCGATGCTTAGAAAGATATAAGAAAAGTGCAAAAAATCAATAATGGTTGGAATATATTTGTTCTTGGATATTAATTCATGGTATTAAAAACAAAATGGAAAAAACGGTTGCCCATTATTATATAAAGACCCAGTTTGTTTACAATGCAGTCACCGTCCCAATTCAAGACAATGCAGAGGTAAATTGAGAATGGGTTGATACAATCTTTTATTCTATGTTTTCTTTAACTTCATTAATTGTATATTTGTGCGTTGATCTTTGTTTTCTTCAGTTTATATATTTCTTTAAGGTTGTTGTCTGTGGGTTGGGGGTAAAGAAAGTTTACTTGTTGTTGAGAGCTACGATCGGTGAATCTTTATCTTGTCATCTTCGTAATTTGAGTATTGAATATGTACGATTAACAAGTATTTAACAGTGAAGAGAAAATGGACAGAAAATGAAGAAAGAGGGGAAGAACAGTGCGAGAGAGAGGAATGGGCGAGAGAGAGATAGTGAGGAAGAAAGTAAATTTTCTTAGTTCAAAGTCACAGTTTAGTGCTAATGGAAACCTTTCTATATCACGATAAGAGATTATTGTGAGATCGAAAGATAATAATAGAATTTTTTTACCTAGTGTGATACAGGGTATGTTTCTTTTTCCTTTTAGAAAATCTTTTGAAGGATCAAGATGATCGCCAAGTTTATTAATGTATCATTTCAGTGGAAATGACAATTATCACTAAAGTTCATAACCCCTTCCTGGATATGACCACATCAAATTTTAGATGGAAGAAGAGTATTTTTGAGTTATTGTTAAGGGAATTTTGATTCAATAATGAGGGTCAAATTTGATCTAGTAGGTGAAAGAAGAATATTTTTAATATCCTTTTCTGTTGTTTCAAAGATGATGCCTAATTTGTACCAAATGGCTATGCAATTATATTCATTTTTACTAAAATAGTCATAATTTTTATAGGTTCATTATGATAGACATGTTTTTAGTAAAATGTCATTACACGTTATGTGGTAAGAGTTCAAATCTCAAGCCATTTGAGAAGTTGGAAACTAGATTGCAATGTTTTCTGTGGCATAGCTAAAAGTGTTGTTCTCTTGTATGTTGAAGTTCCTGACAAGTGGAACTTACTTTAAGGAAATTTGAAAAAGATGAACTAGCAGAAAAAGACAAATCTATTTGGCTGAAAAAAGGTGGATGAAGGCAGCTAAAAGCGGACCTGCTGCCTTTTGGTAAAAAAAGAGAATGATGTAGAAGTTGAGGAGAACAATGAAACAGATGAAGAAGGCCATACGGATAAAGAAGGTGAGTTTTTTTTATTTTAGTTTGGTTGCTTAGAAATGCCTTCCCCCTCTCTCTCTAAAGGACTCAACTTTTTCAGATGATGGGTGGAATTTCAAAGAGACTATGTCCGACGACGACCAAGACGAAGACGAAGTAGAGAAAACCCAAGTATGTCATTCGGATGTGCCTTCAGAATGAAGTTGAAGATAGGCCAAACTACTAGTCGAACACTATGTGTGAAATACATGTTTCTGGTTTCAACATTGTGACGAAGCCTAGCTTTCATTTTTGTAGGATTTAGTGCCCTCGATTTTATTCTGAATAGCTTTCATTTTTGTAGGATTTAGTGCCCTCGATTTCATCTTTCACATCTTAATGACGAGGGCACTAAATCCTACAAAAATGAAAGCTAGGCTTCGTCACAATGTTGAAACCTGAAACATGTATTTCACACATAGTGTTCGACTAGTAGTTTAGCCTATCTTCAACTTCATTCTGACGGCACATCCGAATGACATACTTGGGTTTTCTCTACTTTGTCTTCGTCTTGGTCGTCGTCGGACATAGTCTCTTTGAAATCCCACCCATCATCTGAAAAAGTTGAGAGTCCTTTAGAGAGAGAGAGGGGGGGGAAGGCATTCCTAAGCAACCAAACTAAAATAAAAAAAACTCACCTTCTTTATCCGTATGGCCTTCTTCATCTGTTTCATTGTTCTCCTCAACTTCTACATCATTCTCTTTTTTACCAAAGGCAGCAGGTCCGCTTTTAGCTGCCTTCATCCACCTTTTTTCAGCCAAATAGATTTGTCTTTTTCTGCTGTTCATTTTTTTTCAGCTTCCTTTAAAGTAAGTTCCACTTGTTGTGGAACTTCAACAGTGTGCCAAGAGAACAACACTTTTAGTTATGCCACAGAAAACATTGCAATCTAGTTTCCAACTTTTCAAATGGCTTGAGATTTGAACTCTTACCACATAACGTGTAATGACATTTTACTAAAAACATGCCTATCATAATAAACCTATAAAAATTATGGCTATTTTAGTAAAAATGAATATAATTGCATAGCCATTTGGTGAAAATTCGGCATCATCTTTGAAACAACAGAAAAGGATATTAAAAATATCCTTCTTTCACCTACTAGATCAAATTTGACCCTCATTATTGAATCAAAACTCCCTTAACAATAACTCAAAAATACTCTTCTTCCATCTAAAATTTGATGTGGTCATATCCAGGAAGAGTTATGAACTTTAGTGATAATTGTCATTTCCACTGAAATGATACATTAATAAACTTGGCGATCATCTTGATCCTTCAGAAGGTTTTCTAAAAGGAAAAAGAAACATACCCTATATCACACTAGGTAAAAAAATTCTATTATTATCTTTCGATCTCACAATAATCTCTTATCGTGATATAGAAAGGTTTCCATTAGCAATAAACTGTGACTTTGAACTAAGAAAATTTACTTTCTTCCTCACTATCTCTCTCGCCCATTCCTCTCTCGCGCACTGTTCTTCCCTTTTTTCTTCATTTTCTGTCCATTTTCTCTTCACTGTTAAATACTTGTTAATCGTACATATTCAATACTCAAATTACGAAGATGACAAGATAAAGATTCACCGATCGTAGCTCTCAACAACAAGTAAACTTTCTTTACCCCCAACCCACAGACGACAACCTTAAAGAAATATATAAATTTAAAGAAAACAAAGATCAACGCACAAATATACAATTGATGAAGTTAAAGAAAACATAGAATAAAAGATTGTATCAACCCATTCTCAATTTACCTCTGCATTGTCTTGAATTGGGACGGTGACTGCATTGTAAACAAACTGGGTCTTTATATAATAATGGGCAACCGTTTTTTCCATTTTGTTTTTAATACCATGAATTAATATCCAAGAACAAATATATTCCAACCATTATTGATTTTTTGCACTTTTCTTATATCTTTCTAAGCATCGGTTATATTTTGTTTGATTTTTTATTTTATTTTTTTGGAATTTTTGCACTTTATTAGTGAAAATATATTTATGTCCTAGAGATAATATGTATTATGATAAATGTACACATTCGTATTTATATTAATGGAGATTAATATTATGTCATTTGCAATTATTGAATTATTAGTTGATTATAATATGCATCCCTAGATATTACGTGGTTAATAATAATGCGGGACATTAATATTATAACGTAACTCTTAAAATAGCATCGACTAATGATCATCGAAAATAGAAAATCAATGATATGTGATACGTTGACATGTGGTATGCATCATATCTTTACACGATGTAGTATGTCTCACCTGCTATGAGTTATGAAAACTCGTGATAGACACATGGATACTTTGGAAGTATTGGTGTACCCTACTGATATACTGTTACTTATATATGTCTAAAGTATGACCAACATGTGGGAGATAGAAGTCCTAATACTTAAGGTCGATACGCGCCTTGTCTACAGAGTAATGTACTTTGATCATCTGCTAAGCTCAAATGCCTTATGGGTTGTGACACGACTTATATTGGGTACATTGAGACGTAAATTAAAGGTGTTAGTTGAGCCAAGATTAGGATTCATTTATCGAATGTATATTCGAGAGAACACTCATATTCTCATATAATATTAGGTTGACTAAGTCGTTGGCCAACGCAGTAGACATATTTAGGATATAGTCTTGTTGTCGACTAATATAGATGAGATATAATAATCAGCCATTTGAATAGACATTTGGCAGATCCTAAGGTTGATCGAGTGTGTCGTGAATGAAAGCTTTCACATAGAGGTTCAGTTACCAGATTCGTGTAACTGTACTTCACATATTGAGTCCGTCTTTCGGCGTCGTCTAGGAGTTCCGTGTAGACCCTAATATGATTAGTGTCGATATATCAAGGCATGTAAGGTAACACTATGTCAATTGTTTCGTCGATTCAAGGATGTAATAAGAGAATATAAATGTTCAATTTATGATCGAGACATTTGAATGAATGATGATTATTTAATTAAGTCGAGATTGAATTTTGAATTTAATTAAAATGGAAACGAGTCAGAATTGGACTGGGGTCGCGACGCATGAGACCCAGTGGGCGGTCCGACTGACCCACTTGGCCTCGGTTTATGGGCTTGGCCGCTGGGAGCCCTAGCTACACTTTATGTAACACCCCATTTTAACCGTAGTCGAAAACGGGAGTACTACTTATGGTTGATTCCTAAATTTATTCAAGGAGTCGCCACCTAATTAGTATAGTGAATTAGGACACTAAAAATGTAGCATAAAATACTACGAATGATCTCCATTTAAAAGTCTGTGAAAGCTATGTGAGATTCTAGGTAAGGGTTCTTTATTATCCTAAAGGGAAGGGGTTAGGCATCCTTTAAGATCCGCTAACTTGCGGTTATCCGTTCAAACTTAGGCTTAATATTATTGTGCTAACATGCAATTTACAATTCTAAAGGTGTTCTAATTATTAAACCAACCAAGAGATATTTAAATTAGGCATGCAAATATTTAAAATAGATATAGATTTAACAAGATAGTAATGAAAGCAAATGATCATAAAAAAAAGATGGAATGAATAGAATTTACCGATATTTCATTTTTATTTTATTTTATGCGAATGCTTTAACTTTGGGGTGCGCCTCCGGGTACCTGCAAAAGACACTTAGTAAAAGAATTAGTAAATAATAAAATAAATTATCAAATAAACACAACTTATGTATATATAGATATATATATATATATATGTAGAAGATATTTTTATTATATAGTGTGGCTCAGCTAGTGTTATGTCAAGGATACTAAGACATGAGAAGCCAATATCGCTTCGGCTGCGGTCGACTCACCTCCCGGTGAACGATACTATGCATTCTCGTCTAATCTTTTCACTTTCCTCCTCGCCCACATATTCCGTCTCGCTTACCATGGAGGCCTCCAGATCGACGGATAAATCCTTCTTTGGCCAGTGTAGTATCATGTTCAAAATCAATAAAATACCCAGTGTAGTATCATGTTCAAAAAAATCAGTTTAATAAATAAATAAAGGGCAGAATCGTCAAAATCAGTTCGGAAACAGCCAAGACAGTAGAAGCAGTAGCAGTGATTCGCCGGAGCCGAAACTCCGGCAGAAACAAACAGCGGAGCAGATTAACAACATCAACAAATCGAGAATATCCAGCTCGCTAAAAACGCAAATAGCCAAAAATAGGACGAACACAAAAACAGAACAGTGGTTCGAACCAAAAATCCAACTGAAACCGTAAGAGAATCTGGGCTAGGTCACCGGAACAGTGGAAGCAGTCAGCGGAAACAGTCCGCCGGAATTTTCAAAACGTCGCCGGAGTCTTAAAACTCCGGCCATAATACTAAAATGGTGCAAAATCAGCCCAACAAAACAGAAGCAAACCGACGAACATAGCCGGAGTTTTGCAAACTCCGGCCAAATACCAAAACTCCAGAAATCAGTCCGACAACCAACAACAGAAACCAAAAATTAAACCAACAGGGGTCGCCGGGGTTTAAAATTCCGGCGAGATACAAAATTTCCAAATCAGTCCAACCAAACCACAATATGTATAATAGCAACGAAAGAGAAACAAATCAATGTCGTCGCCGGAGTTCAAACTCCGGCAAGTTTCAACAACACAAAAAGATAACAGGCAGCGGCGGCGTCACTTCAACGGCTATCGCCGGAGCGACGCCTCCAGTGGTTTGAGCGCAGAACAGGGGCGGGCAGTGGGGTGTGACGGTAGGGGTTCGCCGGAGATGGTGGGTTGCTGTTGCGTGTGTGTGTGTGTGAGCAGTGGTGAGGGTGTCGACTGGAATAGTGGCGGCGACGGGAGGTGTGGAGGTCGACGGGTGTGTCTGCAGGTGTTTCAAGGGGGTTCGCCGGAGCTTGGAGCTCCGGCGAAGGGCGGCGGCGGCGACGGGAAGGGCTGAGGGACAAAGACCCTTTCTTTTTTTTTTGAAATGAAAAATGGGCTGATGATGCCCTTTAAAAGTTGCGGCTGATGTCGTGGGCTGCCCCCTTATGTTTTTCCCCCTTTTTTTTAAGTGGGTAATGTTTATTATATAGGGGTAGAATTAGGTTTAGGATTTGGGTTTGGTTTGGAGGGGAAAGATGAAAAGTGGTATTTGAAATTTTAAAATGGGGAGGGGAATAAAAGAGGGTGTTTGGATGAAATAAAAAATGGTGTTGGATTGGAAAGATTCGGATTGGGTCTCGTACTGGACTGGTTTGACAAAATGCAAAACGGGTTAATTATTTAAACGAAAAATTACTTAAAAAGATGCAAGATTATTAAAATGCCGATGCAATAATAAAAATATAATATTTAGACAAATGTTTAATATCTAATTAAAATTAAAGCGGGATGTCAATTAATTATTTAAAGAGATGAAAATATTATTAAAATAAATGGCGATGTAATAATAATATAAACATAATATTAACAAAGAGATAATGCTTAATTTAAAAATAAAAGATAAAAAATGCAAAAAAAGATGATTAGAATGCGGTGTCCTAAAACACATAAAATTGCAATAAATATATGAAAAACGGGTCAAAATTGACTGTCAACACTTTACACAACTATAAATAGAGGTTCCATCATTATTTTAATACACTTAATTCATTGAGATTATTCTCTCCCGAAACTCTGTCGGATTTTCTAGCTTTCCGAAAGAGATTACATCGGAGTCTTGAACTTGCAAATCGAGGAACAATTGTGTGCTCACCCTCGAATTACACTTGAAGATTTCAGATTTACAAAACCGTAAGTTTTTTATCAAAGTATTACTGTTAACAACATGTTATATGTTTGTATGCTATTACCATTACATAATCATCCTGCAGTTCGTTGTCTTGTTGGGTTTGAAATCAAAATTTTTAAATTCTGTTGCGTACAAACCCAACAAAATCCTACAATTATTTGGGAAGAAAATTTCTAGAAATGAGAAATTATATGTTAATACTTATGTTGAATAACATCATTTGTTCTATTTTGTTTTCCTTTTTTGAGTGTGTAATTTAAGAATGTTGATTTTTCACATGTAAATAGTTTTGTTACGGGTAGTAGGACTCTTAGACCTTATGGCAATCCATATATGTGTTGTAAATCGAGGGCTCTTAAGGGAAGTGATATGCTTATATTTAATACACAAAATTGAACTGAATTGACCGATAAGCATTCCTAAGTTTGACTAGACATGGAGTTTAAGAAATATATGAATTTTTTTGAATCTTGTGGTCTAAAACAAGTCAAATATATTTATGTAGTTATAGATTATTTCGTTAAACGTAAAATACAAAATTTAAAATTAAATTATTGTCAAATAAGAAAATATGTCATTCTTTTCGAAAATGACTAAAAAGGAAAGTGCGTCATATAAATTGAGACAGAGGGAGTACATGAATAATTAATTAACCCTGCATTACTAACACATGCATAATCAATCTCTGCATATATATAGTGTTAATTAATTATTCATGTACTCCCTCTGTCTCAATTTATATGACGCACTTTCCTTTTTAGTCATTTTCGAAAAGAATGACACATTTTCTTATTTGACAATAATTTAATTTTATATTTTACGTTTAACGAGATGATCTATAACTATATAAATATATTTGACTTATTTTAGACCACAAAATTCAAAAATCTTGTTTTATTTGTTAAACTTCATGTCTAGTCAAACTTATGGGTGCTTATCGGTCAATTCAGTTCGATTTTGTGTATTAAATATAAGCATATCACTTCCCTTTCAGGCGATGTCACGGGAGGTCGGTACACAATAAACACCAGACACATCAAGCATTGACATTACCCGATCTCAACGATATTTACTAGATGATACAAGAATCATTGGCGTCTGCTCTTCCTAATGCAATCTCTATAGCTCTGACCGCTACATACCCTTGTAAAAAATTCTGATTCAATGATATGGCATATTGATTCTGCCTCATCTAACCACATGATATGAAATCAAAACTTTTTTTTATTTTCCTACAACACGCTCTAGACATGAAATTGTTACAGTAAATTGTCATGTTTTATCTGCATCAGGCATTGACTCCATTAAACAATTTTCAGAAGTTCTTTGTGTACCAAAACTTACTCTGAACCTTTTAGCTGTCGAACGGCTTGTAGAACAGAATTATTTGGTTATGTTTTATCCTTGTTATTACCAATCTAGACCTTCAATATATAAATCACAATTATATGATAATAACTAAACAACAACTGAAATAAACTATAATGAAATCAACGAAACATAAACACGTACTAACTTGTTTTGTAGATAGAGGTCTGCAAGTGCAGTGACCTAAGACAAAATTTCGTTTCCGCTTGTGCTGCAGTTGATCGGACGTCTGCCTTGAGGATACAACTATCTGATTGATAGTTCTAGCACAAGAACTTCACTCCTGGCGAATCTACTATATGTGTTTTTCCATAAATTGGTTTTGTAAGAAGAAGATGAAGCAACAAGAAAGATTCTTCAAAATGATTTTGATTCTCAAATCTGAAGTTTTGATCTTGTTAATTATGTTGTGTGTCTTAAATCAAGTGATCAACATGCTATTTATAGCATTCCAAAAGCCATTAAACAAAGGTTGTGACTCTACATGAAGAGATGCAACTTTTAGTTCAAACCTGGATAATCCCGTTACGTAGCGCCGCGGCCCGGCATGTCGGTGCCGCGACGCCGGAATTACTGCAGGCTTGCAGAAGTTTCAGTGTTGCGGTCTGATGCGCGACTTATACACACGCTAAACGCAAGTGCACGTATCGTGACAAGTAATATAGTCTAGAAGACCGAGTTATCGTCCTCAGGGATTAGTGTCCAATTACCAACCTATGTTCTGTAGTATCTATTTGGTAACCGATAATTTGATGATTTGTTTATAGCTATGATTATAGATGCTAACTAAATTACTTTACTTTACTTCAGATATGGTGGAAATAGGGCTTCCAAATCTCCTCGACTATCCGCTCGCTTTACTCGTTAATGCAAATAATTAAGGTTCTTCTTCTATGTTGAGATAGCAGGTTAACTAAGCCGTTTTATACTCCTGTTAAGCTAATATAAACACTCAACCCCAATGTAGAATCCTTCTATCTTTCGATGACAAGATTGACTACAAAGGAGGATTAAGAGCAATAACCTATCAAGCTACACAAGTATCGGGGTACTTTCGTCCACGATTTAAACCTATGTTTATTCAACTATAGCATAGTCACAATCTCCCCTTTCGGCTTTCGATTAGAAATCATATAAGTGATGATAATTAGTGATCAATTAATTACCAAGTAATCAAAACAATTATTGAATAAATCTCAACAATAATAATAAGAAACCAAAATCTTGCATTAATTCATAAAACGAGGTTCAAGCGATTCGACATGGAAAGCCCTAAATTAAGTTAGTTCCTAGCCATAGACATGCCAAGAACTAAAATAGTATCCAACATATACTAGAAAGAAATAAAGTAAAGAACAAGAAATTACTCAAAAATAAGTCTTCAATCTTGATCTAATGTTGTGATGAATGGTAAGGTGTGGAACTCCCAAATATGACCTAAAATGTCCTATTTATATTCTCAAAAATGTGCAAAACCTTTTCCTCCTTGGCTTTAGCCCAATCATATTCGGATTTGTCAAATTTCCCGCGTCGGCGCGCTGCCGCAACCGCGCAAACTTCTGCTGGTCCGCTTCGGCGTCGTGGCTCGCTATCACTGATGGTCCGCGCCGCCTGTTCTCGCCCGGGTTGCCAACTTTTTAGTTTTTTGAGCTCTGGAACCTCTGTTTTTGCCCTTTTTTCGCTCCTTCTCGCCAATGTGCCACTTTAAACTATTGTGACTCAAAAGAAAGAAAATATATCCTAACACGACACATATTTGTACAAAAATGGGCAAAAGACTAACTAAAAATGACTCAAAAGGTGTATATAAAATACACTGATCAAACACCCCCAAACTTAACCTTTGCTCGCCCTCGAGTAAAGATCAAAAATAGAAACAAAGACACGAAAGAGAAGAAAATAAAATGACTCAAAGAAATTGATCAATTTGCTGCATCATTGTTACTTAGAAAAACATGAAGGTTAGTAGAATAATATGCAGACACATATAGCATGGATTTTTAGCATTCTAAACACATTAAGTCAGATATTTCACAAATTTAATTTAATCATGCTCAATGGAAGTAAGAATACCTAACTATGCATGTTAATTTCCAAATCATATGACCTGTTTACTTGTTATTCTCCACTAATCATGGATACACACATTAGAGATATTCAGGGCTTTTCAGGGTTGTAATGTAGGCTTAGGCAGGGGTAGGTAAAAATAGGTTTTTAGGCTCAATCTACGTACCATAAGCTCTTTTGCTTTCGATTCTTCCATTTTCTTTTGATTTTCTTTTTAACCTCATAACTATCTTTTTCTTCTTTTGTTTTGAGAGAATAAGGTGTCTAATGAATAGTAGGCACCCCCAAACTTAGGCTTTTGCCTATTTATGATTACTTTTCATTGGGGTGCATCAAAATTGTTCACTCTCTTTTTGTCTCTTTTCAATACTTTATATTCCAAACACATCAATTTCTTCACTTATGGCACAAGTATGGAATTATAGGGTGTCAAAGAAAGATCTTATTTTTAGGCTCAAAGGGACTGACTAGGGATACAATTGAAATGTCAGGGATAGGTAAAAAAAATGGTAAGAAAGGGCTAACAAAGAAATGTCTGAGTCATCTCCCTAACATGTATATCCTAACTATTTCGCCTCAAATAACAAGCAAGCAGACACATAGGTTTAATCACTAACAATGCAAATATCAAGCAAGATACCCCCTATAGTTTGACTTCATGAATTTTTGCATATCTAACCTAAGTGATCAGATGGTTGCTTCTAATTCCATTACATTATTCAATTTTACTTCACTAGGCGTTTCAAGTAACTGCAGCATGCATGATCTTTTAAAAAAAATTAGACTTAAATAAACATAGAAAATAACACAAAAAGACTCAAAAACACATCAAAAATAACTAGATAAAAAATAACTAAGAACTCCCCCCCAAACTTAAATCACACATTGTCCCTAATGTGTGCAAGACTCAAAAATAAAAGGAAAACGGGACAACTTACAAACTTGGTTTTAAATGGTGGCGGTGGCGGTGGATAATGCATGACAAATAACGTCAGAAATCCCGTCAGAATGAAAGATGGAAATTGAATTAGGGCTCTTATAATTTCAGTTTTTCCGTCGCGGCGCCACGGCCCTGAGATCGGCGTCGTGGCGCCCAAACATCTGCGACCCTCTGAACTTCCGGCGCCGTGGCGCCCAAACTTCAGAGACTCTTTCGGCACCGCGGCTCTCTGATTCGGCGCCGTGGCGCCCAACTTCCTACGGCTTTTTGCATTCTCGACGCCATGGCCCACTGCTGGGTGTCGTGGCGCCGAGCCGATTTCCTCCTCTCTCATATTATTCGTCCTCCACTTTTTAGCCCTGTACCTGTCATCACAACATATAAACAATACCTTCAGTGAGACTGTTCTAACTAAAAGTAAATTGCATAAATTTAAAAACCTTGGGTTGCCTCCCAAGTAGCGTTGTCTTTAACGTCTTTTAGCCGGACGTAGGTTCCCTATTCATTTTGGAATGAGATGGGTCACTTGGCTCATGTATTCCATTTCATTGATCAAATATGGTTTCAACCTCTGTCTGTTTACCTTGAAAGGGGCTCCCTCTCTCCCTCTTACATCAACTGCACCATAGGGGAATGCTCTTACAACAGTGTACGGTCCTGACCAACGCGATTTGAGCTTGCCTGGGAACAGCCTCAACCTTGAGTTGAATAAAAGCACTTGTTGTCATGCTTGGAAGTCTTTTGGGATCAACATTTTATCATGTCATACTTTGGTTCGTTCCTTGTATATCCTTGCATTCTCATAAGTATTGTGTCTGAATTCATCCAACTCGCTCAGATATAGCAACCTCTTCTGCCCTGCTGCCTTAACATCCATGTTTAGCTTCCTCATTGCCCAATAAGCCCTGTGTGCCAACTCTACTGGCAGATGACATTCTTTACCAAAACTAACTTATATGGTGACATTCCAATGGGGTTTTGAATGTTGTTCTGTATGCCCATAGCGCGTCATCCAATTTGATAGACCAATCCTTCCTTGAGCCATCCACCATTTTTTCCAATATGCTCTTCACTTCCCTGTTTGAAACTTCTGCTTGCCCATTCACTTGAGGGTGATAGGGCAATGTGGTGCAGTGGTAGACTCCATATCGGGAAAGCAGTGTATCAAGCTGCTTGTTGCAAAAATGGCTTCCTTCATCACTGATGATGGACCTAGGAGTACCAAACCTTGTGAATATATTCTTTTGGAGGAACCTTTGGACAGTCTTACTGTCATTTTCTTTAGTGGCTACCGCTTCTACCCATTTGAATACATAATTCAATGCAAGAAGAATGTACTGATTCCCAAAGGATGACGGGAATGGACCCATGAAGTCGATCCCCCATACATCAAATAGTTCCACCTCCAAGATTCCATTCGAAGACATTTCATTTCGTCTTGATATGTTCCCTGTTCTTTGACAACGATCACAGCTCTTCACAAAGGTGTGAGAATCCTTGAAGAGGGTTGGCCAATAAAACCCACTTTGCAGTACCTTCGCAGCTGTTCTTGATACCCCAAAATGTCCACCACATTGTAAGGTGTGACAATGGGTGAGAATCTGGTGCGTCTCATCCTCTGGTATACATCGCCTGATGACTTGGTCGGCGCAATGCTTGTATAACATTGGCTCCTCCCAATAGTAGTGTTTTACTTCAGAGTAGAACCTCTTCACTTGATGTCTTGTCAATCCTGGGGGTACTACCTTTGCTGCGAGAAAATTAACAAAATCAGCGTACCAAAGTAACTTAAAGATAACACTTACCTGAAACAATTGCTCATCTGGGAAGTGATCATTTATCTGCACATCCTTGGTGTTCTGGCTCTCTATGTTTTCAAGCCTCGACAAGTGGTCAAGAATCGAGTTCTCTGTCCTTCTTATCACAGATCTCCATGTCAAATTCTTGTAATAGCGTAACCCATCTGGATAAGGCGAGGTTTTTCATCCTTCTTTGTCATCAAGTACTTTATGTGAGTGGCGATGTATACTATCACCTTATTCCCAATTAAGTATGACTGAATTTCTCGAACGTATACTATTGCTAGCAATTCTTTTTCGTAGTGTCATAATTCAACCGTATGCGTCATTAAGAGTTTTACTAGCATAGTAAATGAATCAATACTTTATCGACCCTCGCAAGCCTCGCTCCCATCGCATAATCACTTGCATCACACATTAGTTTAAATGGGAGCTCCCAGTTTGGTGCAATGACTATGAGTGCTGAGATAAGCCTCTCCTTGAGTGTCTGAAAAGAGGTCATGCATTCCTTATTGAATTCAAAAGCAACCCCAGTCATTAGTAAAGTGGAAAGAGGTTTTGAAACTCTTGAGAAGTCCTTGATGAATCTTCTATAAAAACCGGCATGCCCAATGAAACTTCAGACCCATTTTGTTGTTACTGGAGGTGGTAGATTTTCGATTACTGAAATCTTTGCTTTGTCCACCTCAATACCTTGGTTGGATATTTTGTGTCCAAGGACAATCCCCTCTTTTACCATGAAGTGACACTTCTCCCAATTCAGCACAAGGTTGGACTCTTCACACCGTTTCAACACTGCTTCCAAGTGCCTCAAACACTCGTCGAACGAGGACCCAAAGACCGAGAAATCATCCATGCAAATATCTATAGTCCTCTCCACCATATCAGAGTAAATTGCCATCATACACCTCTGAAAGGTCGCAAGTACATTGCAAAGCCCAAATGGCATCCTTATGAATGTAAACGTACCAAAGGGGCAGGTGAATGTTGTCTTTTTCTAATCTTCTAGTGCTATGGCAATCTGATGATACCCTGAGTAACCATCCAAAAAGCAGTAGTAATTATGCCCTGCAAGTCTATCCAACATCTGATCTAGAAATGGCAACGAGAAGTGGTATTTTCTGGTTGCATTGTTCAACTTGTGATAGTCAATGCAAATTCTCCACCCAGTAACTGTTCTAGATGGAATGAGCTCATTCCTTTCGTTGGTCACTACTGTCATACCACCCTTTTTGGGCACCACTTGCACCGAACTCACCCATGCACTGTCAGAGATATGATAAATTACCTCAACATCAAGCCATTTCATGATTTCTTTTCTGACTACCTCCTTCATGTGTGGATTCAGTCTCCTCTATGCCTCAATGAAGGGTCTGCTCTCCTTATCTAGACGGATCTTATGCATCACTGTTGACGGACTTATCCCTCTTATGTCTGCTAATGTCCACCCAATGGCACGCCATGAGCCCTCAAGATTTCAACACCTTCTCAACCTCTATGTGGATAGATGACACGAGATGATCACCGTAAGGATTGATTCTCACCTAGATATCTCCAGATCGCGAATGATCCGCAGAGTCTTCAACTCTAACTCTGGAGGGTGACACGTGTCACCCTCCACATGGCAAGTAGGACGAAATAGACAAGTCAAGCTAGACAAGTGGAGCTTGACATTCTTGACTAAATCCTAGCCCTTCAAGTGTTTTAATCCTAGCATTTGATTCTCTTATATATCCATTACTAGTGCAAGACTAGTGAACACTTAGAAAATATTTCAAGAACTTGTTGTTCTTAGTGGAGCTCTCGGCTTTAGAGCTAAAATGGAAGACAAAATTTTGAAATTGTGGATCATAATTCACAAGACTTTAACCCAAGGTTCCTAGGGGTATTGTAAGGATATCTCAATAGAAAGATTCCGGAAAAACGACGTTTTTACGTAAGTCGCAAGGCGAAACCCTAGGGTGTTCTTCAACTTTGAAGATGGAACTTGAAGAGGAGTTCTTCATGAGCTTCTAAGGAGTGCTTGGAGCGGATTGGAACATTAGAAGAGAAGCTAAAAGTTGCTAAAGATCGACTTTTACGCTTGGACATTATTAGGGTTTATTGAGGTAAAATCTCCATCTTCTTAATGTAATTGAAGATTACATGTTATACTAGTTACGAAATGAGCATGTGGTATATAGAATGAAGTTTGAAAAGATTTGGATCATGTCGACATGTTAAAAACCGAGAATGGACAAGTTAGCCATTTATGTTGAAATCAATTTAATTGTTAGTTACGATCGTCGCATGTTATAGAAAGAAGGGATTATAGTTGTTATAATCGATTGAGGCTATATAACATGTTAGAATAACAATTTGGATTGAAAAGGAATTGGAATGAACTTTATGTTGTTACACACATTTGAGCCGAGAATTGCCTAAATCTTTGGACAGTTTCGTTTTGATTGTGGGCAGAATTTTACAAGTCATGTTAAGGCGTGTAATCCCCTTTGTATTTGCTGAATTGTTGGGCCTTAAATGTGGCGTTTGGTTATTGATTTTTGGGCATTGAAAAAGGTGGAAAAGTATGTAGAAACAAAGGAAGTGCAGTCCGATTTTCCGTAGAATTTGGTTGTTATACCCCGTGGTTCGTCCGGACGCGATCGTGATCTCGATCTTGCGCCGCCGGAGCAGGACCGCGCGCCATGAGGGTGATTGTACGATCATGGCGGAAAACCCGGAGGGTCGCTGAGTTTCAGTGGCAAGGCCGGAAGCGAGGCCACGAGGCGGAAATCAGCGAAAAAACTTGGAAAAGTCGATTTTTCTTTTAAAAGGGCACAGGTGGGGACAAGTGTCCCCCATCTGATTTTTGCATGCATTATATTGACCAAGTCTTAAAGACTTGGTCATCTTTCATCTCTCTCTTAGAAAAGCTCCTCCTTCTCTCTTAAATTATTTCAAGCTCCTCCTTCTCTCTAAAACTCCAAGAGGTATTCTAGCCTTAGGAAAAATCTGAAAAAGTAAAAGGCAAGAAGGAAGCTTGTGGCTAGCTTGTGAAGGTTGTTGTGGTGGTGTTCTTGGAATAGAAGCTAGCAAATTGTTGGATAAATTTGGCTAAAGCTTTAAGGTAATGATTCTTCCTCTACTATTAGTTTTTAGTGTTGCATATTAAGAAGAAAGTACTTGTGGTAGTAAATAATGCTATTAGAGTCATTGCATTCAAGAAATGTGGGTTGGGTATGAAGGTTTTGGCTAAAGAGATATTATGAGCATGTTGTAGCCTACAAACTACTTTAGAATTGTTAAGTGTAGTATTATAACTTATAGGGAAGAATTTTACACACCCAAGATTAGGTGTGTAAACCCCTTTGTGTTGGTTTGGATGTTGGGCCTTAATGAGGCGTTTGAGTGTTGAAAATCGGCCTTTGAAAAGGTGGCAAAGTGAGTAGAAACAAAGGAAATGCTGCCCAATTTTTCTCAGGAATTGGTAACTTGAATTTGGAATTTCTACATTGAAATTAGAGGTTAATAAACGCACTATGGTTATTATAGGTTGACATATTACTTGCGGTAGTTGGACTTAGCAAGTGGATCGAGAAGAGGTATGTAGAGCTTTCCTATCTCTTGAGCATGAATAGTTGTATCTATGTAGTACGGTATACGTACAAGAGTTGATAATCTACATTTGTTTTAAAGTATATGATACTTGTTTCATTTCAAAAGTATAAGTCCCTTGGATTTAGGAAAAATGTATTTGACGAAGGAATAACGCTAATATAATGACTTTATGGGAAGTTGGTTATATTAGTTTTGAAAGGTTCACAAAGAATGGTTTACTCTAATTAAAACAAGTACGGGTAAAGGATTTGAAACTATGGAAGGTGGATTAATTTTTAGGCATTGGTTGCCTAAGGTTTTAAAGGAAATGAAGTCACTTGATTTAGAAGCCTATTATATTTCTAAAAGGAAATGTGACTTGTTTTGAAAAGAAATTGTAACTTGATACTATGGTGATTAAGTATCTTGGAATTTTTGTATAAAAAGAGTTTTTCTTAAAAAGTTAGAAGTACATGGTACCTGGGTTGAATTCCCGGATTTTCTATTAAAAGACATGTTAGTACCTTAGAATACTAAAATGAGAGGATATATTAATAATGTTAATAAGAAGTTAGGGGATTTCTTAACTTGCTTATGTTATGATAAGCCGGTAGTGCTTATGTATGATATGATAGGCCGGTAGTGCTTATGTATGATATGATAGGCCGGTAGTGCTTATGTTGTGATATGATAGGCCGGTAGTGCTTATGTTGTGATATGATAGGCCGGTAGTGCTTATGTTATATATGATAGCCGGATGAGCTATGTTATATATTTGTATTATTACGGGGTAAACCCCGGGTTATTATCTATGTCATGGATTTGCTACCCATGATGCGAGTGCGGCGCTTGCACTGCGCGATCCCACCACGTGATCCACGCGGGTGAAATAGTCCCACGCGAGTACGGCGACGGTACTCATGCGGATCCACAGGATCCACGCGGGTGAAATAGTCACACGGGTGAAATAGTCCCACGACGAGGCGGATGACCTCGTGTGGGTCCACAGGACCCACGTGCGGGTGAAATAGTCCCGAGTAGGATCGCTTAATGATACTACGCGAGGTACCTGCTTTGATCGCGAGCCTCCTATTTTTATGCTATAAGATTTATACTTGTTACTCTCATTGTTAGTAAGGCACGGTCTGAGAATTTGATTTTATCTATGACTCAAATTATTTTGACTTATGATATTACTACATATTTTCGGTTTTACATACTTGGTACGTTGCATCGACCGCCTTCCTCGTGGCTGCGTCATGCCGCAAGGGAAAAGCGGTGGCGATCCTCATTCCTAGGATCTTTTACTCGATTGTCGAAGTTCATTCCTCGGAAGCTTGTTTTGTTGGTACGGATATTCCCGACGCTATAGGTATTTTGTACATTCAGGGCATGGCGGGGCCCCGCCATAGTTGTTATCTTTAAGTGCGTGGTCACATATATGTTTTGGGCTATAAGAACCAGTTGTACTACTATACTTTGTTTATGTATGTTTTATGGAAGGCAGCCTTATCGGCTGGCCAGTGATGGTTACCACTTTATGTGTTATGTATGTTCATGCTATTCTCGACATATACGACACGGTACCGGTAAGTACGATCGCGACCGAGGTTGGGTCGTGACAAAAGTAGTATCGAGCGCTTAGTCCTCTGAAGTGTCCACGCACTATGTCTAATAGAGTCTTGATTATCGGTGTGTCGTGCACATCTATAATCAAGAGGCTGCGAGATATTTAGGATTGGTTTCCATTCTTTCACTCTAGATCGTGCAATAGAAGTGAGTTATAGGTTGAACCTCCTCCGATGTTTTCCTTTATGTATCGCTTATGCCTCGCAAGGCAACCGCGGCCCGAAGGCAAAGCAGAGAGGAACTACTAGTAGAACGCAGGGTTACTGTGGCACAGCCCGATCCCTACCGGATGAGGTGTTTGGACGGCGAAGTTCTACGCCGCCAACCCCAAAGAAGTCGAGCGGCGGCGCTGCGAGATCGCGGTACGAGCCTCGATCCAGCGGCAGGCGAGAGGATATGGGCTCTGAGAGATGGCCCGATTACTGCCAGATCGTGGCGATACGAGATAAAGCGGGAGACAGCGATTCGGTTGTACCGTGGTTCAAGACAGAGTCGCTAAGCGAGGCGAGGACTTTTGAGTTGCAGCCACCGGAGTTTTATGGGTCGAGGCCCGAGGATGATCCTCAAGAGTTTATCAAGCGATTCTGGATCGTAGGGTGATCGGGGCTTGAGACCGAGTCGGTGGTACTAGGTTCGCATCATTTGCGGGATACCGCAGATTGATCGTATGATTCATGGGAACTATCCGGGGAGCATGCGCTTCCAAATTTGGGACGAGTTCTCGAGGCGTTATTTGGCCATTTCTTGCCTCCGCAGATGAGAGGGCTCGGCCGATAGATTTTTGACACGAGGCAGAGTGGGCGGGCGGTTCGAGTACAATGTGAGTTTGACTCATTGGCTCGGTATGTGCCCGCTTTGGTAGCGAACATGGAGGGTGGTGCACCGGTATGTCACACGACTCGATGATCACTTGGCCGAGAGTTGCAGGGAGTGGCTCTTCACCAGCATGGACATTGCTCGCGTGCGGCATATGCGCAGGTGTGAGAGCGGCGAAGCGGATCGGCAGTATCGCGAAGAGGGCGAAGCGAGGTCCTCGGTAGTTTTAGGGTAGACAACCCCAAAGACGGCATTTGCACCACGGCCGGTCGAGCGCTCTCCACCATCTTCGGACGTCTGAGTATTCGGGAAGCGGGGCGAGGTTCCGTGGCTTGGGTTTCCGAAGGACGAGTTCGGTCGGATGAGGCCACCTATGCCTCGGTGTGGTCGATGTGGTGATTGCCATTATAGAAGTGTCGTGTTCCTCCGTGAGCTTGTTACTCTTGTGGCGTGAGGCCATTTGAAGAGATTGTCCAGGCAGGCGGCGGAAATGCTATGGCTCGGCCACCGATTGATGGTCTTCATCTTCGATTGTTGTGCGCCCGGGCGGGGTGTTCACGGGCAGCCGCGGCGGGTCGTGGCAGGGGTTCTAGTTCCAGCCGTCCTCAGAACCGCATCTATGCTATGTTCAGTCGTCAGGACCAGGAGGCGTCACCCGATGTTGTCACAGGTACATTATTGGTTTCTTCTTTGTGATGTATATGCTTTGATAGATCCGAGTTCTACCTTGTCCTATATATCTCCTCATATTCTTTGGTAGAATAGGGATAGAGCCCGAGTCCATTGAATCTTTTGAGGTGGCTACGCCGGTAGGTGCTTCAGTGGTAGCTGAGCGGGTATATAAGGCTTGCCCAGTGACTATAGATGGTCGTCAGACTCTAGCTGACTTAATAGAGTTGGATATGACAGACTTCGATGTGATCATGGGTATGGATTGGCGAGCGTCTTGCTATGCCAATGTGGACCGAGAGAGAGGTTAGTTCGGTTCGGTTTCTGGTGGCCGGTTATCGAGTGGAAGGGAATCCGCGTCGCCAGGGTAGGTTTATTTCTTACCTCAAGGCTGGGAAGATGGTACTGCGGAAGGGTATATTTACCATTTGGTTCGGGTATTCGACATCGAGAGTGAGATCTGGGACCTTCATCGATCCGGTTGTTAGAGAGTTTCAGACGTATTCCTGCACGAGCTTAGGGTATCCTCCCGAGAGGAGATTGAGTTTTGCATCGATTTGGCGCGGACACTGACCGATATCTATTCCGCCATACAGGATGGCACCCGCCGAGTTGAGGAATTGAAGGACCAGTGAAAGATTTCTTTGGAGAAAGGCTTTATTAGGCCAAGTGTTTCTCCTCGGGCGCGGTGTTATTTGTAAAGAAGAAGGATGGGGCATTGCGTATGTGTATTGATTACGAGCGGTGAACAAGGTAACTATCAAAAATGGTATCCCCTCCCGGGATTGACGATTTTTGACCATTGCGAGTGCAAAGTGTTTTTCCAAGATAGACTGCGATGCAGTTATCATCAGTGCGAGTTAGAGATAGATATCCCAAAGCGCATTCAGACCAGTATGGGCACCATGAGTTCGAGGTGATGTCTTTCGGGTTGACGATGCCCAGCCAGATTCATGGATTTGATGAATAGGGTGTTCATGCCATTCTTGGATATGTTCGTTATAGTGTTTATTGATGATATCTTGGTGTATTCGCGCACAGAGCAGGAGCATACAGATCATTTGAGGACGGTATTGGGAGTCCTCCGAGACCGGCAGTTGTATGCCAAGTTCTCGAAGTGCGAGTTCTGGTTAGCGTCAGTGGCTTTCTTAGGACATGTTATCGGGGCCGATGGTATTCAGGTTGTCTGGCGAATATTGAAGCGATCGAGACTTGGCGGACCACTACCAACCGGAGTGCGCATCTTTCGGGCCTTGCAGCTATTATCGGAGGTTTGTAGAAAAGTTTGCTTCTATTTCAGCACCTTTGACTAAGCTGACTCAGAAGGCAGCTATGTTCCGGTGGACGGATACTTGTGAGGAAAGTTTCCAGTTGCTAAAGGAGAAGTTGACGACCGCCCCAGTTCTTACTCTTCCAGAGGGGTTAGATGAATATGTGGTTTATTGTGACGAGTCAGGTGTCGGGCTTGGAGTGCGTCTTTGACGCGACGGCAGGTTATAGCTTATGCGTCTCGGCGGCTTAGGAAGCATGAGAAGAACTATCCCACGCATGACTTGGAGTCGCGGCAGTGATTCATGCCTTGAAGATCCGGAGACATTATTTATATGGAGTTCATGTGGACATTTACACGGACGCAAGAGTCTCAAAGACATCTTCGGCGGAGGAGATGAACTTGCGGCGAGCGGTGGTTGGAGCTACTTAAGGATTACGATGTTGATATTCGTACCACCCGGAAGGCGATGTAGTTGCAGATGCCGCCAGTCGCAGATCGATGGGTAGTCCGTGCATTGTTCACCAGAGAAAGCGGATACGGTCCGAGAGTTACATCGCCTAGCAAGCCTTGGGGTTCGTTTGGTTGATTCATCGTAGTGACTAATTGGGTTCGAGAGGTTGCGAGTCTTATCGTCGAGGAGGTGAAGAGGCGATATGAGGATCCGATTTTGGTGCGATGCAGAGATCGCGACTCTCCGAAGGAGAAGAGTCTATTCGAGGTAGCGCGATGGGGTGCTAAGATTCGAGGGCGGTTGTGTGTTCCGATGTGGACAGACTTCGTCGGGATTTCGTGGAGGCACGCGGTGCTCGTTATTCTATTCATCCAGGTCGACTAAGATGTATCATGACCTCGAATCGTGTATTGGTGGGATGGCAAAGAGGGCGTTGCGGAGTTCGTGGCATAGTGCGGTGTCGGCGAGTTAAGATTGAGCACCGAAGCTTGGTGGTCATTGCGAGCTATTGATATTCGAAGTGGGAGGTGATAAATATGGATTTTATTACGGGGCTACCTACCACTCGGAGGAAGCATGATTCCATTTGGGTGATTGTCGACAGCGGCGAAATCAACCCATTTTCTTCCGATCGAACGACGTTCTCGGTGAGGACTATTCCGTTATATATTAGAGAGATTGTGAGACGCACTTGAGTCCAGGTGTCGATTATATCGAATAGAGAGCCGGTTCTCGGCTAACTTCGGAGGTCTTTTCGGAAGGGATTAGGGACACAGTGAGTCTCGATCGCATTTCACCCTCGGGCCGACGGACAGCCGGCGCACTATCCGCAACTCGAGGATATGTTGCGGGCTTGTGTTATTGATTTCGAGGGGTAGGGAGGATCATTTGCCTCTTGTAGAGTTTGCTTACAACGGCTACCATTCCGGTATTCGATGACGCGCATGAGGCCTTATACTAGAGGAAGTGCAGTCACCGATAGTTTGGTTCGAGTGGGAGAAGTTCGATTAGTCGGGCGGACTTAGTTCGTGGCGATGGATAAGGTGAAGCTTATCCAGAGGCGGTTGTTGGCAGCTGAGTCGGCAAGTCGATCGCAGATCATCGGTGTCGACACTTGGAATTTGAGATAGATGATTGGGTTTTTCTAAAGGTATCGCCTATGAAGGGCGTGATGAGATTTGGAAAGAAGGGGAAGCTTAGCCCAAGGTACATTGGGCCGTATCAAATTATCCGTAGGGTAGACAGGGTTGCCTATGAGTTAGATCTGCCGTCCGATTTGGAGGCGGTACATCCAGTTTTCCATGTGTCCATGTAGCGGAAATGTATTGGAGATCCATCTAGAGTGCACCCGGTTCATGATGTCCAAGTGACTGAGGAGTTATCGTATGAGGAGAGTCCCATAGCGATACTCGATCGACAGGTTAGGCGACTTCGGACGAAGGACGTGGCTTCCGTCAAGGTCTTATGGCGGAACAAGAACAGGAAGGAAATGACGTGGGAAGCAGAGGATGGTATGATGAAGAAGTATCCTCACTTATTCCCTACACCTCTAGGTAATCCACTTTCCTGCTTGTTAGTTTTGATTTAGCAATTGTGCGTAAGTATTGTGTGGCCGTGTGGAGCGTCTTTATTTGCAAAAGAGTAGTTAAGAGCGTCTACGTCAATTTGTGATTCAAGTAAGCCTAGAAGGAACATTCGGGACGAATGTTTCTAAGGGAGAATGTTATACCGTGGTTCGGTCCGGACGCGGTCGGTCTCAGCGCGGCCGAGGCGAACGCGCGCCAAAGCGGTGATTATGCGGCGCGCGGAAATCGGTCATGGCGCGGAAAACCCAGGGTCGCTGAAGTTTCAGCGCCGCATGGCCGAAGCAGGGCGCAGCAGTGCCGCGCATGGCCGAGGCTGAAATCAGCGGAAAAAACTTAGGAAAAGTCGATTTTCTTTTAAAAGGGCCTGGGTGGGGGACAAGTGTCCCCCCCCATCTGATTTTTGCATGCATTATATTGACCAAGTCTTAAAGACTTGGTCATCTTTCATCTCTCTCTTAGAAAAGCTCCTCCTTATCTCTTAAATTATTTCAAGCTCCTCCTTTTCTCTAAAACTCCAAGAGGTATTCTAGCCTTAGGAAAAATCTGAAAAAGTAAAAGGCAAGAAGGAAGCTTGTGGCTAGCTTGTGAAGGTTGTTGTGGTGGTGTTCTTGGAATAAAAGCTAGCAAATTGTTGGATAAATTTGGCTAAAGCTCTAAGGTAATGATTCTTCCTCTACTATTTGTTTTTAGTGTTGCATATTAAGAAGAAAGTACTTGTGGTAGTAAATAATGCTATTAGAGTCATTGCATGCAAGAAATGTGGGTTGGGTATGAAGGTTTTGGCTAAAGAGATATTATGAGCATGTTGTAGCCTACAAACTACTTTAGAATTGTTAAGTGTAGTATTATAACTTATAGGGCAGAATTTTACACACCCAAGATTAGGTGTGTAAACCCCTTTGTGTTGGTTTGGATGTTGGGCCTTAATGAGGCGTTTGAGTGTTGAAAATCGGCCTTTGAAAAGGTGGCAAAGTGAGTAGAAACAAAGGAAATGCTGCCCAATTTTTCTTAGGAATTGGTAACTTGAATTTGGAATTTCTACATTGAAATTAGAGGTTAATAAACGTACTATGGTTATTATAGGTTGACATATTACTTGCGGTAGTTGGACTTAGCAAGTGGATTGACCGAAGAGGTATGTAGAGCTTTCCTATCTCTTGAGCATGAATAGTTGTATCTATGTAGTACGGTATACGTACAAGAGTTGATAATCTACATTTGTTTTAAAGTATATGATACTTGTTTCATTTCAAAAGTATAAGTCCCTTGAATTTAGGGAAAATGTATTTGACGAAGGAATAACGCTAATATAATGACTTTATGGGAAGTTAGTTATATTAGTTTTGAAAGGTTCACAAAGAATGATTTACTCTAATTAAAACAAGTACGGGTAAAGGATTTGAAACTATGGAAGGTGGATTAATTTTTAGGCATTGGTTGCCTAAGGTTTTAAAGGAAATGAAGTCACTTGATTTAGAAGCCTATTATATTTCTAAAAGGAAATGTGACTTGTTTTGAAAAGAAATTGTAACTTGATACTATGGTGATTAAGTATCTTGGAATCTTTGTATAAAAAGAGTTTTTCTTAAAAAGTTAGAAGTACATGGTACTTGGGTTGAATTCCCGGATTTTCTATTAAAAGACATGTTAGTGCCTTAGAATACTAAAATGAGAGGATATATTAATAATGTTAATAAGAAGTTAGGGGATTTCTTAACTTGCTTATGTTATGATAAGCCGGTAGTGCTTATGTATGATATGATAGGCCGGTAGTGCTTATGTATGATATGATAGGCCGGTAGTGCTTATGTTGTGATATGATAGGCCGGTAGTGCTTATGTTGTGATATGATAGGCCGGTAGTGCTTATGTTATGTATGATAAATAGGATGAGCTATGTTATATATTTGTATTATTACTGGGTAAACCGGGTTATTATCTATGCCACGGTTGCTACCCGTAGGCGAGTGCGTGACTTGCACTCACGCGGATCGGACGCGTGATCCACGCGGGTGAAATAGTCCCACGCGAGTCTGGCGATGGTACTCATGCGGATCCACAGGATCCATGCGGGTGAAATAGTCACGCGGGTGAAATAGTCCCACGACGGCGGATGACCTCATGCGGGTCCACGGGACCCGTGCGGGTGAAATAGTTCCGCGAGTAGGATTGCTTAATGATACTACGGCGAGGTACCCTGTTTTGATCGTGAGCCTCCTATTTTTATGCTATAAGATTTATACTTGTTACTCATTGTTAGTAAGGCACGGTCTGAGAAATTGATTTTATCTATGACTCAAGCTTATTTTGACTTATGATATTACTCTGAGATTTTACGGTTTTACATACTTGTACGTTGTGTCGACCCCTTCTGGGCCGTGCGTTCATCCGCAGGTAAGAAATCAGTGGCGATCCTCATTCCTGGATCTTTTACTCGATTGTCGAAGCTCCATTCCTCGGAAGCTTGTTTTGTTGGTACGGATATTCCCTGATGCTATAGGTATTTTGTACATTCAGGGGCATGGCGGGGCCCTGTCCCGCCATAGTTGTTATCTTTAGAGGTCTGTGGTCACATATATGTTTTGGGCTATAAGAACCAGTTGTACTACTATACTTTGTTTATGTATGTTTTATGGTAGGCAGCCTTATCGGCTGGCAGTGATAGTTACCCTTTTTATAAGTTATGTGTTATGTATGTTCATTTCTTATTCTCGACATATACGGCGGTACCGGTAAGGTACGATCGCGACCCGGGGTTGGGTCGTGACATTGGTAACTTTACACTTAGAATATTCTACGTTTGAAGCTAGAGGTTAATAGACGTATTGTGGCCATTATAGGTTGAAGTACTACGTATAGCGTATTCTACTTAAAAGATGGAATAGCTATCAAAGTTAAGGTACTTTGGAGCATTTTGCTACTTGTCGATAATCGTCGCGAGGTATGTGAACCTCTTCCTTCTTTTGACATGATTCTATGTATGGAATATACATGTGGTATTATTTCATGATTCCTTCTACTCTTAGAAGTTAAGATGTATGTATGTTGATTTACTCTATGTAAAAGTTACGTCTAAGTTATCCTAAGTTCTTACCAAGTCTTATGGGGGATGTTGGTAAGAGTCGTTAGAAAGTATTTGGAGTCAAGTTGACTTTGCTAAGTTACTGCACGAATGAGAATAAGTATCGAACAAGCCATTGCAGCGTTAATAAAAGAAAATGTATCGGCAATCAATTAAATTAAAATGAGTAGAATTCTCCATCTGCATAGAAGCTAAGATAAGACAAAATTGTATTAAATTTTCTAGATCATGGCTGCTTTAATAAGATCGTTATAAACTAGTATAACCTATTCACAACGCATAAAATTATATGTTACTTAATTTAAAGAGTTTACGTATGAAGTTTTAAGACTATGAACCTTAAATTCTTAAAAGGTTAGAGACTTTATTTTTCAAGTTATGAGACTTGATTCTTAAAGGAAGAAATGACTTGATTTAAAAGTATAGAATACTTGATTTGGAAAGTATTGATTTCTTGACATTCTAAAGATAAGAGACTTGTTTTCTAAGTAAGAAACTTGATTTCTAAAGATAAGAGACTTGAAGTATTTTGAAAGTTATGTAACTTGATTTGAAAGTATAAGTCTCTTGGTTATAAAAAGAATAAATTTGTCTAAGACATAAAGAGTTATAACGGCTTTATGAGAAGTTGGTTATAACAACTTTATGAAAGGCTAAAAGAATGGTTTACTCTAGTGAAGTAAATAAAGAAAAATGACTTGAAAGGAAGAAAGACAAATTGATTTGAAGGCATCAATTGCTTAAAGTTTTAAAGTAAAAAGTCACTTGATTTAGAAGTCTTTAAATGTAGTTCTAAAAGGTATTGTGACTTATTTTGAAAAGTAGATATGACTTGATACTACGGTTATTAGTATCTTGGAAGTTTTATATGAAAATGAGTCATTTTAAAAGAATAGAAGTACGTAGTACTTTGGGTTAAATTCCCGGATTTTATAATGACATCTTAGTGCTTTAAGTAAACTAAAATGAGAGTGTATATGAATAAGGCTAATAAGAAGTTAGGGGATTTCTTAACTTGCTTATGATAATTGTGATAAGCCGGTGGTGCTTATGTTATGTATGATAAACCGGTAGTGCTTATGTTATGTATGATAAACCGGTAGTGCTTATGTTATGTATGATATGCTGGTAGTGCTTATGTTATGTATGATAGCCGGTTGTGCTAGTGATATGTTATTCATTACGGGGTCATTCCCCGGGTAGTGCTTATGTTATGTATGATAGCCGGTTGTGCTAGTGATATGTTATTCATTACGGGGTCATTCCCCGAGTTTGTGGCATTTGCATATTCCGTGGATTTGCTACCCATGATGAGAGGAATACCTCATGCGAGTCCGTAGGGCTTATGCAGGTGAAATAGTCCTATGCGGGGCGGACCAGTCCTATGCGAGGAGATTACCTCATGCGGGTCTATACGACCTATGCGGGTCTATACGACCTATGCGGGCAGATACAGTCTATGCGAGGAAATTACCTCATGCGGGTCTATACGGCCTATGCGGGTGAAATAGTCCAGGAGTAGGATTTCCAAATGATACTATGGGCAGGTGGCCCTAAGTTGATCATAAGCTTCCTATTTTTATGCAGTATACCTTTATGGGCAGACTTATGTGACTTTATCGCGTCCCTGATTGGGCCGGACAGTATACCTTTATGGGCAGACTTATGTGACATTATCGCGTCCCAGATTGGGCCGGGCAGTATACCTTTATGGGCAGACTTATGTGACTTTATCGCGTCCCAGAATGGGCCGGGCAGTATACCTTCATATGAAAGCTTTTGTATGACTTCACCGTGTCCCGCAAATGGGTCGGGTTACGTTATTACGTATGAATACTCAAAGTGAACTCCAAAATAAGGCGTCCTTCCATAAAGGGCCGGATTATGTTATGCAAGGTAAGTAAGTTATATGGTAATGAACTTGATAATTTTTCTTAAGTATGTACGTAAGAATTTGACTATAACTCTTATTGAAAAATGGGAAAAGATAATAAGGTGCGATTAAGTTCACGAGATTGTAATGACACAGTAGGATCTGGTATTTATTTTGTTTATATACTTGCCCCTGTCATTCTTTTGTACAATTATGATTTGTTTACTGTACCTTATTTTCGTTTCATATTCGGTACCTGTTGTACTGACCCCCTTCGGGGGGTTGCGTTCATGTCCGCAGGTTTAGGTACACAGTTGTGGATCCGCGTCTTAGGATCCTGGTTCAGCATTTTGAGATGGCTCCAATGATCCGGAGCTTGTCATAATGGCTATGTATATTCAGAGGTACGGCGGGGCCTTGTCCCGTCATAATATTGGTCCAAAATCTTAGAGGTCTGTAGTCGTATCTTGTGGATTGGGTTGTGTAAAGAAAAAAAAAGGATGTAACTGCTTTTGGCTATATATGTGTATATATGTCAAGGGAGGTAGCCTTATCGGCTAACCTGTTGTTTATGTCTTGTTGAATTATTTTATAAGTTTGATGTATGTTCCGCTGATTATCTCTGATGTATACATGTAAGGGTGCCCAGGTAGGGCACCAGTCGCGGCCCGGGGTCGAGTCGTGACAAGTTGTCACTTGCCTCTGGGAAGGTTGATGCTCGAAAAACATTGAAAATCATCTCTTCTTCTTCCACACGAAGTCTCAACTCACCTTTTCGAACATCAATGAGTGCACATCCTGGCGGGAAGGGTCCGCGAGATAATGGGGATCATGTCATTATCTCTCATGTCTAAGATGATGAAATCAGCGGGAAAAATGAACTTGTCCACCTTAACCAACACATCCTCGATGACTCCTCTATGGTGGACGATGGAGCGGTCAGCTAGCTGCAAAGTGATGTTTGTAGGTCTGGCTTCTCCCATTCCGAGTTTGCAAAACACCAGATAGGGCATCAAATTTATACTTGCCCCCAGATCACACAACGCCTTCTGACACTCAAACTTTTCTATAGTGCATGAGATGGTGAAACTCCCCGGATCTTTCAACTTCTGAGGTAGCTTTCTCTGTAGCATGGAACTGCATTTTTCAGTCAACACCACTGTTTCGTAGTCATCTATCCTCCTCTTTTTGCTGAGAATCTCCTTCATGAACTTTACATAACTCGGCATCTGCTCTAGTGCCTCAGCAAACGGGATGTTGAGTTGCAATTGTTTGAGAACTTCCAGGAATTTAGAGAACTGTTTGTCAAGAGAACTTCTTTTTAGCCTCTGGGGGTACGGTATCTTCACCTGGGGTGCGTCCACAACTGCTCCCAAAATCATTGTACCTTTTGAGCCATAGGCGCCACGGCCCTGAGATTCGGTGCCGGGGCACCCAAACTTCTGCAATGTCTCAGGATTATCGGCGTTGTGGCGCTGCTCAGTAGCGCCGTGGCGCTGCAACTTCTGCGAGAAGTCTAGGCCCTTCTTTTCTGGACACGGTGGTGGTGAGTTTGCTTCCATTGGTTCGCCATTTCTCAGGACAATCGCATGACATTGCTCTTTTGTATTCTCTCCAATATGTTCAGGGTGATTCCCTTGTATTCTGTTGCTTAGCATGCCCGCGAGTTGTCCTATTTACGTTTCCAAATTCTTTAGGGACACTCTCGTCTCATCCATGAACTGAGTTTGGTGCCTAGTTAGCCTGAGTATGGCTGCTCGTAGCCCATCCTGCTCTTCCTGTGGGTCATGGGGATTACATTGCTGTTGATAGTTCTGTAACCCTTGATAGTGGTAATCCATGTTTGCAGGTCCCTGAGATAAATCAAAACCAACAAACGGATCACGGCGCACGGTTTCACCAATACAAAAAAAAAACCAAATTAGAAATTAAGAATAGAAAAATTGATATTGAACTACGCCAATCCCCGGCAACGGCGCCAAAAACTTGATGCGCGACTTATACACACGCTAAACGCAAGTGCACGTATCGTGACAACTAATATAGTCTAGAAGACCGAGTTATCATCTTCAGGAATTATTGTCCAATTACCAACCTCTATTCTGTAGTATCTATTTGGTAACTGATCGGTGTATTTTATATACATTTTTTGAGTCGTTTTTAGTTAGTCTTTTGTCCCTTTTTGTACAAATAAGTGTCGTATTAGGATATATTTTCTTTCTTTTGAGTCAAGTTGGTTAAAATGGCCCAATGGCGGAAAAGGAGCTAAAAGAGGGCAAAATTGGAGGTTCCAGAGCTTAAAAGACGAGAAAGTGGCGAACGGGGCAGAAACACATACCAACGCCGCGACGCCTACTGCAGACAGGTCCAGGGCCGCGGCGCCCAATATCCAGAAGGCCGCAGAAGTTGCAGCGCCGCGGCTCCTCTAGACGGTAGAGTGCAGGGCCGCGACGCCAAATCATCCGAAACATCGCAGAAGTTTCGGCGCCGATAGCAGGGCCGCGACGCCGACGCGGAAAAATCAGGTTTAATGACGATTTTCTGGGCCAGGCCTGAAGGGAAAAGTTAGAGGCGGTTTTGAGCCTATAAAAGGAGAACCCTAGGCAGTTTTTAAGCGTTCCCTTTCTTGCACAACACAAGGCTTCTTGGATTGAAGATTGGAGACCATAATTTAGTAACTTTCTTTTCTTTTCTTTTCTTTATTTCAGTTTTTATGATGAACATTGAATTAGTTCTTGTCATGTCAATGGCTAGGAACTAATTCCATTATAGGGCTTTTCATGTTAAATCAGTAGAAACTTATGTTATGAATTGATGCATGATTATGGTTATTCTTCTTCTTGTTGAGATTTATCCAATAATTGTTTTGAATGCTTGGTAATTAATTGATCACTAATTATCATTATTTATATGATTTCTAATCAAACTTCGAAAGGAGGAGGTTGTGAATATGCTGGAAGTTGGGTAGACATATTTTGGATTGGGGATGAAAATACATCAATTACTTGTGTAGCGTTAACGAGAGGTCTAAACACCTAATTTTACGCATGGCGCGTGACGGTTAACTAGGTTTTTGGTCTTAATCCTCCTATAGAGTCATCTTTATCACCGAAAGGTAGAAAGGAGCAATACTGGGGTTGAATGTTTATATAGCCTTAACGGGAGTATAAAACGATTTAGTAAATCTGCTAGCTCCAAAAGAAGAAGAACCATAATTCATTGCATTAATAAGTGACATAAGCGGATAGTTGAGGAGACTTGGAAGCCCTATTCCCATCACTACTGAAGTAAACACATTAGTTAAATTAGTATTTATAATTGTTAGTTATAAACAACAAAATCAAATATCGGTTACCAAATAGATACCAAAAGACAGATAATTGGTACTTGAACACTAATCCTTGTGGACGATATTCGGTCTTACCAAGACTATATTACTTGTCACGATAACGTGCACTTGCGTTAAAGTGTGTGCATCTTTTCGCGCATCAAGTTTTTGGCGCCGTTGCCGGGGATTAGACATAGTTCAATATCAGTTTTATCTATTTTTAATTTCTAATTTGGTTTTTAATTTTTATTTTTATTTTATTTTTACGTTTTTTTTATTTTTTTCGGTAAAAATCAGGGTGCCGTGATCTGTTTGTATGTTTTTGACCTGTTTCAGGAAATCAGTTTATGCGAAGGAGAAGAGGGGCAGACACTCTTGTTCCCTTCAATCCAGAGATTGAGAAAACCTGTAAACAAAACAGAAAGAACCAGCGGACTGTAGCCTTAGTTGAGATGGACGGCGTCCAAAACAACAATGTGATGAGAGAAGGGTTAGGTGAAAATCAACCTAACCAAGGAATGCCTCGGCGAGTACCTATGGACGTCGAGGAAAGAGTTCAAGTCCAGGCAGAAAGAAGCTTGGGAGACTACGTACGCTGAGGTGAGCGAACGCAGAGCGTGTATTAGGCTCCCAACAATAGGAGCGAATAACTTTGAGATCAAACCGGCGATTCTAGGCATGGTGCAGAACACAATGCAATTTGGAGGACTGCCATCAGAGGATCCACATATGCACATAGCTAATTTCTTGGAGCTATGTGCAACTTTCAGATATAACGGCGTTCGATGATTTGTCAGATTGAGGCTCTTTCCCTTCTCACTCAGGGATAGAGCAAAAGTATGGTTGAATTCCCTGCCAGCTGATTCGATTTTTACATGGCAAGAGCTGACACAGAAATTTTTGGCCAAATTCTTTCCCCCGTGCAAAGCAGCAAAATTGAGAGGGGAGTTGAATAACTTCTACCAAGCAGATGGAGAGTCATTATACGAAGCATGGGAGAGGTTCAAAGATTTGCAGAGAAAGTGCCCACACCACTGTATTGAATTGTGGAACTTGGTCCACATCTTCTATAACAGCCGTGGCGAACAACGAACAATTATAGATCTGTGGCGGGTGGGGCATTTATGAGGAAAACAGCCCACGAAGCTCACGAATTATTAGAAGATATGGCCACCAACAACCATGTCACAGAAGATAGACCAATGAGTGGGAGGAGAACAGTGGGAGTCCACGAAATAGATGGCATTCTTGCGCCTTGAACGCCCAAGTGGCCTGTTGGCCAAGCAGTGCGGCAAACACACAATATCAGTAAATGCAGTGCAGATGCCTAAGAACTGTGAAATATGTGGTGGCCTACAAACATTCGATAGGTGTCCTTCAGTTGATCCTAATAATGTGCCAATCGAGCAGGCAGAGTGTCAGGCCGTGGGTAATTATCAGAGGCCACAGAACAACCCATACTCCAACACATATAATCCAGGGTGGAGGAATCACCCAAATTTCTCATGGAGAGGAGACTGCGGCAGAATAAATATAGGGGCGATGCAAAACCAGAACCAAAATCAGCGACCGCTTTACTCAGGCCTCACCTTCTCAACAATTTAATACACCTGTCCATCCAGAAAAGCCAGACGAGCTGAGAGCAGCTTTGTTGGCACTCACCAACGCCCAGACCCAGTTCGTGACAGAAGCTAGATCCTCGTTCAGGAACTTTGAAACACAAGTGGGTCAGCTAGCAAAACAATCGAACAGCAGGCAACAAGGTACACTGCCAAGCAACACAGAGATGAATCCGAAAGAACAATGTCGCAAGATCTGATTGAGAAGTGGTAAACAGTTGGAGCGGCGATCTCGGCCCGATAGTTGAACAACGCGAGAGATGGAGAAAGAGAAGGTGGTTGAAGCTCGCCAAAGAGTAGAAAACTCGGAGAAGGAGTATACGAGAAGATCTCATTCCCACAGATTGCAGCGGAAGCGGTTGATAAACAATTCTCCAAATTTTTGAAGACATTGAAAGCTGCATATCAACATACCTTTATAGGCGTTGGAGCAGATGCCCTCTATTTCAAATTCATGAAGGAGATCTTGGGAAGAAGAAGAAAGCGGCAGTATGAGATGGTAGCAGCGGATGAGTGCAGTGCTATCTTGCAGAAGAAGTTGCCCCCTAAACTAAAAGATCCAGGGAGCTTTACACTACCTTGCACAGTTGGCAGGGTGACATGCAACAGGGCTCTTTGTGATTTAGGGGCAAGCATAAATTTGATGCCTTTATCTGTATTTAAACGGTTGGAGTTGGGTGAGGCCAAACCAACCACGGTGATCCTGCAGCTGGCCGATAGGACAGTGGTTCATCCAAAAGGGAAGATTGAGGGCGTGATTGTTAAAGTATGAAAATTCTTTTTTCCTGCGGACTTCCTCATTCTTGACATGGAAGAGGATACAGAAATCCCTATCATATTGGGGAGACCATTCCTGGCGACAGGGAGAGCATTGATCGATGTAGAAAGAGGAGAGCTGACATTGAGGGTGGAGAAGGAAGAAATGGTGTTTAAAGTATTTAAACACATCATTGAGCCACCAACCATGAGCAGGTGCTTTGCAACCAGCACCATCAAACCCCCATGTGAGCCAATACAAGCCAAATCAAGGGAGATGAGCCCACAAAAGCAGGTATGTGATGCCGAACCTCCACAAAAGCAGGTATGTGTTCCTGAACCTTCCCTTGAAGATAATTCTAAGAAGAGAAGAAGAAAAAGAAACCGAAAACGAAAAATGTGGAGAAAATAGATTGGTTGTGGGGTTAATCCACCCCACACTTATTGAGTTAAGGAACTTGCGTCCGGCTAAAAGACGTTAAAGACAGCGCTACTTGGGAGGCAACCCAAGGTATTTTGATTTATTTTACGTTAATATAGTAGTTTTTATTAAGAACGGTCTAACGGAGGTAGTGTTTGTGTTGTGATTGACAGGTATAGGCCAATAAATTGAAGGGCGAAAAACTGAAGAACAACAGGAATTTCCAGAAAAACGGGTAAGCGCGGCTGAGAGCAACGCGGCGCGAAAAAGCGAAAGGTCTTTGAAGATTAAGCGCGGCCAGGAGCAGGGATGCGGCGCCAAAAACCCAGAAAAATTGCCAAGTCTAGGCGCCGCGGCGCAGAAATTCCCGAAGTAGTGCAGAAAATTGGGCGCATGACGCCAATCTGAACGCGGCCGGCGGAAATCCAGAAAGTAATAAAACGCCCAAAAATCCAATTTCCCCAATTTCAAACCAAAACCTAACCTTTCTTCTCCAACAAAACCCACGAAAATTCAAACCTCACCCACAAATCTTCCATAAATCAAACCCAAACACAACCAAAAACTCTTAAAGTCCTTAAACCCTTAACCATTTCAACCAACAAAACCTCATCAAAGTGCCTCAAATCACCATTAGAAGCAAGAAAACCTTGAAGAACACCGTCAAAAAGGTAATCTTCATCTTTTCTTGAAAGCTTTCAGTAGTCAAAGGAGGTAGTAGTTTGGAGAAGTGTTGCATTGTTGAAGTAGTTGGGGTGCTGAAAAATTGGTTGTGAAGTTTAGAGGAGGAGTATACAAGGAGGGTGTGGGTATTGTGTAGTACAGGAATTGGAGTTTGGGGGTGTTAGTGTTGTAGCTGCTAATTGTTGATTGTGTTGGGGAACATTTGTAAGCTGCAAAAAGTAATTTAACCATGTCCGTCAGAAAGAGAAGAGCCTCCACATCCACCTCAGCCCCGCAATACGATGATACTAGGTTCGTGAGCCACCAAGCTTATGAAAGATACAAAAAGCTTAGTACCATACACTTAATCCCTGAAAGGGGAATGGACTATCAGAGGGAGTCACTTGGGGAGGATGATGTCTATGAGCCCATTCGGGCAATGATTGAGATGATGGGGTGGAGGAGATTTGTAAACCCGGAAAAGATAGCACCAATGAACACAGCGATGGTGCGTAAATTCTATGCTAACTTTCCGGAGAGGGTGAAAAATAAATGTTTTGTAAGGGGAAGATATATGCCTGTGACGGCAGGAGTGATAAATATGTCTCTAAAAACAACAGATGTTGAAGAAAGGGGTGACGACCGAAGCTACTTCAGACCATGGTCGAGAAGCACCACCAGCATCAACTGGGACGCCGTCGCAGACATAGTGAGCTACCCTGGGGCTGCATTTGATATTGCCAGAAATGGGGCAAGAGGACTGAGCAGATGTCAGTTCAACAAAGCATCCAAGGGTTGGTTGTATTTCGTCAGTGCCCGTTTGATCCCATCAACGCACTTCACCAGAGTGCCAGAAGATAGGATTAAATTGATATATGGAATCATGACGGGGAAAACGATTGATGTGGGGAAAGAGATAGTGCAATTTGAAGTGAAGAAAAGAGGGGAAAGATAGATTTGAAGTGAAGAAAAGAATCAAAAGAAAAGGGAAACACTGAAAAGCTAAAGAGCTTATGGTACACAAAAATGAGCCTAAATGCCTATTTTTACCTACCCATACCTAAGCCTACATTACAACCCTTAAAAGTCCTGAAGATCTCTTAGATGCATAGCCATGATTAGTGGAGAATAGCAAGTAAACATGCCATAGAAATTTTGAAATTAACATGCATGATTCAGTATGTGACTTCCATTAAGCATGATAAAGATGAGTTTGCGAAATATCTAGCTTAATGTGTTTAGTGTGCTAAAATTTCATGCTATATGTTCCTGCATATTAGTTTGCCAATCTTCATGTTTTTCTAAGTAACGTCAATGCAACAAAAGTGATCAATGTCATTGAGTCTGTTTATTTTCATTTTTCTTGAGTCTTTATTTCTTTCTTTTTATCTTTGCTCGAGGGAGAGCAAAGGTTAAGTTTGGGGGTATTTGATCGGTGTATTTTATATACACTTTTTGAGTCGTTTTTAGTTAGTCTTTTGTCCCCTTTTGTACAAATAAGTGTCGTATTAGGATAGATTTTCTTTCTTTTGAGTCAAGTTGGTTAAAATGGCCCAATGGTGGAAAAGGATCTAAAAGAGGGCAAAAATGGAGGTTCCAAAGCTTAAAAGATGAGAAAGTGGCGAACGGGGCAGAAACACATACCAGCGCGGCCATACTGCAGATGTGTCCGGGCCGCGGCGCCTAATATCCGTGGCGCAGAGTTGCAGCGCCGCGGCACCTCTAGACAGCAGAGTGCAGGGCCGCGACGCCAAATCATCCGAAACATCGCAGAAGTTTCGGCGCCGAGCGGCGCGCAGCGCCGACGCGAAAAAATCGAGTTTAATGACGATTTTACGGGCGGGCTGAAGGGAAAAGTTAGAGGCGGTTTTGAGCCTATAAAAGGAGAACCCTAGGCAGTTTTTAAGGGTTCCATTTCTTGCACAACACAAGGCTTCTTGGATTGAAGATTGGAGACCATAATTTAGTAACTTTCTTTTCTTTTCTTTTCTTTATTTCAGTTTTTATGATGAACATTGAATTAGTTCTTGTCATGTCAATGGCTAGGAACTAATTCCATTATAGGGATTTCCATGTTAAATCACTAGAAACTTATGTTATGAATTGATGCATGGTTATGGTTATTCTTCTTCTTGTTGAGATTTATCCAATAATTGCTTTGAATGCTTGGTAATTAATTGATCACTAATTATCATTATTTATATGATTTCTAATCAAACTTCGAAATGAGGAGGTTGTGAATATGCTGGAAGTTGGGTAGACATATTTTGGATTGGGGATGAAAATACCTCAATTACTTGTGTAGCGTTAACGAGATGTCTAAACACCTAATTTTACGCATGGAGCGTGACAGTTAACTAGGTTTTTGGTCTTAATCCTCCTATAGAGTCATCCTTATCACCGAAAGGTAGAAAGGAGCAATACTGAGGTTGAGTGTTTATATAGCCTTAACGGGAGTATAGAACGATTTAGTAAATCTGCTAGCTCCAAAAGAAGAAGAACCATAATTCATTGCATTAATAAGTGACATAAGCGGATAGTTGAGGAGACTTGGAAGCCCTATTCCCATCACTACTGAAGTAAACACATTAGTTAAATTAGTATTTATAATTGTTAGTTATAAACAACAAAATCAAATATCGGTTACCAAATAGATACCAAAAGACAGATAATTGGTACTTAAACACTAATCCTTGTGGACGATATTCGGTCTTACCAAGACTATATTACTTGTCACGATAACGTACACTTGCGTTAAAGTGTGTGCATCTTTTCGCGCATCAGTAACCGATAATTTGATGATTTGTTTATAGCTATGATTATAGATGCTAACTAAATTACTTTACTTTACTTCAGATATGGTGGAAATAGGGCTTCCAAATCTCCTCGACTATCCGCTCACTTTACTCGTTAATGCAAATAATTAAGGTTCTTCTTCTATGTTGAGATAGCAGGTTAACTAAGCCATTTTATACTCCTGTTAAGGTAATATAAACACTCAACCCCAATGTAGAATTCTTTTATCTTTCGATGACAAGATTGACTACAAAGGAGGATTAAGAGCAATAACCTATCAAGCTACACAAGTATCAGGGTACTTTCATCCACGATTTAAACCTATGTTTATTCAACTATAGCATAGTCACAATCTCTCCTTTCGGCTTTCGATTAGAAATCATATAAGTGATGATAATTAGAGATCAATTAATTACCAAGTAATCAAAACAATTATTGAATAAATCTCAACAATAATAATAAGAAACCAAAATCTTGCATTAATTCATAAAACGAGGTTCAAGGGATTCGACATGGAAAACCCTAAATTAAGTTAGTTCCTAGCCATAGACATGTCAAGAACTAAAATAGTATCCAACTGTTCGGTGTATTTTATATACACTTTTTGAGTCGTTTTTAGTGAGTCTTTTGTCCATTTTTGTACAAATACGTGTCGTCTTAGGATAGATTTTCTTTCTTTTGAGTCAAATTGGTTAAAGTGACTCATTGGCGGAAAAGGAACAAAAAGAGGGCAAAAACGGAGGTTCCAGAGCTCGAAATGCGAGAAAGTGGCGAACCAGCTCGAGACACGAGGCAGCCGCGCCTCCAGCCAGCAGGGCCAGGCGCCACGGCCAAGATTGTAAGAGTGCAGAATTCAGCGCGCCGACGCGGGAAAAATCAGGTTTTTGAATGAATAATAGGCCAGGACTGAGGGAAAACCTGAATGACGGTTTGGAGGCTATAAAAAGAGAAACCTAGAGCAGTTTTAAGGTTTCCCTTTCTTGCCAATTCACAACACTTCTTGGAGTCCAAGATTGGAGGCTTTTCTTTAGTAATTTCTTGTTCTTTCTTTACTTTATTTTCAGTTTATGTTGGATATTGAATTAGTTCTTGTCATGTCTATGGCTAGGAACTAATTATAATATAGGTCTTTCCATGTCAATTCACTTGAACCTTATATTTATGAATTAATGCATGTTTGTGGTTTTTCTTCTTATTGTTGAAATTTATCCAATATATGTTTTGATTGCTTGGTAATTACTTGATCATTAATTATCATAACTTATATGATTTTTAACCGAAATCCGAAAGGGGAGGTTGTGAATATGTTGTAGTTGGGTAGACATAGGTTGAATCGTGGATGGAAATACCCCGATTACTTGTGTAGCATTAATAAGGTTTTTGTTCTTAATCCTCCTCTAGAGTTAACCTTATCACCGAAAGGTAGAAAGGTGCTCAGAGTCGACAGAAGTCGTATGGAGATCATCGGCGTCGACACTTGGAGTTTAAGGTAGATGATTGGGTCTTCCTGAAGGTATCACCCATGAAGGGCGTGATGAGGTTTGGAAAGAAAGGGAAACTCAGCCCAAGGTACATTGGGCCTTATCAGATTGTCCGTAGGGTAGGCAAGGTTGCCTATGAGTTGGATCTGTCGTCCGATCTGGAGGCAGTGCATCCAGTTTTTCATGTATCTATGTTGCGGAAATGCATTGGAGATCCATCTAAAGTGCACCCGAATTGTGATGTCCATGTGACAGAGGGGTTATCGTATGAGGAGAGTCCCATAACGATACTCGATCGTCAGGTTAGGCGACTTCGGACAAAGGATGTGGCTTCCGTCAAGGTCTTATGGCGGAACGAGAACAGGGAAGAGATGACGTGGGAAGCAGAGGAAGACATGATGAAGAAGTATCCTCACTTATTCCCTATACCTCCAGGTAACCCATTTTCCTGCTTGTTAGTTTTAATTTGGCAATTATGCTTAAGTATTGATGTGGCATGTGGAGCGTCTTTAATTGCAAAAAGAATAGTTAAGATGGTCTATGTTGGGAGTGTGATTTGAGTAAGCCTAGAAGGAACATTCGGGACAAATGTTTCTAAGGGGGGAGAATGTTATACCCCATAGTTCTGGCCATACGTGTGAGAGCGTACGAAAGGGATTAAGACTTAAATTTTAGAAGGATAGGTTGACAGATTGTTTCGGACGGGTTTTTGGTCAACTTTGAGGCTGGTTATGACCCATTACATTGAGAGATCCTAGCTGTTTTCAAAGGCCGAGAACGTAGTTCGTTGAGTCTAGTTTCCAACGCAACCAACCGTTCATCGATAGGACATCGGAGTAGGAAGTTATGGGAGTTACAAGTTCGTCGTGATCGGACAGAAAGTGTTTGGTCCAGAGCTGCGCGGCGCCAGATGATCTGAGTGTTCGATGAAGTTGCAGCGCCGGAAATTTCTGGGAGTCGGCAGAGGTTTCAACGCCGCGGCGGGTTTTGCAAAGTTGAGTGGAAAATTCTGAACTGTTTTGTTTTAAAAAAAGGCCATGAGAGGGTGACAAGTGTCCCCCCCCCCCCATCTGATTTTGCATGTACTATTTATTGACCAAGTCTTGAAGACTTGGTCATTCTTCAAGTTCTTCTCTCTCTCTAAAGATAAAAGTTCTTCCTTCTCTCTAGAAATTCAAGAGGAAATCAAAGCTTGAGGAAAATCTGAAAAAGTGTGGCAAGAAGGAAGCTTGTTGGCTAACTTGTAAGAGTTATTGTGGTGGTGTTTTTGGAAAGGAGGATAGCAAACTTGTTGGAATAATTTGGCTAAAACTCTAAGGTAACAATTCTTCTCTTGTAGCTAGTTTTTGGTGTTGCATGGGAAGAAGAAAGATCTTGTAGTGGTAATATTGCCCTTAGATACATTGCATGCAAGAAATATGGTTTGGATATGAAAGAGTTGGATAAGAATGATATGTAAGCATGTTATAGCCTAAATACTACCTTAAACTTGTTAAGTTAGTTGTTGTACATTGTGGGGCAGAATTTTACACATCCAAGTTTAGGTGTGTAATCCCCTTTGAAATGTTTGGATTGTTGGGCCTTAAATGTGGCGTTTGGATGTTGAATTCGGCCTTGAAAAAGGTGGCAAAGTATGTAGAAACAAAGGAAATGCTGCCCAATTTTCCATAGAATTTAGTGACTTTGAACTTGGAATATTCTACGTTGAAACTAGAGGTTAATGAACGTATTATGGTCATTATAGGTTGACATACTACGTGCGGTATTTTGGACTTAGCAAGTGGATTGACCGAAGAGGTATGTGGAACCTTCCTATCTCTTGAGCATGAGTAGTTGCACTTGTATAGTACGGTGGACGTACAAGATTTGATACCCTTTGCTTGTTTTAAGTTTATGATACTTGTTTCGTTTTAAAAAGTATAAGTCCCTTGGATATAGGGAAAGATATTTGACTAATGTATAAAGTTAATATAACGACTTTATGGGAAGTTGGTTATATTAGCCTTATGGAAGGTTAGTAAAGAAAGGTTTACACTAAGTAAGATGAGTAAGGACAAATGATTTGAGGTTGTGAAAGGCAAATTGATTTTAAGGCATCAATTGTCTAAAAGTTTTATATGAAAAAAAGTAAATTTTAAAGGAGTAGAAGTATTATGTAGTACTTGGGTTAAATCCCCGATTTTCTTTTATTAAGATATGTTAGTGCCTTCAGTAAACTAAAATGAGAGGGTATATAAGCCAGACTAATAAGAAGTTAGTGGATTTCTTAACTTACTTATGTTTTGTATGATAGCCGGTTGAGCTAGGGTAAGAGTATAATTGAGGGGTAAATCCCCAAGACGTTATACCACCTTCTCCAGGGTAAGAGTATAAATGAGGGGTAAATCCCCAAGACGTTATACCACCTTCTCCAGGGTAAGAGTATAAATGAAGGGTAAATCCCCAAGACGTTATACCACATTCTCCAGGGTAAGAGTATAAATGAGGGGTAAATCTCCAAGACGTTATACCACCTCCTTTAGGGTAAGAGTATAAATGAGGGGTACACCCCCAAGACGTTATACCACCTTCTGTGTATTCCATGGATTTACTACCCATGATGCGAGGAATACCTCATGCGGGTCCACAGGATCCATGCGGGTGAAATAGTCCCAGGAGTAGGATTGCTTAATGATACTACGCGGCGAGGACCTGCTTTGATCACGAGCCACCTATTTTTACGCAAAGAAAGTTTATACTTTACTCATTGTTAGTAAGACACTGTGACAATGTAGTTTGATTTTCATCCACGACTCAACTTATTTTTAAACTTATGATATTATTACGATTTTCCGCTTTACATACTTGGTACATATAGTGCATCGACCCTTCCTCGGGCTGCGCTCACGCCGCAGTGGTGGTAAAGAGCGGTGGATCCTCATTCTTAGGATCTTTGCTCAGTGTCGCAGCCCATTCTCCGAGGCTCGACTTTCGTACACGGTTCTCCCCGGTGTCGTAGATGTTATGTACATTCATGCGGTATGGCGGCCCCGTCCCGCCACGCTTGTTATTCCTGAGTGCAGAGTCACGTTTGTGGTTGTCTTTGAAGAACAAGTTGCACTTTTGATTAAGTTAATCTATGGAAAGCGACTTTATCGGCTTGCGATGATGTTTACTTTATATAGGTTATGAGTTATGTATGTTTCGCTGCTATTCTCTGATGTATACTGACGGGTGCCGGTGAGAGGCACGATCCGCGCCCGGGTCGTCGTGACAAGCCACCCTATCCCGTTCGAGTGACGAAGCAGAATACAGAGGCGTTGCTAATGTTGTAGCTGAGATTTGTTGGCTCTGAAATATACTTTTGGAGCTCCAGTGTCCTTTGAGTCAGACATCCATCGTATATTGTGGTAACATATCTGTCATATATCTTTCTCACAATCCGGTTCAATATCAGAGAACCAAACACATTGAGATGGATATACATTTTGTTCGTGAGAAGGTTGCTCTTGGTCATGTCAGAGTGTTGCATGTGTCTTCTTCATATCAGTACGCAAATATATTTACCAAAGGACTTTTCAGATAATTATTCCTTGTATTCAGATCCAGTCTCAGCGTCCGGCCTCCTCCTGCTCCAACTGAGGAGGTGTATTAGTAAATATTCTCCATATATTCGTCATATATTGTGTAATTATGAATACTATATATTTATGATATATTAGGATCCTGACCAAAACCTGATGAATAAGAGCAAAAACGATAAGTGAGCCCGCTTTCTGAAGGAGTAGCGGCCTGTGTTTTACCGAATTAGGATTCCTCTCTTGTACACACTATATATATTTTATAATAATGAGAATACTCCCCAAAGTAAATTATTACAATCTTACAACTATATATATTGTATATAATAATCTATGAAAGGAGGGAAACATATTTCTTTAATTTCATTTGGGCTAATAGTTTTATTTATTCGACTAATTTAATTATCAACAATAAACTAATTAATCCTTTAGCAAAGATCAAAACACTTTTTGTGTGCAACCCCATATTTAATAATAAACCGGTAGTAAATTTATCATTATCAAATTAGTAATCAAGGTGTCGTCTAGCAACACTTCATAAATAATACCTCTGAATCCATTTGATCTATGTAAATGCCAACATGGTTGTCGTGTGATATCTTCATATTTGTAGTTGAATAGGGTGTCAAGCTCCAAAAAAATTGTACACACATTACACAAACTGTAGTACAAATGTTCACTAAAGCCTAGTTAACAGTAGGAATTTCCACAGATATATGCGGTTTACCCGTATGCGCGCGGTTAGTGTGTGCTTTGTGGCTAGAATCTATAAAATCAGGTGTTAGCATGAATGAGATCAAATTCCACATAATATGTTTTTTATTTCTCACAGATATTTTTCTCATTGCATTTGATTGAGCAAGAGTAAGAACTCTTACACAAATAGATGATGAGATTCTCAATCGATTTGGCCGGATTTCATTTTTTCCCACTATTCAGAACAGTGGAGCTATTGATCAAGCTTATGTAATTGTCAACAGGCAAAGTCATGAACTCATAAAAAATCAAACAGCTGAAGAATGCAATTATATAGCCCTTCGTGACAAAGAATTGACATACTTTGGCTGACTGGGAATACAAATATCTGAAAGAGAAAAAAGAGGTATTTTCTGAAGAAGAAAGTATTTTTCTCTGTATAGTGTTTCAATCTAAAATGTAATATTGAGCCTTAATTATTTAATTGTTCGATGTTTATGAAACTCTTCAAGTATGTGCTTCATTCCGTGATTAATTCTGCAGGGTAATGACAAGCTTTTCCAGAATCCCTGATTAACTCATGATTAAAAAAAGAGCAGTTCGGTGCACTAAGCTATTACTATGCATGGTTCGGGAAGAATTCACGCGCCTATCAGTGTAGTCTTACATCATTGATAAGTAATTATTTTAATTTGCATTAGACATAAACTATAAAATCAGCAAACCATGGCTAATATCTTGGACATTTCTCAATAAATTATTTCAAGTGTTGAATTCTGGACAGAAGAAAAAGGTTTGTAGTATTCCATCATAAGCTACTCTAATTTATCAGTACATAATCCACCAAAATTAGGTTATATGTACCAGGCTCGTTACATCAACATTCCTCCGAGAAATCCTATCCAACTCATCATAATTCATCGGCCACCAGAGAGAAAGGAGTCCGTTACAGATGGACAACGGGAATGTGCATTAACCGAAGAAGATGGATACGACTTGACAAAATCATCAAAACCTCCGTGATAGTCAAACGTTAAGCTAGCTGATGAAACACTGAGTGCTGATAGCTCTGGTAAGGCCACAACACCATCCAAGAACAACAAGATTTGTCGCATGGTTGGCCTAAACGAGGGCTCTGAATGAGAGCACAACAAGCCTAGCTTTAAGACCAACTCCACTTGCCCTGGTACAAAACCAATGCCTATGTTTGGATCAATAGCATCAAGAATATTACCCCTATTCCAGCACGAGAACACCCAATCAACCAAAATAAAATCATCACCGTCTTGTCTTGGCTGTATCGGCCTCCTACCACATGCAACTTCAAGCAAAAAAGCCCCGAAGGAAAATACATCGCTACTAGGTGTTGCCCTTCCTGTTCTAGTATGCTCTGGTGCAAGGTAACCAAGAGTACCAACGACACGAGTAGTTTGAGGATCTGTCCCATGACCATATAGCCTCGCGAGTCCAAAGTCTCCTAGCCTGCCATTTAGTTCACCATCCAACAAGACATTACTGGCCTTAATATCTCTATGAACCACTATGTGGTCACATTCCTCGTGTAGGAAAAATAGTCCCGACGCTACACCTCTAATAACTCTGAATCTTTGGTTCCAATTGAGGGTGAATCTTGGTTGGTCGTGTAAATACTTGTCAAGACTTCCATTAGACATGTATTCATAAATCAATAACAACTCTCCTTTTCGCCTGCAATAGCCCAAAAGTGGTACTACATTCCTGTGTTGCATACGACCTATGCTTACAATCTCCGAAACAAATTCCTTCATCCCTTGTCTTGATTCATGAGATATCTTCTTTACAGCTATCTCAAGTTTGGTAATAGGCATAACTCCTTTATAAACTTTACCAAATCCTCCAGCTCCCAATAGCTCCTTTTCTCTAAATCCCTTAGTGGCTTTGTACAGATCTTTATACTTGAACCTTTGCGGTCTATACTCGCGTTCCCAATCTTCAAGAAGTTCTTCATACTTCTTCCTTCTTACATAATAAACCACCACTGAGGTCGCTACAACAAGTGAAACCAAAGAGATTAACGGCACACCAATCCTTACAAATCTTGATGTCCCTTTGCGCCCAAGACGAGGAAGATTAGGAAGTTGAGAGAGTTCTTGAGCTTTCCCATTTGTCTTGAAGCTCCATCCCAAGATATAATGATGTGTTGGGACTGAACCAGTTGATGATGAAAAACCAACATACATTTTCTGATCAAGAATTGGTGAAAGATCATAATTCAAAACCAAAAGTGGCCTAACTGGTTTTCCCATATGTAGTGGACCTACTGTTACATTAATTTGCTTAGTGCTCCCATCATAATCAACCCAAACTTGCATTGGCTGGCCACTAATTAGAGTCAAGTTATGAAACAAGCCAGTATCATCAAAATAACCTGCTGTATGAGCTGCTACAGACTTCAATCCATTTATATCAATTCCAACATGATTGTTATCGATATCACCAAATTCCTCGCTTATGATTGTATCGAGCTCAACTCCAACAACATGGTTTGATCTCTTCCCATTGTTGGTTGAGTTAAAAAGGCCAAGATAGTGGTTTGCCACAGCCCCCCGGATTCCTCTCTGCGGCGCGATAACAAAAACCAGGCCGTGACCATCCAAAGGTTGATAATCAGACCTTATCGCGAACACAAAGGTTGTGGAGAAAGAAAATGCATTACCATTAGGTGAATTCTTGAAATGAATTGGATTTGGATAGAAAGCATGGCCCTGATCTTGTACTGTAGAATTTGTTAATAGCAAAAGGCCATATGATTTGAGCTCAGCTATGCCATCCAAGCTAAAATTCCCTGCTGATTGGAATCCATTGTAAGTGAATCCATCAATTTCACAAGAAACTGGTGCAAAATCAACTAAGAAGAGAGCCACTAGTATGACAAGATTGAAAAACATTGGCAACGTTCTTGATTGGGAAAATATTGTGACCATATGAAGCTTTGTTTTACTGTTTATACTTTATATGACAAGAAATGTTTTTCTATGCAATCTAATTAATGAGACTTTGTACATTCAGAGCCACAAAATGAGAAAAATAATGAATGCATAAAATGTACTATGCCATAAGAAACGGATTCAGAATTTGAAATCTATGGTGGTTACAACTTCAAGTTAATATATACAAAAATAATTGTTTTACGGTCAAATATTTATTAATGAATTTCTAAACACATATATATATATATATATATATAATTTGGACAGAAATTACTGGATTTCACGTGAACTCGTAATCAAAACGATGCACCCGCCCAGGGCTATGTCCAAGTCTTCTATAGTAATCTAAAAATATTATATGCCAAGTCGTCGTCTCAAGTAAACCAAAAAAAGTCATCTACCAAGTTTGTCCATCATACTCGTACTAAAATTTGGACTTACATGACAGGAAAGGTCTATTTTTCCGACTGCAGGCCCTTTCTTATAATATCATTAGTTTCAATTGTTTAAGCAAATGTAGTAAAAACATCTAAACAATGATATATTGATGATAGGTGTGTTTGATGCCAACCACTCAAAAGATATAGTACAAAATAGGAGTATTAGATACCAATTGATGACCCTTTTTGTAAGGAATCTGCAAGGTACTGAAAATAATAATATCGGCAAGTGGCAAGAATTTAATTTCAATTGCAGTACAGTTTGGTAGTTATAGACTAATGTTTTCCTTTTCTTTTAATTATATTTACTCTGATTATGTTGGAATATGTTATGTTGTATTTGGCATAATAGTATTATATTTAAAAATGGATTTTAAATTTATGTTATGTTTTTTGTTCAAATTTATTTATTTTAGTAATATTTTGAATTGTTGTTATACATCGCATGTCGTTCTATTTTCAATTAGAATTGATAAATTATTATTTTTGTCAAATATCTAAAAATATTATGACATTATATTTTGTAAAATATTAATATTTTTCTTAAACATGTCGTCCATGATATACTTACAAAATGTATGTTTTTATTTTTAATACTTACTTAAATTAAAAGATTATATTGAAAAATATATATTAGTTATTTTTATAATATTAGTTACAAATATATGATTATTAATTAATGTATTTGTAAGAAATAATATATATTTTAAATACCTAATTTAGTATTATTTATAAAGGTACATATTTGTCAAATATTAACTTTTAATTTTAATTTTTAAAATTTAATCAAGTTGTGTAATTACACTTGTGCAACCAAGTAATACACTTGTAATTATATTGTTGTTGGGTCCCTTGGGCTACGGATTTGTAAAAAGTAAGATAAAAATCTCAAAACTACTAACAACAAAAACAAATACTAGATGTTTTCAATGCTGAAATAACATCCGATGCAACATCAGAATAAAATGTAATAAACCTTGTTAGAGTAAATGCAGCGAAAAAGTAAAAGAACACAAGATTTATATTTTCAAGGGTATATATTAATATCCCTTGATGGTCAGTGACCAAAATAATTGTATAAATTATATACAATTACAAATGAATTTCTTTTATAAGATGAAACATAAAAAACTAAAAAGAAATTACAAACAAAATGAAGTCGCAGATGACTTCGCCTAAAGTCACAAATTCTAAAAGATAAAATACAACATCTTCATTACACCCGCTTGAACAATGAGCTTAAGCTAGAATAGAGATAGCGATTGCAATGTGGGACAAGATGTTGTTAAAACAACTTTAGGCTGATAGTTGATCCAGTTTTCTATTGTAAAATCTGAGAGCTCTCTTGAAAGTATTCTCGTTGTAAATCTGGATATGAATGTACTGAAGTTCCCCTCTATTTTATAGTGTGGAACTTCCCTTGAATCCTCACTGCTTGTTGTGGAGGTTGAGCAGAATGTGACAGCAGCATTGACCGATTCATCCTCCTGAAAATTCTCAACTTCTTCCTGAAAATCCTCACGTTGGACTGAGTCTTCTTTTGCTTTTTAACACGCTTTGACTGAGTTTTCCACCACGTTTTAAACACAGCAAACTTGTGAGCTTGCCTGAGTCATTTTTTACTCGCAGTAACTTTTCCTGCTTAGGCCGGAAGAATAGGCAAACTGTTACATAGATGTTGGTTGAAATGTTGTCACAACCTCGCAGACAACATTCTTGTCTGCACAAGAGATGTTGTCCTGAGTAATTTCAGATGATGCCACAACATCCTTCCAACATCAACAATTATAATTATCTTATGACAAACAAATAGGTCTTCGTAATTACTACCCGTAATTACAACAATATTACCGGGTGGCTTTCCAAACAGACCCTTCGTCCATAATTCTGATGGAAAAGTACACTTCAAGTCTAATTCTAACCCTTCTCTGTTTAGATTCAAATACTCAATCGTATATAACTATATATATTAATTATTGGTGCAGATTTGCAGTAAATAAGTCAATAAAACGGTGGATTATCGGCAACAAATCAACAACAAAGAATGACTGCATCAAGTTCAAATACAATGAAGTCTAGGCCATTATAAATATTATTGGCAACAGCAGCGTCTTAATTGAAGGATGCATCATTTGCAGAAGCTTAGTAGGCGTTTAGCCATAGAAACAAAATATTTCTTCACTTTATTTAAAAAAATTAAGGTGGAATTGAAGAATAAATTGTGTTTGTTATAGTTTTCGCAAATAATATTTGAGAGTTTGAATGTACGTTCAATAAACATGAAATATGATTTACCACCACCATTTTAAAAAAAACTAGCAAAATCACCCTATATAGAAAACAACAATTTTTAAATATCTACATAGATGTAAATATTGTTATTCTCTCATAAACACAACCAAGATAGCTAGAATGTTCATAATTAAACATTGGAATTAGATTAACATAGTTCATTTTTATTGGGAAAAATCACATAGAATAGACGGAATTTCAAAAACAATGTCTTATAATGTCGTCGTTCTCATCGGCGCCTAGGATTCCGGTGACCACTTCTCTCCTCTGCAATTCAGCTTTATTTTCCTCTTCTTATAAATCATTTGAACCCTAAAATGAAGAGGACGGAGATAAAAAGTTCCATTGATGAAGTAAGGAAAAGGGAGTATTTTAATGATAAAGAAAAAGAGAGAAAATATTTAATGATAAAATATATAGGTAGAGTGTCAACTACTCATTTGGTTATGTATGTCAGTTGTATTTATTTCACTTTTATAAAGTTTAGAAGTAAAATGTGTCGGTGAATGATATTGTGTTGTTATCATATCCATATTTATATACAAAAGTATGAAATTGACCCTATAATGTTACTTTTGTCAGTTTGTGCCCTTCACCTATTTTTTGTACCAAAAAGTAAATTTATTGTTTGATACCAAATATTATTTTTTTATTAGATAAGGCTGTTGTACTTCCAAAAATGCACAATGAATCATCACTTGCGTGAGTCCGTGCATTTACCAACACTTATTGGTGTCTATTCAATATTAGAGTTCCTATCTTGCACCGTACTATATTTATGATAATGTCAACTTGTAGAACACCAACTGAACAACACAAACCCAATTGAAATGGTACTGGGGCATTTTCCTTGTTTATTCGTCACTGCTTGCTATGATTTTTTGAAAAATCAAATACTTGGAAGAAAGTTGAAAGCTTTATCAAATTTGCAACAAAAAAACAATTTTTTTTATCGGATTAAGCAACAACAGCATGCTCAGTAAAAACCCATATCGTGGGTCTGGAGAGGGTAGAGTGTATGCAGACCTTATATCTACATTGATAGTTAAAGCGACTGTTTCCGAAAGACATTGGCTCAAAACAGGCATATGTGTGGAAGAATCTACAAATACACATGTGCATAATTTGTTAGTTGTGGTAGTTAGAATTAGTTGAAAGTTGTTAGAAGTTAGTTAATTCTATTATAGATAAGAGAATTAGGAGTATATATATATATACACACTGTGTATATTACATTGTAATAGTTTAATTCATTCCTTTACTCAATATACCAAACTTCTTTTTCTCTCACCTCTTTCTCTCCTTCTGTCTCGACTTTTTTTCACCATCTCTCTTCTCCTTCTTCACTTTGTCTCATTCATCAATATGTAAATATTCAAATCAACATGGTATCAAAACTTATCGATCTATGCGGATCATTAAGAGTATTTTTTCGATACATGCAATGAGTGTCACGCCCTTTTTCGGCCGCGATTTTCTAAAAGCGAATCTCCTGCTTAAAATGCAAGTTAGAAAATGAATAATAAATGCTAATGCGCAAAAAGAATGCTAGAATGCTAAAAGTTTAAAAATGCTAAAGGCAGTGCTAGAAATGCTAAGGTGCTAAGGGTTCGCGGAGTCGCCACCTAATTAATTTGGTGAATTAGGACACCTAAATGTCAACTTAGGTTAAAGTCAACACTAACTCCATTCTTTATGGTCTGCTAAACTTAGTGAGATTCTGGATAAGGGTTCTTTATTAATCTAGAGGGAAGGGGTTAGGCACCCTCTAAGATCCGCTAACTTGCGGTTGTCCTGCCAAACCTAGGGTAATTATTATGTTTTAAAAATGCAAAGTAAAAGCTCTTCCTGCTTAATAAAATGCTAAAAAATGTTAAAATGTTTTAAAAGGTGCTTAAAGTATAAAAAGGGCAAAAGGTGCTATATGCTAAAGTGCAACAGAATGCTAGGAGGTGCTAAAATGTTAAGGACAAATGTGCTAAAGGTGCTAAGGGATTAATTTTAAAAGTAAAGGGTGTTAAATATTAAAGTGGTGCTTAAAATGCTAAAGTGCTAAAGAATGCAAAAAGGTGTTAAAATGCTAAGGTTTTTAAAGGGCTAGAAATATGCTAAAGAATGCTAAGGTGCTTTATAGACTAATTAGGTGTTCACGCAAAGGTTATTTACGGACTAATTGTGTATACTGCTAGCTAAATTAATCTTGCCTAACCTGCGTACAGTATTATATAAGAGATGCTTTAAGACGATTTTTGAGAGTTTAGGAGAAATCTGTTATGTATTTTAATAAGAAACAAAATGTTGGTTTTATGATGCAAGTTAAATCATTTAAATCATTTTTGCAGAATTTAGACATGCTCAACAGTCCTAAAAGGCAAGTAAGTTAAGCGATGAACTTTAAATTACCTCCCCACTTATATGTTTAAAGGCTAATTATTCTAGATATCCTATTAATTACAAAGTTATAAATTACAATAACAAATAAAGTAAGATAAGGATGAGATGAGAGAATGAGGATCGTACGGATCCCGTCCTATTTGTTTTTCTAGGAATTGTCGAAGAGGGAATGTGAATGCGGATGCGGGTCGCCATTTGAAATGGCTTGCGATGAGCCTCACCGTGAGACTCTTTATTTTGCTTCTCCGGACAGCGACCCAGGGCAGCGTATCAAGTCGTCGGTCCACTTGACGGGTTTTGGTTTCGATGCGAATAAAAGCGGCGAGGTTATTTGCGGATTTCTGGTTGGATTTGGAAAAAGTGGTTTCAATTTCCTATTTGTACGATGCTAATTCTGCGCCGAGCCCTTTCTCCTTCCTCGATGTTCTCACGCTCGTGCTCTATCGCATCGCTCCTCGAATCCTCGACCGAGCTCAATCCTCGCTATCGTGTGTAAAACAATTGCTACCCCTATACGTTATGTGAATCATTGGTTCTCCCTTTTGCCCGATAGAGAAGACCGTCTGCGCCTAAATTGTTATGTATATATAGTTCCAATTTCGGTTTTGATTTGTAAGGTTTTCAACGCCGATTCTCGTGTGATTCGTGCTTGATTTGGTGCCATTTCTGTTATTCTTAAGGTGATTCTCGACGATATTCGGTGCTTGATTCGTATGCGATTTAGTACTTGATATGATAAGGTAAACGATTTGGAGATTCGTTTGGTTATGGAAAGAAGAGCCGCCAGGGTGCGTGGGTAAGTGGCTCTGATTCTCGCGAGAATCTGAATCTGGTGTTGCGATGGAGGAAGAGGCGAGGCGCGCGAATCGGTTTCTAGGTTTAGTTCACGACGGCGGAAAGAAGTGAAGTGGGTTTGGGCCTCGATAAGGGGAAAAAGCGTGGTAGGCGACGAGTCGCGTCAATGCGTTTTATGGGTCAATTAATTAGTGGGAGTTAAATAGGGAGTGGGCTGGGTTAGTGTTATAATTATTAGTTTTAGGCTTTTAATTAATTAGCTAATTAATTCTAGGTAAGTGTATTATTAATTAACTAGTGATAACTTAAATTAACAAAATGTGATTAAATTACTTAGGTGTTTTATCAATCTAACTGTTATAATAAATGCGGGCGTGTCATTTAATTAATACTTAATACTTTAGACTGCGGCGCTATTATTTAAAATCTTATTATTGTGCATTATGATGAAGTTAAATTAAAAATGAATTGAGTTTAGATTAAATTATTTAAATGCTAAATGCAAGTATGATATTTAAGAATTGTTTAAAGCTTTTATAAATGCGACGCTATTAAATGCATGTATTGGAAGAAATTCTCTTGCGTATTAATAAATGCAATTATGCTACTTGACACGACGTCATTGCTAAATTATTTATTTATGTACTTATTTTTAATTAAGAATAATGACAGGGCTTAAAATTAATTAATGCGGGCGCGGGACTCTAAGTGCTTAAAAACTCTACGTAAGGCGCGATGCCATTATTAAATTACTTATTTATGCCTGTATTTATGTTTTATCGCTGCATTTTATTATAAAAATCATAAAAAATTATTTTACAAAAATTAGTCTTATTTTATAGTTAATGACTGGACGGGAGGGTCAAAATTGGGTGTCAACAGTTGTCCCTCTTTGTATGGAGATGATGGAAGAATCTTCGGACAAAGACGTTGACTCATAGCCAATTTTGTCTCGATCTTCAGAATTGCAAAAAATGCTGGGCAGGTAGACAAGGCTGACGCAAAAAATCAAAATTTGTCCCAGTGTCGAGTTATGACGACACTGGGCTACCATGGTCAAAGCACCAAGGCGGGCTAACGCGGACTCAAAGCTGTCCCAGTGTCGAGTTATGACGACACTGGGCTACCATGGTCAAAACACCAAGGCGGGCTAACGCGGACTCAAAACTGTCCCAGTGTCGAGTTATGATGACACTGGGCTATGGTGCAAAAAGTAAAAGAAAATAACTGGCTTGAACCTGGGGTGTACTGCTATGGCTTGTGGTGCTGGGTTCTATGGTGATGTGGAGCGAGTGGACCGACGCTCGAGGCCGCTTCTGCCATTTGTTGGGAAGGTTGGCCCCCCAACAAATTGTCCCGGTTCGCTGTAAGAGAAAATCCACGCCAGGCTCCATCTTTGCAGCCTCGTGATCAAGCTAAGATAGAAGCATTAGTGCATAAATCACAAACAAAATAATGTAAGAATGTGAATTTTGTGTTGTGGTTGTAGTCGATTGTATATTATATATAATGAAATGATGTGATGACGCCGCCTTGCATGCACGAGACGCAGATGACGCCAGATGGGCGCCGTCGTGCCGAAATGCAAATGTTCGTTGTATAGACGACGCAGATGTTCGCCGTTGTATGGGCGTTGTCGTCGTTGCCAGATAGACGAAATGCAAACGCTCGTTGTCAGATAGACGAGATGCAACGACGCCAGTATGGCGTTGTCGCCATTGTATGACGAAATGCAAACGCTCGTTGCCAGATAGACGAGATGCAAACGACGCCTCCAGGGCATAGATAAAAATTGTTTTATATATGGAGTTGGTCGTAATTCATGCGTAATCAAAACTAGATGAAATAATTAAAGTGCAAATGATGAGTAACGTGGTTTTTGCAAGATGTATTTGATGTAGACTTGTTGCGCTTTGACTTCGCGAGCGAACATTGTGTTGGAATGTTGCTATTGGCGTCGTTTTCGGACTTGACGTCGTTTTCGGACTTGTCGTCGTGTTGGCGTTGTTGCCTGGACGTGTTGCTGCTGCCCCTGTAGACTAAAGCTCAAGAAAGAGTTAGTGCATAACTGCTAAGACAGCATAAAAAGCATGAATGAGAAAAAATGCAATTTTGAGAACAGAGAAAATTGTCCCTGCGTCGATGTGATATGTTGATGATGACGTCGTTTTCGGACTTGGCGTCGTTTTCGGACTTATCGTCGTGTTGGCGTCGTTTTCGGACTTGGCGTCGTTTCTGGTGGCGTCGCTTTCGACGCGAGTCGCTCGGACCGAGTCGTTTTGGACTCGACGTCGTTTTGATGGCGTCGCTTGGACGCGGCGTCGTTTCGGACGCGAGTCGCTTGACCGGGTCGTTTTCGGACTTAGCGTCGTTTTCGGACGTGGCGTCGTTTTCGGACGTGGTGTCATTTTCGGACTCGGAGTGGTTTTCGGACTCGACGTCGTTTTCGGACGTGGCGTCGTTTTGATGGCGTCGTTTCGGACTTAGCCGCTTTCGGACGCGAGTCATTTTCGACCGAGTCGTGTTCGGACTCGACGTCGTTTTCGGACGTGGCGTCGTTTTCGGACGAGGCGTCGTTTTCGGACGCGGAGTCGTTTTCGGACACGACGTCGTTTGACGCGAGTCGCTTGACTCAACGCCGTTTCGGACTGGCGTCGTTTTGATCAAGGCGTCGTTTTGACGCGGCGTCGTTTTGACGCGAGTCGCCGGACCGAGTCGCCGACTCAACGTCGTTTTGCTGGCGCCGCTTTGACTGGCGTCGTTTTGACGCGGCGTCGTTTTGGACGCGAGAGTCGCTTTCGACCGAGTCGCTTCGACTCGACGCCGCTGACCGGCGCCGCTTTTGGACGTGGCGTCGCTTTGGACGCGAGTCGCCGACTCGACGCCGTTTGACCGGCGTCGTTTTGGACGTGACGCCATTTTCGGACGTGTTGTGCTTATAACGTCGTTGTCTGGACGTGTTGCTGATGCTCCTGTATAATAAATGCTCCTGCAAGCTAAGCTTGAGAAAAATTAGTGTATAACTGGTAAAACAAGATGATAAATATATGAGAAATGCAATTGTGAATAAGGATGTCTTCCCTGTATGATATGTGGGGTGTTGTGAATGCTGAGATGTTGTCCATGCTAGATGCTGCCACTGACGAATTGCCATGATGCCTTTGTTGTGCGTTTGTACCTTTGCATGAGCCGCGATTTGACTTCAGGCCCGAGCCGACGCGCTATAATTTGTTGCGGGATTTGAACTCGATTGTTGATGTTTGTCCGTCACGCTTCAAGAATTTTGTTGTATTTTCGCCGCTAGTACGCAGAAACTTTGTTGCACCTTCGCTAATATGAAGGACTGCGCGCCAAAGAAAAATTTGTGAGTTTGGGGCGGTTGATTCGCGTTGACTTTGTAGTTTTGACTCTTGATGTCGGACGTCGCTTTGTTTGGGACTCATAACCCCGCTCGTTTCCTACCTTGTCCCAGTTTCGAAAAGGGTGTTTGGCCTAAGGGGGTCTCAATGGAGTTGCTTGTATATTACGTGTATTTTTGTTATTTTCAGAACGAAGGGAAAGTTTTCTAATGGTGTGACCGAAGCCGATTTAGGCCGCCTACGTATCCGCCAAGGGAATCAGGTCACACGTAGTTCAAAATACAAGCAAAAGAGAAATTGGGATTTTCTAAAAGGTGGGACCGAAGCCGATGTGGCCGCCTACGTACCCGCCAAGGGAATCAGGTCACACGTAGTTCCAATTACAAGCAAAGGAGAAATTGGGATTTTGTAAAAGGTGGGACCGAAGCCGATGTGGCCGCCTACGTATCCACCAAGGGAATCAGGTCACACGTAGTTCCAATTATTACATATGAAGGGCAAAAAATATATTAAACTAGCTATTTTAGGACTCAGCGGGCCAAAGCAGGGGCCATGAGTCCACTTCTTCTTGCTTTGTGTCTTAGAGGGCGGGGTCTTCAGCAGGATCATACCGGATCACATTGTATTTTCAGCAACGAGAAGACTTTAGAGCCCTTCCACGCAGTTTTTGTATCTTCTTCTTTTGATTTCTGCGAAGTGCATGTTTTGATGAATGATTGATTCAGGCGCAACAGGCTCTAGCGCGAAAGATCTCTCTTCCTTTGGAGATTGATTGATGATTCAACGAGTCCCTTCCAAACTGCTTTTGTTCAACAATCATGTTCACATGTGCATCATCGTGGTCCGTAAGTGGTTGTTGTTTATATCGGGGAACTTCTTTAAGTTGGATGACTCCATCTTTGATCAATTCCTCGATTTTGTCTTTGAGGTATAACAATTTTGTCGTCGGTCCTCTCAGACCGAGTGGTATGCACAATGTTTAGTTTTATCGCCTTCTGAGGTAGGCCCGGGGTATTTCTGGGAATTGGGTGGAGTATTCCTGCGGCTTTCAGCTTCTCATACACTTGGGTTATGGGTTCGCCTAAAGGTGTATATGTTTTTGTTGGTTTTCTTTCGCATCTACGCGGTTTGGGTCCGCTTGCGCGGGTTCGTGATCAGGTGAATATTTTGATATCCGTTGGGTATGGTAAGCGTGATATGGGGGGTCGTAGTGCTGATAATGTGGATTTTGAGTGTTTTGGTTATAGTAAGGAGGCGGTGGATTGTGATACACTGGATGTTGTTCTGGCCTATGCTCCTGAATGACCATGATAGGCGTGATGATCTCTTCTCCTCCGCGAGGTACCTCCATGGAATCGACCGCATTGCTCGCTAGTTGCTTGTAGGGTCGCCAAGTTTGTAATTTGCCGCCTTAATGCCTTTCTTCCACGAAGTCGCCATTCTACGACTTCCGCAAAACTTCGCCAATTACACCGATCATCCTTTCATAATATGTCGCGTCTTTCAACGATCGCACGAACAAAGTGGTCATTTCGCCTCTGCCATCGGAGGTCGGACCTTCGCCGCTTCGACCGCCACCTCGTATGTATTCTCGAAAGTTTCGTGGATTTCTTTTCAAGCTTCATAAGATAAAATCTGTCAAGACAAAGGTCGATGTTGAATCTAAATCTATCCATGAAATCTTGTGCCATGGCATTCCAACCGCCCCATATTCGGTGGTCTTGGCATGTATCACCCAAATACCACGTTAGACTCGATGAATAGCTTCATGATGATTGCTTGATATTTACAAACTCCAAACAATATATCGAAATATGACCTTATATGAGCTCGAGGATTCCCCTTTCCATCGAACATGTCAAATTTGGGCACCTTGTACCTGTGTAATTCAACGTCAGGGTGCATACATAAGTTTTCATATTCCAAACCTTCTTCCCCCTTGTTCATCTGAATGCTTTTGAATGCCTCTTTCAAACTACAGATTTCTTTTGCCATATTTTCATCAGCTCTGGCTCGAGTCTGCCGCTCCATTTCCTTGTATTGATCTGTCTCTTGGGAGGATGTATGCATAATAAATGGTTGGCTTTCGATCGGATGTGCTAATCCCTCATATTGTTTGTGTGTCATCTGCTCGTATTGGGTGGCTTGGCAATTTGGGTTGAGTGGGGAGATATAAGTAGGTGGAGGTTGAGATGTGTATGTAGTGAACGGATCGTTTTGGAGGTCGGCTTGCAAATTGACCGGGCGAGTGACATTTGGTGTGGTGGTATGTTGCGGCCTCTGCGGGGAGCTTTGGGGAAGTGGAGGCTCAAGGGCTTGTGACACGATTGCATTTGTCCTTTGCTCTGGGAGTGGTGCATTCAAGCTAATAGACAGGTTTGTGATATTTCGGAGCCTTTCTATTTCGGCTTGCATGATCTCCATTTGCTGCAATAGTGTGGCGAGGTTTTGATCATTGGTGTTTCTCCTTTCCAACGCCTCTGCATCCTCTACGGGAACGGGGGCGAGTCCTAAGTTGTTTCGTTCTGGTGTTTCTGGATTAGTCATTTATTGGATGGTTGTGCTTCTGCTAGTCAACGCGAATCAACCTTTTGGGGATAAGCTAGACAAAAAATAGACCTTTAACAAATGAAGCAAACCAAGTTAGTATAATATGCAAAAAGTTGCAGCCAATATATACTAATAAGCAAATTGCAAATCAAGTGCGTGTTCTAACATGTTTGGGACCTCTTTATGCCGCAGTAGGCCTAAACGTCAAATATGCGAGGTTATGATGGATTTGTCCAAGTCGCCCAACTGTAATGCTTTTGTTGGAAATGGCGACCAAATGACGGTGCACTTTTTCCAATTTCAGCATGACATGATTAGGTTTGGATTTATCTATTATCGCCACGCTACACATAATATGTTGGTTGGTCGTTGGGTTGAGGAACCCGTCGACAAGTTTGGTGTCTTCCTAATTGTGGTGTCGATGCCAAGGACCGACCCACCTAAGGTAAATGCATGCATGCCCTAAAATAAAGGGTGGTATAGCTCTATCTTAAGTTTCTAAGATTTGGCTTTTCTAGACGCAAGGTTCCCGAGCGGACAACTCGAGTGAAGGCTACGCGACCACCATTGGACCAGATTCTCCGCGCAAGAAACACCAACTCTCTTAATTTTGGGTGTTTGAAAGAAATTTGCAGTGCCAAGCACACCGCGTGTTGTGTGTGATAGTGTGAATTTTCCAGAGTGGAAGAAATATGAGCGGAATGCCAGTTTAAGGAAAGCAGTAAAACAAATAGCAATTAAAACAGTTAAACATACAAAATTAAGCGAGCAATTTTAAGGCATTTAAGACAAACAAATAAAGCTAAGCAATAATAAACCTAGGTTTGTTATGGTCAAGAACCTAAAATCCCCAGCGGAGTCGTCATTTCTGTCGCGCTTTTTTTCGACCGCGGCTTTTTAAAAGCGAACCCTGCTTAGAAAATGCAAAGTTAGAAAAATAATGCTAAATAGTTTTAAAATGCTTAAAGTATTAAAAGATGTTAAAAAATTTAAAAAAAAGTGCTAAGGGATTTAATTTTAAAAGTGTTTATAAAGGGGGAGGGGGGTGCTAAATGTTAAATGATGCTAAAATTTAAAAGTGAAGGCTAAAAAAGGTGCTAATATGCTAAAGGGGTTACAGAATGCTAGGAGGTGCTAAAATGTTAAGGACAAAATGTGCTAAAGGTGCTAAGGGATTAATTTTAAAAGTAAAGGGTGTTAAATATTAAAGTGGTGCTTAAAATGCTAAAGTGCTAAAGAATGCAAAAAGGTGTTAAAATGCTAAGGTTTTTAAAGGGCTAGAAATATGCTAAAGAATGCTAAGGTGCTTTATAGACTAATTAGGTGTTCACGCAAAGGTTATTTACGGACTAATTGTGTATACTGCTAGCTAAATTAATCTTGCCTAACTTGCGTACAGTATTATATAAGAGATGCTTTAAGACGATTTTTGAGAGTTTAGGAGAAATCTGTTATGTATTTGAATAAGAAACAAAATGTTGGTTTCATGATGCAAGTTAAATCATTTAAATCATTTTTGCAGAATTTAGACATGCTCAACAGTCCTAAAAGGCAAGTAAGTTAAGCGATGAACTTTAAATTACCTCCCCACTTATATGTTTAAAGGCTAATTATTCTAGATATCCTATTAATTACAAAGTTATAAATTACAATAACAAATAAAGTAAGATAAGGATGAGATGAGAGAATGAGGGATTGAAGCGGATGACCCCGTCCTATTTGTTTTTCTAGGAATTGCCGAAGAGGGAATGCGAATGCGGATGCGGGTCGCCATTTGAAATGGCTTGCGATGAGCCTCACCGTGAGACTCTTTATTTTGCTTCTCCGGACAGCGACCCAGGGCAGCGTATCAAGTCGTCGGTCCACTTGACGGGTTTTGGTTTTGCGATGCGAATAAAAGGGCGAGGGTTATTTGCGGATTTCTTGGCTGGATTTGGAAAAAAGGGTTTCGAATTTCCTATTTGTACGATGCTAATTCTCTGGGTGCTGAGCCCTTGCTCCTTCCTCGATGTTCTGCTGCCTGTGCTCTATCGTACTGTGCTCCCTGAATCCCTCGACTGAGCTCTGAATCCCTGCTATCGTGTGTAAAACAATTGCTACCCCTATGCGTTATGTGAATCTGTTGGGTTCTCCCCTTTTGCCCGATAGGAGAAGACCGCCTCTGCATGCCTAAATTGTTATGTATATATAGTTCCAATTTCGGGTTTTGATTTGGTAAGGTTTTCAATGCTGATTCTCGTGTGATTCGTGCTTGATTTGGTGCCATTTCGGTGCTATTCTTAAGGCTGATTCTTGACGATATTTGGTGCTTGATTCGTGCGATTTAGTACTTGATATGATAAGGTAAACGATTTGGAGAGATTCGTTTGGTTATGGAAAGAAGAGTCGCAGGTAGAGTGCTGGAAGTGAAGGCTCTGATTCTCCGCGAGAGAATCTCGGCGCTGGTGTTGCGATGGGGAGGAAAGAGGCGAATCGTGGTTTTTAGGTTTAGTTCTCGACGAGGAAGCAGAAGTGAAGGAGGTTTGGGCCTCGATAAGGGAAAAAGCGTGGGTAGGCGGCGAGTCGCGTCAATTTGCGTTTTATGGGTCAATTAATTAGTGGGAGTTAAATAGGGAGTGGGCTGGGTTAGTGTTATAATTATTAGTTTTAGGCTTTTAATTAATTAGCTAATTAATTCTAGGTAAGTGTATTATTAATTAACTAGTGATAACTTAAATTAACAAAATGTGATTAAATTACTTAGGTGCTTTATCAATCTAACTGTTATAATAAATGCGGGCGTGTCATTTAATTAATACTTAATACTTTAGACTGTGGCGCTATTATTTAAAATCTTATTATTGTGCATTATGATGAAGTTAAATTAAAAATGAATTGAGTTTAGATTAAATTATTTAAATGCTAAATGCAAGTATGATATTTAAGAATTGTTTAAAGCTTTTATAAATGCGACGCTATTAAATGCATGTATTGGAAGAAATTCTCTTGCGTATTAATAAATGCAACTATGCTACTTGACACGACGTCATTGCTAAATTATTTATTTATGTACTTATTTTTAATTAAGAATAATGACAGGGCTTAAAATTAATTAATGCGGGCGCGGAACTCTAAGTGCTTAAAAACTCTATGTAAGGCGCGATGCCATTATTAAATTACTTATTTATGCCTGTATTTATGTTTTATCGCTGCATTTTATTATAAAAATCATAAAAAATTATTTTACAAAAATTAGTCTTATTTTATAGTTAATGACTGGACGGGAGGGTCAAAATTGGGTGTCAACAATGAGATTCAGAGGAAAACAGATCTGAATTGAAAAAAAAATCGGTTCGACACATGCAGTGAAATTTTGAATAGTTTTGATCAAAATTGTTTTTAAATGTAGAATTACCAAAATGAACATTTAGTCAATATATATAAATAAAAATTACTAAAAATGGAAGTATGTAAATAAAAATTACAAATAGATAATAAAAATTATAGTGCAATATAGTACTTAAATATTAGTAGAATATTATTACAATACTAATTTAAAGTGCAAATAGTATTTAAATATTATTACAATACTAATTTCCGTTTCTGCATTCCTTGTAATAAAGTTGTGTATAGTCATTGTTGCGACGACTATTTGAACCTGTGTTTGAAAATTGAACTTGGACATGCGACCTAAAATTGCAAATCTGTTCTTCCATACTCCAAAAGTTCTTTCTATTGTGGACCTTAAACAAAAAGGTATCCTATGAATTAGTTATATCTTCACAACCATTAATGATAATACTTGATGAATTTAATCTACTTTGAATTTGAAAAATAAAAAGGATCTTCAAAAGTTTTTTTGATATTCAGAGAAGGATTATTTCAAGTATCTAATATGATTTTTTATCATTGCGCAAAGTGAGGTCAATTTCACTATTGTTCTACTAATTCAACGTTACTATTCATGACACCACACATATATAATTAATTCCAAAGATTTTTCACGCCACATGAGCCGCGGACCTTGGGAGGAAGCGCCGCGGCGCTTCAGGCAATTCTTCAAAAATAATAAAACTTTTCGATACTTCGACTTGGTATATTTATTTCTTGTTTATTCAAAATATAATATATTATGGTAATAATATAAGGAGTATTTGAAAGAAGACAATAGGAAAAAGAGAAGGATAATCCTCTTATAATGGGACAACGTTAGAATGTTTGAGGAGTTTAAAGTTCCAATCTGCAATTACACATGAACAAATGTCAACTTTAGTAATATATTTAATTTTTTTTTAATTAAAACAGAACATGAGTAGTATATTTGATTTTTTTTGAAATTATTTTTAGATATTTAAAGAGGGTAATGAAAGTTGTATATTTGAATTTATTTTTTAGTAATTATTTCTAGATATTTAAAGAGGGTAATGAAAGTTGTATATTTGAAGAAAAAAAATAGTAATTATTTCTAGATATTTAAAGAGAGTAATGAAAGTGGATAGAGTTGTTGATGAAAATTAAAGAGGGTAATAAATGAAATGGTAAAATTCAAATTGAAATAAATGAAAAAATTGATTATGCCAGAATCAAGCCGAAATGATTCTGGCAATCCAAACATGTCAATTTTCTGATTTTCACAAAAATATGTATCCAGAAGTGATTTTGGGTATCCAAAACTCAATCCAAACATGCACTAAAACTATTTTTTGGATTTGAAATATTGATTTACAAAATCTCCCAAAAAATAGATAAATTTTATAAACAAACATACATTTTAAAAAGGGAAAATCCTAAATTTTATTTCCAAACTGGAGCTAACTAGACACTAGTGAGGCAAAAAAGAAGTCTATATAAATTTTATTTGAGTTTGTTGTTGTTGTAATCATACCAAACTTATTAAAGAGAGATAGAGCAATAAAATCAAGATAGAATTACCATCTCAATAAATCCTAATCAAAGTAGAAATCCTAACAATATAAGATGACATTCTCTGATGAAAATGTATACCACTACAGTGTCCTTACTCTCTTCCTCACCGCACCACCCACTTTCCTTGCTTGCCAATTCCTCACTGCCCCTTATGGAAAACACCACCGCTCCGGTTGGGGACCCACTATTTCACCACCTTTAGCTTGGTTTCTAATGGAAAGCCCAACACTATGGCTCACACTTATCCTATTCCCTTTTGGCAAAAATATAACCAACTCATTATCCTTTATCCTCATTTCACCTTATCTTTTTCATTATACTAATCGTACCATTATTTACCCATTAAAACTCTACTATAATGCCTATCGCCGGAAAATCAAGAATGGTGGTTTCCCGGTGAGTATTGCGCTGATGGCTTTTGGGTTTAATCTATTGAATGCTTATGTTCAGGTATCCTCATTTCTCCTTACATTTACCCACTAAAACTATACTTCACTGCCAATCGCCGGAAAATCAAGAATGGTTTTCCGGTGAGTATTCCGTTGATTGCCTTTTTGTGATACAAGTTAGAATTTGGGAATTTAACTAAAAACTAAGCTAAAGCTATACTAAGAGAACTATTGATGGTTTTTCATTGATAACCTTCAAAAAGGAATACAAACACGGCGTTCATACACTACAAAGCAAGAATCCTAATTTTTAGTACTTGTCACATTTTTTATTTACGTGTCCCTTATAAAATAATGTTTTGATTATCATACCCTTATTTATTATCTTTATTCAATTAGACGGAGGGAGTACTAACGGAAAAATAAATGGGAAGAATGTATTAAAGTATATCTTAATTTTCTAAAATGTAAATTATTTTGGACGATATATGTTTAGTAAGAATGACAAGTAAAATGAATCCGAGGGAATACTAAACTAAATTAGGGTGCTGCCCTAAAATAAAATGGAAAATTAGGATTAAACTGTAAATGATAGAGCTTGGAGTAAATTGCATATCGTATCATTTTGGTTTAATTTATTGAATGCTTATGTACAGGTTAGATGGGTGTCTCATTATGCTGATTATGATTCTGATGAGTGGTTTTGGATCCGATTTGCATTCGGGTTAGTGGTTTTTGCCAGCGGTATGGTGATGAATGTTTGGGCCGATAAGGTGTTGGTGGGCTTGAAGAGTGAAGGGGGCGGATATAAGATACCGAGAGGTGGGCTTTTTGAATATGTGAGCTGTCCGAATTATTTGGGGGAGATAGTGGAGTGGTTGGGCTGGGCTTTGATGAATTGGTCTTGGGCTGGGCTTGGATTTTTTCTCTATACTTTTGCTAATTTGGTTCCGAGAGCTCTGTTTAATCATGAATGGTACTTGCAGAAATTTGGAGAAGATTATCCTAGGAAAAGAAAAGCTGTTATTCCGTTTTTATATTAAGTTTTTGGAATTGTGTGATGCAATGTAGTGCCTTCTAATAATGTTTATTATTTGGGGATAATCTATCACTCTGGAACCAATCGAGCTATGCCTATGCGGGCTAATAATGTTTATTATTATTTCTGGACTCTATGTGGTTTAATTTGATATTTGAGCCTTTTTTTTTAATATTTAATTCAATATGAGTAGAAGAAAATGACTGCACAAATTTTTTCATGTATTTACTGTTCTCTTGTGTTATTTTTCATTAATCTCCTGCGGAAAGAGTCAAATAATTATAATTGACCATAAAATAACTCTTCCTTCTCGAGCTCTAATTATTATGAAAATAAGACGGAAATTCAATAGTAGGGAATGTACAAATAGTGACGTTTAAACAGTTATTTTAGTGTTTGGTATTACAAGTTAAACGGTTGAATAAAGTCATTTTTATCATACGTCCAAATGTTCAAAATGACGGATTTAAAAAGCCATCTACCGAAGTTTACGTTCAACTATTCCGGATAACGCTTGCATTAAGCCACTTTTAAAAAGTCAATTCAAACACCCTCTATCAATTTTCCATATGCTAAAATTAGTAAATTATACATCATGATCTTGTGTTTTTTAGAGTTGCCATTGGTGTACTACGAAAAGTACACTGAAATAGATAAACAAAGGGCTTCATCAGTAGTCTCATGAGTCAGTTAATTGTATGATAATGCCACGAAAGTGTGACGACTATTGTGAGTTTTAATTTGTAACCATTGACGAGGATAGAGGGCATGGAGATGCAACTGAATAATGTAAAAAGTAAAAGAAAAAATGATCTAATCATAAAAGTTAAGTGTGTAGCTAAAAACAAAAACAAAAAAGACATTGTTATGGAGTTTAACATGTACAAATTTCTGAACTCCATGACATTTTTGCCTTGAGCGTTCAGGAATTTTCCCCAAAAATAATGTTTAGGTCTCTTGATTGTTAAATTTTTAAAGCAAAATCTATTAGAACATCAAAAGCGAAACATAGTATATCAAAGATAACATTTATGAGAACTCAACCAGTAGGTAGGTAGTTTGCAGCATTTTCTAGCCTTCTCTTCAGACACACATAATTTATACAGTATTTTGCTGCAAAAAATGTCCATTAAAGGAATAGTTCAATCTAACTTAAACTCTTAAAACAAATGTTAATAATTCTAAAGAAACACAAAACAACATCCAGAAATATGAAGCAGAGCTTAGTCCGAAAAAGGAATTGCAAATTGAGTGCACCACGGCGAAAAAAAAGCTCCATCTTCTGCATGCTGGAATAGTTTCACTCTTTTTGCAAATGCTAGTAGCTAACCTGCATCATGGTTGAACTACAAAAAGTTCAGAGTTATTCAATCAAGGAGAAAGAGTGAAAGGAACCAAGAAATGAGGAGAAATTGTACAAACTCACTTCAGGCAAAGCTGTGGTTTGCATCTACATTAAATTCTACTTCTGACTTAGTACCACCATTATCTGCTAGCAAACTTCCATTAGATCCTTCAGGGGATTCAACGGTTTCAACAATCTCTGCCTTCAGCTTCTCATGTTTGTCTTTCAATTCTGGGAAACTCATAGCCTCTACGAGACTCTGCTTTATTTGCTGTTCTAAAGCCTGTATTTTTGCTTTTGACTCTGCGTCTGCTGTCTTTCCAGCCTTTGCTACCTCCATTTTTAACAACTCAATCTTGTTTTTCAAATCTGAGGAGCTCACAACGTCTTCCATAACCGTTGTAATTTCATTGTTAAATTCATCAATTTTTCTCTTGGCATCAGGAAGTGATGCTGGGTTGACAATCAAACCTAGAGACTCGAAAACGCCAGCAAATTCTGTCTCTATTTCATCTTTCAGTTGCACAATTTTCTCCTTTAACCCCTGGTCTAGATCTATAGCTGTTGATATCCCAGTACTCTCGATTACAGCCTTCAATTTATCAATCTTCTCCTTCAAATCAGGGCGATTCATGATTTCTTTTAACCTCTTATTGATCTCCTCCTTCAATTTGTTTACCTTGCTATTTTTCTCTGAGAGTTTCTGGGCTTTAGACATTTCTTGTAACATGTCAAGCTTATTCTTTAGGCTAGCATAATTTGGAGCAGCAGAAATGTTTCTGTTGAATTCGTCCTTAAGCTGGTCAAGCTTTTCCTTCAGAACAGGATGCATTGACTGGTCGTTTGAATTCCTTGTTTTTGCAAATTCTTCTCGTGCCATGACAAATTTTTCCTCCAAGCCTAAAGCTTTAGCAGCCTCAGAGAATTCAAAATCAATTTCTCTTCTTAATTTTTCTATCATCTCATTCAGGCCTGACTCTGGAATCTTCCCAGTCGATTCCTTTGCTTTCAGGATCTCTTGCTTCAACTTTTCAACCTCATCCATTAACTCCACATCCGGAATCCCAGGTGCATGAATTGGTTCTTCTTTCTTTTTCATGTTCACCTTCCTTTTTGGATCAATGGGAACTCCCTCCTGGAAGCCACCAAGTTTTCGGAACTTAAGCATCCTGTGCCTTAACAATTCTTGAGTGTCCATTTTCGTAAGTTCCTACAAGGATGGATTGTGTTTTAGCAACTTAGCTGAAAGTACAATTTCTGGAAATAGATATCTTGATATACTCACATCCATTGATTCTTCAATTGCAATTTTTATCTGCTTTGAAGTCCAATATGGATCAGCATGTGCACCACCAAGAGGCTCCTTCAACACGACAAAAATCATTTATTTACCAAAGTTAAAAGTGAATCACTCTTCTGTCTCAAATGACTTACATTCGCCAAAAATTACCAACTGTCAAGGAACAGTGGCAAGGCAGATAATAAGCAATATGGTAATTCAAAGATTATGAAACATCAATTATGACTTCTCTAGGAGATTGCAAGGGTCAGAAACGGAAGACCACTCACCGATGGGAAATTCACATCTTCCGCTTTCTTTCTTTCCAATATATATATATATATATATATATATATATATATATAAGAAATATGTTAATTCAAAGATTATGAAACATCAATTATGACTTCTCTAGGAGATTGCAAGGGTCAGAAACGAAGACCACTCACCGATGGGAAATTCACATCTTCCGCTTTCTTTCTTTCCTATATATATATATATATATATATATATATATATTGGTTTTGCCTTTAAATTTGATAACTAATTGGAAAATATGCAAGTAATAAAGAAGAACAAGATTTTGATCAATTAGGAAGAGATACGGCAATGATGTAATATAGGCAATGATGTAATATTACAGGGATGAAATCATCGGCAATTTGAAGTTTGCACAGCTCTGTGGCAGTTATCTTGAGTTTCTCAGCTGCCTGAAATGAAATGAAGCATACTCAGCAATAATTTCACAGCTTTTCTGATTAACAGTTCTGAATTTTTAACTATAGCAACCTTAGGAGAAGCTTTTGCGGTCTTCCATAAAATTGCTGCACATGCTTCTGGGCTGTGAATTACAAGTGAGAATTGAGAATGGTAAGCATACATCACTATTTACTACGACAGTGAAGAACGGTATTCAAAGAAATGGGTCTGAGCAGGTAAATCAAAATATACAGAATAAAAGTACCAAAACAATCTGATTTAAGAATTAAGGGTCCATCACAACAAGATATTCACCAACTGTATTGCCTTTTTAATAGTTACATTGCCAGAAAGAAGATGGCCCTCCCGGGTTTGTTTTTCTGCAGAGCTTATTGATTTGAAATAAGGTTATGTAGTCCAAGATTAAGAACATAAGCAATACAGATGCACTGGTTCAGCATTACAACAAACCAAACAGAGATTATGTTTTTCAAGTATTGGCTATGTGGTTTTTATAGACACTAGTTGATGTATTAAACATGTTTTGTAAGTAGACATAGGCCACCACCTTCAAACTTGAAGAAAAGCTGAAACTATAATTTATATTTTATTTATTTGTTCTTTTTTTTTTTGGATAATGATGGTGTCTGAGCCAACTTGTGCACACCTCGACTATTCCACTGCATACCTGCTACCTCACACCAACACAGATACTAGGTAACTTTGTCCACCAAGGCTTAGGCGCTGAAACTATAAAATTGATAGGATAGTTCATTGAGAGCTTATGATTATAAACGACAGGATGATGGCCATTCACCACATATTTAGTCTACAAGCAGTATACACATATATGTACATTCATCTCAAAATTATATCATATAACACTATTTGTTCATGGTAAAAGTCGACAGTTTTAGAGGCACCTGGCAACATAGAAGACAGCATTTTCAAGCATTAACAATTTATTAGCACAACCAATAGCCAGAGCTCCACCAGAACCCCCTTCTCCCATAACAATAGAAATAATTGGTACTTTCAGACCAAACATAGTCCTCAAGTTATGAGCTATGGCTTCTCCCTGCATGCAAGCAATACAAACTATTCAGTTAGTACTATCCAATGGGGGAAAAGCATGTTACAGCAAAGTTGTGTACATACTTGGCCTAGTTCCTCTGATTTGAGGTCAGCATATGCCCCTGGTGTATCAATGAAAGTTATAATCGGGAATCCGTGATGATCAGCATAGTACATCATCCGCAGAGCCTTCCTATAACTGTTTAACAAGTATTCGTTTCTTACTATTGTAGGCTCACATACTACAAAGGGCTGGATTTAAACTCATATAAAAATATCCCAAGCTCAAACATAACGGAACCACACATACCCATGGGGTGTAGGCATCCCAAAGTTACGTTGTATGTTCTCCTTTGTGTTTCGTCCTTTTTGATGACCCATGAACATATAGCTTCTACCATTTATTGTGCCAAGGCCAGTGACAATGGCAGGATCGTCATACCCAGCTCGATCACCATGAAGCTCCACAAACTGCAAGTTAGGCAATCACAATTTTACATTGTTAGAATTTCCAACAGTAATTACCATATGGTAAAGAGAACAGAAACAGTGTGCAATTTTAAGTTTATTGATAAGAATTAGAATCATTGAATTTACTTGACCTTCTCAGTAATATTGAAGATATGATCAAGGAAAGTTGGCCTATTAGGATGCCTTGCAATGTTCACTCTTTGTATAGGAGTCAGATGCGTGTATAGATCTTTTAGAGCCTGAAAGGACAGTAAAGATGTCAGAATTACAAGCAACATTATATTGTTAGCTAAGATAATGTTGACCTTCGAGGCTAGAGTAAAATGGTCTCAACTTCATAACTTTGTACAAACATCATAAAAGAATAAATGGCAAGTGCTGCAAACACAAATACTTTCTATCCTTTATCCAAGCATCCAACACAAAATGAAACAGTAGGCAATTTTATCACAAAACATTGAAAATTTTAATTCTTTATTAGAGAACAGGATCATATGTTCTCCCTGTGACCTTCCTAGATTGCTCTTGAAGTCTTCTTAAGTTACCCCTCGCATGTGTGTCAAAAATATACACCCTTTACAGAGCACTAAATGATGATGATGCACTTGGAAGGGAATTCATTAAAGGACCAGCAGTAGTTTCTCCACAAATGGTAATTTGTACATGGATGAAGACACATTTCTTAGCAATTTAGGTAATGCAACAAATATTTCTCATTAAAATAGGAAAGGGCTGACCATATTTTGTTCTTCCTTTTTCTTTGATAATGATTACCTTAAAATACTTTTATTTATGTATAGCATTTTTCACAAAATAGCAAAGTACTTCCCAAAGTTTCTTAATGTGAGGATGAAATTACTAATACACAAAATAGCAAAGTACTTCCCCAAAGTTTCTTAATGTGAGGATGAAATTACTAATACTGTCTCATGGTATCAACACTTATATTCAAAATAATCTGAAAAGGAAGTCTAAAAAGAAGATCGTGGAAATCCCTGGAAGGCTAGAACACACTTCCAGTAGTAACCTTCTTAAGTGAAGAAGTACACTAAGCAAACAAAAACCAATTGTTTTGTTCTTTAATAAGTGGAAGGCCATTTTAGTCATTCAAACCTGTTGATATTTGTTCTCAAGTGAGATAATCTGATCACTGAAATCCAGTCCAGTTTCGTTTGCCATCTTTTGAACCTGCATTCGAGAAACAGTTAAAATTGACAAAATTTTCGATGTTCTATGTTGATATAAGAGATAATCTTGAGACAAGAAATATGGCATTAGGTCATGAAACCTACATCAATGATTTTTTTCTGCAGATCCATAAGAGGTTTCTCAAAATCCAATGTCACCGGCTTTTGCTTTTCTTTCAATGGTTTGAAAGGTGATAAATGACTGAGGACTCCACCCTTGACATTAAGGTCAGGATCCTCTGGCCAGGGGTACTCGTGCTTCTTTACCTTTCTAACCTTTGCAGAGACAGTAAAATCTCTCTTTTTAGAACCCAATCGTGCTCTCCCTATGGCTTTCAATGGCACACCACAGACACCATTTCTTGAGCTACGAAGAAGGTCTGAAGCCCAAGTTTTAGAAGCCAAACTTCCACTAGATGCCACATGAGGATGTGAAGTTGAAGCCATTCTCCAGTTTCTGCAAATAGGTTAAACTAATCAATTTCAATCTTTAGAATCTAAAAGACTATCCCATCAATGACACGTCTGTGAAATCAAGCACCTTCATCAAAGTCCATGTTTCTATTGGTTATTTTGAAAGCATACACTAATCTAACAAACCCAAATTTCACTAAACATAGTTAGACCTATCACCTAGCTACACAGAGAAGCATATCCAGACACTAATCAAAGATTTAAATTTTTATGCACCCTTCAGCAATAAACTCAAAATCGAACTCTATACTAATACAACTATTAAATCAATCACAAATAACTACCACGTAGGAGCTATAGATTTCCGCAAAAAATACCTAAAATACTCTCTGTCTCAATTTATGTAGCACAGTTTGAATTTCGAGAGTCAAACCTGTTTAGTTTGACTGTGAATTCAAACATGAAATCTTTAAGTTTTTAAAACTAAAATTTACATCTACTTAAAAAGTACTATAATTCATAATAATTAACAATTCAAAATATATAAACGACATATGAAAAAATTACGGTCAAACAAGAATTCATTTGAATCTAGAAATACAAAAGGTGACATATACACCAAATTAACAGAAACATCAAGGATCAGCATTTTCGAGGTAACATAAAGTACATTCACATCAACAGATCAATCAGTCAACCAATTAACTATAACTCAATCTAAAACTACCTTAAGAGAGATTAATAGTTTTATTGAGCAAAGAGCATGGAGAAGAGCGTCGAAATAAGGGGCTGTTTGGGTTTATTCAACAAAAAATTATGAGTTTTCGATACTTCTTATGCGGATGACAAAAAAAAGGGAAAGGGCAAAATGGGAAGAGTGTAGAATAATGAAAAAACCTACCAGTATGCTTGCTTGTATACAGCTTTTCTCGGTTTGCCTGTTAAACTGAAGCTGTGTTATTCAAGTGCTGTGTCACTGACAATTGGATTTTGTGCACCTGTACTATAAGACCGTATCCATTACTTTTATTTTATTTATGGAATATTCATCAAAATAGAAATTAAAACTGAATTTAAAAGGTTTTCATTTAGTTCATGATATTGGTTGTAAATATTCATTTAAGAAATAGAAAATTTGAATGAGAGTAATTGCTGCCATGTGACCAGGAGATCACAGATCAAGCCGCGAAAATAGCATCTGACAGAAATGTAAGTTAAGGTTGCATACAATAGACCATTATGGTTCGGCCCTTCTCCGGATCCCGTACATAGCGGAAGCTTAGTGCATCGGGCTGTCCTTTTTTTAAATTGAAAATTGCTAGCTCATTTTACTCGTAACAACGAAAATTGATATTGTCATAGACGAAGAGAGATGAAGTCCCGCGACCTGAATCAAGTGAAGTGCATCAACGACGAAAATGGCGAAGTGTTGACAGAAGATGCACACATTAGACAGATATTGCAGACGTACTTCCATAACATTTAGAATGAGGAAGAGGATAAGGATGTTGTGCTGGGGGAGTTTGAGCATTCCGAGAGTCGTAGAGACTTTGGGTATTGTAAGTGCATTAAGATTGCGGAGGTTAGGGGGTTATTCGTACGATGAGGCAAGGAAGAGCGACCGAACCAGATGAAATTCCGGTGGGCTTTTGGAGAATGCAGGGGAGGCAGGTGCGAAGTGGATGACTAGATTGTTTAACGTCATATTTAAGACGACTAGGATGCCAGAGGAATTGAGATGGAGTACAATGGTCCTGTTGTACACAACAAGGGCGATATTCATAATTGCAATAATTATAGGGGTATCAAGTTGCTAAGTCACACTATGAAAGTCTGGAAGAGGGTAGTTGAGATGAGGATGAGGAGGGATGTGTCATATCCGAAAATCAGTTTGGACTCATGCAGGAGCGATCGACCACCGAAGCTATTCATCTTGTCAGGAGATTGGTGGAGCAGTATAGGCTATAGGGACAAGAAGAGAGACATGTCCATCATGTTCATTGATTTAGAGAAGGCATATGATAAAGTCCCTAGGGATGTCCATTGGAGATGTTTGGAGTCTAGATGTGTGCATGTGGCCTACACCAAGGCGATTAAGGACATGTACGAGGGCGCCAAAATCTGAGTTAGAACAATAAGAGGTGATTATGAGCACTTTTCGATAGTGATGGGATTACATCAGGATCAACCCTTAGCCAGTTTCTCTTTGCCTTAGTGTTGGACGAATTGACATTGCGTATTCAAGAGGAGGTGTTGTGTTATATGTTATTTGCAGACGATATAGTTTTGATTGACAAGACGCGCAGTGGGGTTAAAGACAGGTTGGAAATTTTGAGAACGAGCTTAGAGTCTAAAGGTTTTAGGTTAAGAAATACTAAGACGGGGTATATAGAGTGCAAGTTCAGTGACGTGTCACAAGAGGAAACAGATGTGAAAGTGAGGATTGAGGCACAAGCTACCTAGAAGATGATAGATAACCACAAGTGTTGGCCCAAACAACGGCCATACGCTTTACTTGGGTATAGAACCACAACCAGAGTCTCAACGGGAGCTTCACCGTACTTGCTAGTCTACGACACATAAGCGGTCATCCCAACCGAGGTCGAAGTGCCTTCGCTCTGGATAATCTAAGAAACAGAATTAGACAACGCGAAATGGATAAGAAAAAGGTACGAACAATTGGCCTTGATTGATGAAAAGTGAATGATCATTGTGTGTCATGATCAATTGTACCAGCAAAGGATGGCCCGCGCTTTCAACAAACACGTAAGAGCCTGAATCTTCCAGATTATACAATGGTGCTCAATAGAATATTTTCTCATAAAGATGAACATAAAGGAAAATTTGCGCCAAATTGGCAAGGTCCTTATGTAGTCAGCAAAGTGCTTTCAGGAGAAACACTCATATTAGCAAAAATGGAAGGCCCATTGTGGTCCAAAGCAATCAATTCAGATGTATTCAAGAGATATTATGCTTGAATGCACACTTTTCTATATAATCGCATTTTCTTTGCTTGTAAGCACTACATCAAGACCTATCTCTTGTAGCAGAGATACGTAGAAGGACCAATAAAGAGTCTCGATCTTTTCCTTGTATTAGAAATAAAAACTTTGAACTATTTCCTTTATGTATTATGAACTACGCAATGACCTGATTTTCTCCAAGGCGGGATACGCAGACAGTCCATTTTAGACCCAATCATATTAATAGAAAACCCAACTGTGTTCATTTCAAACTACGTTCGACCTGATTCCTGCTATAACAGGATACGTAGGTGCTCTCTAGGCTCGGTCGCACAAAATGAAAAAATAAAGAAACCCTTAGAAAGCCACAAGGGCCGAATTTTTGAGAAAGATCTCAAAAATTCCCAAAGACAGATTCGACAAAGGATAGTCGTCGTCACAGTTTCAACTGGGGAAAAACTTTTGAGAGGGTCTCAAAATTTCCTTCTGAAAAAGAATTCGAAAAAGCATAAGCCGTTAGGAGGCTCGTAACTGGGGCATGATTTTTTAGGGGGTCTCGAAAATTCCTTCACCAATCAAGTCGCCGCGAGATTTCGACGATACAAGATTCAGACTGGGGTAGAATTTTTGAGGAGATCTCAAAAAATCCGGAGAAAGAAATCCAAAGGAGAAGTCGCGCTTCAAAGCGCTTGTCATGAAAGTTTTCAAAAATAAATATTTACTTATCATTCAAAAATCAACGAGCTTTTAAATATTCAAAATATTTTGAACAAATCTTATGTTTTTAATTTTCTTACCAAATCTCAAAAGTGTCTCATGCTACCAAGTCCAGAACGGAATGACTCAGTGGGAGGAGAACAAAAGAACCAAGGACACGAGCTAGCTTCAATCAACTAACAATTTTTCTGTAGAGGCATGTTTAAGTCTGTCTCCGTAGGGCGATAGCACATTATTACTAACCCGGTTGTTCATATTTGCAGAACATGAAAAACACCTTAACTGGCACATGAAATATTAAAAGGGTTATCAGACCAAAAGGTCACAGTCGAGTCATCGCAAGATAAAAAGAGTTATCGAATCAAGATTTACAATCAAAAGCGGTGAAAAATCAACAAGAGGGTCGCAATGTTCACTCAAAGAGTCAAGCATCGTAAAATAGGCAAGAGGGTCGCTGATCGGTGTATTTTATATACACTTTTTGAGTCGTTTTTAGTGAGTCTTTTGTCCCTTTTTGTACAAATGCGTGTCGTCTTAGGATATATTTTCTTTCTTTTGAGTCAAATTGGTTAAAATGACTCTTTGGCGGAAAAGGAGCGAAAAGATGGCAAAAACGGAGGTTCCAGAGCTTAAAATGCGAGAAAGTGGCGAACCAGGCAGAACACGTCTGTGTATGGCCTCCGGCCAACAGGGCGAGCGCCCGGCGCCCAATATCGAAGGCGCCCGAAGTTTCAGCGCATGGCCTCCGAACAACGAGTTGCAGCGCGGCGCCTCATCATCGAAGAGTTTGAGATTCGTAGCGCGCTGATATGGCCGCAGCGACGCTGGAAAAATCAGTTTTGACGAATTTATGGGCGAGCACGAAGGAAAACCTTAAGGCGGTTTGAAGCTATAAAAGAGAACCCTAGCGGTTTTTAAGGGTTCCCTTTCTTGCACAAACACAACACATCTTGAAGTTCAAGATTGGAGACCATTCTATTGTAATTTTCTTTCTTTCCTTTACTTTACTTTTAGTTTATGTTGGATATTGAATTAGTTCTTGTCATGTCAATGGCTAGGAACTAATTCTAATATGGCTTTCATTATCTATTCACTTGAACCTTATTTTATGAGTTAATGCGTGTTTATGGTTGTTCTTAATGTAGATTTATTTCAATAGTGTTTTGAATGCTTGGTAATTACTTGATCATTAATTATCATTATTTATATGATTTCTAATCAAACTTCGAAAGGAGGAGGTTGTGACTATGCTGTAGTTGGGTAATCATAGGTCGAATTGGGGATGAAAATACCTCAATTACTTGTGTAGCGTTAACGGGGGTTTAAACACCTAGATTACTTGCGTAAACGTTAACAGGGTTTTTGTTCTTAATCCTCCTATAGAGGCATCCTTATCACCGAAAGGTAGAAAGGAGCGCTACTGGGGTTGAGTGTTTATATAGCCTTAACGGGAGTATAAAACGGATTAGTAAACCTGCTATCTCCAAAAGAAGAAGAACCATAATTTATTGCATTAATAAGTAATATAAGCGGATAGTTGAGGCGACTTGGAAGCCCTATTTCCATCACTAATGAAGTAAACACATGGTTAATTAGTCTTTATAATTATTAGTCATAATCAACAACTCAAATATCGGTCACCAAATAGATAACAAAGGATAGATAATTGGTACTTGAGCACTAATCCCTGAGGACGATAACTCGGTCTTCAAGACTATATTACTTGAGTCGACAACGTGCACTTGCGTTAAAGTGTGTGCATTAAATCGCGCATCAAGTTTTTGGCGCCGTTGCCGGGGATTAGACATAGTTCAATATCAATTTTATCTATTCTTAATTTCTAATTTGGTTTTTTTATTTTTTTATTGTTTTATTTTGATTTATTTTTGTGAAAATCAGGGTGTCGTGATTTGTTTGTTTGTTTTGATCATTTGCACGCCTTTCGGTTTATGCGAAGGAGAGAAGGCGGACACTCTTGTTCCCTTCAATCCAGAGATTGAGAAAACTTGTAAACAGAATAGAAGGAACTAGCGAATTTCAACCTTGATAGAGATGGACGGCGTCCAAAACAACAATGTGCTGAGAGAGGGGTTAGGTGAAAATCAACCTAACCAAGGAATGCCTCGACGAATACCTATGGATGTCGAGGAGAGAGTTCAAGTCCAGGCAGAAAGAAGCTTGGGAGACTACGTGTTGTCGAGGGTGAACGGAGCACAGACATGTATTAGGCTCCCAGCAATAGGAGCAAATAACTTTGAGATCAAACCGGCGATTCTAAGTATGGTGCAGAACACAGTGCAGTTTGGAGGACTGCCGTCAGAGGATCCTCATATGCACATAGCTAATTTCTTGGAGCTGTGTGCAACATTCAGATATAACGGCGTTACTGATGATGTCGTCAGATTGAGGCTATTTCCCTTCTCACTCAGGGACAGAGCAAAAGTATGGTTAAATTCCCTACCAGCTGATTCGATTTTTACATGGCAAGAGCTGGCGTAGAATTTTTTGGCAAAATTCTTTCCCCCATGCAAAGCGGCAAAGTTGAGAGGGGAGTTGAATAATTTCTATCAAGCAGATGGAGAGTCATTATACGAAGCGTGGGAAAGATTCAAGGAGTTGCAGCGGAAGTGTCCACACCACAGTATTGAGTTGTGGAACTTGGTCACATCTTCTATAACGGGCTGAGCGGAACAACCAGAACGATTATTGATGCAGCAACAGGTGGGACCTTTATGAGGAAAAAAGCCCATGAAGCTCACGACTTATTAGAAGACATGGCCACCGATAACCATGTCACAGAAGATAGACAAATAAGTGGAAGGAGAACAGTGGGAGTTCACGAGATAGATGCCATCACTGCCCTGAATGCCCAAGTTGCCCTTTTGACCAAACAGCTGCAGCAACATACATTATCCGTAAATGCAGTGCAGATGTCCAAGAGCTGTGAAATATGTGGTGGTCCACATACATTCGATAGATGTCCTTCAGATGATCCTAATAATATGCCCGATCAGCGAGTGTGTCAGTGTAGGTAACTATAAGAGGCCCCAGAACAACCCATGCTCTAACACATACAATCCAGGGTGGAGGAATCACCCAAATTTTTGATAGAGAGGAGAGCAGGGGCAGCAGAATCAGTTCAGAGGCCAATATCAGAATCAACATCCATTTACTCAGGCCCCACCTTCTCAACAATTCAATGCACCTGTTGGCGAGCAAGATGGTGAGCGGCTTTGTTGACACTCACCAACTCCCAGACCCAGTTCATGGCAGAGACTAGATCTTCGTTCAGGAACTTGGAAACACAAGTGGGTCAACTAGCAAAGCAATCGAACAGCAGGCCATATGGTACACTGCCAAGCAACACAGAGATGAATCCGAGAGAACAATGTCGAGCGATATAACCGAAGTGGTAAACGATTGGAAGCGGCATTCACCTCGATCGGTAGTTGAAAAAAGGACAGAAATAGAGAAAGAGAATGTGGTTGAAGCTCGCCTGATAGTAGAAAACTCGGAGAAGAGTATCTTGAAGATCCGTTCCAGAGATTGCAGAGGAAGCGGTTGATAAACAATTCTCCAAATTTTTAGAGGCGTTGAAAGTTGCATATCAACATACCCTTCATGTAGGCGTTGGAGCAAATGCCTCTTATTTCAAATTCATGAAAGAGATTTTGGGAAGAAGAAGAAACTAGCGAGTATGAGATAGTGGCGGCGGCGAGAGTGTAGTGCCATCTGCAGAAGAAGTTGCCCTGGCTTCAAAGACCGGGGAGCTTTACATTGTCTTGCACAGTTGGCAAGGTGACATGCAACAGAGCCCTCTGTGATTTAGGGGCAAGTATAAATTTGATGCCTTTATCGGTGTTTAAACGGTTGGAGTTAGGTGAGGCAAAACCAACCACGGTGAGCCTGCAACTAGCCGATAGACGATGGTGCACGAGGGGAAGATTGAGGACGTGCTTGTTAAAGTAGGAATTTTTTTTTCCTGCAGACTTCCTCATTCTCGACATGGAGGAGGATGCAGAGATCCCCATCATATTGGGGAGACCGTTCTTAGCGACAGGGAGAGCCCTGATTGATGTCGAAAAAGGGGAGCTGACGCTAAGGGTAGAGAGCGAAGAAATGGTGTTTAAAGTGTTTAAACACGTTATTGAGCCACCGGTCATGAGCAAGTGCTTTGCAATCAGCACCATCAAAACCCCCTGTGAGCCAGTGCAAGCCAAACCAAGGGAGATAAGCCCACAAAAGTAGGTATGTGATGCCGAACCTCCGCCAAAGCAGGTATGTGTTCCTGAACCTTCCCTTGAAAATAATTTTAAGAAGAGAAGCAGAAGAAGAAAAAGAAAAATGTGGAGAAAATGGATTGGTTGTGGGGTTAATCCACCCCACACTTCTTGAGTTAAGGAAGTTGCGTCCGGCTAAAAGACGTTAAAGACAGTGCTACTTGGGAGGCAACCCAAAGCATTTTAAATTATTTATTTTAATGTAGTTAGTTTTACTAAGAAACGATCTCATGCGTAGTGTTTGTGTTGTGTTAGCAGTGCGTACAACAAATTTGGAAGGAAAACGGAAGAATAGCGAGAATTCAGAAAATCGGGTTAAGCCATGGCAGAGCATGGCGCGAAAATAGCAGGCGCTGAAGTTTAAGCGCTGGCCAGAAGCGCGCAGGCGAAATTCGAAGAAGTTCCCGGTTAGTCAGCCATGGCTGCCAGTCTGAAGGCTGGCGAAACCCATAAATTAAAAGACGCCCAAAACCCGATTTCCCCCAATTCCAAATCAAAAATCTAAACCTTCTTCCCCACTAAACCCACAAAAATCCATACTTTACCTAAAACTCTCCCATAACCCAAACCCAAACACAACCAAAGCTCTTAAATTCCCTAAAACCTTAACCATCTTAGCCAACAAACCTCATCTCATTACCTCAAATCACCATTAGAGGCAAGAAAACCTTGAAGAACACCGTCAAAAAGGTAATCTTCATCTTTTCTTGAAAGCTTTACTGTAGTAAGAGGAGGTGTTAGATTGGAGGAGTATTGTATCTGTGAAGATTGTTGGGGTATTGAAAATTGGTTGTGAAATTTCAAAGAGGAGTCTAGGAGGTGAGTGTGGGTGTTGTGCAGGAGTTTAAGTTTGGGGGTAGTAGGTGTTGTAGCTGCTAGTTGTTGGGTGATAGTGTTGGGGAACATCTGTGACACTAAGGAAATGCTGCAAAAAGTGATTTAACCATGTCTGCTAGAAAGAGAAGAGCCTTCACCTCCATCTCAGCCCCTCAATATGATGATACTAGGTTTATTAGCCAACAAGCTCATGAAAGATACAAAAAGCTTAGTACTAGGCCCTTAATCCCTGAAAGGGGAATGAACTATCAAAGGGATTCGCTTGGGGAGGAGGATGTCTATGAGCCCATTCGGGCGATGATTGAGATGATGGAGTGGGAAAGATTTGTAAACCCGGAAGAGATAGCACCAATGAACACAGTGATGGTGCGTGAATTTTATGCTAATCTTCCGGAGAAGGTGGACAATGAATGCTTTGTAAGGGGAAAATATGTGCCTGTGACGGCAGAAGAGGTCAATACGGTATTGGAAACAGTTGATGTTGAAGGAGGAGATGGTGATTGGAGCTATTTTAGAACATGGTCTAGAAGCACCACCAACATCGACTGGAATGCCGTCGCGAACCTGATGAGCTACCCCGGGCTGCATTTGATCTTGCTAGAAATGGGTCAAGAGGTGGCGGTGTCGGTTCAACAAAGCGACGGTTGGTTGTATTTAAATCGATGCCGTCGATTCCATCAACGCACTTTACGAGTGCCGTAAAGCGGATCAAATTGATATATGGAATTATGACGGGGAAGACGATTGATGTGGGAAAGGAGATAATGCAAAGTATTGAAGAGACCAGCATGTTGGTAACAACAGGTGGGTTGAGACATGTCTCATTTATCACAAGTTTATGCGCCTTAAATGGGGTCCCAACCCTACCCACTGATACTCGTGAGAGAAACCAACTGCCTGTGTCATATGGAATAGTGCACTCCTTCCTGCACCAAGTCCCCAGAAGAAGAAGAGCACCGGCACCGCGGCAGCAGTGGCGAGCGCCGAGGACTAAGATGAGCCTGAGATAGAGGCTCAATATGCGGCAGGAAGCAGCCACCAGCCACCCACAAAATCAGAACCTTCAGTGCCCATGATGAAGCAGTTACTCCAGAATCAGATAAGGATGATGCAGAGTTTGGACACGGTGATACAAGGACAACAAGAAACGAGGCATCAAATTAACGAGATGAGTTTCTTGTTCAACCAGTGGTCAATGCACTATCCAATGCCACCGCCACCATTTTAAACCAAGTCTGTAAGTGTCCTTTTCTTTTATTGTCTTTGAGTCTTGCACACATTGGGGACAATGTGTGATTTAAGTTTGGGGGGATGGTCTTATTTTTGTCTTATTGTTATAGTATGTTTGAGTCTTTTTGATTTATTTTGTGTATTTTTAAGTCATAATTTTTTTTCTTTTTGAGTCATAATTGTCTGTCAAAGATCATTCATGCTGTAGTTACTAGAAACACCTAGTGAAGTAATGTGGAATAATGTAATGGAATTAGAAGCAACTATCTAAACACTTAGGTTAGATATGCCAAAAACTCATAAAATCTGTCTATTTGGAGTTTCTTGCTTGAATTGTGCATGATAAATGATTAAAACTTATGTGTTATGATTGCTTGCTATTTGAGGCGAAATAGTTAGGATATGCATGTTAGGGAGATGACTCAGACGTTTCTTTGTTAGCCAATTCTTACCACTCTTTTCTATCCCTGACATTAAAAATATCTCTAGTCAGCCCCGTTGAGCCTAAATATTGAAACTTTTTCTTTGACACCCTATATTTCCATACTTGTGCCATAAGTAAAAATGTGAAATAGTTGGAATATGATGTGTTAAAAAAGAGACAAAAACAGCAAACAAGATTGATGCACCCCAATAAAAAAGTAATAAGAAATAGGCAAAAGCCTAAGTTTGGGGGTGCTTGTTATTATGATACACTTCACGCTCTCAAAACAAAAGAGGGGAAAGATAGATTTGAAGTGAAGGAAAGAATTAAAAAAAAGGAAACATTGAAAAGCTAAAGAGCTTATGGTACACGAAATGAGCCTAAATGCCTATTTTTACCTACCTATGCCTAAGCCTACATTACAGCCCTGAAAAGTCCTGAAGATCTCTTATATGCATATCCATGATTAGTGGAGAATAGCAAGTAAAAATGTCATAGGATTTTTGAAATTAACATACATGATTCAGTATTTTGACTTCCATTAAGCATGATAAAAATGAGTTTGCGAAATATCTAGCTTAATGTGTTTAGAAGGCTAAAATTTCATGCTATATGTTCCTGCATATTATTCTGCTAATCTTCATGTTTTTCTAAGTAACACCAATGCAGTAAAATGATCAATGTCATTGAGTCTTTTATTTTTCTTCTCCTTTGAGTCTTTATTTCTTTCTTTTTATCTTTGCTCGAGGGCGAGCAAAGGTTAAGTTTGGAGGTATTTGATCGGTGTATTTTATATACACTTTTTGAGTCATTTTTAGTGAGTCTTTTGTCCCTTTTTGTACAAATACGTGTCGTCTTAGGATAGATTTTCTTTCTTTTGAGTCAAATTGGTTAAAATGGCTCTTTGGCGGAAAAGGAGCGAAAACGGAGGTTCCAGAGCTTAAAATGCGAGAAAGTGGCGAACCAGGCGGCCGTCTGGCGCATGGCCTCCGACCAACATGGACAGCGCCCGGCGCCCAATATCGAAGGCCTTGAAGTTTCGTCGCGCGACGCCTCGAAGTCCTGCAATGAGTTGCGAGCGCGACGCCATCATCGTAAGAGTTTGAAGTTCCGTAGCGCGCTGATATGCGAACGCGGCCGACGCGGGAAAAATCAGGTTTTGACGAATTTATGGGCCAGGCCTGAAGGAAAACCTTAAGGGTGGTTTTGAAGCTATAAAAAGAGAACCCTAGGCAGTTTTTAAGGGTTCCTTTTCTTGCACAAACACAACACATCTTGAAGTTCAAGATTGGAGACCATTCTATTGTAATTTTCTTTCTTTCCTTTACTTTACTTTTAGTTTATGTTGGATATTGAATTAGTTTTTGTCATGTCAATGGCTAGGAACTAATTCTAATATAGGGCTTTCCATGTCTATTCACTTGAACCTTATTTTATGAGTTAATGCATGTTTATGGTTGTTCTTCTTATTGTAGAGATTTATTTCAATAGTGTTTTGAATGCTTGGTAATTACTTGATCATTAATTATCATTATTTATATGATTTCTAATCAAACTTCGAAAGGAGGAGGTTGTGACTATGCTGTAGTTGGGTAATCATAGGTCGAATTGGGGATGAAAATACCTCAATTACTTGTGTAGCGTTAACGGGGGTTTAAACACCTAGATTACTTGCGTAAACGTTAACAGAGTTTTTGTTCTTAATCCTCCTATAGAGTCATCCTTATCACCGAAAGGTAGAAATGAGCGCTACTGGGGTTGAGTGTTTATATAGCCTTAACGGGAGTATAAAACGGATTAGTAAACCTGCTATCTCCAAAAGAAGAAGAACCATAATTTATTGCATTAATAAGTAATATAAGCGGATAGTTGAGGCGACTTGGAAGCCCTATTTCCAACACTACTGAAGTAAACACATAGTTAATTAGTCTTTATAATTATTAGTCATAATCAACAACTCAAATATCGGTCACCAAATAGATAACAAAGGATAGATAATTGGTACTTGAGCACTAATCCGTGAGGACGATAACTCGGTCTTCAAGACTATATTACTTGAGTCGACAACGTGCACTTGCGTTAAAGTGTGTGCATTAAATCGCGCATCAGTCGCACTGTTCGCTAAAGGGTCAAGCGGCGTAAAATCGACCGAGAAGGTTGCAGTGTTCGCTGAAGATTCAGAGCGGCGTAAAATCAACCAGCGGGGTCGCAGTGTTCGCTCAAAGAGTCAAGAGGCGTAAATCTAATCAAAGGGGTCGCGTTATCCGCTAAAGAAGTCAGAGTAACGTAAAACCGGTCGAAGGGGGTCGCAGATCACTCATAAGAAGTCTGAGTGACGTAAATCAGCCAGAAAGTCGCGCTTACAGAAGTCAAGATTCACGTAAACTGACCTGAAGGTCACAGTGATCGCTCATAGAAGTCAAGCGACATAAATCTGACCGAAGGGGTCGCGGTGTTCGCTAAAGAACTCAAAGTGACGTAAAATCGGCCAGAGGGTCGCAGTGATCTCTCACAAAAGTCAAGCAGCGTAAATCCGGCCGGAGAGTCGCGGTGTCCGCTAAAGAAGTCAGAGTGACATAAAACCGGTCATAGGGTTGCAGTGATCGCTCAAAAAAGTCAAGTGCCGTAAATTTGACCGAAGATGTTGCGATGTCTGCTAAAGAAGTCAGAGTGACGTAAAACCGACCGAGGGGGTCGCAGTGATCACTCAACAGAGTTCGAGTGGCGCAAATCTAGCATAAGCGGGTCGTAGTGTCCGCTCAGCAGAGTCAGATGATGTAAAACTGATCAAGAGGCTACAGTGATCGCCAAAAAATATCAAGACAACCAACAAGGATGCCGAGAAGCTCGTTCATCCACAACAAAATAAAAAAAATAAAAAATAAAAAAATACTCCATGATGTTGCCAAGCAAAAGAAAACATGTTCGGAACTGCTCAACCAGTCAAGCCAAATCCATATGCATTCGGAGCAAGCTAACGACATCCCCATCTTCAACAGCATCTTCTTTTGCACACTAGACTCATTGCAATTTCTCCTTCGATCAACTGTTACTTCTGCCACTTCTATTTTCCCATTTAATCTAATAAGGCAGGAAAAACCAGTGAAATTTATGTATTCTAGTTTGGAAGCTTCTGTTGGCAAAAGTGAGTGATATATGTAAAGTATACATAAATAAAGATGGAATATTAAGGCATTCTATCTTATAATAACAACATACCCAGGCTAATAAGCCTATCTGCCCTTAGCTTCTACTCCTTTTAAAATAAATAAAAATATTATTAATTCTTATAAACGGTATGAAGCAGGGAGAAATGAAGTGGGAATAAGGCATTCATAAAAAATGGTATTGAGGATATCATCCTGAATAACATTTAATGGTTGGATGCTTAAAAGAAACACACGAAGTGAAATTTCCTTTTAAGTTTGAATAGAAAAAGTGACTGAAGACGTCTCATATCTTCAGTTCATTTTGGTGTGTACATTTGTTAGTCTGCCACTTATCCTGCCATTGTTTAGAGTCTCACATTTAAAATAGAATGAGAATATGAACTCTGTTGAAGGAGTTGAGAAACAGTTAAGAAGTTTGAGAAATGAAGTTAAGAAACAGTTAACAAGTAGTTAGAATTGTTATTGTAAGCAACTAAATATTCTTCATTATAAATACACAGCAATGTATTGTGTACAAGTTAAGCTTTTCAATAAATGAAATACAAGAATCTCTCTTCTCTCTTAAGTGTCTTCTCCATTCCCCACGTCTGATTTCTCTTCTTTTCTTTTCTCTCTTTTTCTTCCTCTTTCTTGATTGTATCGAAGAAGTGTTGGTTTCTCTTCCTAGAGAATGACAAACAGCTGCATGCTTCCCTCTTCTCAAGAATAATAAAGCAGCCTCTTCTCGAGAATAATAAAGGGCTCACCACAGCTGTCAAGTTCTCCTCTTTCATGTAAATGGTATTACATCTGTCAAGTCTTGGGACTTGTAGCCCACTTGCACATTCACATTAACAACATGGTATCAGAGCCATCTCTGTAAATCTCTGTAAATCTCTTTCTGTTACTGTTCTATATTCTCGATCTTTCTTCTTGCTCTTTATCAACTTCAAGAACATTCTTCTATACTGTTTTGTTCGATCGTCTGTGAAATCATCTGATTCTTGGTTATCTGTATTGAATAAGACTTTTATGATTCTTGATATCTGAAAAAAAAATCAAGAAAAGGTGAAGTCTATCATGGGAGATAATTCAGAAGATCAACAGAATAACACTTTGGTTTTTGATCACAACCACCCACTGTTTCTACAGGCCTCTGATGTTAGTGGTGTGTCGTTAATCTCTTTTCAGTTACTGGGGTCTGAGAATTATGCATTATGGAGTAAATCAATGAGAATTGCTCTTCTAGGAAGAAACAAAATAGGCTTTGTCAATGGTAGTTGCAAAAAGGAACTTTATAGAGAAGAGCTATGGAATCAGTGGGACAGAGTCAATGCTGTAGTTCAATCTTGGCTCATGAACTCAGTTTCCAGTGGCTTGCTAAGTGGAGTTCTGTATGCTGAAACAGCATATGAAGTCTGGGAGGATCTCAAGGAAAGGTTTGATAAAGTGGATGGTTCAAGAACCTATGACATTCATAGAAATATCTACTCTTGCCCAAGGAACTTCCAGTGTATCTGAATACTTTACGAAATTAAAAGGCCTTTGGGTAGAATTCCAATCCTTGGTTCCTCCACCTAGTTGTGGATGTCCCAAGTCCAAAGATTTTTTGGAATATCTTCAGAGGCAACAATTGTACCAATTCTTAATGGGACTAAATGAGAACTACATGCAAGCAAGAAGTCAGATTCTATTGATGACCCCTCTACCCTCTGTCAATAAGGCTTATTCAATGATCACAAGTGATGAGAGTCAGAAATCCATATCTGCAAGATCTGCTGGGCTCTTAGGAGTAGGACCTGGAAAATTCATTCAGGGGGTTGGACATGATCCAAGTGCTATGTACTCAAAAGGAGGTTTTAACTCTACTGGTTCCAACTCCAATTCACAGTGGAAAAGAAATAACTATAATCTGTACTGTGAGGTATGCAAGATGAAAGGGCATACAAAAGAGAAATGCTTTAAGGTGATAGGATATCCACCAAACTTCAAATCCAAAAGGAAAGAATATGCTGCTCATAATGTTAGTATTGGAGAGGTTGGAGTGACTGAGAAAAAATACAAAGGGGACATCAATGATGGCTCTACATGTGGAAATACAAGCTCAGATGATTGGCAGGTAGATGGAGCTCCTAGATTTTCTTCATACCAGTATGATCAGATAGTCGATCGCTAAATCAAGGCTTAGCACAAAATCAGAATAAAGAATTGCCATCCCTATCTTCAGATGTTGCTGCTGCAGGTATATCTAATCCCAAGTCTGATAATCATAAAGCCTTGCTGGTAGCTAACTTAGTGAAACAGTGGATAATTGATACAGGGGCTACTAATCATATGGTCTCAGATATAAAACTCATAGACAATGCTACTAAAGTACAAGACTTTTCTGATTCAAAAAAGGTACATCTACCTAATGGGAGATAGTTAAAATAACACATCTTGGCTCAAGTAACATTTCGCATGTATACACTACACACTGTCCTATATTTGCCACAATTTAAGTTTAATTTAATGTCAGTTTCTCAACTTACTAAACAACTCAAGTGTGCAGTAAGTTTTTATCCAGAATTCTGCATTTTTCAGGATCTTTACAGTGGGAAGGTGAAGGAGATTGGTAGAGTACAAAATGGGCTATACATACTAGTGAATCAGCCTTCATCACAACTACTAAATGGACAAGTGAAGTTAGGCTTAAATGTAAAAGAAAATACTGGGCTTGAAGAAATTTCTGAAGAAACAATAGAGCTATGGCACAAAAGACTTGGTCATACTTCTAGTACTGTGTTGAGTAAAATACTCAGAGCAGGATCTGATTCTATAGCTAGGACTATAAAAAATTGTAATATCTGTCCATGTGCAAAACAATGTAGGTTGCCTTTTCATTTGAGTAAGAATAAAAGTAAAAAGGAGTTTGATCTTGTTCACATGGATGTTTGGGGTCCTTACAAAGTACCAACTCATGATGAGAAGAGATATTTCCTTACAATAGTAGATGACTACACTAGGATGACTTGGATATATTTGCTAAAACTTAAGTCAGATGTGTATATTGTCCTGAAGTATTTTCTGGCTTTTGTTCAAACTCAGTTCAATAAAACAGTGAAGATAGTTAGGACTGATAATGGGGCTGAATTTGTTAATGAATTATGTGTGGATATGCTACTTGAACTAGGGGTTATACATCAAAAATCTTGTGTATATACACCTCAACAAAATGGAGTAGCAGAAAGGAAACATAGACACATACTTGAGATAACAAGAGCTTTAAGATTTCAAGGACATATACCAATAAATTTCCGGGGTCTGTGTGTTCAGGCAGCAGTATATATAATAAACAGATTACCTTCATCTATAATCGAAAACTCCATATGAACAATTATACAATAAGAAGCCTATCGCGAGTCATTTAAGAGTCTTAGGGTGTTTATGTTTTGCTAAGGATTTGTCTGCATCGATAAGATGCAATCTAGGACAAGGAAATGTGTCTTCATGGGATATTCTGAAACTAAGAAAGGATACATTCTATATGATATAGAGAGGGGGTTATTTTTTGTCAATAGAGATGTAATATTCAGAGAGAATGAATTCCCTTTTACTCTAAATAAATCAGATAAGGCAATTTTTCAGGATAACTCTAGCAATAGTCAGTTAACTGAGGTTCCTGTACAAGTACCAGTGATCCATCAGCACAATAATAACATTATGAATATATCAGAGAATCTTAGGGATACTAATACTACACCATATCCTATAGCTAATTACATTTCTTATAACAGTATCAGTCCAACATACATAAGTTTCCTTACAGCTAGTTCAGAAATAGTTGAACCAAAAACCTATAAAAAAGCTTCACAAGATCCTAGATGGGTAGAGGCTATGGAAGCTGAAATTCAAGCTCTACAAGATAATCACACATGGGACATTGTTACTTTACCAGGCAATAAGGTTCCTATAGGTTGTAAATGGGTGTATAAAATCAAATATAAGGCTACAGGTGATATTGAAAGACTCAAAGCTAGACTTGTAGCAAAAGGATATAGCCAAAAAGAAGGAATATATTATAATGAAACCTTCTCTCCGGTGGTTAAGATGGTCACTGTAAGAACTATTATATCTATAGCAGCCTCCAGGAAATGACACATACATCAAATGGATGTATACAATGCCTTTCTCCAAGGGGATCTACATGATGAAATCTATATGGAGTTACCACAAGGATTCACCACCCAGGGGGACAAACAAGTATGTAGGTTGGTTAAATCCTTGTATGGACTAAAACAAGCACCTAGACAATGGAATTTTAAACTTACAGAGGCTCTAATACATATGAAGTTTAGGCAATCTCAGTATGATCATTCACTGTTTATAAAACAGTCTGAACAAGGACTGGTTGTAGTACTAGTTTATGTAGATGATATGCTTATAACAGGAGATAAAGCATATTAATAGAGAAACAAAGCGATCTTTACAAAGGCTTTCAAAATGAAGGACTTAGGGAGTTAAGGTATTTCTTGGGAATAGAGTTTGCAAGATCGATAAAGGAATTTTAATGCATCAAAGAAAGTATACTTTAGAACTTATTTACGAATTAGGACTAGGTGCGGCTAAACTATTAACACACCATGGACTGACATAAAATTAACCACTAAACGATGTATGATGAATACACACAAACTCAACAGGAAGTAGGAAAGGAAAAGTTCACATCTGAAGATGTTCTAATAGAAGATATAAATTCATATCAGAGGTTAATAGGAACACTACTATATCTCACAATAACAAGACCTGATAGCCTTTATAGTGTTCAAACACTTAGCCAATTCTTACAAAGACTAAAAAGGTCACACCTTAACGCAAAGACTATGATAGTAAGATATGTTAAGAATCAGCCTGGACAAGGCATTCTCATGTCGATAATAGGCGGAAAAGGTGATGACTATTGTGATGCAGTGTTTTGCTGTCACATACTAGAAAATCGATTCTGGTATATAATAAAATTTGGTGATTCTCTTATATCATGGAAGTCGAAGAAACAAAATACAATCTCGAGTTCGTGAGAATCCGAATACGGGAGCTTAGCAAATCTGATGGCGAAATTAACTTGGATACTTGGCTTACTGAAAGATATTGGGACTAACATTGAAAATCCAGTAACCATTTTCTCAGACAGCAAATCAGCAATACAGATTGCGGCAAATCCTGTGTTTCATGAGAGAACTAAACATATAGAGATTGATCTACATTTTGTGAGAGAAAAAATTCAAGCAGGGATGGTGAAGACAGAATATATACACACAGCAAATCAATTAGCAGATCTACTTACAAAGGGATTGAACAGAGGCCAACATCAACACTTGTGCTCCAAGCTTGGGCTACTGAACATCTTCCCACCGAACGAGGGTGTTGAAGGAGTTGAAAGCGATTAAAGTTTGAGAAATGAAGTTAAGAAACAGTTAACAAGTAGTTAGAATTGTTATTGTAAGCAACTAAATATTCTTCATTATAAATACACAGCAATGTATTGTGTACAAGTTAAGCTTTTCAATAAATGAAATACAAGAATCTCTCTTCTCTCTTAAGTGTCTTCTCCATTCCCCACGTCTGATTTCTCTTCTTTTCTTTTCTCTCTTTTTCTTCCTCTTTCTTGATTGTATCGAAGAAGTGTTGGTTTCTCTTCCTAGAGAATGACAAACAGTTGCATGCTTCCCTCTTCTCAAGAATAATAAAGCAGCCTCTTCTCGAGAATAATAAAGGGCTCACCACAGCTGTCAAGTTCTCCTCTTTCATGTAAATGGTATTACATCTGTCAAGTCTTGGGACTTGTAGCCCACTTGCACATTCACATTAACAACAAACTCTTTATATGGACTTGGACAATCTTCACCCAAAAGCTAGCTTGTAGGGTGAGGATTGTCCAAGTCCACATAAGGAATCCATGTTCCTATTCCATTTCCGACGTGAGACTCTTAACACTTCCCGCACGCCCAGATCCCGTTAACTGAAGCGTGAATGACATAATTTGTGGACCCAACATCGGTGAACATAGAATTGGAATGAGTTTGACTTTGACACCATATTGAAGTGTGTAACCATCTCATCTAAAAACTTAAGTTGTTAGAAAGAACACATTTTTAGTATGTGATTATATTCTCAACACGCCCCCTCACGTGCTAGCCTAATTTTTTTTAATGGTCCAAACATGTGGAATTTTTTTTTTGATAATGGGTGACAGTGAGGTTCGATCCCAGGACTTTTGGCGTGCTCTGATACCATGTTAAAAATGTATCTTGAGTCTAACTCAACCCAAAAGCTAGCACTCATGTTAAGGGTACTCTTCTTTTCAGACTTCATCTGTATAAGTCCTCCATCTCGAGTCCATGCGCCACGTTGATGCGATTGGGCGCTTCCCGCATACACGCCGTCCACTTCCGGTTATTGTGTATTCTTGGGTGACAATCTCATATCATGGTCATTCAAACGTCAGTCCACACTTCGAGTGCAGAGGCAGAATACCGAGGGATTGCCAATGTTGTGCTGAATTCTGTTGGCTTCGTAATCTGCTACTGGAGCTTCATTGTCCGGTTGAAAAGACAACTGTGGTTTATTGTGACAATGTGAGTGCGATCTACTTGTCTGTCAATCCTGTTTAGCATCAACGCACGAAACACATTGAAATGAATATCTTATATGTCCGAGAAAAAGTTGCCCACGGTCAAGTTCGTGTTCTCCCCGTCCCTTCTCGTTATCAGATAATTGACATCTTCACAAAAGGTCTTTCGCTCGTACTTTTAGATGATTTCAGGGACACTCTCAGCATTCGAGAACTTCTAGCTAAGACTGCGGGGACTCTTAGAGTAATTATGGGAATATCCCATAATTACCTTCCATTTATAATATTTGTAATTATTATAATTATAATTAGTATCTCATAATTTAAGTAAAGTAGATTAATCTTCCATTAGTTAAGCATAAAATAATTTTGTATATATATATTTTGTATATTTAGAATAATATTAATTTAGGAAATACCTTCTTATGCTTTATGTTGACTGTGTGCATAATTTTAAGTTTTTAACACAACTTTTTCTTTGAACAAAAAATATTCCATTCAATACCTCCAAAATTTCTTGTTGAAAAAGTACTAGGAAGACTAAAATTTACTAGAAAAAATATTACAATAGACAGAAAAAAATCATTAGCAGCCCCACATGACATGCTTAGCTGTAAGATACAGAGGAGGAATGTCTCTGTCATCACATTCACTTCAATCTCTTTTCTTTTCCTTTTATTTCCCTAAACTAAAATCAATTTTCAAAGTAAACTTCCAACCCCACTTTCTAACTTTTCTTTATTCTTTTGGGATTGAAAAAATAATGTCGTGCGTGAGTTTGTTTTCATGCTTTTAGGCTGTAATCTTTGTGCCACTAATATCATATCTCAACAACATTCATCCATTTGCCATTAAACGAAGTAGGAAAAGATTGATTCTTGGTTTAGAATTATACACAAATTTTGACTAAACATACCAAAGTTGTGGCCTTTTTTTGTTTCATTTAAGTTCTTGGAGTGGGTTTTTCTTGGTTTTTATTGATTCCTGAAAAATGGGTTCATCTGATAAGTTGTTTAACAGGCAAACAACTCTTCATCAGATCCTTGGAGGAGGTTTTGGTAAGTCCACCTAATTCAAATTCTTGATCATGTAAATTCTTGTTTGATGAAGAATTTAGGTTCATAATTTGGTTATGCAAATGAGTTCTTGATATGGATTGATGAATTTCTTATAGATATGTCAACTAACTACAACAACAACATAGCCTCTTTAATCCCACAAGTGGGGTCTTGGGAGTGTAGGATGTACACAGAACTTACCTCTACCTGGATAGAGAGGTTGTTTCCGCTAGACCGTCGGCTCAAAAGAAATGTACCCGATGCCTGTCAACTAACTAGTTGTGCTAAAAAATTGTGGTTTTGATTATAAAGGACTTTTTTGGTCATATTTTGTGTTTGATTTAGGTTCATAATTTGGTTTATCTGGGATCTGAGTTACATATTTATCACAAATGCAAATGAGTTCTTGATATGGATTGATGAAATTTTTGTAGATATGTCAACTAACTGTTTGTGCTAAAAAATTGTTCTTATGATTATAAAGGATTTTCTTGGTCATATTTGTATTTGATCCAGTTGTAGTTTGTTTGATTTAGGTTCATAATTTGGTTTATCTGGAATATGATTTACATATTTATGACAAATGCAAATGAGTTCTTGATACGGATTGATGAAATTTTTGTTGATATTGGTGAACTAACTGCTTGTGATTAAGGACTTTATTGGTCATTTGGTTGTGTTTGATTCAGTTGTAGTTTGTTTGAAACAGTTGCTGATGTTGTCTTATGGAGGCGAAAAGATGTGACAGTGGGAATTCTTGTAGTAACATTGTTTGCTTGGGTGGTCTTTGAGAGATCTGGTTATACACTTCTATCACTTGTTTCAAGTGTTTTCTTTCTGCTGTTCACCATTTTGTTTTTATGGGCTAAATCAGCTGCAATTCTTAACAGGTAAACAACAACAATCTTTTGCAAATGCTTTTATGATATGGTTTTTTCAGTTAGCTGTCTGTGGTCTAATGATCTCACATCTTCAATTATGATAAACAGTTTTGATGAGCTTTGTTTACTTGGTTAACATATGCTTAGCTTTGATATAAGTAATTTAATCGAAAATATGTGGGTCCTCAAACTACCGTGATTTGGATTAGAGTTTCACGCAGTTCTAAAAGTATGTCAATCCCTATGAGAGGGGTTAAATACTCGCCATATTGACAGGTTATTTATCCAGAAACAGAATTCATAGGGGCGGAGCTAGGGTGCCGTAATCTTGAACCTGTAGGTCAAAAAATTACACTGTATATACAAGGTCAAAATTGTATTGTATGTATATATATAGTAAATGTTGAATCCCGTTAGTGAAAATTTTGTCTCTGCTATTGAATTCATTGGATATTCGTTTGCTTCATATGGTGATCCACGTATGCTTTTTAGATACGTCATTACTTGGATAAGCAAAGGACGCAAGTGATTGACATGTGGCAAACCAAAATGATTTTACATTGTCTGGAAGTTAGGAAAACTTTCATCTTTTGCGCTCCCCTGGGGGTGGAGGGAGGAGGTTGTATTGGAGGCTGAGATGCAAGCTATTTCCAAATGCTAAATGAAACAAAGCTTCGGTCAAGTAGCATAAACACTTCTAGTAATTCTCCATTGGCCATTCTTGCTGTTTCATTTCTCATTATATGTTTGGTTATTTGGGACCAACTTTTCTTGATAAGTATTAATCTGTTCATTAAATCAGCATTGTGTGTGGGGAGGGGAGGGGAAAGCTAAAGTATTACATACCAATGTTTGGTCTCTCTTTGAAGGGCGAAGATAACACAAAATCCGTCAAAACATATATATCCTGTACTTAGAATACACCAAAATGATAAATACTGTAAACCTAAGTTGCGCGGACTCTCCGTTTTAGGTGCCGTCCCCGTACCGGATACGGGTGCGGGATACGTCCCGGATACGGTCAACCAACTTCGGATACTGATACTTTGGCCGGAAAACATCAAAAATTTGGGGGGTAAATTGAGATTTGATTTCTCAAAATTAAAGAAACGGATTTAAGAGAAGGGAAATGGCATACCTTCGTATTTTTGTCTCATTTTTGCTGCTTTGTGTTTCCAAGAAACCAAGAATTCAAGGTCGTGTTCTGAGTTTGGATGGTAGACAGTAGCAGCGATATATCTTTATAGCTCTATTTTTTATAATTTTGAATTTTCTTAGTCGAGTCCTCGCACCCGTACCATATCTGGATATGCACCCCCGAATCTTAAAATTTAGCTTTTGCCGAATCCGGCACTCAGATACGTATTTGTGTTTACAGACAAACATTTAAAACAATTAAGAGGTGGTTTCCTGCCATCAGAGCTTTTCAGATTTCTCTCTTTTTCAGAGTACCCAAGTAATACATAGTGAAAAGTGTCTGGACCTACTTGCATTTTTTTGCATGTTTCGCATCTTTCAACAACATAATAGTTTGTCTCATGGACATCGACATCATCTCTTTTACTCCAAGAGGACATGGAAGCATAGCCCACTCTCAAAGGCCACTGGGTAGTGCAAGAAATGATTTACACTCCAAGTCATTCTCATACATGTAGCCTATTATAAGTCCCCTTTTTAAATTATCCTGTGTTAAGCAGTAAAATCATTCCCAAACAAGCTACATCTGTGGCGATTCTAGTATCCAACAGTTTCAAGGCCAATGGCGAGCGAAGAAACGTATAATTCCTTGTTACTGTGAGTTACAATGAAGGTTACACGAAAATTGGAAGTAAGTAACAACAACAAAGATTACAATCTGGAATTTGATACAAAAAGAACTACTACAAAGGATTTGCTGAGTCGGGTGTTAGCACTCTGTCCTTAAGATAATATTGCTCCGTATGTATCCTTTTACGGTGATTGACAACTTGTCTCCCAAGATAAAACATCAACAAACAAATGAGCAAAGGAAACTCAAATGTTTACTAAAAAAAAGAATCTTTTGAGTGTGTGAAAGAAAGCAAGAGAGGAAGAAATATTCAGAAAAATCTGATTGCAAGTGTGTTATTCAATTGAGCCAAGGGTCTCAATTTATAGTGTGTGTAAGATGACCTCTCATCTAGCCAACTAATGGCAATCAAAGCCATGTAATGACACTTATTGAGAGGTTATGATTCAGCCAAATAATGGCTGAATTCAAGTGCCAAGTAATAGAGGATCAATGCTCCAAAATCAGCCCAAAAGTCAGAAATATTTCGTTTTCTGTCGACCTCACTGCCATCGAAGCGCCGCGGCTCAGGCTGGAGGCGCCGCGACGCTCCGGCGTCGCGACTCCGACGGTGCTGCGCCGCGTCCCTTCACGGCTCCGCGGCGATTTCCGACTCGTTTCATCTTTTACATATTGTACACTTATTCCTTCATTTACCAACGTGAAACACTTGTCATTTGGCCAATAACCGTCTATCATTTCATATCTCAAACATTTCATTACGTACCAATATCTCTTTCACTAGGAAAATTTACGATCCTTGGTACAACGTGTGCACGTGTGTGAAAACTACGTTTTCGACGTGCGGGGCCCCAATTGTTCGAGTCATAAATAATAGGATTAACTTTATTTCAGGTTAATAAATTTCCAGCAATCCCCTCTCGGAAGAGATTTTGGCGCACTCACATGGTGCCTTTCTAGCAATCTTTCGGCGGATTGATGTTGCATCTAGATAGGTAGCTGTGGCTTTGAACCTTCTATAATAGAATACCATCGGACGTTCATTTGAGGCGGTCAGTCCTCACACTTAAATAGGTGGTCTCCTACAAGGTATTCTACTATGCCCCACTTTATGAGTGTTAGGAACCATTAAAAGTTTTCCCAAACCTAACCTCAACCGTCGAGGATCATTAAAGGTTTTACCTTTACCCACACTGTATATAGCACTTAATGTCTATCACGGAAACGACCTTGGATTCATGTTTCTATGTATAAATCATTATTCGAAGTGCTCTTGCTTCCACCGAAGCGTTCAACTGAACCTTTACGACGTAGTTTTACCATTGAACCTAATTCCTGGGATCTCTAGTCAGTAAGGTTGGGTATCCACCGTATCAGTTCTTATTGTTTGGGTTTTAGGCCCATTCCCCTAGACAGACAGTCTGTCTGATCTCTGGGTATGCCCTTTGTCAAAGTGTCTGCTATGTTCCTTTGATTTTACATAATCAATGGAAATAATACCCGTGGTGATCAACTGTCGAACGGTCTTATATCTCCGTCGAATATGACGAGATTTGTCGTTGTACATAGAACTCCGTTCTTCCTGTAGTCGATCGATCGTCGCAGCATCATTACGTAGTACGGATTTGTCCTAACACAGGACATCCTCTAAGAAGTCATGAAGCCACTCAACTTCTTCTCCTGCTTTGTTTAAAGCGATAAACTCCGATTCCATTGTGGATCGGGCGATGTAAGTTTGCTTAGAGGATTTCCAAGACACAGCCCCGCCACCAATTGTAAATATATACCCACTGGTGGACTTGGTGTTCTCTACATCAGATATCCAACAGATCACTCTCTACCCTCTAAGATACCGATATCTCGAATAATGCAGCCCGTAAGCTAGCGTGTATTTCAGGTATCGTAGTACCCGAGTCAACGCTTTCCAGTGATCATCACTTGGATTACGGGTGAACCTAACCAACTTGTTGACTGCATAAGCGATATCAGGTCGAGTGCAGTTTGTGATGTACATCAAACTACCAATCACCTGCGCATATCGCTCCTTGCGTACGGGCGCACCACGATTTTTATCAATATTTTGATTTATATCCAATGGTGTTGTTATCGGTGAACTGTCGAACATCTCAAACTTCTTCAACACATCCTTGATGTAGTGAGATAGAGAAAAGACCAGTCCGTCAAATGTCTTAGAGATCTTGATCTCTAAGATGACATCTGCAATACCCATATCCTTCATGTCAAAACATTTTTTTAACATGTTCTTAGTCTCTAGGATCAATCTAGGACTGCTCCATGTGATCAATATGTCGTCTACGTAAAGGCATATCATGACGAACGAGTCAACATTTCCTTTCGTGTAGACACATTTGTCACTCATTAATGGAGAATCCTTTCGATAGTAGAGTACTATCAAATTTCTCGTGCCATTTCTTCGGGGCCTGTTTTAGCCCATACAGAGATTTGACAAGCCGACAGACTTTCTTCTCTTGTCCTGGAACCACATACCCCTCGGGTTGGTCCCGAATAGAATAGTTCAATTAGTTGCTACGCTGTTCTTCTTTCACTCCTCTCAGGAAGTTGCAAAGGGATTTCCGAACAACCCTGCATACAGGACGTCAGGATAACAGATAAGGAATCGGTAGCAGCCTTAAGATAGATAAAAAGAGCAGAATTTTGGCTTTCTTCTCAATGCAACGGTTGGGCCTGATTATAGGTACCATCCATTCATCTGGTCTTTCACAATAAAGCGATAGACGGAACTGCCATGAAACGCCTTATTAGTAGATTAATAGAGCACTTCGGAATGACATATACATCACAAGTATATAAAATAAAGATGAAAGCCCCGGTCTGAGATGGGAAGAAGGACTGCGCCCGAAAGCACGGTATGAGACTTGACTTATGTTATGAGATGGCGAGAATCCGGTGCATTAGAAAGCGCAGTTAGGGAAGAAATTGCAGAGAGATGCCGCTGCAGTTAGCTTTCCAGGTAGGTCACCGAGGGTGAGAATAAGCTCTTCATCTGATCGCTAGAAATTAGTTTATCGATTAAAGAAAGTAGCTCGAATGAAAGCCACCTTCGTTTCGATCTGCTTACTTTGAATAAAGAGAAAAAAAAGAATAGATAGGCGGAAACGCTTTACACAAGACATGTTTTGTTCAATAGGTTAGGGATCCTTAAGTCCCAGAGCCTATTCGATAGGTACCTTTTTACGCTATTTGCTTCGATGCTTTACGGTATCCTTCGGGCGCTGTAAGAAAGAAGATGGCTATGTGTACTCCCATCAGCTTTCAAGTAGATAAAGAAGTGTTGGCTAGTGACATCGGCTCTTGGCCTTTGCTTTCAGCTCCTTTCCTTATATAATAAAGTCAAGCGGCCTCCGCCCATTCGAAAAATCCCATCAGTTTGAAACTCAATCCTAAACTTCGGAGTGGCAAGTAGCAGAAAGAGAAAGTCCAACTTAGGCCGTCGAACCCCTTTCCAACGAGTCAAGTGGTTGAACGCCCCTTTAGAGATAGGGAAAACATTTGCTTCAGGTTGCTAAACACCATTCGTGGCATTCTTGCCTTGGTTGCAATCAAAAGGTGGCTTTATTTCAATTTGACGTGAAGAATAGAATGCCTTTCAACAACATAAGGGAAGGGGGCAAGAATAAGTTTCTATTCAGCCTCCTCCAACTCCAGGCTTCTCTTCTCCTAGGAATCCTAACTTGGTATGCAAGCTCAAGAAAGCGATTTAGGTTACACTCTAAAGAGCGAAAGTTGAAAGCGTTGGCCCGGTCCGAGGGCCTACAAACTACTCCTCAATCCAGCGGCGAAGGCATTGGTTAATATATGCAGAAGCCTTCCATAAGAATCCTAACGAAAGTAGGGTCACCCCTAGCCATTAACATGAGATCATCCACAAACGCCAAATGGGTGATTCTAAGTTGCCCACACTTCGGGTGATAATTGAAATCAGATTCGAAAGTTTCTTTCCTCAACAATCGGGACAAGTATTCCAAGCAAAGCACAAAAAGAGTCTAATTCGAAGTGGAGATGCTATCTAGACAACTAACAAGACAAAGAGCAACAATTTCAAATTAGTTTATATCAATTTAGAATATTAGGGCCATTTTTCTTTTATATTAAGATCAATTGTAAAAGGAAGTGGGAGTTTGGTAGTGACTCATCCTTAAAGATTTCTTCTTCCAAATCACCATTTAGGAAGGCTGTCTTGACATCCATTTGATGTATCTCAAGATCTCGCAGCGTGGCGATAGCTATGAATACTCGTATGGACGTCATTCTAGACACCGGAGAGTAGGTGTCAAAGTAATCAAGACCCTCCTTTTGTCGATAGATCTTGACTACCAACCTGGGCTTGTACTTATCTATAGATCTATCTGCTTTCAACTTCCGTTTGAGTATCCATTTACAACCCAACGGTTTGTTTTCCGGAGGAAGATCAATCAATTCCCAAGTATGGTTGTGCAGAATGGATTCTATCTCACTCTCTATAGCTTCTTTCCAGAGCGGTGCTTCTGGAGTTGGCAACGCTTCAGCAATTGTCCGTGGTTCGTCATGAACCATATAAACTACAAAGTTCGGACCGAAGGACTTATCTATCCTGGCCCTTTTGCTTCGTCTTTGTTCCATCTTTGAAACCTCCAAGTCCTGAGAATCTGGAACACTAGATTCCGGATAATCAGTCACTTCGGAGTTCACTAGATCTGAACCGCCTAGATTCGGGAAGTCAACGACTCTTGGATCCTGAGAGTTTTGTTCATAACTTCGTTTGCGAGAGGTTATGTCTCTTTCCTTTCTAGGAAACGAGTCTTCAAAGAAACTGACGTTCCTTGATTCCATGATTGTACCCACATGGATGTCTGGTACATCTGACTTATGCACTAAGAAGCGATAGTAGTTGTTTGCATATCTGATGAATATAAAATCTACAGTCTTAGGCCCAATCTTGACCTACTTTGGCTTAGGTATCTCAACCTTTGCCAGACAACCTCACACCTTCAAGTATTTGTAGGTGAGTTTCTTTCCTTTTCATAGCTCGTATGGAGTCTCGTCCTTACCCTTATGTGGGGCTCTATTAAGAATCTTATTAGCGGTGAGGACAACTTCTCCCCACATGTTTTGGGGAATGCCGTAATTGATTAGCAAAACATTCATCATATCCTTCAAGGTACGGTTCTTACTTCAGCGACACCGTTTGATTGAGGTGAGTAAGGAGTCGTCGTTTGATGAGCAATGCCCGATTGGGCACAATATTCTTCAAAAGGCGCTAGGTATTCTCCCCCTCTATCGCTACAGATTGATTTAATCTGTCCGCTTAGTTGGTTCTCAACTTCTGCTTTGTAGCGTTCTAATGCTTCAAAGGCTTCATCCTTACTTTTTAATAAGTAAAGGTAGCAATACCTTGTGCTATCGTCTATGAAAGTCACAAAGTACTTGTTCCCCCTCTAGTTTGTGCGAACTTCAAGTCACATATATCTGTGTGAATGAGTTCTAGAGGAGCGGTTTCCCTTTCGACGGATCTAAAGGGACTCTTTGAATGTTTTGCCTCTACGCACACCTCACACTTACGTTGAGGGTTTACGTCGATAGACGGCAACAACTCCAACTTTACCAACCTTTGGATAGATTGATAGTTTACATGTCCTAATCTATGATGCCATAAATGAGACGACTCAAGCAAATAAGAAGAAGACTCAATTTTATTAATAGAAGAAAACATTACAGACAAAACATTAACTTTAAAGAGGCCTTCACAGACGAAGCCCCTTCCTACAGATGTTTCATTCTTAGTGATTACAAATTTATTGGACTCAAACACTAGCCTAAAACCAGCATTCATCAATAAAGGTCCAGAAATTAAATTTCTTCTAATTTCCGGGACATGCATCACCTCCTTCAGAGTAAGCTCCTTTCCGGAAGTCATCTTCAGATCCTTTCCTACCCCCAACACCTCAGATGAAGCGTTGTTGTCCATTACAAGCTTCCTATCCGTGACTGGTGTATATGTGGAGAAGGCGTCTTTGTTGGAACAGATGTGATGGGTCGCACCCGTGTCCATCCACCACTGCATAGGATTCTCAACGAGGTTTGTTTCAAGTACCACCGCCGAGAACTCCTCAATCATATCGTCAAGAAGCGTGTCTTCGACGATGTTAGCCTTAGCCTTACCCTTGGCCTTCTCTTTATTCTCATTTTTGAGTTTGCGGCTATCCTTGACCATGTGCCCAGGTTTACCACAGTGATGGTTATTCCCCTTAAACTTCTCAGTTGTTGGCCCTTACCATTCTTCTGAAACTTTCGCTTCTTGCTTGAGTTTCCTTTGGCTTCCGTCAGATTTGCCTTCGCCTCAGCGAGTTGTTTTCCCTTTGGCATGACCTTCTTATTATCCTCATGAATCTGAAGTTTGATAATAAGTTCCTCAAAGGTCATCTTCTTTTTCTTGAGTTTTAAGAAACTCATAAACTCATTCCACGAGGAAGGTAACTTTTCAATTAACGACGCAACCAAAATTGCTCGTTAGGCTTCATTCCTTCCAAATCCAGGTGATGTAAAATCATTTGAAATTCCTGGACTTGGGACATCACATTTTTGTTGTCCACCATTTGAAATTTCAGAAATTTTCCAACGATGAACTTCTTAGTACCCGCATCTTGTGCGTTGTACTTCTTCTGCAGTTTATCCCACAACTCTTTGGCGGTGCCAACGGTGCAATACACCGTGTAGAGAGGGTCGGATAAACAATTTAGGATATAATTTTGGCAGATGAAATCACTATGACTCCAAGCATCTAGAGTCATCTTCATGCCATTAATGACATGAATATCTTGGCCCCTTCAGCCGTTTCATTTGGTTGAGGGTCCGTTTCATCTCCAGCTTGTGGAAGATTTTCGGTTAGGAAACGAGACATTCCCATAACCGTAAAAAAGAACATCATCTTTTGTTGTCATCTCTTGATGTTTGTGCCCATGAACTTAACTGGTCGTTCATGGTGGAATCCGGAGGGTGGTGGAACGGTAGCGTTCCCATGAGCAGTGGCAAAGATGTTGGTTGAGCCTTGTGCAGTGGTGGTAGCAGTGAGGAATACACCAGGTGTTCCTTGAGCCGCAGTGGAAGATCCAACAACGAATTGTTCGCCTCCAATCATCTTGTTTGTTACTTACAACAAATATTGTCTTAAGATTGTGAGTTACAATGAAGGTTACACAGAAATGGGAAGTAAGTAACAACAAAGATTACAATCTGGAATTTGATACAGAAAGAACTACTACAAAGGATTTGCTGAGTCGTGTGTTAGCACCCTGTCCTTAAGACAATATTGCTCCGTATGTATCCTTTTACGATGATTGACAACTTGTCTCCCAAGATAAAACAACAACAAACAAATGAGCAAAGAAAACTCAAATGTTTATTAAAAAGAAGAACATTTTGAGTGTGTGAAAAAAAGCAAGAGGGAAAGAAATATTCAGAAAAATCTAATTGCAAGTATGTTCTACAATTGAGTCAAGGATCTCAATTTATAGTGTGTGTAAGATGACCTCTCATCTAGCCAAATAATGGCAATCAAAGTCATGTATATTGAGAGGTTATGATTCAGCCAAATAATGGCTGAATTCAAGTGCCAAGTAATGGAGGATCAATGCTCCAAAACCAGCCCAAAAATCAGAAACATTTCGTCTTCCGTCGATCTCATTGCAATCGAAGCGCGGCCGAATTCGATAACCAACTGACCACCCAGTAGCGCGGCGCTCGTCGTCGCGGCTCGGCAATCTTGCTCGCTGACCCTTCACGGCTCCGCGGCGATTTTTGACTCGTTTCATCTTTTACACATCGTACGCTTCTTCCTTCATTTACCAACGTGAAACACTCGTCATTTGGTCAATAACCGTCTATCATTTCACGTCTCAAACATGTCATTTACGTACCAATATCTCTTTCGCTAAGGAAATTTACGATCTTTGATACAACGTGTGCACGTGTGTGGAAACGACGTTTTCAACGTGCGGGCCCCCAATTGTTCGAGTGATAAATAATAGGATTAACTTTATTTCACGTTAATAAATTTTCAACAAATACTGTATAGTAGAACAACTTTAGAAAGGGCAGACCGGTGCACAAAGTATCCCACGTTAGTTGGGTCCAGGGAAGGGCCGCACCCCCAAGTGGTGTGATGTAGACAACCTACCCTAATGCAAAATGCAAGTATTAGTGACTGCTTTCCGGAGAAAAATCAGCTAATAGTTCAATATTTTATAAACTATAATGTTGGTAGTGTTGCTTGGACAATGACTTCTATTACTGATCTCTCTGATGGAAAGTTTGGAGAACAAGCAAATAATCACACAAAAACAAAACACAAGGTGATTTCTTTTTATCTGTCCAAGCCTTGGTGGACAGAGTTATCCAGTACCTATGCTAGTGGGAGGTAGCAGGTATCTGTGGAAATAGTCGAGGTGTGTGCAAGCTAGCCAAGATTTTATAAAGAAAAGAAAAATCACAATAAACAAGGATGGGAATGGGAGAATGTCTTGCAAGAAAGTTATCTGTGTGGCGATTAAAATGAGATTAATCCTCAACCACGAACTTGGTAGCATAGAGAGGTTTCTTTCGATATGTTTAACAAAATTATAATTATATCGTAACCTAGGAATAGGATCGAACACGCGATTTTAAGAGGTTTCTAAGCATGATGCTTTATAGATTTTGTCATAGTTAAACTATGTTATCTTAAGTTATTGTGCCATCCATAACGGTAGTTCATGGTATTATTATCAACTTGTCTAAAAATGAACCTTCTCCATTTGTCATTGTTTTTTTATAATTGAACCTTGTCCAAAAAAATTTGCAACAGACCAGCTCCACCTCTACCACATTTATATCTCTCTGAAGAAATGGTAAATGAAGCAGCATGTTTCATCCACAGTCACATCAACATGTTACTGTCGGTTTCTGAGGGTATTGCCCTTGGTAAGGACACAAATATGTTTGTTAAGGTCTCCGCGGGGCTGATGCTGGTATCTGTCATTGGTGGCTTGACTGATTTCCTAACATTGGGCTACACTAGTAGGTTACTCCCATTATTCTTAATTCTGGAAAGTGGAAACGAAGAGTTCTTGTCGACAGAAATTGACTTTTGGGTTCTTGTTTTTGCAGGCCTTGTGATTGTTCTTACAGTTCCTGCACTGTATGAGAAGTATGAAGACCAAGTTGATGCATATGTGTTAATGGCAAACAGGAAATTGTGGCAATTGTATCATAAATTTGATGCAGTGTGTGTTAGCAAGGTTCAAAGATTAAGTTTGGAAAAGAAGAAATTAAGCTAAACCATTTTCTCTGTTTTGTTTAAGTTTTTTTTTTCAACTTTTTTTTTTGTTCTTTTTTCTTTTTAATAGGGATTGGGGGTAAGGTTGTTTTGGGGTTTGCGGTTTCAATAGCCTTTTGGAGAGCAAGTGCTCCGAGGGGCACCAAGATATGAGAGATTGTAATTTGCACATATATTGTGCACGTTCATTTTTCTTCTTAAATGGATACGGAAGACTAATTTGGGATTGAAGCATAGTAGATCGATTGATTATATACATTCATTTCTTGCAAAGCAAACTATTGTAAGGTCTTAACCAAGTTGTAAGCTTGCAACATGATTTGCCTATTAGATATGTATAATTGAACTAGTAATAAAGTATTCAGCAATTATTCTGAACTGCTGCTTGCATTTATTATTATTGACAATGCGTGGATGCTTCAGGAAAATTGTTCAATTATGTAATTGCTGGCCTCAATTTAGAAGCTGCAGAATCTTTAATAACTTCTCAAGCAGAGTGAGATCCTTGCAACAGATTTATTTTACTGTATGAACAACAAGCTGGGTAAATATCAGGGAAATAAGCGTTTCTGCTTTAACAAAACAACGTTGATAGTTCAGGAAAATAACACACTGTAGGCAACACAAAATGGACACTGTTGCAAAAGAAGAGATAAGAGGAATAATAAGAACATAACTAGTCTCGGTTGCTTCCGAAACTATCACGCTTTTCATGTTGCCAACCATAGCCCTGTCCATTGTGACTTGTATCACCAGAGTAGTGTCTGCCCCCTCTCTGGTGTTGGGACATGTGATGAGGTAAAGGTGGGGGTGGTGGGAGGGACATAGGTTGCGGCGGCATCAATATACCCTTGCTATCTCTGGTGTCCATTGAATTAGTACTTTGTCCACCTTCCATTCCTCTGTTGGCTGAAGGTGGAGGTGGCAGGTTCGAGGGCATTACACCTGTGTTCCTTCCATAGTCTCCTTGGAAAAATACTGCTCTTCCTTGAAGATCAGCAGCATTAACAAAACCATCTGGAGGAGGTTGAACTGCAGTCTGCTCCAATTGCCCAACGGGCTGCTGCCCCATATTCCATGATGGCCGAGGGTAATTTTCTGCAAAATTCATATTTCCTGCAGCACCAGGTGGAAAATATAGCAAAGACCCTTGTTCTGATCCTCCCATTTCAGGAGTTGAAGCAGCACTATAAAATGGTTGGGCTCCATCAGGTACAAACTGAGGATAACCAAATTGAGGAGCCAAACCTGGATTCGGACTCATTGGAACCGCAAAGCCATGAGGTTGGGGCATGTGCATAGGATATTCAGGAAAAGGGGAACCCCCCATAATCCCTTGTTGCTTGTCTGGAAAGTGACCCTGTGTGTCAAAACCTTGCTGAGGTAACCGGTTCTGCATGCCAGACCGTTCAGAGCCTGGAGGGGGATTACTATCAGACTGTTGCTCTAGTGGGTGATTTTGGATTGACCCAGTGAAAGGTGGCTTTGGTTGCATAACAGGCCTAGGAGGCTGTTGGTCTCTAGTTTGAGAATGATGAGCTTTGTCTTCACGATCATGTACTTGGGAACCTAAACTAGGAGAAAATAAGGGCCTAGGTGGCGCCTGCACTGTAGATTCAGATGCTGCAGCTTTTCTAGCACTAGCAGATTCTGAAGCATTTCCATCTTTTTCTGCTGTTTGATTAAGGAGGTCACTGTGGTTCTCATGAATATGAGATTCGAATTCAGTTTTCTTCAGAAAGGACTTGAGACAATGCGGTGCTGCACAGATATAGATCCCTTCCATCAATTTAATTGTCTGAATCTTCTGAATGCGTTCATCACAGCTGAATAAAAAATGTAGTTCAGAGTTCACTCATTAGATCAGTGAAACAAGTATGGAACAGGTAAAGCAGGCCAAACTAACCAACCTAGTTTCCTTACAAATAATTAAGTAGCAATAACAGTTGAATAAGGATGCCTGACAATTCTCTGGCGATGCTTATCATGACAATCTCAAATACTCTTTGATGAGATTTCAAAATTTTCTCAATAATCTACTTCATTGAGAAAGGGAGGCCCAGTCAGAGTTAAATCAACCATGACATAACAAGGGCTGATGAAACTAGTGGAGCAATATCTCTCTACCTTGGAAGAGAATTTCTAAAAAGATGCTATTTCAACAACTAGCCTAAGTTGACATAGGATCAGACAAAAAAACCAAGATGTTAGTGTCCCAGTCTATTTGACAAAAAAAAAGGAAAATTCAGGCTTAACAACAGAGACATGATACTGAAACATGACTTGACAAAATATGAATGTGAAATTCAGGTTTAAGTAGAACAGCCAAGAGCTAAAATATACACCTCATAGTACCACAAGCTGCTACGAGCAGCAGTATCCCCTATAAATCACTATATAGTTTGCAATCCTCTTTAGATTTGCCAGCTTTAAATGTGAGATGTCCAAAATAATATGAGATTTATAGTTTAAAAATTATATCCTACAGAAATGACAAAATTTATTCTTATAAGTGGAGAAACAGGATATACAGCTTACAGGTAGCAGAGAGAATCACTCCTGGAACAGTCTAAACAGAAGGCATGTTCACATGGGCTCTGCAAAAAGAATACAGTAAGATCATTTTGAATTAAAGTATAGTTGTGAGAAGTAAATATCAATGCCTAACATTGATAGTGTTTTATAACAGTTCATAACATTGATAATGTCACCCAAAACATGGGTCATACTCATACACCAGCTTTTTAAAGCAAATCCCAGTTAGTGTATGACATACAGCCATTTCGTTGTGTCAAGAACAAGTTCTGTCAGACTTGCCACATTGCACACACAAGACGGTAGGAAAACCATTAACCTAGTGTATGAAACGGGGCAATTTATCTAATAAATGCATTATCTTTAAACAAAAACATGTTCTGCAACATATGACATACTAAAAACAATTGGAAATCAGTTATTTTTTAAGAGGGATTAATTTAAATAGAGTTGAAAATTCTATCTTTGGTTCACTTAGAGTTCTGTGGATCATTATGTAAAACATATTATGTAAAACGATTTTGTGATTTACAAGGGAAATATTTTCTCAGGCAAGTGATGGCGTGAGGGTGATATCAAGTGGTGGTCAATTTAAGAGCCCCCATAATAGTAACTGAAGTTAATACCAGAAAAGTGGCCACTTTTTTTGGTGTTGTTGATAAGGTAAAAGTTTTATTAATAAGGTACCAAGATGGTACACAAAAGTACAACAACCATATAGCCCCTACAATAGATTTAAGTTACATAATTTCCAGTGAATTCAAGAAATCCATACACTGCTCCATGTTATCTAGCAAATTCCTCTAACACCAAAAAGCCAAATTATGCAGACATAGGTTCTTGAATCTAGAAATATGATTATTTTTATTCTCAAGCCAAGCACTATTTCTCTCATTCCAAATAGTCCAGAAAATACACAAAGGGGTGGTCCTCCAAAACTGTTCTTGGATCTTTGCTATCTTCTGCCAATTCTAGCTTCCAATAGGCTCCTAACATATGAAGGCATAACCCAAACTACACCACACAGATTTAGGAAGATCTCCCAGCATTACTTAGCAACTTTACAATGGATAAAATGGTGATTGACTGATTCCAGTTCATCTCACAAAGATAACATCTATTATTCAAAATGAAACCTCTCCACTGCAATTTATCTTGGGTTAAACATGCTTCTCTTATGACAACCCACCCAAAACAGACTACCCTGATAGGTGCTTTTCTCTTCCAAAGCATTTTCCATGGCTAATTTGGCTCAAAGTACTGCGATTGCTACTGCAGAATGCTATAACAGCTTTTAATAAAGTATTTCATATCATTACTTGTTGTGCAGACTGCAGACCATAACATCCTCTCTATTCTCCTCTACAATTGTTGTACCCAATAGTTGTAGTAACAGCCCAACATCCTCCACCTTCCAATCATTAAAATCTCTTCTAAAACTCAATTTCCCCGAGCAAAGAAGTCAAATTTGAGCTAATTATAACTAACAAATCTGCTTATAGTATATACCAAGCAAGACCCTTTTGCAGTTTACTTGCTAGTGTCATCACTCACTAGGACCCACCAGAGGAATGAAATTCAGAAACAAAACCTTCTTTATAAAGGAGAAATTATACAAAGTTGGGAATCTGGATTTTTTAAACATACCTCACCCACCCAAACTTCAGACCAAAACTTTATTTTGGCACCATCGCCCAGTAGCTTACTTATATTATTCCAAAAACTACCTCTTGAAGCACTTTTGAGCCAAAGGAGGGCTCCATGTATCCTTTTTCACATATTTTGCATTTATCAGTCATACAGGTTTTTTCATTCCCATCATTATATTTCCATAGCCATTTGAACAGTAAGCTCTTATTATATAGTCTCAAATTTCTAAACCCCATGCCTCCGCCCTTATAGTCAATCATTATCTTTTGCTATTTTACCAGATTTAGTTTCCTCTTGTCTACCTTGCCTTCCCACAGAAAATTACTCCTTAAAGTAACCAGTTTCTTCTCAACATAAACAGGCAACTGAAACATAGACGTAAGATAAGTTGAAATTCCATCCAATATACTACTTACTAAAGTAAATTTACCTCCAAATGACAAATAGTACTTTTCTATGGAGTTAGTTTGCTGGTACATCTATCCAATACATCAGCCAAATTCTTTGGTCATTCTTTTAGCACCCAAAGGAAAGCCAAGTAAGTTGCAGGTAACTGTTCAACATTACAACCCAAAACTACACCAAAATCCTCAATACAATGATCTGATTAGTACTAAACAGGCTACTCTTAGCAAGGTTCACCCTTAAACTTGTCATTGCATCAAAAAATAATAGAATCCCTCTTGAGGTATAGAAACTGTTCTCTATATGCTTCACAAATTATTAATGTGTCATCTGCATATTTACCCAAAAAAAGTGTCATCTGCATACAAAATGTGAGAAATGTCACAGTTTACACCACCCCTTCTTCCCACACGTAACCCCCTGATCCAACCCAAATGTTCAGCACATCATCTCCACTTTGTTGGCCAAAAGAAGCAAGTAGTACTAAGTAGCAGCAGGTAGCCTACTAAGTAGTACTAAGTAGCAGCAGGTAGCCTAGTCTTGACCTCTCATTAGTCGGTGGAAATGATCAGTATAAGCCGTAAATAGTAAAAATATCATTGGTTGAAGAATATGTTGCACCTTGGAGACAGAGGACTCAAGGACAGCTATAACAACAAATGAGTAGGCAAAATATTAACAGCTGAACATTCTATACTCACCAGACGTCCATAAATAGCAATTGGAAAGTCACAGCGGACACAAAAATGAACTCGTTCACCAAGCTGGCGCCGGGACCTTCGGCCAACAGTCTTGAGCAAAGATGCAGCATTTACTGAACCAAGGCTCTTGGCTACAGGAAGATCGGCTAAAACAAGGTGATCGGGACAAGCAACCGTAACAGTATCAGGAGGCAAAGACTTAGCACCTCCACCACTCTCACTGGCTGGTTTACTAAGCCGAATCTGAAGCATCTTTTCCAAGTAATTCTGCTTTCACCCTCCTTCAGATCCACAAACCCGTATGAATTCTTCAACTAAGACAGCAAATCAATTGTACCTCTGCAGCGAAGTAATAAAAATTTAAATATCACCACAAAACTACAATGGCAAAAATCACCAATCACCAGGAATGAAATCAGTATCCCTTCAAGGACATGAGATAAAATTGGAAAATCAAGAAACGGTCCAACCATATAAATAAATACTACTCCCTCCGTTTCAACTTGTTTGTCTTACTCTCCTTTTTAGTCTATTTGAAAAAGAATGTGACTTTCTATATTTTGTAACTCTTTACCCACAACATCCTACAAACCCGTATTGACAAATTTAAGACCACAAGATTCAAAGGATGTTTTTATATATTACACACATCTTTAGTTTAAGACCACAAGATTCAAAACTCTTCTTTATTTTCTTGAAATCCATGCCGAGTCAAACTAAGACAAGCAAATCAAAACAAAGGGAGTAATAAGTTATAAGAAACAACGGTTTGCGTAGACCCCACTTATGGAATTACACTGTTGTTATAAACAATGGAAAGGATTTACAAGCTTTCCAACTAGTACCCATGTCCATACAACAACAACAATAACGCAGTGTAGTCCCACAAGTGGGGTGTGATCTGGGGATGATAGAGCGTACGCAGGGGCAGGCTCGATAGTTGAAGAATTTTTTAAGATTTCAATGAACCCCATATGCATCATTTTTTCAAAAAAAGGTTTTTTCTGCAAAACCCACATCATAAAACAGCATAAACCCTAGATTTAACTAAATTTCGGCTAAATCCTGCTTTTTTAGCAAGAACTGTGGAAACATATCAAATTAGATTCTCAATTCAAATTGGATTAACCTATAGAAATGCATAACTCCTAAGACAATAAAATGCAGAAAGATGAACTAAGCAACCAAATTCAAGTGATATTTAAATCCCAACTGTTTGAATGATAAACATCATTCTAAAAAAAGAAAGAATAATAAGTATAAACGTATTACCGTTGTGTATGTACATGTTAAATGCTTGAGAGGTGTTGGTTTGGTCCCTTTGTTTAGTGCTGAAAGTTGAAAATTTTGCGGTGAAGGAAACTCAAGAAACCCCTTTGCAGTTTAGTTATTTACGGACATGGGCCGTCAGGTTTGTCTTGTCTTGAAAAAACAATTTAGATTTGACCCAATTTAAGGATTCATGCTAAAAGGGGTTATTTGCATTGCATTGCCTTTTTTTGAAGCTAAACTCTTTCAATTTTGTCCCCATAAAGTCAATAGATTAAATTTCCGGAGTTAAAAGGTAAAACACACACCTAAATTATCATTTTTTGTGAGTTTTCTCTCTAAACTATCAGCATCATTCAGGTAGGAAAAGTGAACAAATGATAGTCGAAATGTGTTTTGATAAATAGTTGGTGATAGTTCAAGTAGGAAACTCGCGAAAAAGTGATAGTTCATTGTATTTTTTACCATTATCGCTTAATTCATTTTTGAAAAATAGTTTGATGGATTTCTCTTTATGCAGATCAAGGGTACGTCATATTTGTCCTTCTACTCTCACAAAGAAATTATCTTTGCCCTTCCATATACTTTTTCAACATACTGGTCCATGTCATCTAACTTTAAGGTCATATTTGCCCTTATACTCTAAGAAAAATAAAACTATTCTTAGTAAGAATGGAAGATCTATCGTATCTTGGAATGACTATACCGAATGAATTTATGTTAAGTGACAATCACTATCCCTCTAACAATTACTCGCAAACTATCATACTATTCTTCTTAAATAGTATTCTATCATCCTCTAGCGATACTTTGGCAATCATTACATGGTTCACCCTAAGTAGGACACTATACCCCAATTTCGGAAATATCGATACCACATAAGCGAGATTATATAAGGGACATGAATGTACACTAGTAGAAGACTTGGCATTCTTTATTCTGTGGAACTCTTATTAAGAAAGAACATATAACTCTACTTCATGTCGAGGGATATGATATGAACTTGAGTACTTACTAATTATGATCCTCATCTAGTGCTTTCCAAACTTACATGTTAATCTTTGGACCTCTATACTCTCGTGAAAACTCATATTTAACTGTATTGACATGCATGTCCTAAAGGACGCTCTACGACTCAACAATAGTAACTTGAATATCGATAGAATGATTCATCTTACGCTACGCTCTGTGACCGTGACCCCCTAATCATCACATGAACACTAGCCACATGGTACCATTTACCTTAATTAACGTTCTATAGTTCCCGAATTTATAACTCATAACTATTAGCGTACCTTACTATACCTAAAGGTCAACAACTCCTCAACTATCATCCGAGAACCATCATACAATTCATATCATTCGATCATTTATTATCATTCTCATGAGCTATTAATGTAATCCACTTAAGCAAATCCTTCATATTCCCTTTCCGACCACATGGAACAAACGATATCATTTATCTTAGACATTGATTTATAAACTCTTTTAATCACACTCTGTAGGCTATCAACATCATATCACCTAAGGGGAAACTCTACTCCCATCATGATAAATTGAAAAATTGACTCTAAGAGTAGTATGCTTGAGTGACAACCGATTCATAGACATATGACTTATCTCTTATGAGGCTTATGGAACATACAACATAAAATCACTACACTTTGTAAGCTCTAGACTTCATACTCACATAAGGGAACAAATAGCGTCATGCCGTAATGGCGAGTCTAAGGAATAGTCTTACGTACCTTGACTTTATCCTTGAGCGACTTACAACAAGCCAATCCTTTCGACACCCTGTTAAAATGGACTAACATCAACCCAACCATAGCCTAGCTAAGAATCATAACCAAAGCAATACTATAGTCGAGAAATCAAGGAGCGACAAGCTCCCGAGGCTATAATATAATAGGGATCTTCGCACCCGACTTCTTCTAACTACATACGATGCTCTATACAAGCTACTAGCCCCAACCGTTCTCCATACATCATAAAACATCCGTTAAGAACCCTATACAACAAAAACAACTACAACTCACGACTTTCGATATCCTTTATGCGAGTTCTTAACAAATACATACCTTAATCGCTCATACGAACTCATGGAACATAGACGAGGAATCGAAGTTGGGTTGCCTTCTTGAAAGCTTCCTGACATATTACTTCACCACGTAGTAATCCTGACTTGCTATGATTCGGAGCAATCCGAGGTTATAAACATAGATCCATGAAGGAAACCATCATATGGGAGTTGGAAGAACTAATCTATGAATCTTCAACAAATCTGTTAGTGCCAATCTAGACATCAATGTTTAACCACAATAATATAGAAATATAATTCAACTAAATTAAACTCAACAACAACAAAAGCAGCAAATACTATAAATCACATACTAACTTGTTTGTAGATAGAGGCCTGCTCGACGCAGTGTCCTAAGACAAAAATTCGCCCCCGCTTGTGCTGCAGTTTCACGGACGTCTGTCTTGAGGATACAACTATCTGAGTGATAATTCTAACACAATAACTCCACTCCTGACGAATTTACTATATGTGTTCTTCAGAAATATTCTTGAAGAATATGAAGAAGAAGAAGAAGCATGTAATAATCTTCAAAAGTTTTGATTCTCAAAATCAGAAGATTAATCTTGTTTATTATGTCTTAAAACAAGTGATTAACATGCTATTTATAGCATACATTTCGAACTTAAGCAGCCATTCATCAAAGGTTGTGACCTTATATGAAATAAGGCAACTTTTGGTTCGAAAATCTGGAGTTTACCGTTGCGTAGCGCCGTCGCACTGTCCCTGGCGCCGCAGCCCTGCAGCTTGGAGTCGTGGCGCCAAAACTCCTGCAAACCTCTGAAGTTTTGGCGCGGCCCTGTCCTTGGGCGCCCGGCGCTGCACCTAAAATTACAACTCTTATTTTTAATCACTTTATTTCTTCTTCTTCTTCTACAAGTTCCAACAATACCCCATATTTTCTATTCACACATCCAACAATACCCCACACGTGGATAGAAAATAAGATAAAAGAACTTATCGTCATTTATGTCAAACGCGATATGACATGCATCGGAGACGGTGTCTTTTGGACTTGAACCACTCGTAGTGAATACATATCGAATCTACTTGTAAAGTAGTGGACGTAATGTCTTGAACTATTCACGTTGTGTAGTAAATCAAGACAATAAGTATGTAGTAAATCAAGACAATAAGTATCACACATACCATATCAACATATTTCAATTCTTATGGTTATGTTCGTTTCGGTCATGAACAACTCATTCTTCATGAGAATTTCTAGAGAACTTAGCCATCTTGGTTCTCCCAGATACGACCCCACATCAATCTCGCATAGGTAATATTAATCAAGGATAGTACGTACTATCCTACCATAATGACTATTAATATTATTAAGAACCAAGGTTCAGCCCTATATCGTCAACGGATTAACACACTTGGTACATCATAGGAACGAGCATATGTGTGTTTTACGCTCCTTGAGTCTTCCCCAGCTAGTTTGTCTATTGAACCTAAACTATGAGATCTCCAATTATGATAGGTTAGGTTTCCACCGGTTCACAACTCATTGTATTGGCTTTAAGACCATTCCTCTCGATGTATATACGACTTGCTCTCGTGTAAGACCTTTTGTCAAAGGATCCACTATATTGTCCTTTGACTTTACAGAATCAATGGAAATTATTCCATTCTTCAGCAAGCTTCGTATTATATTACAACGTCACCTTATGTGCCTTGATTTACCATTATATATTTGATTCTTTGCCCTCGTCAGGGCAGCCATACTATCACAATGTATGCAAATGGCGGTCACTGCCTTTTTCGATAACGAAATACATTCTAGAACGTTTCTTAGCCATTCTTCCTCTTCGGCAACTTTATCCAAGGTTACAAACTCTACTTCCATAGTTGATCTCGTATTTATCGTTTGCTTTGATGATTTCCATGATACCAACGCTCCACCAAGTGTAAATACATACCCATTTGTGGACTTACTTTCTGAATGGTTAGAAATTCAATTAGCATCACAATATCCTTCTAACACGGGAGGATATTTTGTATAATGCAACCCATAATTCATTGTATGTTTTAGATATCGTAGTGCCCTTATTAGCGCTACCCAATGATCATTTTCAGGATTGTGTGAGTATCGACTAAGTCGACTCACTGTATATGCTAAATCCGGTCTCGTACAATTCATTATGTACATCAAGCTTCCAAGAACTTGTGTATACTCCAATTGACACACTTTCACCTTCATTCTTCTTAAGATGACTAGCGGGATCAAATGACGTAACAACCGATTTATCATCATAGTATCCGAATTTTCTAAGGACTTTCTTCACATAATGGGATTGAGTTAATATATAACCCTCAGAATTCATTTGAATTCTAATACCAAGAATGACATATGATATTCCCATATTTTTATATCGAAATCGGCATGCAGCATCTTCTTAGTTTGGTTAATAACATCCTTACTTGTTCTCATAATTAGCATATCATCCATATATAAGCATATAATGACATATGAATTCTTACATTCTTTAATGTATACACATTTATCACATTCATTTATGTGAAAACCATTTGATAACAACGTGTTATCAAATTTTTCATGTCATTGCTTTGACGCTTGTTTAAGTCCATATAACGACTTAACCAACTTACAGACTTTCTTTTATTGACCTTTCACAACAAACCCTTCGGGTTGTTCCATATATATTTCTTCCTCTAATTCACCATTCAAAAATGCAGTCTTCACATCCATTTGGTGAATTTCCAAATTGTGAATTGATGCTATAGCAATTAGCGTCCTTATAGACGTACTTCTCATCACTGATGAGTATGTATCAAAAAAATCCACACCTTCCTTTTGTAGGAATCCTTTGGCTACTATCCGAGCTTTATATTTCTCTATAGTACCATCAGGTCTTAACTTCCATTTAAAAATCCATTTATGACCTATTGGTTTTTGTCCCGGAGGAAGATCAACCAATATCCATGTATTATTTTGTACAATGGATTCTACTTCACTTTGGATTGCCTCCTTCCAATAAGGTGTTTCGTATGATTCCATAGTAGCCCTATACATTTGAGGTTCCCCTTCCACAGAAAAAGTCATAAAGTCTGGTCCATAATCTTTGACAACTTTACCATGTTTACTTCTTCTTAGTTCAAAATTATTTTCTTGAACGGAAGAAGTAAGATTCTCAACATTTAGAGTGTCTTGGTTCGACTCACTTTGAGGCATTTTCCTCTTCTTATAATTAAGAACAATTTTATCCTTGTCTTTATAAGGAAAAATATCCTCAAAAAATTATGCTTCAGCAGATTCCATTAGCGTGTTCTTGTGAATACCTTCAACATCAGAATGATACACCGATGCGCAGTTTATGCACACACTAACGCAAGTACACGTGTCGTGACAAGTAATATAGTCTAGAAGACCGAGTTATCGTCCTCAGGGATTAGTGTTCAATTCTCAAATTTTATTCTATGGTATCTATTTGGTAACCGATGATTGATAAATTATTTATAACTATAATTATGAATGCTAACTAAACTATTTTGTTTTACTTCAGATATGATGGAAATAGGGATTCCGAATCTCCTCAACTATCCGATCATCTTACTTGTTAATGCACTTAATTATGGTTCTTCTTCTATTTTGAGATAGCAGGTTAACTAAGCCGTTTTATACTCCTGTTAAGGTAATATAAACACTCAACCCCAATATAGAACCCTTCTACCTTTCGGTGATAAAATTGACTATAAAGGAGGATTAAGAGCAATAACCTATTAAACTACACAAGTATCGGGGTACTTTCGTCCACGATTTAACCTATGTTTATTCAACTATAGCATATTCACAATCTCCCCTTTCGGCTTTCGATTAAAAATCATATAGATTATGATAATTAGTGATCAATTAATTACCAAACATTCAAGACAATTATTGAATAAATCTCAACAATGATAAGAAGAAACCAAAACATGTATTAATTCATAAGAATAAATTTCAAGTGATTTGATATGGAAAGCCCTAGATTAAGTTAGTTCCTAGACATAGACATGACAAGAACTAAACTAATATCCAACATAAACTATAAAGAAATAAAACAAGTGTTATACCCCGTAGTTCTGACCCTACGTATGGAAACGTACGAAAGTATGTGAGACTTAAAATTTCCGAAGGACAGGTTGTGGATTCGTTCGGACGGTTTTAGTCAACTTTGAGGCGGGTTATGACCGGTACATTGAGAGTTCCTAAGTGCTTTAAAGGCCTAGGGCGTAGTTCGTTGAGTCTTGATTCCAACGCAACCAACCGTTAAATCGATAGGCGTCAGTAGAAAGTTATGAGAGTTACAAGTTCGTGTGATCGGCGTAAATGCGTTCGAGCAAAAGCGGGCAGCGGCGCGTATCAGAACGCGGCGCCTAAAAATCGAAGGTCGCGAAGTTGCAGCGCCCAGCGGCTGAGACAGCGGCTGGCGCGAAAGTTCGAAGAACTGCGGAGGTTTGTAGCCATGGCCGTGGCGAACATGGCGGCGAGAAATTTGGGCGGAAAAACTTAGAAAGTCTGATTTTTGTCTTAAAGAGACCATGGGAGGGTGACAAGTGTCCCCATCTGATTTTCTGTTGCATGCAATATATTGACCAAGACTTGGTCATTTTCTCTCTTTCATCTTCTCTCTCTCTCTCAAATTGCTCCCCCTTCTCTCTAAAAACCCTTAGAAAAATCTGAAAGATAAGAGCAAGAAAAGGAAGCTTGTGGCTAGCTTGTTGGCATTGTTGTGGTGGTGTTCTTGGCAAGGAAGCTAGCAATATTTGGAATAAGTTTGGCTAAAACTTTAAGGTAACATTTCTTCCTTTAAACTTAGTTCTAGTGGCATGCTTAGAAAGCAAGATCTCGTGGTAGTAAAATAATGCACTTAGAGTCTTTGCATGCAAGTAAATGTGGTTTGGATATGAAGAATGGGTTAAGAAGAAATTATGAGCATGTTGTAGCCTAAGAACCACCTTAGAATTGTTAAGTGATTTGTTGTAAACTTATGAGGCAGAAATTTTGGGTGTGAAATCCACTTTGAAGTGTTGGATTTATTGAGACTAAAATTTGGTGTTTTTATGATAATTTCGGCCTTGAGAAAGGTGGCAAAGTGAGTAGAAACAAAGAAATCTGCCCGATTTTCTTAGAATTTAGTGACCTTTAACGTGGAGTGTTCTTCATTAAGATTAGAGGTTAATAAACGTATCATGACTATTATAGGTTGAAATATTACTTGCGGTAGTTTGGACTTGGCATGTGGATTGACCAAAGAGGTATGTGAAGTTTTCCTATCTCTTGAGCATGAATAGATAAAACTATGTAGTGCGGTGAGCGTCATGATTTAGTATTCTTACTTGTTTTGAGTATAAAATGACTTGTTTCGTGTTAAGAATGTATAAGTCCTGGTTAAGGAAAAGTATGATTTTACTAAAGTATAGAGTTAATATAACAACTTTATGGGAAGTTGGTTTATTAGCTTCATAAAAGGTTAATGAGAAGGATTTACTCTAAGTAAGATAATTATATGAAGAGGCAAATTGATTTAAAGGCATCAATTGCCCAAAAGCTTTTATGTATAAAGAAGAGTAACTTTTGAAAGAGTTGAGATATGTAGTACTTGGGTTAAATTCCCGGTGTTCTTTTATTAAAGATATGGTTAAGTGCCTTAAGTAAACTAAAATGAGAGAGTATGTGAACAAGACTAAAAAGAAGTTATAAGTTTTCTTAACTTATTATTATTATGATATGATGTGATTTGAGATAGGGTAAGAGTATATGCGAGGCAAGCCCCAAGATCGTCATACCACCTCCTTGATGTAAGAGTATGTCGAGGGCGGCCCCAAGATCGTCATACCATCCGCTTGGTGTAAGAGTATATCGAGGCGAGATCCAAGATCGTTATACAGTGCACGATATAAGAGTATATCGAGGGCAAGCCCAGATCGTTATACCATCCGCTCGGTGTAGAGTATATCGAGTGCTGACCAAGATCGTTATACCATCATTTGGGGTAAGAGTATATCCGAGGAAAGTCCCAAGATCGTTATACCACATTCAGTGGATTTGCTACCCGTGATGCGAGAATACCTCATGCGAGTCCTTATGGGCTTATGCGGGTGAAATAGTCCCGTGCGGCGTGATGGTAGATCACGAGTACCGTGCGGGTCCACGGGACCCGTGCGGGTGAAATAGTCCCGAGAGTAGGATGGTTTCTTTTTGATACTACAGGCGAGGTACCTGTTTTGATCATGAGCCTCTATTTTATGCGATATTATATATATGTATATATACTTGTCACTCTCATTGTTAGTAAGGCCTGATAAAAGGTATTTTATTGTCTTCGTGACTCACTTGCTTTTAGACTTATGATATCATATTCTGATATTTTCCAGCTTTACATACTTGGTACATATTGTGTCTTGACCCCTCCCAGCTGCGTTAACGCTGCGAGTAAGGGTAGCGATTGAGGATCCTCGTTCTTAGGATCACTATTCGGTGTCGAAGCTCCATTCCTCGGAAGCTTATTTATTGGTATGGATATTCCACGATGCTATAGGTATTTTGTACATCCAGGTATGGCGGGCCCCTGTCATACGATTATTATCTTTAAGTGCATGGCCACCTATATATTTTGGGCTATAAGAACGGTTGTATTATAAATACTTTGTTTAAGTATGTTTATGGAAAGCGACACTTATCGGTGGCGATTATGATTACCCTTTTTATGAAGTTATGTGTTGTGTTATGTTCCGCTGCTATTCTCTGACATATACCTGACAGGGTACCCCAGTAGGGTACTAGTCGCGGCCCCGGGGTCGGGTCGTGACAACAAGAAACAAGAAATTACACAAAAAGTGGTCTCCAATCTTGATCTTCAAGGTTGTGATGAATTGCCAAGGTTTTGGAACCTTTATTTCTGACCTAAAGGCTGCTTTTTATAGCCTCCAATTCGTTTTCCAGGTTTTCCTTCAGGCCTTGGCCCATTCCCATTCGAATTTGACAGTTTTTCCGCCTCGGCGCCGCACTGGCTGGCGCGCAAACTCCTGCAGCTCTTTGTAATTTGGGCGCGGCCTCATGGCCGTGAGACGCCGTGGCTCGCCTTATTCTTTGCCGGTTCGCGATTTTCTCGCTGAGCTCTGGAACCTCTGTTTCTGCCCTCTTTTTGCTCTTTTTCCGCCAATGAGCCACTTTAAACTATTATGACTCAAAAGAAAGAAAATTTATCCTAGGACGACACGTATTTGTACAAAAATGGACAAAAGACTACTAAAAATGATTCAAAAGGTGTATATAAAATACACTGATCATACACCAAAAATTTATATGCTACACTATTATTGGCAAGGCCAACATAAATGCAATCCACTATTTTTGGTCGAAGTTTAGTTTTCTTTGGTAAAGGAACTTGAACTTTTGCTAAGCAACCCCACACTTTCATCCTTTTGAAAGTAGGCAATCTTCCATTCCACAATTTGTATGGAGATTGATCACTTTTCTTTTGAGGAATTCTGTTTAATATCATATTTGCAGTAGCTAACGCCTCACCCCATAGACTGAGAGGTGCACCCGAACTAATCAACATTGAATTTATCATATTCTTCAATGTTCTATTCTTTCATTCGACAACTCCATTTTGTTGTGGAGTATATGGCGCAGTGGTTTGATGAACTATACCATGAGTATAACATAATTCTTTGAACTCATTCGACGTATATTCACCGCCTCGGTCTGACCTTAGAATCTTAATTCTTTTGTCAAGTTGGTTTTTCACTTCTGCTTTGTATGTTTTAAACATGTTCCAAGCCTCATCTTTTGTATGTATTAAGTATACATAATAAAATTTACTGCAATCATCAATAAATGATATATAATAATTCTTTCCTCCACGAGATGAAGTTTCTTGGTAATCACATAAATCACTATGAATTAGACCAAGCACTTCATTTGATTTCACAACAGATTTATGAGGATGACTTGTATATTTTGATTCTATGCAAACTCCACATTTAGTCATTTTGTTCATGGAACATTTTGGCAACATGCCTATCTTTACCATTCTTTGTAAGGAACGATAATTTACATGGCCTAATCAAGAATGCCATAAAGAAGAAAGAGAATCAATTACATACTCAGAAGTTGTGCTAGTGCATGCATTTTCATTGATAACGGCAAATGCCTTAGTACATACAACACTTAGTTTGAAAATCCCCCCACTGAGGCAGCCTTTGCCTACATACACCCCGCCTTTGGTGAGTACAAATTTGTCAGATTCAAAAACTAACTTAAAGCCATTGTTGCTTAGAACAGGGCCAGAAATTAAATTTTTACAAATTTCAGGCACATGTAGTACATTTGTGAGCACAAGATCATTTCCGAAAGTGAGCCTCAAAGTCACATTCCCTTTGCATTCCACCTTCATAGCAACAGTATTCCCAACAAACAACTGTTTTCCATCCTTGATGGCTTGGTAAGCTGAAAACATGTCATTTTTTGAACATATATGCATAGTAGCACCCGCATCCATCCACCAATCAGTTGAATTTGTAACCAGATTTGCTTGAGCAGTGCCAACACCAATGAATTGGCTCTTAGTTTCAGCACTGTTGGACTAGTTGATATTACTCGAACCTCCACCCCACCACATTGACTCTTGCGAAGGCGAAAATCCCTTGCTCTGTGCTCTGGCTTTCCGCACACCTAACAAACACCAACTTGTTTCTTGAATGCATTGGCCTTTTGTGGAGCGAGTGTGCTTCTTCCGGCAGCAAAATACGGCTTGGCACCATTAAGTTTGCCCTTGACCTTCTGAAACTTGGCCTTTGATAAATTCCCTTCAACCACATTTGCATTTGGTTCCAAGGAAACTGCATCTGCCCTTTCACTCTTCCTGCTATCTTCCTCAACACGAAGTTTGAGAACCAGTTGCTCAAAACTCATATCCTCCGTTAGATGCTTCAAATAAACCTTAAAATCCTTCCATGAAGGAGGTAATTTTTCAACAATAGCACCAACAAGGAAATGCGGGTTAAGGCCCATACCTTCAACCTCTAGTTCATGCATAATAACTTGTAGTTCTTCCACTTGCTTGACAACCGCTTTGGCATCGCTCATCTTGAAGTTTAGAAACTTGCCGATGACGAACTTTTTTGAACAAGCAACCTCTGTTTTGTACTTGTTCTCAAGTGACTGCCACAACTCCCTTGCCGTGTAGAACGTGGAGTAGATATCATAGAGACAGTCATCCAAGACATTGAGAATATAATTCCTGCACAGAAACTCTTGAGTTCCCCAGGTCTCAATGACCTTCAAGTTTTCAGCCCTTGCTGCATCCGTAGGAGCATTCTCCCCTTCTTCATCCGGTAGTACCGTAGGAGCCTCGCAGTCAAGACGTTTGCCACGTGAAGTGTTGTCAAATAAAACAACATCTTCTGTTGTCAGCGTTCAAAATCCGAACCCTTGAATTTCTCGGATTTCTCCACATGGTTTTTCACCATTGATGATCCAGATTGATCGATTCTTTTGCAAATCAGGAAAATGTATTCTCTGAAAATTTTGCAAGCTTCACACAGTCAGAAAATAAATTTTCTGAGAATAATTTTTGTCTTAGATTGTTATTTCCAATCTAGACCTCAATGTTTAACCACAATAATATAGAAATATAATTCAACTAAATTGAACTCAACAACAACAAAATTAGCAAATATTATAAATCACATACTAACTTGTTTGTAGATAGAGGCCTGCTCGACGCAGTGTCCTAAGACAAAAATTTGTCCCCGCTTGTGCTGCAGTTTCACGGACGTCTGTCTTGAGGATACAACTATCTGAGTGATAGTTCTAGCACAAGAACTCCACTCCTGACGAATTTACTATATGTGTTCTTCAGAAATGTTCTTGAAGAAGATGAAGAAGAAAAAGCATGTAATAATCTTCAAAAGTTTTGATTCTCAAAATCAGAAGATTAATCTTGTTTATTGTGTCTTAAAACAAGTGATTAACATGCTATTTATAGCATACATTTCGACCTTAAGCCGTCATTCATCAAAAGTTGTGACCTTACATGAAAGAAGACAACTTTTGGCTCGAAAATTTGGAGTTTACCGTTGTGTAACGCCGTGGCGCTGTCCCCGGCGTCGCGGCCCTGCAGCTTGGCGCCGTGGCGCCGAAACTCCTGCAGACCTCTGAAGTTTTGGCGCCGCAGCGCTGCACCTAAAATTGCAACGCTTATTTTTAATCACTTTATTTCTTCTTCCTCTACAAGTTCCAACAAAATGAACTACTAAAGCACTCTACTTGTCCTATCTAAGTCATGGGAATTCACTTTAAAGAGGAAATAATGATGGAGATCCTCAGCAAGTTACCTGTGCGGTCTCTTCTTCGGTTTAAATGTGTTTCAAAATTTTGAGAGGCATTAATCGTTGATTCCTACTTTAAGCTGAAGCATCAAATTCATGCCAAGAATGACCAAAATTCCCAATAATTTCTTATTAGCCAAATGTGGGTTGGTGAGGACGGTGACTATAAATTCCATTGTTCTTCTTTATCGCCGGTTCAAATGGTTGAGGATGTAAAAATATTGATTGTTCTTCGAACTGCATTGCACCAATGAAATCCAAACCTTTTTTTGTGGTTCTGATGGATTGGTTCTTCTTGCAGCTTTGTCTGATACATGCAATCTTACACCTTTTGCTGTGGAACCCCTCCACAAGAGAATCAACAGATCTTCCCCATACGAGTTCGATCCCCTGCATAAACCTTCTTGGTTGAGCCTGTCACACATGGCTTGCCAAGTGTGGTTTACATGACTGACGTGGTTTGCAGGCTACTGCGTCAGTCCGGGGTTTACCCTGTGCGCACTCGAAAGAGTAGCGGCTGCGGGTTCCTTCGTCAACAAAAAAAACAGATCTTCCCCATCCAGAATCTCCACTGATGGAGTGTGTATGCGGATTGGGATATCACACAACTAGTGATGACTATAAGATCCTTGCACTTGACCTGAACGCATGTGATCATCCCAATGTTTCGGTTGAAAATCTCTCTAAAAAGTGGTTCCCGAAAAGAATTGGTAAATATTCTACTGACGTGTTTACGGTTTTAGGGATTCCGGTATAGATTATTTGCCATTTGTACATGGAGCATTTCATTGGCTTGGTATGTCACAATATTATACTATCGTTTCATTTGCCATTTGTACATGGAAAGCTTAGGTATTATAGAATGGGTTTGTCTATTTCATGCTATGGGTGTATGTTATTTTTGATATAGTGTTTCTTTCATTTGAGTCGAGGCTTTATTTTATGAACAATAAGGAATCGTATATGTTGTGTAAGTAGTCATGGAGATGGCTGTTAATTATTTCATTTCAAATGAATGTTGACTATTAAGCTTTCTTCGGGATATTTGCAACATGCATGCCACCTAATGCTTCTTGCTACTCTTGTTTCTCAACAGATTAAATTCACCAAATAACTGTCACTTCTGATTACTGTCTTAATTTCTTTTTTCTTGGTAAATTTCCTATTCTGCAAGTTGCTGATATTGAGCTTTTTGTATTCCCCCCCAATAGTATCCACCTCCTTTATTTCACATAGATATCAAGCAAACAAGAAGATGTTACAGTGAAAGGTAAGTTTTATAGAACGAGATACGTAGTGGATGTTGGGCTTCTAAAGTCCAGATAAGTGTGCGGGCGTAAGGTGATTGTAAGGCTGTCCAACAGGGCGGGGTATACCGACCCCGACCCAACCTCATACCGACCCCGCCCCACCCTCTGTCCTGTACCGGTATTGATATACCGGTATTGATTCGATCGCATCTGCACTGCAGCCGAGAAAAATCCCGACACCGACTCACCCCGCCCCAGCCCCGACCCTTCCCCACTCCATCCGACCCCTACTAGCCGTTGCACAACGGTTTTGTCCAATTTGGCCGTTGTGCAACGGTCAAATACCCCTCCCCCTACCCCCTAATATTTATTTTTAACCCTTAAGTTATTATATTTACACTTTAACCCAATTTTTTCAACTATAAATACTTCATTTTCTCTTCATTCTTTCTCACAAATCTTCCTACAATTACAATCTCTCTAATAATCTCTCAATATATCTCTCATTCTCTTTACATTGTCTTCTAAATATTCAATTTAATTTATTCATTTGGGAATTGGGAGTGAAGTTGACAACTAGCTTGAGGATCATCCGTTGAGCAAAGTTTCAATTTTCAACATCTCTCGATTACACGTCGTTACGTTGGCGTTTGGTACATTCGTTCCTTTATTAAATTATTACTATTTCTTTATTTTAATTAGCGCACTTAATTTTATTATCTTTAACTATTTAAGTATTTATTAGCATAAATTAAAATGAAAGGAATAAGAGGTATGTTGGGTATGTCTGGTTCTAGTAGGGATGACAAGGGCAAGGGTCCTTCTTCTAGTCATCTTATTCCTCCTAAACAAGATGATTTTATTGATACTGAACATTTTTCTGAAGTACCATTAGATTTAGACGATGAACTATTTTCTGAAAATCAACAAGATTTTAATTTAGAAGAACATCTAGATGACACGCCAACTAATCTAGATAACACGCCAACTAATGCACCTCAAACTGGAACACCTCTTATTCCACCTAGTATGAGACGAGACTCACCAGAACGAAAATTAAGATCACATGTATGGACTTTTTTTATAGAGACGTACAAATCAAGTTGTTACATGCAAAATTTGTAAAATTATTTATAAATTTAAAATGAGAAAAGGTCAAAGCGGGACAGGAGGTTTAACTACGCATTTGAATACCAAACAAAAAGCTAGGTGGGATGAATATAAGACTCAAGTGAAGGGTGAGTATCTAGCATTCAAGATGAATGTAAAAAAGTATATACGCATTACCAACAAGAAAGTGCTAACAACCAACCGGCTTCCATGCCATCTTCTTCTTCTTCAACACAACCTCAAAAATGACATGATGTTTCTGCGGCTAGTATTCAAAGCCTCGGACAGAGAATGTTTAGTGGTACCTTTTCTAACCAAGTTAGCGAGTTTGATGTTTTTGTTTTGAAGGGTGTTGTACCGTACTAAACAATTGAAAATGAAGAGGGACATGAAGACTTGCTAAAATACTGGAGGGAGAATAAGAAGAATTTTCCAACACTAGCAAAGATGACCCGATATGTGTTGAACATTCAAGCGTCATCAACAGCGTTCGAAAGCGCATTTTCTGCGGGAAGATTTCAAATAGGGGAGCACAGACATTCATTGGCAGGAGACTCATTAGAGATTGCAGTTCTATTCAGAGACTGGATTCGTGCGGAGCGTAGGAGGTGCGGCCAACCGGATATCAACGAAGAAGAAGGCTACAACTACAACAAAATCTTATCCGACGGATGTGCAAGCGACGTCGTCCAATTTGACCAAGATATACCAATTCCAACCGAAGAACCACAAGAAATTATAAAGAAACTAAAAATATTTTTCTTAAAATGTAATTCTTTTAATTGTACACCCAGTCTTCCACGTATCGATGCTACGTAACTGTATTGGTGATCCTTCAAGAGTCTTCCAGTAGATGATGTCCAGGTGACAGAAGAGTTGTCGTATTGTTAGGGGTATTTTGTATACGTCTTTTGAGTCATTTCTAGTTAGTATTTTACTCGTTTTTGTTGTATTTAGTATAATATTAGGTTTGTTTTTCTTTCTTTTGAGTAACAACGGTCCTAAATGGAGAAATGACAAAAAGAATATGAAATGAGCTTAATTGAGGTAGAATTGCACACTTAAAGGGCCAAGAAATGAAGCCTAAGAAGTCCCGGGAAGTATAGAAGAAATCAGACGAAGTCCGGACGAGAAATGACCTGTAAACCGGACTGGGTTTACAAGGCAATTAGCGTCGCGGTTCCAGAAAGCAGGACCGCGGTACCATAATTACTGAGAAGTCGCAGAATTTTCGGCACCGCGGTTTCATTCTGCAGGACCGCGGTGTCGATGCGGTATTTCTGATTTTCTGGGCCGATTTTCGAAGGGCAAAAGGGTCTGAAACGCAATTTTTCCCAACTATATAATCCCTAAACCCTAACCTCATTATTCATCTGGGATCTTGTACATAATTCCACATTCTACTTTGGGGAGGCAAGAAAGGAGGCAACAACACAAGATTGGAGACAACTTTGGTTCAAGTTTATTTTCTTTCTTTCGTTTTTAAGTCTTTATGTATGGATATTGTGTTATTTCTTAGCGTGACTATGGCTAGGAGCTAAACACTCTATTAGGGATTTCCTTATGAATCGTTTGAAACTGTTATTCATGAATTAATGCAGTAGTTTGATTTCTTCTTCGCTTGATTAAGATTTAGTCAATATTTGTTTTGATATTAATTGATCACTAGTTATCATAACCTATATGATTTCGAATAAAAAACCGAGAGGAGAGATTTGGATATGCTGTAATTGACTAGACATATGTTAAAATCACGGACGAAAGTACCCCGATACTTGTGTAGCATTATAAGTTACTGTTCTTAATCCTCCTATGTGGTAAATCTTATCATAGAAATATATAAGGGTTCTGCACTGGGGTTGAGTGATTATATGTCCTAACCGGAATATAAGACAGTCTAGTTAACCGCTATCTTAACGTAGAAGAAGAAGTCATTCTAGTTGCATTAAGGATTGAAAAGAGCGGATAGTCGAGGATATTTGAAGCCCTAATTCCTTCATAACTGATTTAAACCAAAGTATTATCATAATTAGTTCATTTTCTGCAATTACTTAGTCTTAGTTATTAGGTAAAAATACAAACAAATTAATGTTCACCAAATAGAAACCATAGAATAGATAATCGGTACTTGATAACCAGTCTCTGTGGACGATATTCGGTATTACAGACTATATTACTTGTTACGATACGTACACTTGCGTGAGCAATTTGGCTATCAGACTAACAAGTTTTTGGCGCCGTTGTCGGGGACTGACGTACTTTCAATATCGAATTATCTATTCTTATTTCTAATTTGGTTTGTATATATTTGGTTATGCTGTTTTATTTCTAGTTTGGCTGCTCCAGGAACAAGTTTCTAACTTGTTCTGCGAGAATCTTTTTATCACTTTTTGTATTTTTCTTATTTTGTAGGTAAAGTTCGTGTGTAAAAAAAACATGGACTACTACTACTATCAGGAGCAGCAGTACTACAACTACTATCAACAGTAGTATCATCAACAATAATTTAACCCACAGGTTCCACGGGAAGATCGAAATGAGCTGCAGGAAGCCTTACTCAGGCTCACCCAGTGTCAGAATCCTCAAGGGCAATTTCAACAGCCGCAGATTCAGGCCCCATCCAAGGAGCCGGATGAATTGAGAGCAGCATTGTTGGCACTCACAACCGTCCAAACTCAATTCATGGTGGAAGTAAGACCCTCTCTTCAGAACTTGGAGACTCAAATGGAACAGTTTCTGAATTGGGAACCACAAATCGGGAAATTGATGGACATGTAACCATTACACCTCAAGAAAGTCCACCAAGTGACCAGTTACATGGAATGGTGAGCAGATTGTGAAACCTGTACCACAACAGGCTGTTGAGGAATTTGGAGAGATAGTTGGTGTAGAGAAAGAAGAGGTCACTGAGGACCACCCTATTGCGGAAAAGACTACACCAAATGTCATTGCTGACCTTCAACCAGAAAGTACATACCCTCAAGGGCACCCCAAAAGTTGAGAGATGTAGGGAGTTTCACTGATCCCTACATTATAGAGAGCCTAGAAGACAAGCATGCCTCGTGTAATTGGGGGATAATCTTAGATATGAGGCCCTTGTTTGAAAAAAAGTGTTGTAGGAAAAGTGAGACCTGCAACAATAACTGTGCGGATTGCAAGCAGTTCGCAGAATGATCCACTGGGCACTAGTAAAGGTTAACTGCGTTCGGCTAAAAGACGTTAAAGACATCGCTTGTTGGGAGGCAACCCAATATTTATTAATTATGTTAGTTTGATTTCTGTTTTAGTTTGTTTTATTTTATCTTGAACAGTCTCACGGTATTGGGTTTTGTCTTATGTTTTGATGTCAGGTGGAATGGGAACTAAAGTGTCAAGATGCTGAAATTCTGAACTTCAGAGAGCCCAGAAGCTTGTGCAAACTCCAGACCTCTTTTATGACTGATGTGTTATGTTAGTAAGTTGTCCCTACTTTTAGTCTTCACACATTGGGGACGATGTGTCGATTAAGTTTGGGGGGTGTCTTATTTTGTGTGTCTTATTTTGTTTTATTGTTGTGTGTTTGAGTCTTTTGATTTGTCTTTATGTGTTTTTGAGTCATAATTTTTTTATGGATCATGTAGGTCGTAGTTGCTAAAGATATTGAGTGGATAAAGTGAGATAATGTAATGGAATTAAAAGCGACAATATATGTGTTTAAGTTATATATGTCAAAAATTCACGACATCTAATTGTTTGGATATTGGTGCTTAGCCTATGTGTGTCAGTTATGAAAAGAAAGGTTGAAAGATGTCTAGAAATCTGTTTGCTTGTCATTTGAGGCGAAATAGTTAAGATGTACATGTTTAGGGAGATGATTCAGGCATTTCTTTGATAACCCTTCTTACCATTCATTACCTACCCTGACATAAAATATATCACTAGTCAGCCCCTTTGAGCCTAAAATAAGATCTTTTTTTGACACCCTATGATTCCCCGTTTGTGCCATAAGTGATAATTGAAAGTTAGCGGGATGAAAATTGTTGAAAAGGAAACAAAAAGAGAATTGAAAAATTTGATGCACCCCAATGAATAATATGCAAAAGCCTAAGTTTGGGGGTGCTTGTTATTTATAATGTATCTCATTCTCTCAAAATAAAAGAGGGGAAAAATAGGCATGAGATTAAAATGGAAATCAAAAAGAAGGAAAAAGAGTTGAATGAAAAATGTTTATGGTACGTAATTGAGCCTAAATGCCTATTTTTACCTACTCCTGCCTAAGCCTACATTACAACCCTTGAAAGTCCTGACGATCTTTAATGTGTATGTCTATGATTAGTTGAGAAAAACAAGTAAACAGGTCTATAGCATTTTGAAAAAGATGGAATGAAATTGACATGCATAGGTTAGATGTTTGTATTTCCAGTGATTATGATCCAAGTGAATTTGCGAAATATCTAGCTTGAAATTCTAGTTTGCTAATTATTCATGCTATATATGTTCTAACATATTATCTCATCTTTCATCCATGATTTTGAAAGAGCATTGCTATAACTATTTGATCCATTTTATTGAGTCTTTTATTTGATTTTGTTTTCGTTTTTATTTTTTTGTTTAGTGCTTTACTCGAGGGCGAGTAATGTTAAGTTTGGGGTGTTTGTTAGGCGTATTTTGTATACGCCTTTTGAGTCATTTCTAGTTAGTATTTTACTCGTTTTTATTGTATTTAATATAGTATTAGGTTTGTTTTTCTTTCTTTTGAGTCACAACGGTCCTAAATGGAGAAATGACAAAAAGAAGATGAAATGAGCTTAATTGAGGTAGAATTGCACACTTAAAGGGCCAAGAAATGAAGCCTAAGAAGTCCCGGGAAGTATCGAAGTATACGATATTCGGTATTACAGACTATATTATTTGTGACGATACGTACACTTGCGTGAGTAATTTGGCTATCGGACTAACACGTATGAGGAGAGTCCCATAGCCATACTTGATCGCCAGCTCAGGAGATTGCGGACGAATGATGTAGATTCCGTCAAAGTTTTGTGGCGAAACAACAATAGGGAGGAAATGACTTGGGAGGCAGAAGATGTATCCTTACATGTTCCTTGCGCCTCCAGGTAATTCAACTCGATTCCTTATTTGATTATAATAATTGATGAATTACATGTGTGTTATATTGTGGCCCAGTGAGGCATCTGTTGGTTTGCTGAATATATGTGGATAGGCATAGTTATAGAGGAGACTCTGTCAAAACATTTCTAGCATAAGACTTATTATGAACATTCGAGGATGAATGTTTCTAAGGGGGAAGAATGTTACACCTCGTAAGATTAAGGCGATAATTAACTACGTCATTAAGGAGGTAAGATTTCAAATATTGGATATAAAGTATAATTACATATGTTAATACATAAATTAGGATACAAGAGGATGTGATTCCGGGAAAATGTTGGTTACTACGGGTGTGACGTTGGAAACTTATAATGATAATAGTATATTCCCAATGGGATTATGAACTAGTGTCACATTATATAAATTACGACATTGTGACTATGAGTCTTATGAAACTTTTCGAATTTAAACGAAGTAGGGTCTAAAAATTAATTAGTTGTGAGATTAATTTAAGTGGGGATTAGTGGTAAATTTATGCAAAAATTGGACCCTCAAACGTGGCTAGTAATTGCAAAGGTAATTTGCACTTAAGATTAAATAACCCATCTCATTTGAACCTTACCTTTTTATTCAAGAAAGAAAAACAACAACCTACACATTTTCCTCTCCTTTCTTTTCCCCCTAACAGCCGAATTGCTCCATTTTTCTAGCCAAAAATTGAAGTTCTTTTTCTTTTAATTCCCCTTCTAGATTAAGTCATTTTTCACCTATTTTTCTAAACCAAATTAGCACGAAATCAGTGGCTAGAAGACGCCACTGCTGGGCCGAGAAAAAGGACCAAGAATTTCAGTTTTTAGATGAGTTTTTGAGAAGAAAACCATGTATAAATGATGGGTTAACATTGTGGGATTCATGAATGACAATTTGACATTTGAAGAATTGATAAAAATTACAGCAATTGGACCAAAAATTGGGACTGTTTTTGGGCATCAAATTAAGGTATGAAATTCTTCTTTTTATGGTGTAGTTGGAATTGTATGTTTTTGTAAGCTAAGAAATCAATTGGTGATTAAGAGAAATTGGAAATAAGAGAATCCATGAGATTGTTGTTGATGTTGTTATAGCCGATTTTAGGGACTATTTGGCTACATTGGATTTAAGTGTTGTCATTATTATCGTGTCACTAATTGCATGTTGAAATTGAAGGAACGTTGAGATTTGAAGTTATAATTAGTTATATGGAAGTATTAAAAGATGAATTGGATTTTAAGGAGTTAAGAAAAGAGTTATGGAATTATTATGTTATGGCCGAGACCTTCCCAAAAATTGTTGGATATTGTCGTGTCAAGATTAGGGGCTGTTTTGTGGAGTTTTCAATGCTTAAAATAAACGTTATGAACACATATATACGTTGTGCTGATTACTAATACACGTCTTAAAGGAATTAAAGTGTAAAAGAGGTATTATGTTGCAAGTTATAGGACTTGAACTCTTGTTGTTGTCGCTAGAGTTGATGGACTGCTTTAAGGATGTTCTAATATGAATTAACATGAGAGATAGGTGTAGTAATCACCTTGGTTGTTGTAGTTATTATATTACATAAATGTAAAAGAGAAGGAATGCGTTACGATGACGTAAATAGAATATCTGAGATTATTTTGGTTATATTCTTAAGTTATGACTTGTTATTGGTATTGCTGGTTTGATTTGTAAATTGTGGATATGCACATAAATAGGGGAAATGCTGTCCGAATTTTTTGAGAAAAGAGAGTTGTCTTTCGTTATAACTTACGCTAGAAATCATAGAATTGACGGGCGTATTACCCCTTATTATAGCTTGACGTACTAGTTGAGACGAATCCTATTCTTCGAGTTGGTTAGTGCGGCGAAAAGGTATGTGAAACTCTTCCTTCTTTCTTTTGGCATGATTTATTGAAAGTACGGCGGACGTACATGATTTCTACACAGTCTATTTCCTAAAGATGTTAGTCATACCATTGATTTTTCAATAAAGAGTTTATTATAATGATTTTATTGAGAGCCAAAGTGATGATTTAAATAGTATAGTTACTCATGATACTCTATTTGTGCTGGATATGATTATATGAATTCACCGAGTCCCTCACTAGAGGTCCTGGACACGTTATATGTATATATATGATTCCATGGACATGTATCCATGATGCGGGTATAGATACCCATGACAATAGATATGATTTCATGGACATGTATCCATGATGCCGGTATAGATACTCATGACAGTAGATATGATTCAATGGACATGCATCAATGATGCGGGTATATATACTCATATATATATATATATATATATATATATGATCATATGGATAAGTACTCGTTATTTTTTATGGCTCTTATTTATATACGGCACAGTTGGATTTGGATTCTGATTTTTATACTTGTCTCCTGTTATCTGTTTGCTACTTATGATCTCATTTACAGTATTTCATGTTTTACATACTTAGTACATTATTTCGTACTGACCCCCTTTCCTCGGGGGGGCTACGTTCATGCCCGCAGGTACAGGTGCTCAGTTTGGTGATCCTCCAGTTTAGGTTTCCCCGTTCAGCTGTTTGGGAAGCTCCTTTGATTCAGAGCTTTTCATTTTGGTATAGAACTTTATTCCGATTTATGTATATTTAGGGGCACGACGGGGCCCTGTCCCGTCATATGTCGTCTTCTCATAGAGGTATGTACACAGTTGTGGGTTGTATATGTGCGGGTTAGTTATGAGGATTGTAGACATGTTTTGTTCAGCTGTACTTTTGTATTTTGTTTAGGGACGTTCCCTTATATAGCGGCAGCCTTGTCGGCTTGCGTCCTTTGTTATATTTGCTTAGATGTGACTCCTCGGGAGGCAAGTTTATTCATGTGTAAAGGCAGTCTTGCCGGCTTGCCTATTCGGATATATGTTATGATTGCAGCGTTATGCTGCCGGATTTCATATTTTCCTTAGTGTTAGTTGGATTATGTGTGACAGGTTAGTATAATGGCGTCATTAAGGCGTTTAGTCGCGGCCTGTCGGGTCGGGTCGTGACAAGAGTAGTATCAGAGCAGTTAGTCCTCGGAATGTCTATATACCGTGTCTAGTAGAGTCTTGTGTATGGGTATGTTGTGCACCATACTTATACGCAGGAGGTTGTCGGACATTTAGGATCGGTTTCTATTCTTTCATCTCATAGATTGTGTAATAGAGCTATGTCATTAGAATAATTCCTCCACCCCTCTAACGAGTTATTGTGGTTACAGCTATGTCCCAAAAGAAAGCGACAGTGGCCTGGAAGGGAAAATCAGAGTTATTTGGACTTGACTTAGTGTATCAAGCCATAAGGGATGTGAAAGAATTTGAATAGAAGTATGATGACCAGGTTTGGAGATACTAGGTCAACGTCAGGTAATGCAACTTTTCACAACCTTCTACGTACCGAATAAGAGAATAAGTTAACAATTCATCATTTAAGGGATGGTATCGTCAGAGATTGGAACCAGGAGCAATGTCTGAGATTACGTATGTATACTAGAATATGTTGGAATTATGAAAAATACGATAAGTAAGAAATGGGTGAACAAGTGTTAAAAGAAATGAAGTTGTTTATAATTACGAGTAGTGAGAAGATACAAAAAGAAAGATTCCTCTCAGACCATGAATGCGGTGTCAACTTGTGAAATGTATTACAATATTCTCCATCTTACGAATTGGTACTCCATTATTCCACGTTATCTACTCTTTTCTCCTTCATACCTCTAATTAAATTTTGAGCTCTAATTGTTAGAATCTATGACCGTTTTATGATATACCATGTTGCTGGACTATGTGAAGGTAAGAAACTGCAAGAGAATATTATTTTCCTGTAAGAATAAGAAGGGGTTATTACTTCTTGAATGATGGTTGAGATAAAAGAATGAAAGCGTATTTCTTACTTTGGACCGAGTACTAGTGTCACGACCCAACCCCGGGGCCGCGACTGGTACCCTACCGGGGTACCCTGTCAGGTATATGTCAGAGAATAGCAGCGGAACATACATAACACATACGTATAAAAAGGTAACATCACCGCCAGGTAAAGTGCCTTCATAAAACATACTTAACAAAAGTATAATAGTACAACCGGTTCTTACATTGAAAACATAAATGTGACCACGGACCTTAAAGATAACAAGCGTGGCGGGACGGGGCCCGCCATACCCCCTGAATATTCAAAGTACCTATAGCATCAGGGAAATCCGTACCAAAATAACAAGCGTCCGGTGGGATGGAGCTTCTGACACTGGAAGAGTGATCCTAAGAATGAGGATCCACACCGCTTACTTTACCCTGCGGCGTAAACGCAGCCCAGGAAGGGTCGATTACCTGATATGTACCAAGTATGTAAAATTTGGAAAAATACTATAATCACGATATCAAGTCTAAAAGCAAGCCGAGTCATGAAAGACAATAAAATACCTTTTCGTGCCTTACTAACAATGAGAGTGACAAGTATATATATATAATCTGCATAAAATAGAGGCTCATGATCAAAGCAGGTACCTCGCGTAGTATCAATAAAACCATCCTACTCCGGGACTATTTCACCGCGTGGGTCCCGTGGACCGCGTGAGGTACTCACCGCATCGGTGTACCGCCGGCGTGGGACTATTTCACCCGCGTAAGCCCATAAGGACTCGCGTGAGGTATTCCTCGCATCATGGGTAGCAAATCCACGGAGCAATTGGTATAACGATCTTGGGGACTTTCCCGCCGGATATACTCTTACCCAGGCGGATGGTATAACGATCTTGGTACGCACCTCGGATATACTCTTACTCGAGCGGATGGTATAACGATCTTGGGGCTTGCCGCCGGATATACTCTTATCTTTGGTGCAGATGGTATAACGATCTTGGATCGCCCGCCGGATATACTCTTGCTGAGCGGATGGTATGGCGATCTTGGTGGCCGCCGGACATACTCTTACATGAAGGAGGTGGTATGACGATCTTGGGGCTTGCCCCTCAGACATACTCTTACCCTATCTCAAACTGTCATCATATCATAAATAAGTTAAGAAACTTATAACTTCTTTTAGTCTTGTTCATATACTCTCTCATTTTAGTTTACTTAAGGCACTTAATCATATCTTTAATAAAAGAACACCGGGAGTTTAACCCAAGTACTATATGCTTCAACTCTTTCAACAATGACTCTTCTTTATACATAAAAACCTTTGGACAATTGATACCTTAAAATCAATTTGCCTCTTCACATACTTATCTTATTTAGAGAAAATCTCTTCTCATTAACCTTTTATGAAGCTAATAAACCAACTTCCCATAAAGTTGTTATATCAACTCTATACTTTAGTAAAATCATACTTTTTCCCTAACTAAGGGAATTATACATTCTTAAAATGAAACAAGTCATTATATACTTAAATCAAGGAGAATACCAAATCTTGTACGTCTACCGTACTACATAGTTTCATCTATTCATGCTCAAGAGATAGGAAAGCTTCACATACCTCTTTGGTCAATCCACTTGCCAAGTCCAAACTACCGCAAGTAATATTTCAACCTATAATAGTCATGATACGTTTATTAACCTTTAATCTTAATGTAGAACAATCCAAGTTCAAAGTCACTAAATTCTAAGGAAAATTGGGCAGCATTTCCTTTGTTTCTACTCACTTTGCCACCTTTCTCAAGGCCAAATTTATCATCCAAAACACCACATTTAAGGCTCAATCAATCCAACAATTCAAAGGGGATTTCACACCCAAAATTCTGCCCAATAAGTTTACAACAATTCACTTAACAATTCTAAGGTAGTTTTTAGGCTACAACATGCTCATAATCTCTTCTTAACCCATTCTTCATATCCAAACCACATTTTCTAGCATGCAATGACTCTAAGTGCATTATTTTACTACCACAAGATCTTTCTTCTAAGCATGCAACACTAGAACTAAATCTAAAGGAAGAAATGTTACCTTAAAGTTTTAGCCAAAACTTATCCCAAATATCGCTAGCTTCCTTGCCAAGAACACCACCACAATAATGCCAACAAGCTAGCTACAAGCTTTCTTTTCTTGTTCTTAACTTTGATTTTCTTGGGTTTTTAGAGAGAAGGAGCTGATTTTAGAGAGAGGAAGATGTTTGAGAGATGACCAAGTCTACAAGACTTGGTCAATATAAGCCATGCAAGCAAAATCAGATGGGGACACTTGTCACCCTCCCATGGCCTTTTAAGAGAAATCGACTTTCCTAAGTTTTTCGCCCAAAAATCCCGCCTCGGCGCCGTTCACTGCCGGCTGCGGCGCTAAACCTCCGCTCTGGACTTTCGGCGCCGCGGCCCTGCTATCTCGGCGCGGCGCTGCAACTTCAGTGACCCTCCAGAACTTTAGGCGCCATGACTCAGATCCGGGCCGCGCCTCGCCTTTGCCTGAAACGCATTTCTGCCCGACTGCGCGTTGAACTTGTAACTCTCATAACTTTCTACTCCGACGTCCTATCGACGAACGGTTGGTTGCGTTGGAATCTAGACTCAACGAATTACGCCCTAGGCCTTTAAAATACTTAGGAACTCTCAATGAATCGGGTCATAACCCGCCTCAAAGTTGACTAAAACCCGTCCGGAATAATCCGTCAACCTATCCTTTGAAAATTTTAAGTCTTACATGCTTTTGTACGCTCTCATACGTAGGGTCGAACTACGAGGTATAACATTCTCCCCCTTAGAAACATTCGTCCGAATGTTCCTTCTAAACTTACTCAAATCATATTATCGACATAGACCCTCTCAACTACTCTTTTGCAAAAATAAGGAAGCTCGCGAGCCACAACGGACTTAAGCGAACTTCTGAATCAAAACTAACAAGCGGGAAAGTAGGTTACGGAGGTATAGGGAATAAGTGAGGATACTTCTTCATCATATCGCCCTCTGCTTCCCATGTCATTTCCTCACTGTTTCGTTCCGCCATAGCACTTGTGGAAGCCACGTCTTCGCTCAAGTCGCTTAACTGACGATCGGGTATCGCTATGGGACTCTCTCATACGATAACTCCTGTCACTTGGACATCCCGAAGGTGCACTCTAGATGGATCTCGATACATTTCCGCAACATAGACACATGAAAACTGGATGCACCGCCTCCAAATCGGACGGAAGATCTAACTCATAGGCAACCTTGCCTACCCTACGGACAATCTGATACGGCCCAATGTACCTTGGGCTAAGCTTCCCCTTCTTTCCAAATCTCATCACGCCGCCATGGGCGATACTTTTAGAAAAACCCAATCATCTATCTCGAATTCCAAGTGTCGACGCCGATGATCTGCATACGACTTTTGCCGACTCTGAGCTGCCAACAATCGCTCCTGGATAAGCTTCACCTTATCCACTGCCTGCTGAACTAAGTCTGGCCCGACTAACTGGACTTCTCCCACCTCGAACCAGCCTATCGGTGACCTGCACTTTCTCCCGTATAAGGCCTCATAAGGCGCCATCTGAATACTGGAATGGTAGCTGTTGTTGTAAGCAAACTCCTGAGGCAAATGATCCTCGGCTACCCACGAAATCAATAACACAAGCCCGCATCATATCCTCGAGTGTGCGGATAGTGCGCTCGGCTGTCCGTCGATCACGAGGTGAACGCCGTCGAGACTCACTGTGTCCCTAATCCCTTCGAAAAGACCTCGAAGTTAGCCGAGAAGCGGGCTCCTCTATCGATATAATCGACAGGGACTCATGCGGTCTCACAATCTCTCTAATATATAATCGCATAGTCCTCGGTGAAACGTCGTTACGCCAGGAAGAAAATGGTGATTTCGTCGACTGTCGACAATCACCCAAATGGAATCATGCTTCCTCCGAGTGGTAGGTAGCCACGTAATAAAATCCATATTTATCACCTCCCACTTCCAAGTCGGAATATCAATAACTGCAATGACCAGCGCTTCGTGCTCAATCTTAACTGGCGACAATTCGCACGCGTGCCACGAACTCATGGCGTCCTCTTTAGGCCATCCCACCAATACACGCATCGAGGTCATGGTACATCTTAGTCGACCCGGATGAATAGAATAACGAAACCGTGTGCCTCACGAAATCTGGCCGAAGTCTGTCACATCGGGAACACACAACCGGCCTCAAATCTTAGCACCCATCGGTGCTACCTCAAACAGAACTCTTCTCCTACGAGCGGCGTCTCGATGCCGTACCAAAATCGGATCCTCATCGTCGCCTCTTTACCTCCTCGACGATAGAAGACTGCAACCTCTCGAACCCGAATTCCTCACTATCATAATCAACCAAGCGAACCCCAAGGCTCGCTGGTGATGTAACTCTCGGACCATATCCTCTTCTGCGGTGAACATCGAGACGGACTACCCATCGACTGCGACTAAGGGCATCTGCAACCACATTGCCCTTCCGCGGGTGGTATAGAATATCAACATCGTAATCCTTAAGTAGCTCGACCACCGTCTGCGCAAGTTCGACTCCTCTGGTGAAGATGTCTGGAGACTCTTGTGGTGCGTGTAAATGTCCACATGAACTCCATATAAATAATGTCTCGGATCTTTAAGGCATGAATCACTGCGCGACTCCAAGTCATGCGTGGGATAGTTCTTCTCATGCTTCCTAATTTGTCGAGATCATAAGCTATAACTTTCTGCGTCTTTGCATCAGACGCACTCCAAGCCGACACGGCGCGTCACAATAAACCACGTATCCATCTAAGCCCTGCGGAAGAGTAAGGCTGGGGCGGTCGTCAACTTCTCCTTTAGCCCGAAAACTTTCCTCACAAGTATCCGTCGGCGGAACATAGCCGCCCGAGTCGGCTTAGTCAAAGTCTTTGAAATAGAAGCAAACTTCTACAACCGCCGATAATAACTGCAAGGCCCAAAGCTGCGCACCTCGTCGGTGTAGTGGAGTGCAGGCCATGTCTTGGCTATCTTCAATCTTGTTGTATCAACGAATACCATCGGCCCCGATAACATGCCCTAAGAAAGCCAGCGCCGGCCAGAACTTCGCTTTGAGAACTTGGCATCTGTTGCCGGTCTCGGAGGACTCGATACCGTCGCCGAATGATGCGTATGCTCGCGCTGCGTGCGCGAATACACCAAGATATCATCAATGAAAACTATAACGAACATATCCAGAATGGCACGAACACCCTATTCATCAAATCCATGAATCTGGCGGGGCGTTGGTCAACGAAAGACATCACCGAACTCATAGTGCCCATATCGGGTCACGAATGCGATCTTTGGGATATCTATCTCTCTAACTCGTGCACGATGATAACGGACCGCAGTCTATCTTGAAAAACACTTTGCACCTGCGGTGGTCAAACAAATCGTCAATCCCGGGGAGGATATCATTCTTGATAGTCACCTTGTTGTGCACATGTAATCAATACACGCATCTGCGTCCCGTCCTTCTTCTTCACAAACAATCACGGTGCTCCGAGGAGAAACACTGGCCTAATAAAGCCTTTCTCGGCAAATCTTTCATTGGTCTTTCAACTCCTTCATTTCGGCGGGTGTCATCGTATGGCGGAATAGATATCGGTCAGTATCCGGCGCCAAGTCAATGCAAAACTCAATCTCCTCTCGGGAGGATACCCAAGCTCATGCGGGAATACGTGCGGAAACTCTCTAACGGCCGGGCCGATGAAGGTCGGTACCTCGGCCTCGATGTCGAATACGAACCATATGATAGATGTACCGCTTCGCACCATCTTCCTAGCCTTGAGGTAAGAAATAAACTTACCTCGGCGATGCGGTATTCCTTCCACTCGATAAGGCTCGTAGAAGCTGAACGAACTAATCTCTCTACGATCACGTTAGCATAGCAAGATGCTAGCCAATCCATACCCATAATCACATCAAAGTCTGCATATCCAACTCTATCAAGTCGGCTGAGTCGGCGGCTATCTATAGTCACAGGACAAGCCTTATACACTCGCTCAGCTACCACTGAATCACCTACTGGCGTAGCCACCTCAAAAGGTCTTATGGACTCGGGCTCTATCCTATTCTCGGCAATATGAGGAGATATGTAGGACAAGGTAGAACACGGATCTATCAAAGCATATACATCACAAAGAAGAAACCAATAACGTGCGTGGCGACATCCGCGGCGCCTCGTGGTCTGTCGGCTGGGCATAGCATATATGCGGTTCGAGGACGCTAGAATCGAACCCCTACCACGACCTGCGCGGCTGCTTTGGCCATAAGTACCACGCCTCGGGGCGTCTAACCATCGAAGATGAAGATCCGACAACGCACCCGTCGGTGAACCGTAATGCTCCGCCGCTGGGGCGGACAATCGCTTCGGATGGCCTGCGTACAAGAGTAACATGATCTCGAACCCATACGGCACTCGCCGGATGAGACCTACCGCATCGAGCGCAGAGGTAGGTGGTCTCGATTAGTCTTGGTCTCGCCTCGCGAAAACTTGGCGTCACGGAGCCACGACCGCTCGCGAATAACCTGGCGATCGGACCTCTGCCGGAAAAGCGTGAAGGAGCACTGTCTTTGGTGGAAGGTGGATCTAGTCTGCTTGAGTTGCCGCCTCAGCGCCACGAGAACCCGATGTCACGGCCTCTTGGTGGCCCAAATCTAGGCGATCTGCTCTCTGCCTCGATCCCGCGTAAATGCGCTGCATCTGGCAATATCCATCCACGGTGAAGAGCCACCCCAGCATCACGATGTCGTGTGACGGTCGGTCCATCACGTATCTATGAACCACATGCGCCATATCGGCTACAATGGTGTGTGCGTATCGGCCAGAGTCAAACTCGTGTACTCACGATAGTCCTCCGTCTGTCTCGAGGTCAAGAACCTATCTCTGCGGGCTCTCCTCACCTCGGGAGGCAAGAAGTGGTCTAACGCCTCGTGAACTCCTCCCAATCAGGTGGAAGAGCGTCCTCACCTCGACAATACCCATGACTCAAACCGATTCAACGCAATATCGCGTGGCGGTAAAGCTAGTATAACAGACTCGGTCTCACGATGCCCTAAGAACCTGCATGGTCGGCGAATCGCGGACAAACTCCTGCGAATCCTCATCAAATCTCGAACCATAGAACTTCGGGTGGGTGACAACCGAAATCCGAATCAAAAGCTGTCGGCTCTGGGTTGGCGCCGCTCTGTCGTGCCTGCCACTATCTTTGGTCGATGCAGAATCATTCCCGTAATCTCGTACTCGGGCCGCATGCGTGGGTGGAGGCTCGTGCATGATCTCGATGGCGCGTCCGCGCCTCGAACTCTGCGAGGCTGGCGGCGTGGAACTTCGCCGCCACTAAACATCATCTGGTAAGGATTGGGCTGTGCCTCGTGACTCTCCGCGTCCAGCTAGCGGCACTCACCGGTGCCTTGCCGCCACGGGCGCGGTTGCCTTGCGTGGAGGCATAAGCGATACATAAAGGAAAACATCGGGGAGATTCAACCTATAACTCGGCTCATTGCGATCTTAGAGTGAAAGAATGAAACCAATCCTAAATATCCTGCGACCTCACGATTATAGATGTGGTGCACGACACTGCGATAATCAAGACTCTACTGAACACGATGCGTGGACACTTTCAGAGGACTAATCGCTCGATACCACTTTTGTCACGACCCAACCGGGGCGCGGCGGTACCTCTTAGGGGTACCATCGGTATATGTCGAGAGAATAGCGGCGGAACATACATAACACATCGTATAAAAGGTAACATCATCGGCGGTAGTGGGTTGCCTTCCATAAAACATACTTAACAAAAGTATAATAGTACAACTGGTTCTTACACCCCAAAACATAAATGTGACCACAGACACTTAAAGATAACAATCGTGGCGGGACGGGGGCCCGCCATACCACGAATATACAAAGTACCTATAGCATCGGAAATCCGTACCAAAATAACAAGCGTCAGGAGGATGGAGCTTCGACATTTGGAAGAGTGATCCTAGAATGAGGATCCTGATACGCTTACCACTTACTGCGGCATAAACGCGACCCAGGAAGGGGGTCGTTACACAATATGTACCAAGTATGTAAAGTGGAAAAATCTTGTAATCACGATATCAAGTCTAAAAGCAAGGAGTCATGAAAGACAATAAAATACCTTTTTGTGCCTTACTAACAATGAGTGACAAGTATATATATATAATCTTGCGTAAAATAGGAGGCTCGTGATCAAAGCAGTACCTCGCGTAGTATCAATAAAACCATCCTACTCACGGGACTATTTCACGCGTGGGTCCCGTGGACCGCGTGAGGTACTCACCGCATCGGTACTGCACGGCGTGGGACTATTTCACCGCGTAAGCCCATAAGGACTCGCGTGAGGTATTCGCCGCGTCATGGGTAGCAAATCCACGGGCAATTGGTATAACGATCTTGGGGACTTTCCGCCGGATATACTCTTACCTCAGGCGGATGGTATAACGATCTTGGTTGTACCTCGGATATACTCTTGCTGGAGCGGATGGTATAACGATCTTGGGGCTTGCCGCCGGATATACTCTTATCTTGGTGCGGATGGTATAACGATCTTGGATCGCCCGCCGGATATACTCTTTGCTCAAGCGGATGGTATGGCGATCTTGGGTGGCGCCGGACATACTCTTTGCTTGAAGGAGGTGGTATGGCGATCTTGGGGCTTGCCCGCCGGACATACTCTTACCTATCTCAAATCACATCATATCATAAATAAGTTAAGAAACTTATAACTTCTTTTAGTCTTGTTCATATACTCTCATTTTAGTTTACTTAAGGCACTTAATCATATCTTTAATAAAAGAACAGGAGTTTAACCCAAGTACTATATCTTCAACTCTTTCAACAATGACTCTTCTTTATACATAAAAACCTTTGGACAATTGATACCTTAAAATCAATTTGCCTCTTCACATACTTATCTTATTTAGAGAAAATCTCTTCTCATTAACCTTTTATGAAGCTAATAAACCAACTTCCCATAAAGTTGTTATATCAACTCTATACTTTAGTAAAATCATACTTTTTCCCTAACTAAGGGAATAATACATTCTAAAAATGAAACAAGTCATGATATACTTAAATCAAGTAACAATAACAAATCTCAGACGTCACCGTACTACATAGTTTCATCTATTCATGCTCAAGAGATAGGAAAGCTTCACATACCTCTTTGGTCAATCCACTTGCCAAGTCCAAACTACCGCAAGTAATATTTCAACCTATAATAGTCATGATACGTTTATTAACCTTTAATCTTAATGTAGAACAATACAAGTTCAAAGTCAATAAATTCTAAGGAAAATCAAGATTTCCTTTGTTTCTACTCACTTTGCCACCTTTCTCAAGGCCAAATTTATCATCCAAAACACCACATTTAAGGCTCAATCAATCCAACAATTCAAAGGGATTTCACACCCAAAATTCTGCCCAATAAGTTTACAACAATTCACTTAACAATTCTAAGGTAGTTTTAGGCTACAACATGCTCATAATCTCTTCTTAACCTATTCTTCATATCCAAACCACATTTTCTAGCATGCAATGACTCTAAGTGCATTATTTTACTACCACAAGATCTTTCTTCTAAGCGCAACACTAGAACTAAATCTAAAGGAAGAAATGTTACCTTAAAGTTTTAGCCAAAACTTATCCCAAATATCGCTAGCTTTGCCAAGAACACCACCACAATAATGCCAACAAGCTAGCTACAAGCTTCTTTTTCTTGTTCTTAACTTTCAGATTTTTCTTGGGTTTTTAGAGAAGGAGGTGATTTTTAGAGAGAGGAAGATGTTTGAGAGATGACCAAGTCTACAAGACTTGGTCAATATAAGCCATGCAAGCAAAATCAGATGGGGACACTTGTCACCCTCCCATGGCCTTTTAAAAGAGAAATCGACTTTCCTAAGTTTTCCGCCCAAAATCCCGCCTCGGCGCTGCCATGGCCGGCGGCCGCACAAACCTCCGCGGCTCTGGACTTTCGGCCCTGCTATTCTCGCGCCGCGGCTGCAACTTCAGTGACCCTCCAGAACTTTAGGCGCCATGCCTCAGATCCGCGCCGCCCTGCCGCTTTGCGAAACACATTTCGTCCGATCACAGACCGAACTTGTAACTCATAACTTTCTACTCCGATGTCCTATCGATGAGCGGTTGGTTGCGTTGGAATCTAGACTCAACGAACTACGCCAGGCCTTTAAAATACTTAGAACTCTCAATGAATCGGGTCATAACCCGCCCCAAAGTTGACTAAAACCCGTCGGAATAATCCACAACCTATCCTTTGAAAATTTTAAGTCTTACATGCTTTAAACGCCTCATACGTAGGTCGAACTACGGGTATAACATTCCCCTTAGAAACATTCGTCCCGAATGTTCCTTCTAGGCTTACTCAAATCATATTATCGACATAGACCCTCTCAACTACTCTTTTGCAAAAATAAAGGAAGCTCCACGAGCCACAAATGAGACTTAGCGAACTTATCAATCAAAACTAACAAGCGGAAAGTAGGTTACCCGGAGGTATAGGGAATAAGTGAGGATACTTCTTCATCATATCGCCCTCGCTTCCCATGTCATTTCCTCCTCGTTGCTCCCGCCATAGCACTGACGAAGCCACGTCTTTCGCTCAAGTCGCTAACTCGACGATCGAGTATCGCTATGGGACTCTCTCATACGATAACTCCTCTCACTTGGACATCTGAACCGGGTGCACTCTAGATGGATCTCCAATACATTTCCGCAACATAGACACATGAAAAACTGGATGCACCGCCTCCAAATCGGACGGAAGATCTAACTCATAGGCAACCTTGCCTACCCTACGGACAATCTGATACGGCCCTGTGAGACATCTGTTGGTTTGCTGAATATATGTGGATAGGCATAGTTATAGAGGAGACTCTGCCAAAAAATTCTAGCATAAGACTTATTATGAACATTCGAGGACGAATGTTTCTAAGAGGGAAAAGATGTTACACCTCGTAAGATTAAGACGATAATTAAGAACGTCATTAAGGAGGTAAGATTTCGAATATTGAATATAAAGTATAATTACATATGTTAATACGGAAATTAGCATACAAGAGGATGTGATTCCGGGAAAATGTTGGTTACTACGGGTGTGACGTTGGAAACTTATAATGATAATAGTATATTCCCAATGGGATTATGAACTAGTGTCACATTATATAAATTACGACATTGTGACTATGAGTCTTATGAAACTTTTCGAATTTAAACGAAGAAGGGTCTAAAAATTAATTAGTTGTGAGATTAATTTAAGTGGGGATTAGTGGTAAATTTATGCAAAAATTGGACCCTCAAACGTGGCTAGTAATTGCAAAGGTAATTTGCACTTAAGATTAAATAACCCATCTCATTTGAACCTTACCTTTTTATTCAAGAAAGAAAAACAACAACCTACACATTTTCCTCTCCTTTCTTTTCCCCCTAACAGCCGAATTGCTCCATTTTTCTAGCCAAAAATTGAAGTTCTTTTTCTTTTAATTCCCCTTCTAGATTAAGTCATTTTTCACCTAATTTTCTAAACCAAATTAGCACGAAATCAGTGGCTAGAAGACGCCACTGCTGGGCCGAGAAAAAGGACCAAGAATTTCAGTTTTTAGATGAGTTTTTTAGCAGAAAAACATGTATAAATTATGGGTTAACATTGTGGGATTCATGCATGACAATTTGGAATTGAAGAATTGACAAAAATTGGAGTAATTGGACCGAAAATTGGGACTGTTTTTGGGCATCAAATTAAGGTATGAAATTCTTCTTTTTATGGTGTAATTGGAATTGCATGTTGTTGTAAGTTAAGAAATGAATTGGTGATTAAGAGGAATTTGAAATAAGAGAATGCATGAGATTGTTGTTGATGTTGTTATAGCCGATTTTAGGGACTATTTGGCTACATTGGATTTAAGTGTTGTCATTATTATCGTGTCACTAATTGCATGTTGAAATTGAAGGAACATTGAGATTTGAAGTAGTAATTAGTTATATGGAAGTATTAAAAGATGGATTGGATTTTAAGGAGTTAAGAAAAGAGTTATGGAATTATTATGTTATAGCCGGGACCTTCCCCAAAATTGTTGGATATTGTCGTGTCAAGATTAGGGGTTGTTTTGTGGAGTTTTCAATGCTTAAAATATATGTTATGAACACGTATATACGTTATGGTGACTGCTAATACATGTATTAAAGGAATTAAAGTGTAAAAGAGGTATTATGTTGCAAGTTATAGGACTTGAACTTTTGTTGTTGTCGCTAGAGTTGATGGACTGCTTTAAGGATGTTCTAATATGGATTAACATGAGAGATAGGTGTAGTAATCACCTTGGTTGTTGTAGTTATTGTATTACATAAATGTAAAAGAGAAGGAATGTGTTACGATGACGTAAATAGAATATCTGAGATTATTTTGGTTATATTCTTAAGTTATGACTTGTTATTGGTATTGCTGGCTTGATTTGTAAGTTGTGGATATGCACATAAATAGGGGAAGTGCTGCCCGAATTTTTATATAAAAGAGAGTTGTCTTTCGTTATAACTTACGCTAGAAATCATAGAATTGACGGGCGTATTACCCTTTATTATAGCTTGACGTACTAGTTGAGACGAATCATATTCTTCGAGTTGGTTAGTGCGGCGAAAAGGTATGTGAAACTATTCCTTCTTTCTTTTGGCATGATTTATTGAAAGTACAGCGGACGTACATAATTTCTACACAGTCTATTTCTTAAAGATGTTAGTCATGAGAAATGCCTATGATTTTTCAATAAAGAGTTTATTATAATGATTTCATTGAGAGTCAAAGTGATGATTTAAATAGTATAGTTACTCATAATACTCTATGCGCTCGATATGATTATATGAATTCACTGAGTCCCTCACTAGAGGGCCGGGACACGTTATATGTATATATATGATTCCATGAACATGTATCCATGATGCGGGTATAGATACCCATGACAGTAAATATGATTCCATGGACATGTATCCATGATGCGGGTATAGATACCCATGACAGTAGATATGATTCCATGAACATGCATACATGATGCGGGTATAGATACCCATGACAGTAGATATATATATATGATGATCATATGGATAAGTACTCATGATTTTGGATATGACTCTTATTTGTATACGACACAGTTGGATTTGAATTCTGATTTTTATACTTGTCTCATGTTATCTGTTGGCTACTTATGATCTCATTTACGGTATTTCATGTTTTACATACTCAGTACATTATTTCTTCGAATTCTTCTGGGTTGCGTTAAATGCCCGCATGTATACATGTGCTCGCCAGTGATCCTCGAGTTTAGGTTTCCCCGTTCAGCTGTTTGGGAAGCTCCTTTGATTCAGAGCTTGTCAGTTTGATACAGAACTTTATTTCGACTTATGTATATTTAGGGGCACGACGGGGTCCTGTCCCGTCATATGTCGTTATCCTTCTCATAGAGGTCTGTAGACAGTTATGAGTTGTATATATGCGGGTTAGTTTTGAGTATTGTAGACATGTTTTGTTCAGCTATACTTTTGTATTTCGTTTTGGGACGTTCCCTTATATAAGGCTTTGCTTGGCCAAGGCCCTTGTTATATTTGCTTAGATGTGACTCCTCAGGAGGCATGTTTATTCATGTGTAAAGGCAGCTTTGCCGACTTGCCTATTCGGATATATGTTATGATTGCAGCGTTATGCTGCCGGATTTCATACTTCCTTAGTGTTAGTTGGATTATGTGTGACAGGTTAGTATAATGGTGTCATTATGGCGTTTAGTCGCGGCCCGCCGGGTTGGGTCATGATAAATATAAGAGGCACAAAAACAGCATTGAAATGTTTTTATTAAACTATATTGTTGTGTGTGTGTGTGTTATTTATTAATTTAATTTAAAGGCAAATAAAAAAATGACCCTACCCCGACCCCCTCTGGATCGAGATGGGCGGAGACCGCCACTTCGCCACTTGACCCCGCCCACCCCGCGCTCAGTTGGAGCGTACAAGTGATTGTAATTATATTAGTATTTCATAATATAATTACAATAAATATTTTTAAATAGGTAAAATTGCATAAAAATAAAAGAAAATTTTATATATATGTGTGTGTCTTCGCGCGATCCTCACAAAAAAAAATTCCCCTTGAACAAAAAGTCAAATCCTTACCAAAGGAGGAAATAGAATCGAAAAATTGACCTTTTTCCCTTCCCGTTGATTCCAAAGCAATCAATTATACGCCACTTACAACTTGTAATTATTTATAACATAATTTTACAAGTATATACAATACAATGAAATAAAAGCTACTATTATGAAATGCAAAGCAACTCTAACATATTAACTTTCAAACAATAAAAATCACAATTTCTTAAAATAATATTACTATTATACTATTCATTTTATCTCTCTACAAGCAAATAATCAATAAATTTTATCAGTATTATAATTAAAACGTAATTCCTTCATGAATAAAAATAAAATTACTTTCAAATAGCGAAATGTGATAATTTTGATACATAAGACAAAAGACCACTAACAAGTGAAAATGTACAATTCGGCTATGTATTTTTAAAAGAAATATTAAGTGATATTCACCCTCACGATGTTCCTACTACGACTTGTTATTTGAGTTACACCCAATCTTTTTATTTCTATAGATGAAAAATTATTAAGTATCATTCATTTGTTAAAGAATTATGAGGGTCAACGATTTTAATTAAGAAATTTAACATATAATTTGTGTAAGAACTGTAAGGCGAGCCATGAGCGTTGAGCGTTAGGCGTATTTAAGACGTACAATCGGGCATTTAGGACATAAGCCTCACTGGAACTAAACCCCGCACGTGAGTCCCAGGGCATTTTGCAGTGCCCCGCCCCAAGGCGAGCCCTAGAGCAAGTCCTGAAATTGCCTTTTAAAACACTTATTTACCAGCTCCAAACCAAAAGTGGGGTTAAGTTATAGTGGTCTTAGATAATAACACATGGCAACATCGAAAAAACATAATTAGAAGCTAATTATATTTTTGTGGGTTCCATTAGTGTATAAGGGAAACTTAGCTTATCCATATAACGGTGATGGCATATTTGAGACCAAATATCAACGAGTGGCGTCGTTTGGTCCATTTCATAAAGTTCAACAGCATATTAACCTCTTCTTTTTCCAAATGATCCTTTCAAAAGGAAGTAACTTGAAATAGCTTCAGTTGAAATCACCAAAATTGTGTTAGAATGATTAGGAGTTCTTCACCCAGAGATGACGGGTTTGACCCCAAAGAACTTCTTGGTAATGTGCCTACCGGCTACCAAGCATGAATCTGAATTAGTCTGTTAATTCAGGCCAAATATCAAGTGCCTAAGCCACCCAACAAAAAAACCAACAAGAAGCATACACAGCTCAAGTTCAATCATCATTGGAGTCAGTAATAGAAACCCCTAGCAACCAAAAGGAAGGAAAAACATTTATGCAGTCTAAGAGTCCCCTTAAAAAAGGGAAAACTAAACACTTCTGAGCTGGTTTCTATGGGTTCTCCAATGGGAATTATTGATGTAAAATGAAAAAGGGGAATATTGAAATATATCCTTGTTGATTCTAATCTTCTAATGAAAAAACATGTATAATGCAAATTAGTAATCCTCTGCTTGATGATGCCCCCTCTTTGAAATCAAGCTGATTCTAAACTTTTAACAAACTTTTTCGCCTGCCAAAAAATAAGAAATTAAGGGTAAGCCAGCTATTCTTTAGGATTTTGTCAATGCCTAATGGAACAAAGCATTGCCAAGTGAACAGTTAAAATAAGAAGCAATTGGAAATTGGGAAAGCCTCTTACTGAAGCATAACATGTACTAGTCTGGAATGCAAATCTGGTATAAATTTTTATCAACAATTATGAAATGGAAAAAAATTTGCTCTGCTAGTAATAGGGTTCCACTCTTTACCTGCTCCAATGTCAGAAACATAATGACATTCCACGATCCCAAGCGTCCAAAATTTGGGATAAAGCCTTTATAGAAAGCCAAAGGTCCCTGCAAACATAAATGCCACAAAAGCAGCGTCATTTTAATGCCATTAGGCATAAAGGTTGTTATTAGCAAGGCACTGAAAACAAGAAGCTGATAAGAAGGAAAATCTGTAATGAATTACAATACAAAAATCTGATACAGTTATTTGTACAACTATCTTGACAGATGTGAGGTTATTGTTCTAGTTTAGGTACGAGTCAGGGGCGGAGTTACCATATTTTCAGGTTCGGACGAACTAATAATTTTGTCTTAGATCTTGTATTTATATTAGGAAATCCGTTAACTAAAATGAGCTATGGGTTCGGTTCAAAACCCATAAACTTCAAATCTCAGCTCCGCCTCTAGTAAGAGGTTCATTAGAAATGCTTTTTCTTGACTAAAGAAAGAGATTACTCGATCTATTTCCGTATCGCTCATGATATATATCAACACTCGGACATCCATTGCAAGTGCATATCCCACTTTTGCACAACAGGGTTATGAAAATCCACGAAAAGCGACTGGGCATATTGTATGTGCCAATTGCCATTTAGCTAATAAACCCGTGGAGATTGAGGTTCCACAAGCGGTGATACCTAAAATGTTCTCTTACTTAGCCACCTTTCGAGCTAAGAGCACCGTCTTCTTCATTTGCACCTTCAGGCACGACCGCCTTCCAATAGACAGTGGAGGGATTAATTCTTCTCAAGGTATTCTGACGTTTCTAGTGCACGCAAAGAGAACCAATTCTTCCTTAACTAAGTCAAAGAGCGGATTCGTACTATCCTGTTAAATAGTCGAGTTGTCGGGAGGCATCTACCTCATCCCGATCACAAGGAGAGGTTCACTATGATGGGGGTACTTTTTTTTCCCTTAAGGAAAAAATGAAATGCATAGGGGACCATCCTTTTGTTGCGGCATGCTCCTCAGATTTACGGCTTCGCAGGGGGCCTCAGGCCCTACTTAGTTGACTGACAATGACAAAGGCTTGCGAAACTAAGTAGGGCCTTTTCCTTTTTCTTTGAATAACCCATTCTCATTATCTTTAATAAGTAAAGTAGGCAAACCTATAGGTCCTTAGTAGCGTTGACAGAGAAGAAGGATCCAGTTAGAAGAAAGCGAATCTTTCCATTTTTCATATCCCTTAGACAGAAATAGAAAAATGTGTGTGGACCTGGTTGGAACCAAAGACATGGGACTTTTTGTTTGGGCGTGTCATCTCACAGCGAGATCTTTTTCTTATCTATGTAAATTAATGAAGCGAGCGACTTACTATCAGAGCAACAACTACATTTTCTAATCGATTTCGAACTGAAAGACAATCCTAGGTCCGGAAGGCTCTCCTCTCTCCCCCTTTTTTAGCCAACACCATCAACCCCATTTTTCACTGAGTCAAAGCCAAAAAGCCCCCTTGAACAATTGAATTACCCATTTCATTTTTGTATTCTCATAATTTGCATAGCAATTATATGTATGTTCATATTCTGGCTCTGGCGCCTAAAGCCTAAAGAATTAAAAAAAAAAAAAAGAACTTGGTCTCTGGTCCCCCTCCCCCACCTACCCACTCATCAATCACGGTGTTCAGCTGACTTGCACTGATAGACCCACACACATCGAGGTGGATGGTTGGCCGTACGCGGGAGTAGGCTGAGGTTGACTATATACACGAGTAGGTGGTTGAACATAGGCCAACAAGGTCAGCCTAACCAAGGAAATCGGTGATCAAGTAAAGGAATGCAGAATGGAATGTCCCAAGTGAGTCGTAACAACATGTGGTAGTCTGAATCAACTACTCATGTTTGCTCTCCCAAACCAGGCACGGAAGCAGGAACAGGCCCATCTGTGGCATCAGATTTGAATGCCGAGAGGAAGAGGAATCCATTGACTTCAATCCCTGACCCGATGTAGCAGAGTGAAAACAGTTTAAACGCCAATTGCTGGTACTGATAATCAAGATAAAGCAACTCAAAGACCTTTTGATTTCGATCAAGGGAAGAGAAACTTCCTTTAGCTCTAAGACTAGGGATCTAAGGAATTGGTGGGAAATCAAGAAAAGTGCAAATCCTCGAGTTGAGCAGCAAGACCCTTCTTGTTTTCCGCCAATTCTTGATTCACGCCATGGATCTGGCTGAAAGATCAATCAGCCCATCCACATCGTCAGTTGAGCCCACCAAGGCCTCCAGTCGTTCTTTCTTTCAATGTACATGATTTTGTATTAACTTCCATACCGAATTGAGCAATGTTGTGCTACGTATGATGAATAGATGGAAAGGGGCGAAGCAACTCTCTTGATTATAAGGAAAGAGAGGAGCGAAAGGCCAACCGAGCGAAGCTCTTTTTTTTTTTTGCTTCTACGTCTAATGGCCGTGAAGTGAAATTGTATCATATGTTAGTTAGAGAGGTTGGCGAACTACTACGATCTATAGATTTTCCATCTATATCCAATTCCAACGAGAATAGAAGCGAGTCGCTTCCGGCCTGTCTTGTATCGTAAACTTTTAGCTTATGTAGTCGTCGGCCTTCCTACACGCATGAGTCCGCCAGAATAGAGGGAGCAAAAAACGGGCTTTGCTCCCCTTTACAATATGAAGAAAGAAATAAGGGTCAAAGTTTAGACCGCTCACAGTAGTTCTACCTATAGAAAGGACGTAAACTAGTTGCTTCGTCTTCCTTCACTGCGAGAACCCGCGATAACGATATATGAGGACTTCGGTTACCTGCCTTTGAATAATGCTTCGAAATCTGGATAAAGATAGAGTCATTGTCGTTCTAACCGCTGTCAGAAGACGTGAAGTGAAGGCGTGGTTCAAGTCACATTGTATGCTCGTCTTCAAAAAGGTTTGATTTTGATTGTTTGTGAGAAGCCAAGATCAATTATAAACGATAAAGATAAAAACTAAGAGGAAAATTATTGTCTGCAAAATGGTAGGACTCAACCAATGAGAAAGGACAGATTATGAACTTACATCATTCTTCAATGTTTTGACAAAACAATCAAGGGTACTTTTGTATGCGGAATCTCCCATCATTCTTGACTTTACCTGCATCCAGTTTACTGTGTCAATGGCTTCATGACTATACAAGAATAATCAACAGAAAAATTAATCTAATAGAATTTTACGAAGTCTATTGATATTGCGCCTCTTTTAAAAGGATGAAATTTGAAGACAAATTAAAAATGATCTAAAAGATTATAGTACTGAATAAAAATCGCCTATCACCAAAATATAAGATGCATTTGTTGGTAGGTGAACTGATTCAGAAAGCGGATTGTAAAAATACTGGTATTACCATCATACTCGACCAAGTAACAGGTTATCAGTATTATTGATCCCAGTTGTGCTATGTTTGATTCCAGGAAGGGCAAGGAAAGAGTGAAGTAAAGAAATCCAACTGGTTTACCTCCCCCTAAGTGAATTATCTATATTTGCTTACGATTCTTTTGTATGGTTTGAATAGAAGTAAAAGAGACATGCTTCCACCCAATTTTGGGCGGATTAGCCCTCTTCATATTTTTTTACTTGACACCCTCTTCTAATTACAAAACATCCCCTTACACCTCCAATGTTACTTCTACTCCTCTAATGCCTCCTCCATTTACCCCAACCAAACTAGAGTTTTATTATTGTTCAAGCACTGCAAGCCTTGAAAATAACATATATAGTAAAGAAAATTCATGAGAAGAGTACTTCAGATTCACAAGATGAAGGTGTAGCAAGCTAGATGTTGACTTAGATAATTCTTTATGAAAAAGAAGACTATATATGTGTATCTTTTTCCCTATTTGGCCAAGAAGATAATTCTATTTGGGTAAGAAGATCTAAAATATTAACAAACGAATTACGGAGCCATGGGTTTCCATCAGAAAGGACTAAAAGGAAAGCAATTTGTTTTGATAAGTTTAAATAAAAGGAAAGCAATTTCAAAGAATAAGGAACATAGAAGATACCACATCAACAGGGGACCCTATGCAAACTGCAAAAAATCCAGCTCCAAGTCCCGCAATCAAATGAGTAACAACATTGTCTGTGAACCCAGGAATTCTGAGAACGGCCTGCACGAAAAAAAATTAAGATAGAAAAGTCAAAAGAATGAGAGCGTAAACATCCAGATCCAAGAAAACACTACATTAGACGGTCAGCAAAATGAGGTGGTAATAAGAAATTTATGGTTTCTCTACCTCCTTCAGTTGATCATAACTCGCTAATTCAGCTGCATTGATTATGGCATTCCGCCCAATATTGGGTCCAAGACCAGTCCACAGAGCTCGAACTCCTTCCTAAGATCAAGATGTGGTAGAAACAAAATGCCAAGAGGTTAAGATAAGAGTTAAAATAGGAGACTTTTTTGTGGGAAAACTATGTTCACTAGCGAAACCTGTTCAATATTCATTATTTTGCAAATGCTCCAGTAAGCTGTCAGCCATGGGGATTTGATTAAATTTAAATGAAATGGAAATTCTCATAATTTCCCAGAGAATGGAAACTAAACCGAGAAGAAAAGTACCACCCATCTTCTCCGAGAAGGATAAACGAATACACCAAAGTTAGATGGAGAAAGAGAGAGTTGAACAAAGAATCAGTTACCAAAGAACAGTCAAACGAAAGAATCTTTAAGTAATGTTAGTCTCCAACTCTTGGGACATAATAGTTGTTAACTGTTACATCCTAAAGGCACATATTTTTGCAGGTTGCGTGCCGACTTGATTGGTAGAGATTGTGGGACTTTGAATAGCAACAAAAATGAAATAGTTTAGGTAGTATTGAATTTCAATGCAAGGGGCAATCTTCCAAGTCATGATTCAAAGGGGAAACTAACTTCAAAGTCATGATTCAAAGTAGGTGTACACAATTTTCACAATTTAGAAAATAACTGAGCTGGATAAGAAATATAACCTGTTTCACTATTGTTGAGTAAGCATTTAGAGCTCCAGAGTAACGTCTTGGCACACCTGCTGGCAATTTTCCTTCAGCTTGAAGACGTACTTTAACTAGATCTGTAGGATTTGCAACTGTAATGCCCAGTGCACCTATTTGATAGAGAATCACCAAATTACTTTAAAATATATTGAAAGACCAAACAGTAAAAAGACCAATACAAGGGAAAACAGAAAGTAAATTATTGAAAATCCAAAACTGAACTTCAGTCACTTATATACATAATACAACGTGTAAAATGGCAAAAATCACTAAACTAAAATATTTCAGTCACTTATATACATACTACAACGTGTAAAATAAAAGGTAACATTATTAGAAAGGAATTGGGCCGAGTCACGTCTGGTCAACAACTGGGCCTGAGTCTGTAATCTTCACAAAAAGGCACTCACCAGTTGTAAGTGCAGCAAGTATTTTCTTGGACAATGGCACATCCCCGACATGATCTTTGCCAACATATAAGTTTTTAACCTGCGTGCCAAGCAAACAGTCCATAAAAGGCCAAAAACCTTAAAATAAACTTGTAGTGGTTGTAGGCTAGAAATTATAACTTACAGGTTCATACATCCCAATGCGAAGACCTCCGTATATACATTGACGATGTAACCCAGGTACGATACCCTTCCATAGTGAAGCTGTTCCTTCTTCCCTTGCAATAGTGCCAACAGTACCTAATAATCCCCTATATTTCGGTAAAGCTATTCCATCCCCTTCAAGTGCTTTCTTTTGAAGCTGAAGCCTAACTTTAGCAGTATCCAATGGTAAAGTACACGCCTGGAGAACAGAATTTTGTATGAAGCAAACAAGATTAACTGGCGGTGAAGGAATCATTACCAGGAACAATAGCATGGCATGCACACTTCAAAACCAAATAAATGGCAACAACACTTGGCAAACCTTATTTCCTACAACCTTAAGCAATAAATGATTCTTTGAGAACCACTTACATGATCAGGAGCAGCTGTTGTTCAGATAATTTTTAAGGAACCATGGTATAAACTACTTTTATAGCTTCATAAAAAGCAAAAATACCTGTATTCCCTCCAAAATTAAGCAAGACAGTGGTTACACGAAATGATCAAGACCAATATCTTTGATAATAGAGAAAAACGACGATAAATAGCTTTTGTGCCATCGTAACCTTGTTTGAAAGGTCATCTGGCATTCCCTTTTCCTTTGTAAAAGATGCTATAGTAAGGTGATTAATCGCTTAAACGAAGACAGAGCAAATCAAGAACAGTATGTGGAACAAGATTATACTTGATTTATACATATCTATACTTGTTTAGAAAAGACTGCAGATAGGAGGAAATTGAAATAAAACTTAAATTGTATAAAGGCAATTACCCCATTAAAGGATTTAACAGCGGATTATCATATAAAGGCAATTACCCCAAAAATGAGAAAGAAAAAAATGAAAATCAATCTAAATATATTAAATGAAGACAGATCAAATGAAGCACATTATGCTCAATCGGATTATATAATAGGTCAATGGGGATCATTCATAAAAGGGCAATTCCAACAACCCCAAAAATGAGAAACAAAAAAGAAAACAACCCATGTCTATTCAACAACAACACCAACAACATACCAGTCCCACAATGTGGGGTCTGAGAGTGTACGTAGACCTTACATATATCCTCGTCTCAGAACAAAGCACAAGCTTAAGCAAATTAAACCCATGTCTATTAGAAGCATCAAAATAATCTTTGCAAGAGATATAACACTAAAGCTGACAAAGATTATTTAGATTGTTTCCTAAAGTTGAAAGATATAACACTAAAGTTGAATTCAAGAAATATACCTCAGCGAAACAAGCAGCGAAGGCGCTAGCGGCGAACGTTCCGGCGAATGAAATGTCCGATTTGCCCCCGCCGTGATCTCCCCCCATGACTAAGTTGACACAACACAGCAAGAGTCGATACGGAGAAAATTAAATGGAATGGGCCTATCTTTTATGCAAGGAAAATTTAAGAGAGTTTGCCCTAAGAATCTTGGGAAAAGCCAAAGGTCATTCTTGTCATTTACTTTTTTTTTTATGTTAGAAACGATAAAAAGTGTATAAAGTAATCAGCACCAACCGAGGGTGAACCCACAGACAAAGATATGGATGAGGGAATATCGTGCTAAGCCCGGGTAGTCACAATATTCATTAAGTCAAGCATATTACTCAAGCTGAACCCACAAACCGGGTAGTCAAGAGGACCCATGAAGGTGAAATGATGCTAAGAATCAACATGCACATTCCACAAGTCGGGTAGTCATATGATTCTTTTGCGTCATAACCAAAACTCAAACTTGTCCCACAAGTCGGGAAGTCAAAAGGGCCTATACAGGTCGACACTCGTCAATCCCTTATGTCAAAGAAAACCGATATAAAGTTGCAGTCGCAGCCTCCGTAAACCCTTATCATGGTAAACCCAAAGGGACAAACCCATGATAAGGAAAGAGCGCCTAGCGTTATGTTGCTAGTGTGAATTATTGCCGAGGGCCAAATGTTCAAAATAAGAAGTAAATTGCGGAAAAAAAGAAAACAAAATAGAGTAAACAACAGTTTTGATAATGAAGACGACGACCTCCTTATCCAGCCTGGACCCGTTGAAAATCATATTGTTGCGTTCCATCCAAATCGAGCAGATGAGTTGCAAGCCACTGCTCTTTTGGCCTTAGCCTGCCAACCCGTGTCGTGCCCCTCCTTTCTAATATACTTCAACGCACTGTCAATGGTGCTCATGGTCCTGGTGATGCCCAACCAGTTCCTAATCCTCTGCCAGACGTAAGTGGAATAGGCGCAAGTGAAGAATAAGTAAGGTATATACTCGTCGTCCCTACCTCACAACCCACACACCCGAGTGGTGTCAATGTAAGCAATTCTGTCTTTGGTACGCATTTTCTTGGTGATGCCTAGCCACAGGATGAAGGAATGTTTAGGCAAATTGCAAGGGTTCCAAACGTCCTTCGACCAATAAGCTTTAACCCCGACTCAAGAATTCATAGCCGCTCAAGGCTCACGATACCATTGTCACGATGCCAAGCATTGAAGGTGTCGACCCCAAGAGCAAGTGAACCAGCCCTTTCCATAATATGGTCACGTATGCGAATAAGATGTTTGATAAGGCCGGAGTCGTCCTTTTTAGCCTCCCATGACCAGATATCACAGTTGGTTAAGTACTTTTGGTGAATCCAACGAATCCAAAACGTGTCTTTTTTCTCATGAATGTTCCAAAGACACTTGGCCAATAATGAATGATTCCAAGTACGGATGTCCTTGAAGCCCAAACCTCCATCAGTCTTAGGGAGACAACATGTTTTCCAGGAAACCGGTGGGTGATTCGACCGCCAAAGGAAGATCCTACAAAGTCTAATAATCTTGTCACAAACAGTCGAAGGAATGCGTATGATGGAAAGCCAGAAGCATTCAACGCCCTGCATAACCGATTTGATGAGCTCCATTTTCCCCGCATAGGAGAGAGTGGCGCTGGTCCATGCGTTAATATAAGAAGTTACTTTATTTATGAATGGCTCATAATGGATGACTTTAAGGGTACTAGCATCCAAGGGAATTCCTAGGTAGTGAAACGGCAAGGTGTCGATCTGAAAATTAGTAATCCCCTTTATCTCGATCAATTCTTCTTCCGGAATACCAGCAGTGTACAGATTGGACTTAAGAGCATTGGAGTTTAGGCCCGAGTAGTAACTGAATGTGTCTAAGCAATCTTTGATGATGCACATTGAGTGGGAATCACCTCTAGAGAGAAGTAGCAGGTCATCGGCAAACGCTAGGTGAGTGATCTTTAAGCTTCCACATTTCTGATGAAAGTTGAATTCTCTGTCAAAAGTGGACATCTTAATCAGTCTAGAAAAATACTCAAGGCAAATGAAAAAGAGAGAAGGTGAAAGAGGGTCTCCCTGTCTAAGACCTTTCTGGCCTTTGAAGTGGCTATAGATACTGCCATTGACCGAAACCGAGTATGACGTAGTAGTGATACATTCCATGATGAGCTTGACGAAACGTTCCGGAAAATTTAGCCGAATTAAGACATCCTTCAAGAAGCCCCAATCAACCGAGTCAAAAGCTTTCCTAAGGTGGACCTTCATCATGCAACGCCGAGAAATCATCTTACGATTATAACTACGTAAGAGCTCTTGAGCAAGGTGAATGTTCTCGATCATGCTCCTACCATGGATGAACGCCGATTGAGCATGATCAATAAAGTGAGTCAGAACGGTCACAATCCTTGAGGCAGTGATCTTGGTAATGACTTTGTAAACGATATTGCAGCATGAGATTGGCCTGTAATCACCCACTGTTGAACAGTGGGGGGATTTGGGGATAAGAGCGATAATAGTATGATTAATCTGCTTGAGAAGCTATCCCGAACAGAAGAACTCCTTTACCGCATCACAGAAATGTTTCCCCACAATGTCCCAAGACTTCTTATAGAAGGTTGCAGTGAAGCCGTCGAGGCCCGGGGCCTTGTCATCCCCCATATCGAAAAGAACACCTCTGATTTTAGCATCAGTAATTGGACGAGTAAGATCATCCCCTTGTTCGCGGGAGAGGCAAGAGCCCGCAGCAACAACCCTACTGTCAATAGGGATACAATTAGCCCTAGCAGCGACCCTTGTAATAATCGATTTAATTCATTAGCAACCTGATCGACGGAAGTAGTAAGGGTGTCGTCGTTCTTAGTAATAACCGCAATGAAATTCCTGGCTCTGTTACGTTTCATCATAGAATAAAAAAAGTTGGTGCAGCGGTCGCTATTCTTGAGATATTCACATTTGGCCAGTTGCCTAAGAAAGCTCCTCTCTGCATCCCCTAGTTGAATAGCAATATGCCTAAGGGAAACGATCTGATCCTGTTTGTCGGTGTCATGAGGGTGAGCCATACCATCTGCTTGAGCCACAGCCAGGTCATCCATGGACCTTTATGCACGAGAAGATATGCGGGAAAAAGTTCTTGTCATTGAGCCTTTTAAGAGGCCATTTCAGACCAGATTATTTCCGACAGAAAATATACCGCGTAACCTCGATTCATCGACCAAGAGTCCAAAATAATGTTGCCAAATTACGTGCGCACCCACATATCAAGAACACGAAGGGCGGTTTTGGGTTCCCTGTTGCTCAAATAAAGAAACAACGCAGGGAGAGTGGTCCGAGCATTTTCCAGGTAGGGTGAACTTCGCATGACCCAACTAGTCGTCATTCAGCCAGGTGGAATTAACTAATGTCCGGTCAAGTTTGCTCATTTTATTATTGACGAAATAAGTGTAATGACAACCAGACGACGGGAGGTCCGTTAGTCTGATGCCACTACAACATTCAGTAATATCCTTGATGTCATAATTAGTGATCTGGGTCATATTGCATCTCTCATCACTCTTCATGACGGTGTTGAAGTCGCCTAAGAGAAGCCAAAGATGGCCCAAATTCTGACCGTAATTCCGCAAAGAGAGCCACAACGACCTTCTTGCAATAATTGAGTGAAGACCGTAGATAAACGAGACATGGAAGGATTTATGGGAGATCCTGCATGTCACGCTACAATGAATGGCTTGGGGACCAGAATCAGTCGTAGTGAGTGTAACCTTGGCTGGGTTCCAAATGATGAAAATTCTTCCAGCCGGATGATCGTCAAAATTATGGGTGGAAGCCCAGTCACGTAGTATAGCGTAGTTCATAAAAATCTCAAGTTTAAAAGCATTGAGCTTAGACTCGATGATACCAAAAATATCAATGTTCTCCTTCCGGACGAGGTCGCAAATCTCATCCCTTTTAGAGGGGTCGTTCATGCCCCTAATATTCCATGAGGCGATGATTATCTCAATAAGCCTCAGGGTCCAGGCCCCTTTGGGATATCTGCAATGTTCGAGGGGTTACCCTTCTTCTTCTGTTTGGTATTTCGAGCCCTGGTAGTCATAGCCTTGCCGAAAGGCAAGATGGTATTCTTAAGTTTGGGAGCTGTTTTGCCATTTTCCCCAACTTTGGTGAACCAATCGTCCATGTTAATGATGGATTGCAAATCAGAAGTATTCTACGTACTAGTGCTTGAGTCGACCTGTCTTTTCGCAATTTTAACTCTCGAAGTTCCATCTGTGCCAGCCCCGGTACGGGTGCCCCCAGGCTGGCCTACCAATTGTGTTTCAATTTCAATGGAGTTCTGAGTTGCTAGCAGACATGTACCAGCCTCGCCAGTGCCTTAGGTGGCCCCGAATATCCAAACCTCCACATGTACTCACCTCGGCCAGGCTCCAAGATTGGCCCCCATAAAAAATCAACACTTTACCACTTGTACCAGCCTCAATTTGTACCCCGGTAGGCTGGCCCTCATAAAAAACCAACACTTTACCAGTTGTACCAGCCTCGGTTTGTACCCCGAAAGGTTGGCCCCCCTGACTATCCGATTTCTCTCCACTGCATCAGCCTCGGCCAGGCTCCGATGACCGCCCTCGATCGTCCCTGATACCTCTCCACCTATACTGTTATACCCCGTATTTCCAGAGTATGTACGCGAGGACGTACGTAGGAAATTTTGAACTTCAAATAGGCTTGGCCGATTTAATTTTGTGCACAACACCCGGTTAGAGTCGTGTTTACAAACGCTTTTCACAATTTCGTAGGGAATTTCCGGCTATGTGCTTTCTAATTTTTTCGGATTTTTACGAGAGACGAACGTGTTGGACGATCAAGAGGGCGCCACTGGCACCCTCTCATCAGTGGACTTCAATCGTCCATTTGGACGAAATGGATAGGCAAAGGCACGTTTTTGTTGCCTTGACAAAGTCAAGGGTAGGTAGGATATTTGTGTTTGGTAAATCCTAGCCCTACACTTGCCTAACACATGGATTGATCTTGGCCATTGGTTGGCTTTCACTTGGCCTATAAATACCCACCCCTTTGATGAACTTATTCATCCACAAATTTGCCTAAGTCTTGAAAGCTCTCCTCTCCTCCCCTGTGTTGAGTTCAAGAGGCCTCCCCTCTCCAGAGGCCTTGGCGGTACACCCCCCCTCCTAGTTGTGTGGCCGTGGGGTACCCCCCCCCTAGCCTAGTTGCTTTCGTATAATACCCCCCTCTTTTGGTAGAATACTCTCAAAAGTATTGTTATAATGCCCAAATTACCTTAGCCTATACCTTGTAGTATTCTAAGGTTATACTTGTACAAAAGCCCGTAAATACTATTATACTTCCCACTACCACAAAACCGAAACCCTAGGGAAATCTCCATAGTCCGTTGAGTATTGTGTAGAAGTTGGTTAGAACTTCTGGGTGGGTTAGAGCTGGTTGAGCGCTGGAGTTGGAGCTAAACGATTGCCCAGGATCGACTTTAAGCTAGGATAATTATGGGCTTATCGAGGTAATTATCTTGTCCCTCTATTGTAATTGGAAATTACATAATTGCTTGAATATATAGTTGAAGTATACTATATAATGGAACGAACGTAGTTATCGCAATGTCTTTTGACTTAAGCCCGAATAATACTTACTGAATGTCTTGCGACTTAAGCCCGAATTTAAAGAAGATCGAATCGTAATTACATAGGGTCAGACATGCAGACTTGTGTAGTAGTACCGTGAGTAGAATTGTACCGTTTGGGTTAGATATATAACCCCCGTCGGTTGGCAGTAGCCTCGATAGAGAGATTTACGCCATGTGGGGAGAGTCTTCTTAGAATTTTACGTAGAATGTTCTACGAAGAGACCTAATGTTAATAAGCGCCTGTGGCCTTATAGGTTGAAGTACTACGTGTGGTGCGATCTACGTGGCTTAAGGAGTAGCCGACGGTTGGAAGTACTGAGCGTTTGCTATTAGTCGATACTGCCGCGAGGTATGTGAACCTCTTCCTATCTCTTCTAGCATGATATGTGTGAACTATGTAGTACGGTAGACGCATACGTGTGCTAAATGTATTTGATTGGTATAAACATAAAGTGTTATAACGGCTTTATGGGAAGTTGTTATAACACTTTATGTTGGTTAGAAAATACATGTGGTTTTTAAAAGGTAATCGATTTGAACTATAACTGGCTTGTTATCAGATAATAAAGAACTTGAAGTATTTCAAAAGATTTTAGAATCATTTTGAAAGAATAATTAATATTTGTGATTTGAAAACTTAAGAGTTATACTAGCTTTATGGGAAGTTAGGTATAACGGCTTAAGAATGTTTTACTGATTTCGGAAATCAGAATGTTTATCGACAAACCACTGCAGCGTTAATAAAAGGAAATGTTTTGACTAATTAAGCATTATTAAAACCAGAGAAACTTCCATCTGCATAGAAACTAAGATGAGACAAAATGATATTTCTAGATCACGGTCTTTGTAATAAGATTGTTATAAACAAGAATATCCTACTCACATATAAGGCTTAGGTTTCTGATTGTTTAAAGGAGAATTATATTCTTAAATGAATAAGACTATGAACTACGAAACCTTTCTAAAATTAGGCAAACTTGAACATTGGAAAAGAATGTTGCTACTTGATTTTACAAAGAGAAGTAATTGATTTACTTTAAAAGATAATCACTTCATGCTCATATACTACGTATTGTGTGGTTTTTGGGAAGTAACGATCTTTTAAAGATTTAATGTATGAAGTACTTTGGGGATAAATTCAACTTGTTAGTAGAAAGTACCTTGTGTGAATAACTTGATTGTATTGGTTTGTGATAGCCTTGTAATACTTTCTTGTTGACTTGATAAGTAGCATGTTAGGATGCTACGTGTGTTAGTATCTTGTGATTATTATGCGAGTGGTCACTCGCGTCAGGCTTACGTTGTTAAACGTTAAGCCCGTTGTACTATTATTGTATCACATACCCTCGACTTATTATACCGAGGGCTCACCCTCGACGCGGTCTTTCACGCTTACGCGTCCTCGTGACTACGCGAGCGCGGTAGCTCCAGGATTTGATCATTCCGGTGTTTAGCCCGACGCGGGATTCTATGCGCGTCTGTTGAGACTACGCGGTCTTTTGAGACTATGCGGTCGCGGAGCCTAGCGATATCGGTGGTTGGGCCGCCGACGCGGTATACCTCAGCGATGCGGGACCACGATTCGAGGAATACCTCACGCGGTCCGTGTGTGACCTATGCAGCGAGTTCCAGAATAGACGCGACATTGATATTGCGCGCGTGGCCGCCGACATGTGGTGCGATGCAGAAAGACCTCGGATACGATTTGTGGTATTTTGGTACGCTGGTCTTAGTAGTCGGCTATGCCTTCGCACTTGCCCCGCACGGGTTTATTGTGATAACTTTGGCGCGTGAGTCACGACTTGACACGATCGCTATTTGTCAGGATCAGAGTTTGCTTATCATACATGTCTCCGCTTTATAGACTATTATGATTTCATTTACGTGATTTTTAGTTTCACATACTCTGCACTGTCAGATCGACTTTCTGGCCGCGTCACGCCGCAGTTGAGGTACACCGCCGTTGATCCTAGCTCGTGGTCACAACAGATGGAAAGCCCGCTTTCTCGGAGGCTTATCAAAGTAAAGTCCCCGTCGTATAGGTGTTTACATTCGTGGTTTGGGGCCCCGTCCCGCCATCATTGTCGTATCATTCTGAAGTGCAGTAAATCTTGGGGCGTGGTTTGTAAAAAGGATTAAACTGCTCATTTGTAATGTTGTTATTTATATATGCCGAAGGCGAGTTTTCCTCGACATCGTTTGTACTTCATTTCATGTATGTGTTTTATGTTCACTGATTACTCGATGTTGTGTCACTAGGGTGCCCGGGTAGGCACCACCACGCCCGCCGGGTCGTGACAAAAGTGGTATCGAGCGATTAATCCTGAAAGTGTCTACGCATCCGTATCGCAGAGTCTTGATTATCGGTTGTGTTGCACACCACACCAATAATCGTGAGGCTATAGGATATTTAGGAGTGGTTTCTATTCTTCTCACTGAGATCGTGCCTTAGAGCTGTTGTGTAAGTTGGACCTCCGACGAAATTCTTTCCTTATCGTTATGCCTCGCGTAGGCAACCCGAGCCCAGAGGCAAGGCTGGCGAGTCGCGAGCAGAGTTCAGAGGTGGCGAGGCCTGTGCCCAATCATTACCTAGGTAGTGCTTCATTCGGGAGTTCTGCGACATCACTAGCCCCAGCAGAGTTTAGCACGGCGCAGCCCATGCGGCCATGACATTTGAACCTTCGCCCAGATCGAACAGAGAATTTAGATCGCAAAGAGGCGACCACATTAGCTATAGATTTGGCTACAGAGTATACCATGTCTGCGAATCTTGAGGACTATCTAAAGAGGTTGTGCTGCAGTAATTCTTCATTGGCTTCGGCATGGCTCGTATGCGGGCTTATGCGCGCCGAGAAAACATAGAGATCGACGTTAACGAAGCGACAAGTAAGAGGCGAGCAGCAAGGTCCTTTAGTAACTTTCGAGGCGAGTCGCTCACCGCAGATTTGATATGCACCTCGCCGGTGCAGAGTGGTCTTCCACGGGGTTCGTGACGTTCGAGTACGCGGAGTTGGTCGAACCTGTGGCTTCCGGCTCATTAGCACATGCACGCCATCCCGGGAATGTCGTCTTTAGTCGGGTACTTGTTGTACTACGACCGCCGTGGTCGATGTCGATAGAGTGTCCTTGTAGGAGGACTTAGCCTTCAGATCGGTGGGTAGTTCGTCATCTTCCTAGCTATGCGCTGCACGGGCGTGTTTGATTAGAACGACTAAGGGAGTGAAGCGGTGGGTATAGATATATCTTTAACCTCAGAGATCGGATGTGTGATAAGGTGAGTATACCTTAGGTGCTATGTTCCAGATGCGGTGTTAGTTGTGTTTAGAGATCATGGTTGTTTAACCGAGTAAGATTTTTGGGGGATAGATAAGGTGTGAACCTTAGAATGTTTTACGTTGAGACCTTAGAGGTGAGGCTATCTCGAGAAAAGGTGTAGTGTTATGTTTGACTTATCGGAAGTGCATGCACGTGAGTTATGTTTGGGATAGTCCCTAGTAGTGTGGAATGAAAGGGGGTAGTTGAGCTAAGAAGACCGCTAGGTTTTCAAACATGATTAGTGAGATTGTTCTCGGAGCTAGTATTGCGCGGCCTGCCGGGTTGAGGCTCGTTGCGTCAACCCGGTAGATTTGTGGTGGGGTCAGTTGTGGTGGTCCCGCGTGTTAGGGTTGAGGGTGTTAGGCCCAAGTTTAGTTAACCAACAGACGAGTTCGTGGATACGTTCGACTGGTGGGCCGATGGGGCAGCCCATCGTGTTCTTCGCTCGACCGCTCACTCGGCGTTGTTGAATTATCGTAAAGGTTGTAAGGTCGCACGGGTGCCTACCTTCACCTTATGACAGATGGAGCCTGGTAGGCCATTGTTGTTTCCGGAAGTTTTGCCAAGCATGTGTTAAGAACTGGTGAGTCTCAGACCGCATTCGCCCCGCCAGTGTGGATTTCGCGGTAGTTGTGGAGATTGTTGTCTCCTCGGGAGGAGTGTTTAAGCTACCATTTCGGTGTTCGGACGCCACTCAAGCCTCAGGCGGAAGTGTAAGTCGCGGCCGCTTGGTTCGATGTTGGCAAGATTCAGATAGTTGGTTCAGCTTGTTCCCAGATCGCTGGATAGTGCGGCTTGTCTAGAAGAAGTTCGCAGCTCGAGGAATTGTGCGGATAATCGGCGACGACGCTTAGAGTTCGTGTTGACGGTCTTTGAAAGTACCACCCCAAAGGTGTGACGAGTTTTGGAATACAGAGGAACTTAGCCCGAGTTACTTGGGCCCTTTGAGTTCATGTGAAGAATAGGTCGTCGTTTATATGTTAGCATTTGCCGTCCGACCTGGAGGCAAGACGTCCGGTCTTTCGTATTGTTATGATCGGAAAGTATCGGAGAATCCATCCAGAGTGTTCCCAGTTAATGATGACCAAGTTGAAGATGATAACCCCGAGTTTTGGAGACTGAAGCAGTATCAGAAATGTGGTAAGAGTTCGATTGTACGACAGCCTCAGGGATCGCATGTAGTCCGGCACCATTTGTTGGGTCGCGGAGTGACACTAGAACCTCGCGGCAAGGTGACAAAAGTGGTGTCGGGAAGAAGCGAGCATGTATGGCGAGCATAGATGTGACCCTTTCTTTTGTTTGGAAAAAGTGTGGAGGGAGTATATTTTAGACCCCGGAGAGAGGTGTTTGTGGTGATGTTCGAGGTGATTACTCGTGGACTTGGATGGAAGTATTTTGCGCAGCTTATTTCGTGGGCCATCAGGCGGATTGTTTCGTAAGTGTGGTATTAAAGACTATCTTCGGCGCGGTTGTTTTGAGACTTGAAGAACATTCGGACGAATGTTTCTACGAGGAGAATGTTATACCGTATTTCCAGTATGTACGCGAGGACGCACGTAGGAAATTTTGAACTTCAAATAGGCTTGGCCGATTTAATTTTGCACAACCTTGCTAGAGTCGTTTTTGGCCAAACGTTTTCACACTTTCGTAGGGGAATTTCCGCTATGTCCTTTCTAATTTTTGCGGATTTTTCCGAGAGACGAAGCGTGTTGGACCAACAAGAGGCGCCACGGCACCTCTCGTTGGTGGACTTCAATCGTCCATTTGACGAAATGGATAGCAAAGGCGCGTTTTGTTGCCTTGACAAAGTCAAGGTAGGTAGGATATTTGTGTTTGGTAAATCCTAGCCCTACACTTGCCTAACACATGGATTGATCTTGGCCATTGGTTGGCTTTCACTGGCCTATAAATACCCACCCTTTGATGAACTTATTCATCCACAAATTTGCCTAAGTCTTGAAAGCTCTCCTTCTCCCTCCCCTTTGTGTTGAGTTCGCCAAGAGGCCTCCTCTCCAGAGGCCTTGGCCGGCAGGGTACACCCTCCTAGTTGTGGCCGTGGGGTACCCCAGCCTAGTTGCTTTCGTATAATACCCCTCTTTTGGTAGAATACTCAAAAGTATTGTTATAATGCCCAAATTACCTTAGCCTATACCTTGTAGTATTCTAAGGTTATACTTGTACAAAAAGCCCGAAATACTATTATACTTCCCACAGTCACAAAACCGAAACCCTAGGAAATCTCCATAGTCAGTTGGAGTATTGTGTAGAAGTTGGTTAGAACTTCTAAGGGTGGGTTAGAGCGGGTTGAGCGCTGAGTTGAGCTAAACGATTGCCCAGATCGACTTTAAAGCCAGGATAATTATGGGCTTATCGAGGTAATTATCTTGTCCTCTATTGTAATTGGAAATTACATAATTGCTTGAATATATAGTTGAAGTATACTATATAATGGAACTGAACGTAGTTATCGCAATGTCTTTTGACTTAAGCTCGAATAATACTTACGGCAATGCTCGCGACTTAAGCCCGAATTTAAAGAAAATCTTGAATCGTAATTACATGTGGTCAGACATGATCGTGTAGTAGTACCGGAGTAGAATTGTACCGTTTGGGTTAGATATATAACCCCGGTTGGCTTGGCAGCCACCGATAGATGAGGAGATTTACGTTGTCATGCGGGGAGGTGCTTCGAATTTTCGTAGAATGTTCTACGAAGAGACCTAATGTTAATAAGCGCTGTGGCCTTATAGGTTGAAGTACTACGTGTGGTGCGATCTACGTGGCTTAAGAGTAGCCGGTTGGAAGTACTTGGGCGTTTTGCTATTAGTCGATACTGCCGCGAGGTATGTGAACCTCTTCCTATCTCTTCTAGCATGATATGTGTGAACTATGTAGCGATGACGATACGTGTGCTAAATGTATTTGATTGGTGTAAACATAAAGTGTTATAACGGCTTTATGGGAAGTTGGTTATAACAGCTTTATGTTGGTTAGAAAATACATGTGGTTTTTAAAAGGTAACTGATTTGAACTATAACTGGCTTGTTATGTGTTAATAAAGAACTTGAAGTATTTCAAAAGATTTTTGAATCATTTTGAAAGAAGAAGTAATATTTGGTTTTGAAAACTTAAGAGTTATACTAGCTTTATGGGAAGTTAGGTATAACGGCTTAAGAATGTTTTATCGATTTGAAATCGAATGTTTATCGACAAACCATCGGCGTTAATAAAAGGAAATGTTTTGACTAATTAAGCATTATTAAAACCAGTAGAAACTTCCATCTGCATAGAAACTAAGATGAGACAAAATGATATTTCCTAGATCAGGGCTGCTGTAATAAGATTGTTATAAACAAGAATATCCTACTCACATATAAGGCTTAGGTTTCTCAGATTGTTTAAAGGAGAATTATATTCTTAAATGAATAAGACTATGAACTACGAAACCTTTCTAAAATTAGGCAAACTTGAACATTGGAAAAGAATGTTGCTACTTGATTTTACAAAGAGAAGTAATTGATTTACTTTAAAAGATAATCACTCTATGCTCATATACTACGTATTGTGTGGTTTTTCGGGAAGTAACGATCTTTTAAAGATTTAATGTATGAAGTACTTTGGGGATAGGTACCCGAACTTGTTAGTAGAAAGTACCTTGTGTGAATAACTTGATTGTATTGGTTTGTGATAGCCTTGTAATACTTTCTTGTTGACTTGATAAGTAAGCATGTTAGGATGCTACGTGTGTTAGTATCTTGTGATTATTATGTGAAGTCGCTCGCATTTGTGCTTACGTTGTTAAACGTTAAGCGTGTACTATTATTGTATCACATACCCTCGACTTATTATACCGAGGCTTGCCACCGCGACGCGGTCTTTACGGCTACGCGTCCTCGTGACTACGCGGAGCGCGGTAGCTCGAGGATTTGATCATTCCGGTGTTTAGCGACGCGGGGATTCCCATGCGGTCCGCTGAGACTATGCGGTCTTTTGAGACTATGCGGGTTGCGGAGCCTGGCGATACCGGTTGTCGCCCGACGCGGTATACCTCGGTGATGCAGGACCACGATTCGAGGAATACCTCATGCGGTCCGTGTGTGACCTATGCGAGCTGCGAGAGTTCCAGAATAGACGCAGACATTGATATTGGGCGCGGCGCCGCCGACATGCGGTGCGCCAGAAAGACCTCGGATACGATTTGTGGTATTTTTGATCGCTGGTCTTAGTAGTCGGCTATGCCTCGTACTTGCCCCGCACGGGTTTATTGTGATAACTTTGAGGCGTGAGTCCCCGACTTGACATGATCGCTTATTTGTTGTGGGATGTAGTTTGCTTATCATACATGTCTCTGCTTTATAGACTATTATGATTTCATTTACTGATTTTTAGTTTCACATGCACTCGCATCTTGACCTCCTTGGGCTGCGTTCTCACGCCGCAGTTGAGGTACACCGATCGTTGATCCTAGCTCGTGGTCACGATTCCAGATGGAAAGCTCCGCTTTCTCGGAGGCTTATCCGGTAAAGTCCCCGTCGTAGGTGTTTACATTCGGGGTTTGGCGGCCCCGCCATTGTTGTCGTATCATTCTTAAGGTCTGTAGTAATCTTGTGTGGCGTGGTTTGTAAAAAGGATTAAACTGCTCATTTGTAATGTTGTTATTTATATATGCCGAAAAGCGAAGTTTTCTCGACATCGTTTTTGTATACATTATTTCATGTATGTGTTTATGTTCGCTGATTACTCACGATGTTGTCCTAGGTAAGTGCACGACCACGCCCGATTTTGGTCGTGACATATACCAGTCTCATTTAGTGCACCAGCAGACTGGTCCCCATGAGAAACAAACACTTCCCCACTTGTACCAGCCTCGGTTTGAACCCGGTAGGCTGGCCCCCATGTGTATCCGACATGTGCTTCCCAACCCGATCTACCACTTGAGTCACAAGTGTCTCCTTATCATAGACCTGCTGCCTGCTCGGTGGAGGAGAGCATGTGGGAGTGACGATGTAAGAGTAGACCGTCGAACCTCTCGTATTGTTCCTCGCATCACCATTGTCAGTGGCAGGGGCCTTGCTCTTTGCTTTTTGCTCACTCAACACTAGGCCTGGCCAGGGGATCAGTTCTGGGCGGGGTAAGGGGTGTCCCGGCGGGACACGATCAGGTGGGATGGGTAGGGTCGGGATCGGTGCTCCGACGGGATTAACGGGTTGGGGTTAGCGGGACCCGTACCACATCCCACGGGAAAAGGGATCGGTGTTGGGGAACGGGGCGGGGCGGGATCATATTTTTTTATATTTAATTTTAAAAAACAATATATATAAACACTTCAATAATTGAAGAGGATAGTGTAGTAAAAATATTTCAAGACTGTTTTTGTGACCATTATATTATTTAATAAAAATATGATTTTTTCTGTAATACAATTTCAAAATTCTAACTTTGTGGTGTTGTTCAAAAGTTGCAAATCACATAGTAAAATTGCAATTAAAAAAATTATATAGTTAACCATACTTTCTCTAATTTTTCTCACAATGTCTTGAGGATCTTCGGTTGGAATTGAAAGTTGTTGGTCAAATTGTTCGACGTCGCTTCTTGTTCCCTCTGACAAGATTTTGTTGTAGTTGTAGTCTTCTTCTTCATTGATCTCCGCTTGAACGGTGCTTCTACGCTCCGCTCGAATCTAATCTCTGAATAGAACTGCAATCTTCAATGTGTCTCCCGCCAATGAATGTATGTGCTCTCCAATTTGAAATCTTCCCGCAGAAAAAAGTGCTTTCAGACGTTGTTGATGACACTTGAATGTTCAACACATCTCGGGACATCTTTGCAAGTTTCAGAAATGTCTTCTCATTGTCCCTCCAGTATTTCAGCAAGTCTTCATCATTGACAATTAATTTGTACGGTACAACACCCTATAAAACATAAACATCAAATTCGCTAACTTGTGAAGAAGTTGAACCACTAAACATTTTATTTCTAAGGTCTTGAATACTAGCAGCAGAAATCGCATGTTTTTTTATAAGGTTACAACAAAGTAGTAGAAGATAGTACATAAGTCGGTTGATTATCTGCACTTTATTGTTGGTAATACATATATACTTTTTTGCTCCCCGGATCTTTCAATTTCTGAGGTAGCTTTCTCTGTAGGATGGCACTGCATTCTTCAGTCAACACCACTGTTTTGTAGTCATCTATCCTCCTCTTTTTGCTGATAATCTCCTTTATGAACTTTACATAACTCGGCATCTGCTCTAGTGCTTCAGCAAACGGGATGTTGAGTTGCAATTGTTTGAGAACTTCCAGGAATTGAAAGAACTGTTTGTCAAGAGAACTTGTTTTTAGCCTCTGGGGGTACGGTATCTTCACCTGGGGTGCATCCACAACAACTTGCAAACCCATTGTACCCTCTGAGCCCTGGGCACCGCGGTCCTGAGATTCGGCCGTGGCGCAGAAATTTCTGCAATGTCTCAGGATTATCGGCGTCGTGGCGCTGCTCAGTGGCGCCGTGGCACTGCAACTTCTGCGAGAAATCTGGGCCCTTCTTTTCTGGACACAGTGGTGGTGAGTTTGCTTCCACCGGTTCGCCATTTTTCAGGTCAATCGCCTGACATTGCTCTTTTATATTCCCTCCAATATGTCCAGGGTGATTCCCTTGTATTCTGTTGCTTAGCATGCCCGCGAGTTGTCTTATTTGCGTTTCTAAATTCTTCAGGGACACTCTCGTTTCGTCCATGAACTGAGTTTGGTGCCTAGTTAGCCTGAGTGTGTCTGCTCGTAGCCCATCCTGCTCTTCCTGTGGGGCCTGGGGATTACATTGTTGATAGTGGTAATCCATGTTTGCAGGATCCCTGAGATGAATCAAAACCAACAAACGGATCACGGCGCACGGTTCCGCCAATAAAATAAAAAATAAAAAAAAGAATAAAAAACAAATTAGAAATTAAGAATAGAAATAATGATATTGAACTATGTCAATCCCCAGCAATGGCGCCAAAAACTTGATGCGCGATTTATGCACACACTAAACGCAAGTGCACGTGTCGTGACAAGTAATATAGTCTAGAAGACCGAGTTATCGTCCTCAGGGATTAATGTCCAATTATCAATCTCTATTTTGTGGTATCTATTTGGTAACCGATAATTTGATGAATTTTTTATAGCTATGATTATAGATGTTAACTAAATTACTTTATTTTACTTCAGATATGGTGGAAATAGGGCTTCCAAATCTCCTCAACTATCCGCTCGTTTTACTCGTTAATGTAAATAATTATGGTTCTTCTTCTATTTTGAGATAGCAGCTTAACTAAGCCGTTTTATACTCCTGTTAAGGTAATATAAACACTCAACCCCAATATAGAACCCTTCTATCTTTCGATAACAAGATTGACTACAAAGGAGGATTAAGAGCAATAACCTATCAAACTACACAAGTATCGGGGTACTTTCGTCCACGATTTAACCTATGTTTATTCAACTATAGCATATTCACAATCTCTCCTTTCGGATTTCGATTAGAAATCATATAAGTTATGATAATTAGTGATCAATTAATTACCAAGCAATCAAAACAAATATTGAATAAATCTCAACAATAATAAGAAGAAACCAAAACATGCATTAATTCATAAGAACGAGGTTCAAGTGATTCGACATGGAAAACCCTAAATTAAGTTAGTTCCTAGCCATAGACATGCCAAGAACTAAACTAATATCCAACATAAACTAAAAAGAAATAAAATAAAGAACAAGAAATACAACAAAAGTAGGTCTCCAATCTTGATCTCCAAGTTGTGATAAATTGTCAAGTGTGGGATCCCTAAAATCTGACCTAAAAAGGTCTTTGTTATAACCTCAAAAACGTCCCAAACCTTTTCCTTCTTGGCTTTGGCCCATTCCAATTCGGATTTGACAATTTTCCGCCTTGGCGCCGCAGAATCAGCTACAAACACTTGCGGCTCTACCTTTTTAGGGCGTCGTGGCGCTCATTATTGCTGGTTGGTGGCGTATGGCCTGCCGCCTTTCTGGGTTGCCAACTTTTTAGCTTTTTGAGCTCTGGAACCTCTGTTTCTGCCCTTTTTTCGCTCCTTTTCACCAATGTGCTACTTTAAACCATTATGACTCAAAAGAAAGAAAATCTATCCTAAGACGACACATATTTATACAAAAATGGGCAAAAGACTAACTAAAAATGACTCAAAAGGTGTATATAAAATACACCGATCAGTAATGAAGGTGGATAGAGTTGTTGATGAAAATTAAAGAGGATAATAAAGGAAAAGATAAAATTCAAATTGAAATAAATGACATAATTGATTCTGGAGAGGAGAACCAAACATCCTAATTTTGTCCATTTTCACGAAAGTAGCAACCCAGAATCACTTCTGGGTTGATAGAAGTGGAGCCAAACATGCACTGAGTAGTGAGTTTATGCAAAGTGGAAATTCAACGGATTGAGAATTTTGTGTGTTATTAAAAGTTTTCTAGTAATAAGTCGATGATCCTATTGTGGTTGCTGAAGTCGTGATTCAGTTAGTCATCTTCACTACCACCAATTATATTTACTTCCTCGAAGATTAATATCTTCGTTTAGTAAAATTAAAGAATAGGATACTATGCGAATGTTACTACTAATTATTATTTGGTTTGCTTTGTTTAAAGTCTCATGTCGGAAATAGAATGAGAACATAAACTCCTTCTATGGACTTGGAAAATCTTCACCACAAATTTTGACAACAACTCTATATTCTGCTTCTCTCGGCTTCGAAAGTCACTTTATGGCTTGAAACAAACCCACAGAACTTGGTATGACCATTTTGCTACTTACATCTCGCAAATTGAGTTCATGTGCATCAAAAGTGATAACACAACACAACATACCCAGTGAAATCTCACAGTGTGGGTCTGAAGAGGGTAAAGTGTACGCAGACCTTACCTCTACCTTGGTAGGCAGAACGACTGTTTTCGGAAGACCCTCGACTCAAGACAAAACATAATCACAAGCAAAGTAAAGCAAGAGAAACAGATAGACTCAGACAAGAAATTAAAGCAGTATGATCATGCTGATAACAAAATTGAATACGTCATGGTAGCGTATTCTAACAAAATGAAGCAGTAGCTAACGCAACTAAATAAGATAAACAAAGTACCTTAAAGAACACATAGCAGCAGTGATAACTCACTTTTTATTTTTCATCGAGGTAATGACATTGCATACCATTTGCTCTACGTCGACGATATTGTCACATTGAAACACTTTTATGGCCTTTTCAAACTATGTTTTAACATATGTTCGAAATTCAAGAAATGTGGAGTAAACTTGAGACTTATATTTGAGCGGATAGACCCAAAGAAAGTGAGAGAAGTCATCTAATAATACCAAATAATATTTATGACTCAGTTTGCTAGTAATGGTAGATGTCCATAAATCCGTGTGAATGATGTCAAAACGAGAAAAAGTAACACTTGAAGATGACGCAAACGAAAGTCTAACATGCTTTCCTAGAGGACAAGAATAACAATTTTGGGCAAATTTTCCTTTATTATATTGAATTAAATTGTGACTTCTAAGAAAGTTAAAAATTGGTGCTCTCGGGTGTCCAAGTCTACCATGTCAAGTTGATGGAGAGATTACAACTAGGGAGTATGCGGATTTACACTTGCAGTGGAATTGGATGAGAAAGGATATAGGTCCCCCAGACTATTACATCTCGTAAGAGTTGTCCCTGTACGTAGGTATTTCACAGAAAAAGCAAAAGGGTCAAACTCAATACATACGAAATTGTCACTAACAAATTTCTTAATAGAGATTAAGTTTTTAATGACGTTAGGAGCATATAGAACACTTTTGAGGGTAAAGGGTGGGTGAGGTGGTTGTTGTGTTTGAGTGGTGTTGTAGCCTTGAATTGAAATTGTCATTGCCAACCAAAATAAATTGAGGATTGTTCAAAATATTTAGGTGAGGGAGATTACCAGAGTCGCGAGTGATGTGGGATGTGTCATATGTATCCATGTACCATGCATCGTCGGGCTGCTGGAGATTCATAGTGTTGTAAGCTTGACTCAGTTTGGCAGGGGTCATGGGACTATAGGCATGTTGTTGGGCCGTGGAGAAGTAGAACTAGTGTTGGTGGCCCGTGTATCGTGGGCTTGGATGTGGCCCAGAATGCTGGGCTGCAATGAGGAATATCGTGCCATGTTCGTGGATGGTAGGTTAGATAGAAAGACGGGGTTGTTGAAGAACCCTAAAAGCGAGCAATACGCTTTTCAGGGCGGCGATAAGTTGCCGGAATCCGTTGATTGGAGAAAGAAAGTGCTTGTTGCAGGAATAAATCAAATTGTAACGGGAGAATTGATTTCCAAGTGGATTTAGTGATGGCAAATTAAAAGTAACACAAGCCGAGGAATTAGGGGACAGAGCTTTTCTTCTGGTTGCTAATTCTTCTATTTCTGTCCAAGCATCTCAATTTCCAGGAATCGAGCCCAATCATATTTATTTTACAGATGATTATTACGAATCATATCTCAGCCATGCAGAAGAATTAGGCTTGGACATGAGAGTTTGCAACTTAGCAGATGACAACATCCAGCTGCATTACGAGGATATTTCGTTGGGACCGGGTTTGAGAGGAGGTTAGGGTTTGACTTCTGATACCATGTAAAGAACGAGTTTTTGGTCTAACTCAACCCCAAAAGCTAGCTTATGAGGGGAGGATTGTCCAAGTCCATATAAGGAGTCCAAATTCTCATTTTATTTTTGATGTGGGACTCTTAACACCCCCGCGCATCTAAATCTCGTTAACTGGAGCGTGGATGACATAATTTGGGGACCCAACATCGGTGAACATAGACTTGAAATGGGCATGACTCTGATGCCATATAAAAAATGGATTTTAGGCATAACTTAACCCCAAAAACTAGCTTGTATGGCGAGAATTGTTGAAATCCATATAAGGAGTTCATGTTCTTATTCCATATCCGATGTGAGACTCTTAACACATAAAACCAACCCCTTCTCTTGTTTCAATGTATTCAAAATCTATATATGTACATAAAAAAATAAAAAAATCTTATATATAGTGTAATTTTTTGCCGAGGATATTCAAGTGAACACCCTCCCGTGCTCTAGATCAACCCCTGGATCCAACTATTAATGAATGACAAATTTATTTTTTAGCATAGTTCAAGAACAAATTTGATCCTTTGCCCTTTTATTAGATAGCATGCTCAGAAAATCCTCATTCATGATCCAACATTTTATTAGGGATGCGTAAACGTTAATCTTTCCTATTGAATATACGGCTTGTCATACATTCAAGGGTCATGACGGGGCAATCCAAAGATAGTGGCCAAGTGGCCATTAGTCAAATTTGTGGCCTTAGGGTCACAAGTTCGATTCTCGGCGGATACGTTCTCCGGGGCATATGCCTCGTATTAAAGCCTGGTAGCTTAACCGCGCGGGCATGTTGCAATGTGGGTTTGATACTCCTCGCACAATCCTCGTTGGTCGGACCTTGTAGCATTGATCCGTCAGTGGCGGCGACGACATCGAACGCGGGCGCACATCCCGCGATTTACCTGGCGGTGGCGGCTAAGAACGGGTTCCATTCGCCTTCAGGAGCATAGTACCAGTACTTGTGCAGGTACTAGCGATATGGGGGTACTAAGGCCACCCCGAGACCTGGATTATCAAAAAAAAAAAGGTCATGACGGGGCATTGGGAAGGATCGGTAGCAGAGTCACTATTTTCACTAAGTAATTTTAAAATATAAAAAGTAGACATACGAAAAAGTTAAGATAATTTAACATCCATTATATATAATAAAATATATTTTGATCTAATATATATAGTGTAATTTTTGACAAATTCATGAAATAGATAGTATCCTTTCATATTAATTAAAATATTCAGTTTTTATTTTGAAAATAAAAAAATCTTGCTAGGACACACTTTTTCTCGTTAATGAGCTACACGACGTGAATTCAAATTAAAGTGTTTTTTTTCTTTAAATAGGCTTATAAAATATAAACTTAAATTAACTGGGTTAGTAGATTTTGAATATCGAATGATTATATACTTGTCTCACAATAAGCACATTTCAAAGAGAATCTCAATTCTCAATTATTTTGAAGTAAATCGAACAGTAGGAATAAACAAAATATCCAGAATGAGAATTTCAATCTAAGAACAAGATTAAGAATATAGAGAATATTGCATTGGCATCATATGCTAAAGAACAGCATATAACAAAAAACCATGAAGCAGTGGTGGACATAGGTGCAAATCTACTACTAGTACTAGTAAATACCTTTAGAAATAGAGCACTCACTATCTGCATCTATGCTTAGTTTACATGAATTATTATACAATAATCAATAATGAATGGATTAACACGCAGAGAACACTTTTATTTTTAATATTTTAATTCCTATATTACTAATATATGTAGTCTTTTTCTACATTTTATCCTACTTTAAATAAAGATTAGTGAATTTGTCCGCGCTTTACGCGGTTATATGATACCTTATTAAATTTACAAAACAAACTTTTAAATTTTAGAGTGTAAAAAATTTAGATTCTTTTAGTGTTCAAATCCAAATATATAAGATTTTGAGTTTTGAGACATTTTATTATTAATACTTAGATTTTACATTTTTTTTAAAATGATTTGCGTAAGAAATTTTGATCTTTTGAATATGCTTTTTGCATCGTTGAAACTACTCTGTTAATTCTTGTAAAGAAAGGAAAATAATTTCATTTTAAAAAGTTGGAGCTCACTACGTGTATATCATGTGTGTAAAAACATAATTATTTCCTTTGTATATCTGAAATATATAAGCTTATAAATTTTTAAAAATATATGTATACAATATATAAGTTTATAAAAGAAAATATATTTATCTTATTCCATTTTACTCTTAATGACATGATCTTAAACAAACAAAAAAATTGATAGCATATTTAAGATCACAAATTTTAAAAGTATTTTTTAAGGTTCTATGGCCCGTTTAATACGTTCATATAAAATAAATCGATGGGGTATATATTATACTAATTCATAAACGAAAATATTGTACATAAGAACTTTAAAAAATAAAATTCTTGAACATATATAGTTTTGTACTAATGTAAGCTTTGAGGATTCATCAAAGGAAATTACTGCTTTGAGAAATCTGCAGCAGCTGATATTCAGATTTTTTGCTGTGGTCTGTACCTATTAATCTCATCTGGAAGCATATTGAACCATTTGGAATCTAAAACCTCCACACACTTATAGAAGTTATCTATGCATCCCAACGAGCTCCCTTTTATGACATCTTCGATTGATCCTAAAGGAATGGTCAAGAAGTTCAAGAGAAAATCAACAAAATCATTGCCTGCTTCTGCAACACAAGACTTTGTTTGTAGACTTTCTTAGTGTTAGCTTCAGCTCCAATTTCTTGTTGTTATTACTTGTTCCGAGTTTAGAAGCGGATGACAAATTTCCAAACTCGGACATTGTGATAGTGTCTACTCTTGCTCTTTTTTGTTTTTGTTTGGGCAGAAACACATCAGACAAGGGAGTCTTTGAGATACTGTTAATTACTAGCTGCAAATGGCAATCTATGAGAATCACAGTAAAACATGTAAAAGCAAACATATAATCAGAAAGTATAGTGGCCTTGTAAATAAGTAATAAGATGGTAAAGGACATTACCTCATTCTTGCCAACTTCTACATGCATCTCCTTAATCTCATATCACTCAGGCCAACATTAGGAAGTATCTGAACAAGAGAGCTTGGAGAAGCACACTTGAGTTGCAAATCGCCACTGATTAGAAATGATATCCATCCTTTCAGAAATACGTACACATCGTGACAAGTATTTTCAACTGAATCTTTCAAAACTGCTCTTTATTAAACTTTCCACCACATTTGCACTCAACATTCATGTAATAGGTTTGCTTTGCACAATCTGAACACTTATAATACTTCTCGGAGCCTGGATCGTCTACATTAACTTTCAACCTCATGTAATACTTGTTAGTGTCAATCTAGACCTTCAATGTATAAACCACAATAATATACAAATAAGTAAATTGAAATCGACAACAATAATGTTCAGCAAAAGCATAAACACATAATAACTTGTTTGTAGATAGAGGCCTGCTCGACGCAGTGTCCTAAGACAAAAATTCGCCCACGCTTGTGCTGCAGTTTAACGGACGTCTGCCTTGAGGATACAACCATATGAGTGATAGTTCTAGCACAAGAACTCCACTCCTGACGAATCTACTTTATGTGTTCTTCAGAAATTTCTTGAATAGGAAGAAGAAGCAACAATGATCATCCAATGATTTGATTCATAAATCAAAAGATTAGATGTTGTTAATTGTATTGTGTATGTTAAACAAGTGATCTACATGCTTTATATAGCATGAATTTCGACCAGATGCAGCCATTAGTCCAAAGGTTATGACTCTATGTGAAGAGATGTAACTTTTGGTTCAAACTGGAAAATCTCATCGAAGGCACCGCGGTGCCTCCACAAGGCACCTAGGTACAAATTTGATTTTTTTCTTTCCAGTGACTTACTGCCATCCAGGCATCTAGGTGCCTCCACAAGGCACCTAGGTGCTAATTCGTCAAAGAATTTCAGTGACTTACTGGAGCGCAGACACCTCGGTCCTTCCATCAGGAACCGCAGTCCTTCGGCCAAAATTCCAAAAATGTATTTTAATCACTTGTTTTCTTCTTCAATCCACACAAGTTCCAACAATACCCCACATTTTCTATTCACACATCCAACAATACCCCACATGTGGATAGAAAATAAGATAAAAGAAACTTATAATTATTTTTGTCAAACGAGACATGACACGCATCGGAAAAGGTGTCTTTTGGACTTGAACCTTTCGTAGTGAATACCTATCGGGTCTACTTGTGAAGTAGTGGACAAAGTGCCTTGAACTATTCACGTCTTGTAGTAAACCGAGACAACAAGTATCACACATATCTTATCAACAAATTTCAAATCTTACGGTTGTGTTCTTTTCGGTCATGAACAACTCCTTCTTCATGAGAATTTCTAGAGAACGTAACCATCTCAGTTCTCCCAGATGCGACAACACATCAATCTCACATAGGTAATATTAATCAAGAATAGTCCGTACTATTCCACCATAATGGCTATTAATATTATTAAGAACCAAGGTTCAGCCCTATATGGTCAACGGATTAACACACTTGGTACATCATAGGAATGAGCATATGTGTGTTTTATGCTCCTTGAGTCTTCCCCAACTAGTTTGCCTATTGAACCTAAACCATGGGATCTCCAATTATAATAGGTTAGGTTTCCACCAGTTCACAACTCATTGTATTGGCTTTAAGCCCATTCTCCTCGATGTAAATACGACTTGCTCTCGTGTAAGGCCTTTTGTCAAAGGATCCGCTATATTGCCCTTTGACTTTACATAATCAATGGAAATTATTACATTCTTCAGCAAGCTTCGTATTGTATTATGACGTCGCCTTATGTGCCTTGATTTGCCATTATATATTTGATTCTTTGCCTTCGTCAAGACATCCATACTATCACAATGTATGCAAATGGCGGTCACTGGCTTTGTCCACAACGGAATACCTTCTAGGAAGTTTCTTAGTCATTCTGCCTCTTCGGCAGCTTTATCCAAGGCTACAAACTCTGCTTCCATAGTTAATCTCGTATTTACCATTTGCTTTGATGATTTCCAAGAGACCGACGCTCCACCAAGTGTAAATACATACCCACTTGTGGACTTACTTTCTGAATGGTTGGAAATCCAATTAGTATCACAATATCCTTCTAACACGGGAGGATATTTTGTATAATGCAGCTCATAGTTCATTGTATGCTTTAGTTATCGTAGTTCCCTTATTAGCGCTACCCAATGATCATTTCCAGGATTGTGTGAGTATCGACTAAGTCGACTCATTGTATATGCTAAATTCAGTCTCGTACAATTCATTATGTACATCAAGCTTCCAAGAACTTGCGTATACTCCAATTGAGACACTATCACCTTCATTCTTCTTAATGTGACTAGCGGGGTCAAGTGGGGTAACAACCGGTCTATCATCATAGTGTTCAAATTTTCTAAGGACCTTCTCAACATAATGGGATTGTGTTAGAATATAACCATCTGAATTCTTGTGAATTCTGATACCAAGAATGACATCCGCTTTCCCATATCTTTCATATCGAAAGCGACATGCAACATCTTATTGCCCTTTACCATAAATCTGAGAATCAGCTACTACAAATTTCTGAAACTGCAAAAAGTCAATTCTTTGATCCAAGGGAACCTGTAAGGAGTAGATTCCCTCAGAAGTTCGGAAAGTTTGCAAAGGAACCCTCCCTTTTCTATGTTATGGACAATTTGGAAGTGAGACCTTTGTCTTCTGCACCAACTATGTGCTTACTCCAAGAGCTAAATGTGCCTGTGTATGATGTTGAAGAGCAAGTGATCAGTGTTGGCGAGTCAAAAGCATTACGCCTGCTGAAGGCCTCTTTAACATCATTATCAGCTTTGACAGTGGGCCTAAATCACATGTTGAAGAAGCAAATAGATGAAGATGTCAAGTGTAACTTGAGATTTTCTCAGGCTGGTTAGCAAACACAGGTATAATTTTTTGCATTAAACACTTTTATTGTATTTACACGATTACACTCAGTTGCCTAACTTCTTGTGTTTGACGATTCCAGACTGAATCAGATGTGGATCACTGTTTTGTAGTTTAATTAATCTCTACCAGTTTTAGAGGTTTTCTTAATGGATGAATGTGAGTTAATGTTGCATATAATAGACCCTTGTTGTTTGACCCTTCCCCGGACCCCGCGCATAGTGGGAGCTTAGTGCACTGCCTTTTTAAAAAAAAAATCTTTTCTCCTAGTTGGTTAAAGGGTAAACCCATTTCCCTGCTACTGGGCCCTCAGCTTTCCTTCAATAGTCTCAATGAGCGACTCAATTGAGTGTCTAGATCCGCTTGAACTAATATATTTCCCTCCAGGCTCTAGAATGTCAAGCTGTTAACATTACTATTTAGGGAATTAAAAAGACATCCTTAACTAAGAATTCTAAATCACAAAGGACCCGGAAAGTAGTAAGTCGAATTCTTTTAAGCAAAAAAGGGAAACAAATTGAATTGGAACTGTTACACTATCCTATCTACTGGGAAATGAATAAACAATTTTTGCTTTTTGTGAGAAAATACTGCTCTTCGCAAAGCAATTCCCTAAAACAGTGTTGCAATTTGAAATGTTCAGAGCTTGGAGGAATGGTACACTCAGCTTGTGGAGTAGTACTTAACAACTGAGATCGAGTTAGTTAGCAAGAATCAATAGTTCCAGTTTAGTCTTTAAGTCTTTTAAGTATTAGTTTCAGTTTTACAATTTACCCAAAAATAATTTCTATTTCTGCAGTTTTAGTTCTAGATAAGGTTGTTATTTTTGTAACTTGTGTCAGCTCGAATTCAGGAGCAGAGCTGCATCTCCAACTCTTCATATGTAGCTAGTATTATCTTTTGAAAATTTATGAATGGAATTATCTAGTTTTAACCTAGCTAGCTTCTTTTCTTTATTTCCCTTTTCTAGTTTTTCTTCTTAGTTACTGTTCCATTGATTTTCTGGTGGTTGCAAATCCATTTTGCAACATTTGGTATCAGAGCACTTTCTCGAGCTCTGTGAGAATCACAAGCAACGATTTAAAGGAGATTAAAGACATGTTTGATCGAGTCACACTTAAGATAACCAACTTTATAGTGTGGCAAAATCAGATCGAGGACCAACATCAAAAAGCCATAACTGGTCTTCGAGATTCTTTGAATGCGGTTCACAGAACTAAAAAAGGGAAGGAAAGCAAACTAAATGAAAGATCTAGTGAGATTTACACGCCATCAGGAAACCTATGGCATGAGTTGCCTTTGTTCCTTTCTTGAACTCTCCAACTCTTTCTTCACCAATTGGAAAACAATTTTGTTCAACAGGGCATACAACTGTTTCTGTGGGGAATCCACCAGCTATTCAATATCCAATGGGTCCTCAGTTTGGTACATCTCAGTATCAACAGTATCAAACACCACTGAATGGTCATTATCAGCAAAATCAAGGCTATTCCAGTGCTCAACAACAATACTATGCATATCCAAGTCAAGTTCTTGCATTAGGTTATAAGGGAGGTGGTTACGTGCATGCTACAAATCATACCCCAATAAGTCACGATAGTGGATCTATGACTCGTTTAACAAATGTAGATTTTCCTAGTTTTGATGGTACTAATATAAAAACTTGGATGTATAAGGCAGATCAGTTATTTTCTTATGATGATACTCCTTTAGAGGGTTAAAGTAGTTGCTATGCATTTTGATGACTAGGCCATAAAATGACATCTATCTTATTTCAAAAGTAGACTCCACTTGCATTTTCCCACTTGGGAGGAGTATATCTATGCCTTAGTGGACATATTTGGAGATGAATATGAAGACCCAATGACTGATTTCAAGCTGGTGAAGCAACATGGTGTTGTGAAGGACTATCAAAGGGACTTTGATAGGATCGTGACCAGGTTAACTATCTCACCTGAGCATGCTATCAGTGGTTTTATTGCTGGACTGAAACCAGAAATTGAGTTCATTGTGAAGAACCATAGGCCCTTCACCTTACCTCAGTCTTATCAAATAGCTAGGAATACCGAATCACAATTACATGCTCAAATGAAAGCAACTAGAAGAACTGTCACAAGTGGCAGTAACTCACACCAAAAGGGAGGCTACAACAATATTCCTAACAAATGGACAATTGCTAGGAAGGAACCAACTGCCAACTTCAACAGAGGCAATAATAGAAACTTGACCCATGCAGAGTTGAATGAAAGAAGACAGAAGGGACTTTGTTTCTTCTGTGATGAAAAATTTGTGGTAGGTCATAAATATGACTCATCCAACAAATGAGCATGGAGTAATTGTAGTGGATGATCCACCACAAGAGGCAGAACTGGTGGCTGAAGAAGAAGGTGAAAAATGAGTTTGTGAGATCTCAGTACAAGCTCTTTCTAGTGTAACTGGTTATCCCTTGAGGGTCACATGATGTTGTGATCAAGGACCACTTAATATCTTGATTGATCGTGGTAGCACCCACAACTTTATGGAGGGAGAATTAGCTAGGAAATGGGGAATAAACATTCAGATTGTCAATCCTCATCTGATTAATGTTGTTGATGGGGGGGTGTTAGGCAAACTGGGGAGGCTTGTAAAGAGTTAAAATGGCTGAAGAGTGGGTCTACGTTCAAGAATGATTTTCTCCTTATACCTTTAGGGTCATGTGATATCATTTTAGGAGTACAATGGCTTAAACTACAAAGGCTTACCAAGTATGCCCATTTCTTGGCCCTCACTCACCCCTATACTGCTTCAACTGTAGCCCAAATCTTCATGGATCATGTGTTTAAGTTGCCTGGCATGCCTGAGAATGTGGTGAGTGATAGAGATCCCATCTTCCTAAGAAGGTTTTGAAAAGATTTATTCACCATACAAGGAGCATAATTGAGTACATCAACAGCTTACCATCCTCAATGGACAAACTGAGGTGGTCAACAGGACATTAGAGACTTATTTAAGGTGCTTTTGTGCTGACAGTCAGAAGGATTGGGGAGTGTATTCCATTCATCAATTCAAACCAGTCTTTATGGACAACAACCCCCAATTCATTTACCTTACTTACCAGGGGAAGCTGTAGATGAGGAGGTAGACAGAAGTCTAATTGCTAGGGAGTTCAAAATTCAGCTTCTGAGATTTCACTTGGCTAGAGCACAACAAAGGATAACTGATTTAGCTAACAAAAGCATGAGTGACAGGAAATTTCAAGAAGGAGATTGGGTGTACCTCAAGATTCAACCATATCGGCAAGCAACATTGTCCAACCAACCTTTCAATAAGCTGTCATCAAAATACTATGGGCCTATCAAATTTTAAAGAAGGTGAGAAAGGTTGCATACAAACTTTCTCTGCCTGATCAAGTGGCCATACACCTCATATTTCATATTTCTCAGTTGAAGCCTTGCTATGACGTCCCTAGTTCCATCAATCACCCTCTGGCGGTTGATATTGTAAGCCCCTACTGTGGTTGAACCAGTCAAAATTTTAGAAAGAATGATGATCAAGAAGAAAAACAAGGCAGTGACTCAACTTCTAGTTCAGTGAAAGGATATGCTAGTGAAGTAGGCAATTTGGAAATATATCTCAAAAGTGAAGCTCATATTTCCTTCCTTCCTTGAGGACAAGGACGATCTTCAAGGGAGGAGAAATGTGACAATTTGAAATGTTCATAGCTTGGAGGAATGGTACACTCAGCTTGCGGAGCAATACTTAACGGCTGGGATCGAGTTAGTTAACAAGAATTAAGAGTTTCAGTTTAGTGCTCAAGTCTTTTAAGTATTAGTTTTAATATTTACAATTTAGCCGGCTATATTTTTATTTCTGCCACAAGTGAATGTGCATGTTGTGTCTTTGGAAAATCCTCTAAGCAAATTTGCATCGGCCGATTCATAATGGAATCGGAGTTTATTGCTTTAAACAAAGCATGATGAGAAGTTGAGTAACTTCACGACCTCTTAGAGGATGTCCCTTATCGGGAGTAACTCGTGCCTTCGTCAGTTATACACTGTAAGGGCACGGATGACGACGTTTGGACATATATGTCGCAGACATAAGACCGTATGACAGTTGATCGGGTGACACATCCTTGATTACTAAATCGAAGGATATAACGAACCCTTTAATTAAGGGACTACCCGAATATCAAGAGTTCTGCCTGTCTAGGGGAATGGGCCTAAACCCCAATCACTAAGAACTGATACTGCAGACACCCAACCTTACTGACCGGAGATCCCAAGAATTAAGTTCAATGGGAAAATTAAATCGTAAAAGTTCAATAGAGCACTTCAGTGGAAGAAAGAGCACTTCGGATAATGATTTCTACATAGAAACATGAATCCAAGGCCGTTCCCGTGATAGACATTAAGTGTTATCTGCAGATTGGGTAAAGGTTAAGTTTCCAAAACTTTTATGATCCTCAACGTTTGAGGTTAGGTTTGGGGAAATTTTTCATGATGCCTAACACTCGTGGAGTGGGGTATAACAGAATACCTTGTAGGAGACCACCTATTTAAGTGCGAGGACTGACCGCCTCAAATGAACGCACTTAAGAATCCAAGACGTTTCCACGGCCACAACGAACAAAACATTTAAGAGGAACAGAGTAACGAAATGCGTTGTGTTGATATCATTGTCTTGGCTTACACTAAACACTGACGGTTCAAGACATCACGTTCATCGCGCAGTAAGTAAGTCCGATGGAATTCTACTATGGAAGGTTCAAAGCTACGACTACCAATCCAGATGCAACATCGATCCGTCGAAAGATTGCTAGAAAGGCACCATGTGGGTGCGCCAAAATCTCTTTCAAGAGGAGATTGTTGGAAATTTACTAATGTGGAATTAAGTTTAACCCATTATTTATGACTCGAACAATTGAGGTCCCGCACGTCGGAAATGTCGTTTTCACACACGTGCATACGTATCGTAAATTTCATTAGTGAAAGAGATATTGGTACGTGAGTAAATGTTTGAGACATAAAATGATGGACGGTCATTGGTTAAATGACACGTGTTCCACGGTAAATGAAGGAAGAAGTGTAAGATCGAAACGAGTCGGAAAAGGGTCGCGATGCCACCGTAGAGCCGGGGCGCCGCGACTCCACCACCCCAAGGGCCGCGGCTCAGTGGCGCCCCAAGGGTAGGGTCGCGACGCACATGGTGTTCACACCGGAGTCGCGACGCCGAGGCGTAACGGTCGACGGAAGATGAAAAGTTTATGATTTTTGGGCTGGTTTTGGAGCATTGATCCTCCATTACTTGACACTTGAATTCAACCATTATTTGGCTGAATAACACCTCTCAATAAGCGTCATTACATGGCCATTCATTGCCATTAGTTGGCTAGATGAGAGGTCATCTTACACACACTATAAATTGACGCTTTGACTCAATTGTAGAAACACTTGACACTTGTATAATTCAGATTTCCGAATTCTTCCTCTCTAAGCATTCTTTTACACACTCAAAGGTTCTCCTTGAGAAACACTTGAGTTTCCTTTTCTCATTTGTTTAGTTGTTGTTTTATCTTGGAAGACAGTTGCCCATATCGTAAAAGGATATATACGGGGCAATCATGTCTTAAGGATAGAGTGGATATCACTCGACTCAACAACACAATTGTAACACTACCAGATTTAGTGTCTCTTGGTTTCAGGCTATCAAGATCTAAGAGCTTGCTGCAACAAGAACGAAGACTCAGGACAAACTCAAGAAGCGTTCAAGAACGAAGACCAATAATAATCAAACTTGTTGTTGTTGTCACAACTTTTGTTAGACTTCAAGTCTGTTGTATTGTAAACCATTGTAGTTTATCCTATCAAAGCACTAGTAGTAGTTGTATACTATTGTCGTACATCCATGGTAACTCACGATCCTCATCCAACATTGAATATACGACTGTGAGAAAAGAATTTCAAGTTCCTTATAGGCAATACAATTATTTTAAGTAAACCGAAACAGTAGGAATTAATAAACAAAATATCCAGAAAGGGAATTTCAATCCAAGAAATGACTCATAATAATATTAGAAAATAGAGAATATTGCATTGGCATTGGATGCTAAAAACCAACATATATGACAAAAAACATAGAATTAGTGGCGTAAGTTGGTCCTGATCTCCTAATCATGTACATGTGTTTCAGGTTAAGTACAAGAAGCTAGGTAAGTCAGTGTAAATACAATGTAAGTACTGCAAAAAGTTATACATGTGTTTTGCTTACCAGCCTGAAAAAAATCTCACGTTACTTTTCACATCTTCGTCTATCTGCTTCTTCAACATGTGATTTAGGCCCACTGTCAAAGCTGCTAATGACGAAATTAAAGAGGCCTTCAGCAAGCTTTGTGCTTCTGACTCGCCAACGCGGATCACTTGCTCTTCAATATCATACATAGGCACATTTAGCTCTTTGAGTAAAGACATAGTTGATGCAGAAGAGAAAAGTCTCACTTCCAAAATTGTCCATAACATAGAAAAGGGAGGGTGCCTTTGCAAACTTTGCAAACTTCCGACGGTATCTACTCCTTACAAGTTCCCTTGGATCAAAGAATTGAGTTTCTGCAGTTTCAGAAATTTGTAGTAGCTGATTCTCAGATTTATGGTAAAGGACAATACCAGGCTTGAGTAATATATTCTTAAGACTATGATTCTCCATACCTCCATAACCGTTGCAATTTGAATACGTATTGAGCCATTTCGAATCTAAAGCTTCCACATTTTTGTACAAATTATCTATGGATCCCAAGCCAGAACTACCGTTTAGAGCATCTTCAATTGATCCAATAAGAATAGTCAAGAAGTTGAAGAGAATCAATGAATTCATTGCCTGCCTCAGCACACAAGACCATGTTTGTAGACTTTCTTACTGGTAGCGTCAGTTCTAATTTCTTGGTGTTACTACTTGTTCCATTTTAAAAAATGGATGACAAATTACCAAACTCAGGCATTGTGATGGTGTCTGTTGGAAACCAACACCGCCAGTTAACGCAACTACTAGTGCGAGAAGGTGATGTTGGTGACTTCCATTTTATTGTTTCTCAAGACTGAGTTCTACTGGTATTCCAGATATGATACTCTACAGCATATGAGAAGGCAACCGAGACAGAGAGAGAGAGTCAGTTCAAGCCAAACCATTTATCTTCATTAATGGAAGAAAAGGTTACAGAGAAGAAGATATCAAGGAAGACGAGATGGCTTCTCGAAGAAGATAGAAAAAGAAAATATCTCGAATGTTCTCTCTCCCTCAGAGGACAGTCAATGCCCTAAGTAATAGCCACTTGTTTACTTGGGCTGGCCTTTAATGGGCTGGCCTTTATATTTGGGCCAGACCTATTAAAGGTCAGTGAATATAATACATACACAGTATACACACATTATACATGGGCCCTTTTCCTTCTTAGTTTTAACAGCCTCCCTCAAGCTGGATGCTCGAATATATCTAGCAAGCCTAGCTTGGAACAAAGATGTAGATGTTGTAATCTTGTTAACCCTTTTGTAAGTATATCCGCCGGCTGCTCTGTAGTGTGTATATACTCTATTTGAATTATCCCTTGTCGAATCTTCTCTCTAATAAAGTGAAGATCAATCTCGATATGTTTAGTCCTTTCATGAAAAACAGGATTGGCTGCCATTTGTATGGTGACTTCATGTACACATGCTACAGTCGCTCGATGTTCACACCAATGTCCTTCAAAGAACCCGAAGCCATGTAATTTCGTAATTGTGGGCAAGGCTTTTATACTCGCTTCGCAGAATCGCGAAATCAGGCTCGCTTTCTTTGATTTCCGTGAAATGAGAGTGTCTCCAAACTTGATAACATAACTCGTAATAGACTTTATCAGATGTGGGCATGAAGCCCAATCTGCATCACAAAAACTAGTTAAAGTTTCTTGGTTATTACTAGATAATAGCAGTCCTTGTCCTGGTTTACCTTTCACATATCTTACTATTCTGAGTGCAGCATCATAGTGTGATTTCTTTGGATTTTGCAGGAATTGGCTAAGTGTTTGCACACTATAGGCAATATCTGGTCTAGTAAGGGTAAGATATAACAACTTACCAATTATCCTTTGATAAGAACTGATATCTTTATCGAATCATCGCAGTGATGTGTTTTCTGTATCTAAACTCTGCTTCCCCATATACTCATCATACTCTTTTGTGGTAAGTTTCACATTAGCATCAATGGGTGTATTACTAGGTTTGGCAGCAGCAAGGCCCAGTTCAGAAATAAGTTCTAAGGCATATTTCCTTTGATGCATAACAATCCCCTTGATGGATCTAGCAAATTCTATTCCCAGAAAGTACCTTAGTTCTCCCAGGTCCTTCATTTTGAAAGTATTATGAAGAGACTACTTAGTCTCCTTTATGAGACTTATATTGTTCCCTGTAATTAACATGTCATCCACATAGATAAGAATGATAATTATATCCTGCTCACCTTGTTTAATAAACAGTGAATGATCAAATTCGATCGCTAAAATTCATCTCAAAGCAGCCTCAGAAGCTTGAAATTCCACTGTCTTGGAGCTTGTTTGAGCCCATACAGAGATTTAGTAAGTCTACATACAAGATTCCTGCCTCCCTGGCTACTGAAGCCTTGGGGCAAAGACATGTAAATTTCATCAAAGAGATCTCCTTGAAGGAAGGCATTATACACATCCATTTGATGGATATGCCATCTTCTGGAAGCAGCAATAGAAAGAATAGTTCTTATAGTAACCATTTTAACAACAGGAGAGAATGTTTCTTGATAATCAATGCCTTCTTGTTGACTATAACCTTTTGCAACAAGTCTAGCTTTCAGTCTTTCTATTTCTCCTGTGTCCTTATATTTGATCTTGTAGATCCATTTACAGCCTATAGGTTTTTTTCCTTTTGGCAATGTAACAATTTCCCATGTATGGTTTTCTTGCAAGGCATCTATTTCAGCTTTCATAACATCTACCCACCTAGGGTCTTTTGAGGCTTCCAAGTAACCTTTTGGTTCAACCAGTTCTGACACATAGGTTAAAAAAACTTGATATGTAGGTTTTAGGTTATCATAGGAAATATACTTGCTAATAGGGTAGAGTACACTGTTGGCATTGGTGGTCACAAAATCTTTGAGCCATATAGGAGGTTGTTTGTGTCTGCTGGATTTCCTGATAGAGTGATCAATAATATTTAAAATAGGGCTGCTAAGAGACTGTACTGTATCAGTGTTCTCTTCTACTGAGTTATTATGAGATGAAATGGTATCCTCAGCAGATTCTATGTTAGTAGTATCAACACACCTCCTTTCTGTAGTGTCATTGTTCTTCTGAAGATTTTCTTGGGATATATTTTGATTTTCATTGTTATCAAGCAAGTTCTGGAAGACAGGGTTCTCAGAAGTATTTTCTTTAAAAGGATACTCTGTTTCTCTAAAGGTGACATCTCTACTAACCACAAGAGACATGGATTCCAGATCATACAGTATATACCCCTTTTGTGTGTCAGAATAACCCATGAGAGCACACCTTTTGACTTTGGATCAGAATTCAAGAATGCTTAAGTCATTAGCAAAGCACAGACAACCAATGGTTCTTAGATGACTTATGGAAGGTTTTTGTGATATAGGCCCTCATAGGGTGTAATATGAGTGACTGAGGAAGGTAGTCTATTGATTAAGTAGACAGCAGCCTGCACACATAAGCCCCAAAATTTTAAAGGAATATTGGCCTGCATTCTTATTGCCCTAGTTATTTCTAATATATGTCTATGTTTTCTTTCTGCAACACCATTCTGCTGTGGGGTGTACACACAACTTCTTTGGTGAATAATCCCTAAGTTCTGAAAGAGACTTTGACAAGTATCATTGACAAATTCAGTCCCATTATCAGTTCTGATAATTTTGACAATTTGGTTAAACTGAGTAGAAATGTATTTAAGAAAGTCTTTAATAACAACACAAACCTCAGATTTAAGTCTGAGTAGATATATCCAGGTCATTCTGGTGTGGTCATCTACAATAGTGAGAAACAATTTCTTCCCATTATAAGTATCAGTCTTATAAGGACCCCATAAGTCCATGTGGATAATGTCAAAGGCATTATTACTATAAGTAGTGCTATTAGTAAAGGGTAATCTGTTCTGTTTTGCACATGGGCACACATTACAGGTTTTAGTTGCCTCAGCAACTTTGTCATTACTATCATTGATCGCCATCGAGTATCGAGTGTGGCCCACCTTCCGTGCTACGTAATAATATCTTTTCTGTCATGGTAATCTTTGACTTAGTAGCTTGTACATTTAGACAAGATTTATTGAGTCCTGTGCATGATTAGTTAACACATACAGCCCATCCTGGAGTCTACCAATCTCCTTCACCTTCCCACTGTAGAGATCCTGAAATATGCAGAAGTCAGGGTAGAAGATAGTGACATTTCACTCTTTGTTAGTTGAGAAACAGAGAGTAGATTATACTTGAATTGAGGTAAAAGAAAACATTTTCCAATGTACTCTGTTTGCATCGACACCAATGTGAGTGACTTGGCAGATTGGCCATCGGGTAAGAATACCTTCTTCAGGCGATAGACTCATCATTACGATAATTTTATCTAGCATACTTAGATCGATACCATATGATTTGTAGCACTGTATCTATTATCCAATTTTTGTTAGTATTGAACACATGCAGGGATTTGAGTTTAGATATACCTGCCACATTTGCAGAGTTTTGACTACCTTGAGAGTTCTGACATGCTCCTGTCTGTGTATGGTTGTTGTTGCCAGCTTCACTATCCGCTCATCTTGTGTTTTGGAGAGCTTTGGTGCTCCCTCAACTTCCCAGCTAGTTTTAGATTCTTCAGAGGAGGATTCAGATCCTCTGTTGTGGGCATTATGAGCAGCATATTCTTTTCTTTTTGACTTGAACCCAGGTGGATATCCAACTAGTCTATAGCAGGATTCTTTTGTGTGGCCTCTCATCTTACATTCTTCACAAACAAGATTGTTCCTTTTTGACCTCTGGTTTCCAGTCTTAGAGTACATAGCAGTGGTGGTAGGACCAGCTCCAAGAATCCCTACGCCTTGCAGATATCCCTTTGATTTTCATCACTTACTATCATGTAGAGTGCTTTATTGATATTGGAAGAGGTGACATAAGGAGAATTTGGCTCCTAGCTTGCATGTAGCTTTCATTTAAGCCCATAAGAAATTGATACAGTTTCTGTCTCTGTAAGTAGTTTGTAAAATCCCTAGATGTAGGACAACCACAGTTAGGTGGAGGCACAATGGCTTGATATTCTACCCAGAGATTTTTAAGTCTAGTGTAGTAATCTGCCACACTAGTGTTCCCTTGTGATAGTGTAGCAATTTCCCTATGTAAGTCATAGGTTCTAGATTCATCAATTTTGTCAAATCTTTCTTTTAAGTCTTCCCATATCTCATATGCTGTTTCTGCATATAGTACCCCACATAATAAGCTACTAGAAACAACATTCATTAGCCATGCCTGTACGACAGCATTGACTCTGTCCCACTGGTCCCACCATTCCATCCCATATTGATTTTTGGTACAGTTTCCATTTACGAACCCTAGTTTATTTCTTCCAAGAAGAGCAATCCTTATTGACTTGCTCCAGACAGTATAGTTTTCAGAGCCAAGCAACTGAAAAGATATTAAAGAGGCTCCACTAACATCCGAGGCTTGTAAGTACAGAGGATGGTTGTGGTCAAGAATGGTGGAGTTGGAGGTACTAGCCACAGACTTTCTAGGGATAGGTACTCCATCTTCGGAGGAACTACTCTCAATAGGTGGATCTGTTACCATCGTTACAGTACAACACTAGTTTCAACAGTTACTAGAATATAGGAAAGACTCAGTAGACATGCACAGTTGGTAGACCAGTAGATAAAAATCAGTAGACAAGGAGAGATTTCAGAGTACCATAGATACCTCAGAACGACAAACTCAGATCTTGATGATTTTTTCTCAGATCTTGATGATTTACTCAGATCTTGACACATGCACAGTCGACAGAATAACCCGCTCTGATACCATGTTGGAAACCAACACCGCCAGTTAACGCAACTACTAGTGCGAGAAGGTGATGTTGGTGACTTCCATTTTATTGTTTCTCAAGACTGAGTTCTACTGGTATTCCAGATATGATACTCTACAAAGATATGAAGGCAACCGGCAGAGAGAGTCGATTCAAGCCAAACCATTTATCTTTATTAATGGAAGAAAAGGTTACTGAGAGAAGAAGATATCAAGGAAGGCGAGAGATGGCTTCCGAAGATAGAAAAGAAAATATCTCGAATGTTCTCTCTCCTCGAGAGATACCAATGCCCTAAGTAATAGCCACTTGTTTACTTGGGCTGGCCTTTAATGGGCTGGCCTTTATATTTGGGCCAGACCTATTAAAGGTCAGTGAATATAATACATACACAGTATACACACATTATACATGGGCCCTTTTCCTTCTTAGTTTTAACAGTGTCTAATCTTGCTCTTTTTTGTTTACCTTTGGCAGAAACACATCAGACAAGGGAGTCTTTGAGATCAACTAACGTGCAAGTAGATGAATTACCTAAATGGTCAAGAAAAGGATCATGTTACTAGTTGCAAATGACAATCTACTGAAAGTACAGTAGAACATGTAAAAGAAACAAGAAACCAATCACCAGAAAAACAGAATTAGTAATCATTAATTTTCTTGACCCTATTGCAGAGATGGTAAAGGACATTACCTCATTCTTGCCAACTTCTACATGCATCTCCTTAATTTGATTCATTTCCTTTGAGAAATACATGCTCATCACTACAAGTATTTTCCACTGAATCTTTCAAAAACTTCTCTTTATTAACCATCCCTCCACAAATGCACTTACCATTCGTGTAATAGCACTTATATACGCAATTTGAGCACTGATAATACTTCTCGGAGCCTGAGTCATCCACGTTAACTTTCAACTTCATGCAATACTTTGCATAGGGATTTCTTGGATTTAGCAGCAGGTGCGGAGCTATGGTGTGCAAGCTTGTTCAGTTGAACAAGCTTGCACAATTTTCTGCAGTGCTTATTTCCACTTTTCCTCTTCCCTTATACAATGTTGTGATTTGTTTTTTGAACAACCACTTCAAACTCGGTAGATCCGCCCCTGTTTAGCAGCATGGTTTTGCAAAACTCTGTGTACATATTTTCCTCGCCAAGGTTTTCAATACTTCCGTACAAGTTGATCATACAACCAACAGCAATCGCCTCTGGTTTAATGAGTCGTATTATCGTCCCCACTGGTAAAGTGAGAAGGCTAACGAGTATGTCCATAAAATCTACTTTAGATTCAGCTGCAACTACTTTATTTTTCTTTTCATCCACCCAAAGCTTCAAGAGAACCTTGGTTTCTTGCTCGTTAGCCATTTTAAAGCAGTTAACTTGTGAAGGCTCAAATCACTTAGCAAACTACTAGCTGATCTGAGTTGGAAAGTAATCAGTCCAGAATCAAGATAAGGGTAAAGAAATTGATTTCTAGCTCTCAAAGTAAAAGTTTGTTCAGGGGAGGAAAGAAGTACTTAAACTAGATAGCCTAGATATGGACAGGGTGACACGAAATTTTAAAAATAAGGACAATGGGATACAAACATCATATAACAATTAAGGGGACAAGGGCACAATTCGCTAGCAATTAAAGTTGGCAAATATGTTTCTAGTTTACATGAGTCGACAATATGTTATCCAGGATAATATAAACACACATGCAAAAATGAATATATACTAAGAAAACATCCTAATACCACCATACACCAAATATATACTAATAAAACATCCTGATACCACCATACACCAAATATATACTAACCGTCTGTTTGGATGGTTGTTTCCCGTGGTTAATTAATGTACAGTATGATATGGTATGATACTGTATGGTGTTGTATTGTATTATACTATATTAATGAACACAATATTTGGATAGACTGTATCGTTTGTTTGTTATGGTCTAATAATATTTTTATTACTTGGTTTGACTTTATGTTACTGTATAATAGCATGCAAGTTTATTAAAATATCCTTTACTCTTAATTACAAACTAGTTTTTATAGATAAAATTAAGATAAAGGATAAAATGAAAACTTTAAAAAATAAATAGGTGGTTGGTGGGGGATGATGGTGAGGGGTCATGAGTGGTGGTAGGGTGGGGACGATGTAGGTGGTTGGTTAGTGGGGTGGGGGTGAATGACGAGGGGTCATGAGTGGTGGTGGGGACGATAGGGGTGGTTGGTTGGGTGGTTGTGAGTGGTAGTGTGGGGGTAGGTGGGGGTTGGTGTGTTTGGGTGTGATGGAAGGGGGTGGATGGTAGGGTGGTCGTGGGGTGGGTGGCAGGAGGTGGGGGTTGGGTGGGGGTGGGTGAATTTGGGTGTGATAGAGGTGGGTGGGTTGGGGCATAATGGAAAAATGAAATACATAATCACGCAAAAATTATCAAATCTGTGGTTATAAAAACTGAAATTTTCATAATTATGTAACCATGAGATTATAACGGATTTACAATACTATACAACATAATTTTAAGAACAATGAAAACAAACGTGATATCATAGAAAAACAATTTAATGAACCACCGGAAACAACCATCCAAACATGGGGTAATAAAACATCCTGATACCACCATACATCATATATGTAACTACTAAAACATCCTAATACCACCATACATCAAATATGTAACTACTAAAACATCCTAATACCACCGTACATCAAATGACAACACCAAAGCCAGCACAACATCACACAACAATTTTAAAGTCCAAATAAGGATGACAAATAGACGGGTTATGACGGAACAAACTTTTACCTATTCAGATTTTGACCTGTCCTGTCCTGCCTATTTAGTTTTGTTCAAAAAAAATGCCTTGCCCTGCCCCGCTTGTATTTTTTCATTCCTTTTAATATCTTAATATTTGAATTTTCCTTTATAGATAATAACTTGATTGAATTATAATATAATATTATGTATTAAGTTGAAAATTGATTTTTTAAAAATCATATAAATAATTTATTCTTTTAAGTTTCTGTTTTATACCTTTTACAATTTTCTAAAGACAAGTATTAAAGTTTATTTTGTATCACCAAAATAATACATCTAAAATGCTTTTGAAACCTTGAACCAAACAAAGGATATAAGTTTACACTGTGTAAACTCTTATTGACTGAAACCATATTTTGGTTGGGGGGGGGGGAGTCCATGAGAGTTAAAATAAGGAGGAATCAAAGAAGAAGAAAACAAAAATATAATAATAATATTATAAGGCTAGTTCTTGTTTTTATTAAAAGAAATAGAAGTATCTACATATGGCCACACAAACTAAATGCACAAAATCATTCACAGCATTTTAGCTTGCCAAAAATGATAACCAAATCTAGAAAGCTACGCGTTTTTCTGGAAAAATTATGCATCCACAATTAGTTTCTTTACTCTTCATGCTGATTCGAATTTGAAATGATTTTTCCTTAAGATCCAATTTTTTTTCAAAACCAACCACCTGTCGTGTCCTATTTCAATTTTTAACAAAACTAATTTTGCTCTGCCCCGTCCTACCCCGTTTAAGTCTTCCCATGTCCTACCCCGTTAAAAATTTGCCCCGCCCCGTCCTGCCCCAATTGCCATCCCTGAGTACAAAACTACTACAGTAAAATATTACTTCCAGCAAGACATAATATATCATCAGATACCTTCAATTTAATAACACTCCCTCTATCTCATTTTATTAATTTTTATGATGGTGTTGTCCAAGCCAAATTGCCCAGTAGCGGAACTAAGTTTAAGTAGAAAAATTATACTGCTCAAATATGATAAAAACAGATTCTTTTTGTAAATATACAAGTTCTTCCGATCCCCTGCACATAAGGAAAACTATAGTGGTAAATGTGGTTCAAAAAATGCTTTAGGTCACAAGTTTGAATAGGGTAAAAACCATTTAAATATGTAAATTTTATTTTTTAAAATATTCTTAGCTCTAAAAATTACTACTACATTCATTATTTTTCATAGACCGCAACATGCCAACATTTACATATTAGTTAAATATTACAACAACAACATACCCAGTGAAATCCCACATATTAATTAAATATTCTTAGCTACAAAATATAATGATTTATCATAAAGAAATGGATGATATTGCTAAAGAACAAGAAGGAAAAAAAAATACCCTTCTACTTTACCCTACGTTTTATTTGAGGAATTAGTGTTATTTGATAAATCATTGAAGAGTCGTGAAAAAAGTATATACAAAAATATTCAACCGTTTCAGATTCACTATTAGGTCAAAGAAATAAAAATAATTTTCATAAGTTTTTTTTGGAGGATGTGCCTTTCAAATTCACACAAATACGTGCAACACACATATGATGACTAGTTATTTTGAATAACAATTGGTTGAAGTTAGAAAATAAAAAACTGAGGTTAAAAGAAGTATTAGGAAATCTTAATGAACTAGCAGGGCATTAAAAACTTGTCTAGTAGGCAATACAAACTGGATTCATCATAAATTAACTAGTTTTATACTGGTTGTTAGCCTACCACAACCGTTTTCCTTTATCCGGACTTGCAACCTGCTATACAAAAACTAACAGAACAAATTTGGTGCTTGTGAAGTTTGTAGCATTTTAGTCCTTCTCTTGTTTCTGTGTATTCAAGAAAGAGCTCAGGGCAAGTGTTAAAGCAGATGACGACCCTATTAAAGCCGCCTGCAGCAAGCACCGTGCCTGTCATAGAAATCATAGTGTCATATTTCGTTTCGATTAAAGCAGAGCAATTAGCTTTTAGGTTGAGTCAAAAAATTACCTCTGCCTTACCAATGGAAATCACTTGCTCTTCAATGTCAGACAAGGGAATGTTTATTTCTTTGAGTAAGCCAAAACTTGATGTAGAACACATAGGTCTGACTTCAAGATCGTCTGAAACAATAAACAAGGAAGGTGACATTGTTAATCTGCCAAATTCACTAGTGCCACCACTTATGCTCCTGGGGTCTATAAGGCTATGATCTTCACGTACCACAGAAATTGGAAGCAACTTATTGTGGCATAAATTTCTTGGTGCAACACCGGGGTTGAGTAATCTATCCTGACAATAAGGAAACCATTCTGACTCCAAATCCGTCACACTTTTATATAAGTTGTCTATGCATCCTAGTCCAGAAATCCCATTTAGAGTATAGATCACTGATCCAATAGGAAACGTGAGGAAACTAAATAGGAAATCAACGAACGAATCCTTTGCTTCAGCATACAGGATCTTGTTTCTAGACTTGCTTAATATTAGCTTCAGGCTTATTTTACAGGAGTTTTTGGTTTCAAGGTCACGAAACACTTCTGAAATTCTTGGCTCAGGCATGATGTTGTCAACTATAGCTTTCTTGTTCAGAAACACCTTAGTGAAGGGAGATTTTGAGATCAATGAACAAGCGAGCAGTCTTGATATCTGGACAACAATGAAAATACACATAAGATAACATGAAAAAAAGATGGAATTTCCAGCACTTAGTTGCAGTATTACATTTTTGTAATACATGACCTGAGTTGCAATTTATTTCCTGAATCGACCGTTTGCTCTTCATTTATTTTTCTTTCTGCAGGTGTAGACATCTTAAACTGACTTTTCATACCTTCTTATTCAAAGATTACCCTTCATTTGAAGGTACTTTTACTCTCCTTTAATCAGTAGGATAGTTTCCATATCAATATTTTGCAACATGCACCTGTTCTTTTCAAAGGGAGTATAGTGTATATGGTACAGAAAATATACATTCTTAAACTGACATACCATGTTTGCACACAATCAGCAGCACAACATTGTCCCTTTTTATCTTCTTAGACTTGAATACTGAGCAATATTTGTTTTGCTTATGTATATCTGCTAGGCCTATTTCATAACTTATCTCTCTAACTTAGCTACTTCAGTCAAATGATAGGATCAAGTACCTAATTTTCTTCACTTGCTTGCTTAATCATCTGCTGGTAGATTCAACCAAGCTCATTGCTCTAGATTACAACAACAAATAACAACAACTACGCCGTTGGCTATGTGAATCTTTACTGACCATGTCGCTCCATTTAAGTTCATATTAGTCCAATAAAAAGTACTAAAACTTCTCTATATTTTATACTGACATAGAAATCTCTGACATGACTAAAAGGCTCCTAGAAATAATAGGACTTAAAGTAAACGTACTAACATGACTAAAACTTAGTCCCGACTGTTTGGAATGCCGATCTTTTTCTTTCATTGTTGTCCCATTTTTCGCTAGGTATACATGGATTCATTACTCTAGATTGCTTATTAAATATCTAGTACTCTCTTACCTTTCAGAAATCGAGATTCAAACGAGTTTTTGTTTGACCATAATTTTTTCATATGTTTTTTTAAATATTTTTAATTTCCAATCATTGTGGACACACAATAATATCCGCAATGTAGTCATTAAAGAGTCTCGTTTATAGGGAAATTATTCTCTCATAGTTTTATTATTTTCTTTTTGTTAAGAGTCCCACATCAGATATGGAATTGGAACATAGACTCCTTATATGGATTTTGACAATTCTCACCCTACAAGCTAACTTTTGGGGTTGAGTTAGGCTCAGGCCCAAGATTCATTCTTTACATGGTATCAGAGTCAGACTCATTCCAATTCTTTGTTCACTGATGTTAGACCCCCAAATTATATTATACACGCTCCAGTTAACAAGGTTTGGACAATCTTTACCCTACAAACTAGTTTTTGGGGCTAAGTTAGGCTCAAGATACATTCTTTACACTTTTTATATTAGTTTTTCAATATATAAGTCACTTGACCAAATCATATTATTATATTATGCATTTTAGATTTTTTTTATTGTCTGATTTATTACATTTGCAATTATTAGCTTTCGAATAACGTCCTGTTATTTCTATTCGAACAATTGCATCTTTTCCCTTCTTGAATTTATCGAAATTTAATTCCACAAAATTCCTATATCTACAGTCAGATTTTTCCATTATCAGGTGATTCAGACCCCAGTGAAAGTGGTACTTGCATTTTTCATAGTACATAGAGCAGAATTGGGCTCATTTTTTGTTTTACTATTTAGCACAAGTTCCAAGGGAAAGCCCACTATGCAACTAAAGACGTCAACACATTATGTACCACAAATACAAGGAACAAGTTCCTCCATATATATCGTTATCCAATCACAACAATTAACACAATGGCGATGGACATGTTCCTCTACATATTACTGATGTCTATGATGTTGTACACTAATTGCCAAGCAACTACTAACCTCCACCCTCTCATCTTGGTACCAGGAGCTGGTGGGAACCAGTTAGAAGCAAGGCTGACTTCAGAGTATAAACCTACAAGCTTGTTGTGCAACAGATGGTACCCACTGAAGAAAGATAGTGAAGGTTGGTTTAGGATATGGTTTGACCCAAGTGTACTTTTGGTAGCCTTCACAAACTGCTTTAATCAGAGGATGAAGCTTTACTATCAAACTCACTTAGATGATTACTATAACGCCCCTGGTGTCCATACAAGGATTACACACTTTGCTTCCACTAAGACCCTTCTTTATCTTGATCCTAATCTCAAGAAAACTACAGCATATATGGAGCCACTTGTGAAGGCTTTGGAAGAAGTAGGGTACAGAGATGGCAAAAATCTGTTTGGAGCACCGTATGATTTTCGTTACGGTTTAGCTGCAGAAGGTCATCCAAGTCATGTTGGTTCCAAATTCCTGAATGACCTGAAAGGACTCGTAGAAAGTGCAAGCAATTCAAATGGAGGAAAACCTGTAATTCTTCTTTCCCATAGCTTAGGAGGGTTATATGTCCTCCAACTACTTAGCCGGAATCCAAAATCTTGGAGCCAAAAATACATCAAACACTTCATAGCATTGTCCCCGCCTTGGGGAGGCACAGTCGAGCAAATGCTCACTTTCGCTTCTGGGAATACACTTGGAGTGCCTTTAGTAAATCCATTGCTTGTAAGGGAAGAACAGAGGAGTTCTGAAAGTAACATGTGGCTTTTGCCTTCTCCAAAGGTATTTAGCACCTCAACACCACTTGTCATTACCCCAAATGCTGCATACTCAGCTCATGATATCCCGAAATTCCTTAAGGATATCGGGTTTCCTCAAGGAGTTTTGCCTTACACATCGCGTATTTTGCCCCTGGTTGACAACTTTACTCTGCCTCAAGTGCCTGTCACTTGCTTAATTGGGTGTGGGGTTAAGACTCCGGAGACATTGCTCTACGGAGATGGAGATGACAAGTTTGATAAGCGGCCTGAGATTGTGTATGGGGATGGAGATGGCACTGTCAATATGGTAAGCTTGTTGGCTCTTGAATCAAATTGGGCTAACAAGAGTCATCAACCCCATAAAGTTACCAAGTTACCAGGGGTTTCTCATACAGGTATACTAAAAGATGAAATTGCACTAGAGAAAATAGTTGAAGAGATTTCTTGTATTAACTCTGAGAATGCTACTGGTATTTCACTAGTTTCAAAAGCTTGATAAAAAAATAATTGTGACTTATTGTATTTTTATCGTAGTTTTTAAATTTATAAATTTTATTTGTAAAAATCAAAAGATTATATGTTAAAATTCGCGGTCAAAATTAACAGGTTTGACTCTCGATTTCAGAAAAGTGTCACATAAATAGGGACGTATCTAGCAATAACGGAAAAGGCAAGATAGTTACCTCCTCCTTGCCAACTTCCACATACATCTCTCTTAGCTGATCCATGTGGCTGTAGCCAAGATCAGAAAGCAATTGTAAAAGAGAACTTGGAGAACCAGGCAACACTCTTAAATCATCACTAATTATAAACTCTATTCCTCCCCTCAGAAAAACACCTGAAAAGTCATTTGTTGGATTTCCAATATCTGAAAATATCTCCTTAGTTGTCCTCCCTCCACAACAACAATTAACATTGAGTAACCAGCTCTTTAATGAACAATCTTCATTAGAGCATTTGAAGTACTTGTTGGAAACAGAATCATCTATCTTTACTTTCAACTTGAAGCAATCTTCTATGCATGGATTTCTTGGATTTAAAAGTACTAATTTGCAATTTTCTGTGTAAAGATGCTTAACACTAAGGTTTTCAACACTTTGGTATAAATTGATCATACATGTAGAAACCGGACCAGCCTTTGACTGGTTGTTGGTTAGTCTGATTATTGTTCCAATTGGAAAAGTGAGGAAACTAAATAATATATCCACAAAGTCCCTGTTGGCTTCAGCAGCAATAACTCTTTTTTTCTTGTCATCTACCAAAAGTTTCAAGAGAACTCTGGATTCTTGATCATTAGAAGCCATATTCAAGGAATTCACTTACTAAAATCCTGAATCTTGGGAGCTAAAAACACTATTAAAAAAAACAGGAATTAGCGATGGACTAACTTTGTAGCTAAACAGCAAAATCCCTCGCTAATCCTATTTAGCGAAGGATTGGTGATGAATTATCAAGAAAACCCGTTAGCTACGAGCAATTTAGAGACGGTTTAGCGACGAAGTTCATAGCTAATTCAAGATTATTTTTTGTAGTGAAACCTTTTTCTTGAATAAAAGTGAATGATCATGTGCCAATGGTTCAGGAGAAAGAGCAATTTTTTCTTTCTTTCTGGAGGAATGAAAAATGTAGCTAGATGATTACTAATGGTAGTGTATAGGAATATAAAAGGGTGTGTTTCTTATGATGGAAGAGTTTGATGCAAATTGAGGTTTTCTATTTTCATTTGTCCCTATAGTTAATTGAAATTAATATGGTTAAGACATATGATAGGACTGCATTTCTTAAGAAAGGAGAGGTAAGGAGAAAAGTTCAAGGACAAAAAGACAACAGAGAAAGGTAACAAATACCATTGTTTGGTACTGTTTCTTTTTCTAATATTTCTATTTCTCGGATGTATCAACGATAAAATTTTGAGAAAATCTCACAAAGCACTATAGTTTATAAACTATTTATGGTGCGCAACTAGAATTTGCATAATTATATTTCGTAGCTACTGTTCAATTTCCCAATTTCGAAACTGAGAGTGCGAAGTCACAAGCTGATGAGCTATATGTGAAGTTAAAAAACTCAGTTATTGCTTTCAGCTTGTATCACCTGTATTCATTCGTGCTAAACGGCTGTATCAACGAACGTAGCCGTTTATACAGTCAAACAAGGATACACCAACAAAAATTAAGCAGTATCTGTACGCTTCTATTTGTTCGCTTGGAGTTGTTTCCGTTCGCTTGTATTTTCCAAAATTAAGCTAGAATGACTCTTTAAAGATTTTATTCAAATCAAACGAGGATACACCAACAAAAATACAGTCAAATAAGGATAAAGATTGTTGAAGAATGAAAAAAAGTAACTGAAAAAAATAATCTTCATTATTTTCATTAATGAATGGGTATATATACAAGTTACAATCTCCAAATATGAAAAATTCTATTCATACTATATTTCTAAATCCTAATCATACTTGTACAAGAATTCTACAACTATGGTAAGTTTGTACACTAGTTTAATTACAATCCTGATCCTATTTGAGCATGGTACCTGTTAGGTCTCGTGGGCTACGGATTAGTAAAACGTAAGATTAAAATCGCAAACTGGAACAACAAAAAACAGTCACTGGATGTTGCCTTTCAATGTTGGGTCAACATCTTAGGCAACATTGCAATTAAAACAGAATAAACCATGTAGAGTATGTGCAGCAAAAAAAGTAAAGAGACACAAAGTTTATATTTTCAAGGGTATATATAAATATATCCCTTGATGGTCGATGACCAAAAGAATTGTATATATTATATACAATTACAAAAAAAATCCTTTTACAAATTGAGCGTTACAAACGGAAAAAGAAATTACAAACAAAATGAAATCGCAGATGACTTAGCCTAAAATTACAAAATCTAAAATCTAAAAGATAACATCTCCATTACAATTGCTTGAACAATGAGCTTAATCTAGAATAAAGATAACACTTGTAATGTGAGACAAGATGTTGTTAAAACAACTTTAGGCTGAAATATGGATCCAGTTTCCTAAGGTAAAGTCCGAGAGCTCTCTTGGAAATTATTCTTCTGAATTATATGAAGTGACTGGATCAATCGATACTCTGAAGTTCCCCTCTATTTATAGGGTGGAAATTTCCTTGAAATCCTCACTGATGGTTGCGGAGGTTGAGCAAAATTTGGCAGCAGCTTGGACCGAGTCTTCCTCCTAGAAATCCTCAACGATCTGGATTTGGTCATTCACTGCTTTCTCTTCACGCTTTGACTTCGTCTTTCACCACGTTTTAAACACATCAATCTAGTAAGCTTGCCTAGGTCATTTTTACTCGTAGTAACATCACCTGCTTAGGTCGGAAGAATAGGCAAAACTAGTACAGAGATGTTGTCACAACATCGCAGGTAACATCCTGAAGACGTTGTCCTGAGCTTTCCCAGATGTTGTCACAACATCCTATCCAACATCAACAATCTCCCTCTTTTTGTCTTTCTTCACAAAACTCCATACGATGCTAAAATGACTAGGATACTGATTCTTGAATGTAGTCCTCGATAATCTAAGAAATAGTAAGATTAGTGTCGTGCTCCCCCTTAACCTGCAGTTACAGATTTCAAGCAATGTGGTGTCGATCGATGATTTGATTAGTTAGGTGTTACGTTCTGTTACTCATTACTTAAAACAGATGTGCAGTAAATATTCATAACATACCATAACATGTATCCAGATATAGCATTAGCATTAACAAAAAAATATCCCAAAACTTATTACAAAACCAAAAAAATATATAGTATCCAAATATCAGTTAAAACCAAAACATCAAAACAACTAAAACATGATAACACATTTTCAGCCTTCAACACATCATCCATCTATCACCTGCACCTAAATCTGGATCAACAACAACTATCCACATCATCATCTCCACGGCGGTGGTCGTCGATCATCTCAACTCCTCTCCCCGCAACACGCTTGGCTCGCACTCGGTTGCTCCCTCGGTTGTTCGCTTCAAAGATCAAGATCATCTTTTTTTGTGAAGAAAGTATATCCTTATAATAACTCTTGGCTCGCACAAGTTCTTAAATCTGCCTGTCAATTTCGACAATGTACTTTCTAAGCCAGTGGGGACATCCTTCGATGTATCACAGTCCCATTCTTCTCTTTTCAGGGCAGATCAATCACCCTATCTCTGTTATTTATGACCGCTCTATGTACTGAGTAGACATATAAGGCTCTCAGTTTCTTTCCTTTTGGAGTTTTAAGGCCTTGGTTAAGCAGGATTTGGAAGATTAAGGAGGGGTATGGAAGGGCAGAGTTGCTTTGTCTTTCTGCCATATTGACAACATGGTTGAAAATAATGGTTCCTAAGTCAATTGCTGGTTCCTTCCAAGTTTGTAGAGCAGTGATGCTTGGTCAAGGGTTACAACTGTCTCATTGAGAGAAGGTAGCCAATTGTATATGTACAGTTTGTGCATTGTGGCAAACATGGTAGTGAGCTTAGAGACAGGACTACGAGGGGCCCAAACAGTGATCAGATTTCCCGTAAGATATTTGATCATCGTAATGAGCTCGTCGACAGTGGGGTTTGGTTGAGACTCTCTTTCATTAATGCATATCCCAAGGGTGGAGTTGATAATATCGGGTTAAAGTCATATACTTTGTTGTAAAGGTACACTTTCCCGAATTTCTTCGAGTTGGTATCCCTCACAACAAGTTGCAGAGAAAACCCTAATTACCTTCTCACGATCTCTTTCCAAACACATAGCTTAAGACTTTGCGACTACTCAAAAACTCGACTAAGTTATTGGTGGAAAATGAAGAGTGATCACTTACTTTTTCACCTATGACTCCTCTATTTTTGAACCAATTCCATCTACTAGAACATGATTTATTTAGGAACAAGGGGGAATAAGGCATTACCTCAGAATCTGTTTCAGATTTTGTGTGCTCCTATCCTGATGAGGTGGGTTCTGGTGTTGCCTTGGATGTTGGGGCAACATAGTCAGGATCAACTTCTTTTTCCTCTGTTGCCTTCGATGTTGAGGCAACATTTGAACCTAGGTTCCAGTATGTTCTTCGCACTCTCTTGGGGATGAAGTTCCTTAGAAGAGTGTCGTCAGACATTTTCTCTTCTCCCTCCTTCTCGGCTTCAGTTGGAGTGGTGGCTGAAGGTGTCGGACTTCTGGGTAGATTGAAGTCAGAATTAGTGCTGGTGGAAGTTGTGGACTCAACAGGGAAAGTCGACTTTTTAACAGGAGAAGTCGACTCTGCCGTGGTCCTTTTGGCAGTTTTCTCTTAACCGAAGTTGTTTTCAAAAACCCTTTCCGACCTTCTTGTCGGCATTGTTGACTATGATCCTCTTGACGCAAGGTTTGTAAAGTCAGATGTTGTGTCAACATCTATTGGGTTCTCCGAATCTTCGGGTAACACACATTTAAGGGTTCATCGGAACCCAGAAAAATCAGTGCTAAACTTGCGTCTTCCTCAACAGGCTTTAGTTTATTGATGACTTTATAATGTTTATACATTTTGTTGCTATTCGGTGGGCTTGTTGAAATTGTAGAGTAATTTTTTGATTTCGAAGAATTAAATGATTTGGGGGATATGGACATGGGAGAGGGTTTTGAGGATTTTGGCGTATTTGGGAAGTTTTGGATTTGAAAAACTGGTGGTGATGTTTGGGCTTCCATTTGATGGTTCAACGGTGGCTGACTGATGTGACAAGACAGGCGCAATAATGGGGATTTTCATCATGACAAATTTTAATTTACACTCAAACTATTTTCCTTAAATTTAGGTAGTACAAAATATTTGAACTCTTCACATACCTAAAATAAAGGATTTTATATGACACAAGACATCTTTAAAATTAAAAAAAAAACGGTCCTCCAGATTATTGGATTTTCGTTATTCAAGGAGACGTGTTACATATCACAACCCAGAAAAGAAATAAGAAAAACAAGATCGGCCAACGTATTGGAATACGATGTTGTGAGTGATGTTGACAACATTTCAAAGTTCAACAAGCATTTTGAGACTTCAAGGATTTTCTGATTTGATAAATGGTTTTCTGTATATGTTCTCTATGAGACTGATTGCAGGACAAATGTGACATTTTACCATTGTCCTTAATCAACTTAGTTGAACATATATGGATAAAATAAATAAATATTAAGGAATTTTCAACATTCTTGAAGCACATGATACTCTTATAGAATAGGAACGATACCAAACTTAGAGCTTTGCTCTTTTTGTATAAAACCAAATCTTTAGTTGAGGCTTCGCCTTCTTATGATACTCCATTTTTATGATATACATCATCGCAGAGAACTGTATCACATTCAAACCTTGTCCTTGTGAAGTCAAACTTGATTCTTTTGAAAAATAGTGCAACATTACTAACAACACATATCCTGTACATCGACTCAAACAATAAATGTTACCCAGAATATTAGGTCAACATTTAGGACAACATCTACCTTACCTGTCTTATTTTCAGAGAAAACAGAGACCAAGAGATTTTTCAAGCTAGAAAATCTCTCATGATCTAAGGATTTGATAAAAAAATATCAGCTAGTTGAGAGAGAGTATCAACATGTTCGATTTGAACTAGCTGTTTTTCCACTAAGTCTCTTAAAAATGATGTCTTATGTCAATGTGTTTTGTACGTGAATGCTGAACAGGATTTTTGGAAATATTAATAGCACTCAGATTATCACAGTACAAAATCATAGAGTTATTAGAAATGCCATAGTCATCAAGCATATGTCGTAACCAAATCATTTGAGCACAACAAATTCTGGCTACCACATATTCGAATTCGGTAGTCGAGAGTGACACACAATTTTGTTTACGACTGTACCATGAGACTAAATTGTTGTCAAGATAAAAACAACCACCACTAGTGCTTTTCCTATCGTCAACATCACCGGCCCAATCAGAGTCACTATACCCTATTAGATTAGGATTAGTGTCTCTAGAGTACCAAATTCCCAGGTCACTTGAACCGGAAATATATCGTATGATACGTTTCACGAAATTAAGATGAGATACCTTGGGACTGACTTAGAACCTGGCGCAAACACATACACTAAACATGATATCCGGGCGACTGGCAGTAAGATATAAAAGGCTACCTATCATGGATCGGTTCAATGTTGGGTCAACATCTTGTCCAGTAGAGCCCATTGGAGTCTTCATGTGTTTAGCGTTTTCCAGACCAAACTTCCTAACAAGATTCTTGGTATACTTGCTCTGGGATACAAAAATCCCTTCTTCAACCTGTTTAATCTGCAAGCCTAAGAAAAATGTTAGTTCACCAATCATGCTTATTTCAAATGTTGTCGACATCGCTTTGACAAATGACTTCAAAAATGATTCTTTAGTCGAGCCAAAGACAATGTCATCAACATAGATTTGTGCTATGATTACATCTACTATGTGTCTCTTTATGAATAAAGTTCTGTCAGCTTCTCCACGGATAAAACTAAAACCAATAAGAAAGTTAGTTAAATGACCATACCATGCACGTGGTGCCTGTTTTAGACCATACAAAGCTTTCTTGAGCTTATATATATGATGTGGATGGTGAGGATCTTTGAATCCTTTTGGTTGTTCAATGTATACTTCCTTGTCCAAGTATCCATTGAGAAAAACACCTTTAACGTCCATTTGGTGCAAAGTAATTTTCAAGTAGCAAGCAATAGCAAGAATTAACCTTATTGACTCAAGTCTAGCCACAGGCGCAAATGTCTCGTCATAGTCGATACCTTCAACTTGTGTATATCCTTGAGCAACAAGTCGAGTTTTGTTTCTTACAATCTGCCCTAACTCATTTGATTTGATTTTGTATATCCACTTAGTCCCAATAACATTAGTTTTGCTAGGTCGTGGTACTAAATCCCAAACCTCATTTCGGGTAAACTGCTCAAGCTCATCTTGCATAGCTTGTATCCAAAAATTATCTTTCAATGCTTCCCCAATATTCTTAGGTTCCAATGTAGATGTAAAATAAGAAAGACTAATCTGTTGGTATATGGTGGACATACACACATACCTTACCATCTCTCGGTAATTGACTGACACTTTCTCTCTTGTCCGCCTCTGCTAAAAACTCCCCCTATCACTTGGTCGGGTGGATGGTTCCTCATAACCCTTGATGGAGGGTTTTTCTAACTCGATCATTCAGCTCAGTTGCAGAAACCTCCTCGACATCTTCTTTTGTGTTCTCTCTTTTAGATTCAGATGTGTCCTCTGATGTTGGGATAACATCTGTTGCATCAGTGAGTTGCTCCTCTTCAACTGCAACTACAATGTTGTTTTTTGAAGATCTTCCAGACATGTCCAGCAGATCATCAAAAATCACATTGACAGACTCCTGGATGGTCTTTGTCTGAAGGTTGTATATTCAGTAAGCATGACTATTCTGAGAGTAGCCGATGAATATCCTCTTGTCGCTCTTGGAGTCGAACTTAGTCAGTTTATCCCTGTCATTAAGAATATAACACACACACACCCAAAAACATGGAAGTACCTCACTGTAGGTTTCTTTCCATTTAACAGTTCATAGGGTGTCATCTTAGTCTCTGGCCTAAGATAGACTCTATTACTTATGTGGCATGTTGTGTTCAAGGCTTCTGCCCAAAACCTCTTTGATAAATGCTTAGAGCTTAACATTACTCTTGCCATTTCCTGTAAAGTTCTGTTCTTTCTCTCGGCAATCCCATTTTGTTAAGGTGTTTTTGGTTCCGAAAATTCATGGAATATGCCTTTCTTTTCACAGAATTTTGCAAAGGTTTGATTCTCAAATTCTTTTTCATGATCAAATCTTATTCTGAAAATTGAAGAACAAAACAAATTCCTAATTCTAGAGTAAAGTGTTTTAAACATCTCAAAGGTTTGTGATTTTTCCTTTAAAAAACATATCCAAGTAAATCAGAAAAAACCATCAACAATCACATAAGAGTATCTCATTCCTCCTAGGCTATCTACCTCAATTGAACCCATAAGATCCATATGCAATAATTGGAAACAATGAGATGTACCTGAATGTTATCCATCATGTTGGACAACATTGTGAGAGACTCGGGTCTGCTTTCCCTTCAAACAATCTTCACACAGTGTTTTATCTTTTGTATACAGTCTGGGAATGCCTTTGAAAGCTTCAAACGAGATCAGTTTCTCCAAGATGTCGTAGTTGACATGTCCCAACTTCTGGTGCCAAAGTGTCAAGTCACCTACCTTTGCGGAGTTGCAAAACTCTTCTCTACCTACTAGATAGCAGTTATCTCCGGTTTGCATCCAAGTTTGTTGAAGTTCACCTCTAGATCGTCATCACATAGTTGACTTATGCTAAGGAGATTAGCAACTAAACCTTCTACATGAAGCACATTCTTTAAGGCTGGTATATTTGGAACATTAAGAGTTCCTCTACCAATAATCTTACTCTTACTTCCTCCTCCAAAGGTCACGTACCCTCCATTGAATGCTCCATACTTCTTCAAGAGACTTTTAGTACATGTCATATGACGTGAGCAACCACTATCGAAGTACCAAGAACCTGTAATGTTAGTACGCAAGGCAGTTATGCACACATTACATTTCAGATTAAGTTTGGGTACCCACTCCTTTCCAAACCTTCTCTTCCTTCTACTTCTTGGCTTGTTGCTTTGAATGTTGTCAGTGATGTTGTGCAACATTGGTGACAACACTTTAGGCAATTGGCCGAGTGCAGAATTTTGAAGCTTGTAGCAGTAGGGCATAAAATGTCCTGACTTTTTACAGAAGCTACATACAAACTTCGATCCAATCATAGTGCTCTGAGAGTTACTAGAGTTTTCTTTGACAAATTTAATCCTCTCATATTGACTCTGGATCCTGGAAGAATTAATTTTCCTAGGAGATTGATAACCAAGCCCAGTCCTTGTGGAATTGCTGAAGTTCAATATTTCATCCAGTTTGGAGGTTCCCTTGTTCAGCCTTTGAAACATGGTCCTAGATGTATACAGTCGTGCACAAATCTTACCAAGCTCAAGATCCTTCTTGGTAAGTGTCACCTCTAGTCGGTTGATTGTGCATTTCAAATTGCAATTCTCAAGAGCCAATGATTTTGCTTTTGAGTCTAGTTGCTCAGATGTAGTGATTAAGGCTTTACAAATATTTTTGTAATTCCTTTATTGTTTCGTCTTTGAAGTCCACTAGATCCAGATTTGCAGCCTCAGTTGAAGAAATAAATCCACTAAAACAATTTACATCAGAATAATCAAAGTATACACACCTCTCTGATTGTGCAGACATTCCGGATGTGGAGTCTGATGTTGTGGAAACATCGTCAACAACATCTTCATCGTCGGACAGTGAATGTTAAAACATGGATGCAAGCATTTCCTGTAGTTGTACTTCTTCTTGATCTCCATCCTCTTCTTCATTTTCATCATCACTGAGGGTTACCCACACGACCTTACCGATTTTCCTAAGGATGTTAGCACACTCATTAGCGTAGTGTCCCCAACTGGAGCATTCATGACACTGCACTCCCGCGATTTGTTTGAGACTAAAATTGGTACCATCGGAATTGGATTTCCTCAGTGGATTGTGATTTCTTTGCTCATTAGTTGACCTATTTGGCTGCTTATTGAAGAGAGGGTTCTGATGCTTATTATAGTTGGCTTTGTTACGGTCAGTGTTGGTCTTTCTCACCATCGAATTGAATCTACGAGTGAGTAAGACAATAATTTCACTGTCTCCCAGTTCCTTCAGGTTTTCTTCCTCGTTTTCCATTTCAGATTCGAGGTTTGTCCTTTGAGGGCCAAAGTCTTGTGTTTATATAGATCTCTTTGGATCTTCATGTTCATCTCATATGTTTGAAAGATGTCCATTAAAACGTGAAGATCCATAGTAGCAAGATTATGGGCCTCTTCAATAGCACAAATCTTAGTATTAAATCTTTCAGGAAGAGATCTGAGAGTTTTATCCACAAATTGTGTGTTGGTTAAAGGTGACCAAAGCACTTGATAATGATTTTCAATGTCAATCAACTTTTTAAAATAGGATTTTATGTCGTCAGACTCCTCCATCCTTAAGCGCTCGTATTGATTCTAGATCATGCGAAGCTTTGTACGTCAAATACTTGAGGTTCCCTCACAATGGGTTTGTAAGGTTTTCCAAGCATCCTTGGCCGTTGAACGATTCTGGATAAGCTTGAACATATAGAGATCTACCCATCCAAATATCACATTTAGGGCCTTTTCGTTAAAGCTTGTTGAGTTGATTTCTTCATGTGTCCACTCAGACTCGGGTTTAGTGAGTACATCACCATCCTCGTCTGTTGTGTACTTAGGGATTACATAGCCTTCAGAAACTGATCTCCAAGCTCGAACATCAATGGATTTGATGTGCGAACGTAGTCATATTTTCCAGTAGGCGTAGTTAGATCCGTCAAGTATTGGAAGTCTACCAAAGTTCTGTAAAGCTGAGTCCATAGCCATAATATTCAGAATAAACACTTATTGTATCAAGTGAAGACTCTGATACCACTTGTTAGGTCCCGTGGGCTACAAATTAGTAAAACGTAAGATTAAAATCGCAAACTGGAACAACAATAAAATAGTCACTGGATGTTGCCTTCAATGTTGGGTCAACATCTTAGGCAACATTGCAATTAAACAGAATAAACCTTGTAGAGTATGTGCAGCGGAAAAAGTAAAGAGACACAATGTTTATATTTTCAAGGGTATATATAAATATATTCCTTGATGGTCGATGACCAAAAGAATTGTATATATTATATACAATTACAAAGAATTTCTTTTTACAAATTGAGCGTTACAAACGGAAAAATAAATTACAAACAAAATGAAGTCGCAGATGACTTCGCCTAAATGTACAAAATCTAAAAGATAAAAGACAACATCTCCATTACAATTGCTTGAACAATGAGTTTAATCTAGAATAAAGATAGCACTTGTAATGTGGGACAAGATGTTGTTAAAACAACTTTAGGATGAAATATGGATCCAGTTTCCTAAGGTAAAGTCTGAGAGCTCTCTTGGAAATTCTTCTTCTGAATTATCTGAAGTGACTGGATCAATTAATACTCTGAAGTTCCCCTCTATTTATAGGGTGAAACTTCCCTTGAAATCCTCACTCATGGTTGCGGAGGTTGAGCAAAAGATGGCAGCAGTTTGAACCAAGTCTTCCTCTTGAAAATCCTCAACGATCTGGACTTAGCCATTCACTGCTTTCTCTTCACGCTTTGACTTCGTATTTCACCACGTTTTAAACATAGAAATCTAGTAAGCTTGCATAGGTCATTTTTACTCGCAGTAACATCAACTGCTTAGGCCGAAAGAATAGGCAAAACTAGTACAGAGATGTTGTCAGGAATGTTGTCACAACATCGCAGGTAACATCCTGAAGGCGTTGTCCTGAGCTTTCCCAGATGTTGTCACAACATCATATCCAACATCAACGATGCATCGTTCTATAACTGTCACACTCGCACCATACCGGTGGTAGTTGTCGACTTGAGATCGTGCCTAAAATGTTCAAATAGAACCGAGAGAAGACCCTTAGTAAAGATGTCCATAACTTGGTACTGGGAAGGGACATGTAAGACGCGTAATTGTCCACGAGCTACCTTTTCACGAACAAAGTGAATATCCATCTTGATATGTTTAGTGCGCTGATGTTGAATCGGATTTCCAGATAGATAGACTGACCTACCATTATCACAGTAGACCAAGGTAGCTTTCTGAATAGGAAAGTGAAGTTCTAGTAGAAGATTACACAACCAACATGATTCAGACACCATATTGGATACCCCTAGATACTCGGCCTCTACACTGGATCGCGATAATGTAGCCTGACATTTTGCAGACCATGAAACCAAGTTATCTCCAAGAAACATACAGTAACCAGATGTCAAGCGTCTGGTATCAGGACAACCACCCCAATCAGCATCAGTATAAGACACAAGTGTAGAGACGGACGATGGATATAAATGCAAGCCATGATCAAGTGCGCCCTGGATGTATCGTATAATGTGTTTGAGCGCATTCATGTGCTCAATCCGTGGATCATACATAAATAAACATACTTGATGAACCGCATATGTAATACCAGGTATCGTGAAAGTAAGATACTGATGTGCCATACAAGACTGCGATAGTGGGTGAGATCATTGTATGGTGTGTTAGACGTAGCACTCAGTTTTGGTTTGGTATCAATCGGAGTGGAAATAGATTTACAAGACGACATACCAACTCTCTCAATGATCTCAGCGACATACTTTCTTTGTGATAAAAATAGAACACCTAATTACGAGTGACAACAATACCCAAGAAATAACTCAAGGGCCCCAAGTCTTTCATAGCAAATTCGGAACTGAGAAGCGACATGATAAACTTACGCAGATCATCAAAAGAAGCAGTCAATATAATATCATCTACATACAATAAAATGTATGTCAGAGAAGTACCATGATGATATATAAACAGAGAGTGATCAGACCTGCTGTGAGAAAACCCAATAGTAGATACATAATCTGCAAACCTTTTATACCAAGCCCGTGGGTCCAGCTTAAGCCCATACAAGGACTTCTTCAGCAAACAAACATGATGAGGATGACCGAGGTCTCGAAATCCCAAGGGCTGATGCATATTTACTGTCTCCTTAAGATCCCCGTATAAGAAAGCATTATTCATATCTAGCTGATGAATGGGTCATGCTTTTGAGAGAGCCAAACTGAGAACAGTGTGAATGGTAGCCGATTTGACCACCAGACTAAACGTTTCACCACAATCCACGCCAACTTGTTGAATTTTACCATCACCTACAAGACGAGCCTTATACCGCTCAAAAGAACCGTCATAATTATCTTTATGAGTAAAAAATCACATAGACCGAATAATATTAACATCAGATGCACGGGAAACTAACTCCCACGTCTTATTTTCAATAAGAGCATTATATTCGTCAGTCATAGTCAATTTCCAATTCGGGTCATGTAGTGCAAACACAGGGTTATGTGGTAGTGGGGATTTGGGACATTAGAATTGAGATTAAAATACCATTTTGGTTTAAAAATACCCCTCTGACTACGAGTAACGAGCCCCAGACTCTAGGTAGAATGTCACACCCCGACTTTTCTCAAGTCTTCCCCTAGGGAGTGATGACATCTGAGAAACTATCCCTTCCAAGCGCACCATTTAACCTTCTTTTCTTTCTAAAATAAACATGTATCTAAGTGCGAAAATAATAGAAATATATACTCCTTTAATGAGAGCACGAGCCCATTGTCACGCCCCAAACCCCAGGCCCGCGACTGGTGCCCTACCTGGGCACCCTTCTATTCATACAACGCAATAAACCGCGGAAGATAAATAACACTCATTTTTTTCAAATAACCAAGGCAAAGCCGATAAGGCTGCCATAATATAAGTCACCCGAAAGGGTCTACACTGTTCAACAATGTAAATACAACTCTAGCCAGTCCAGCCCACATATGAATACAGACCACTAAGATTTTGGACAAATACTATGACGGGACAAAGCCCCGACGTACCTTTGAATATAACTAGTCATAATGACAAGCTCCGGATCATTGGAGCTATCCCATAAAGCTGAACAAAGATCTTAAGCTCGCGGATCCACAACTGAGTACCTAGACCTGCGGACATGAACGCAGCCCCCCGAAGGGGGTCAGTACAACAGGTACTAAGTATAGAACGAAAGTAAAGTACAGCAAATAAGATCATAACTGTACAAAGGGATGACAGGGGCAAGTATGAAAATCAAATACCAGATCCTACCGTGTCATATAAAATCGTGAGCCAATTGCCTTGTATCGATGTATTCTCAGAATAATCGCACCACTTTCAAATATGAAAGTCATGTCAAAATCCGGGACACCTGCCCTCAACATATAATATCACAGAATCATGCTCGTAGAATACAACATAAATGTCAGCATGTAACAAGTATAATATACAACCATCATCAGATAAGCATGCCCGTGGAATTCCCACATCACTGTCGACATGTAATAAGTATAATAATCAACTACCAGTACACTGTGTCTTTTTAACAATGAGAGTAATAAGAGTAAACTTTTTTGTTTTAAAATAGGAAGCTTATGATTAATTTAGGGCCGCGAACTATCCCTTTTAAAAAAAAACCAAGGTACCAACATCTCATGTATCAATCACATATACAAACTTTCATTTCAGTTATGCCAAGGTACCAAAACATCATGTACCAAACACATATAAAATCTTCCATTTAACTATGCCAAGGTACCAAAACATCATGTACCAAAAACATATAAAATCTTTCATTTAGCTATGCCAAGGTACCAAAACATCATGTACCAAACACATATAAAATCTTTCATTTAACTATGTCAAGGTACCAAAACATCAGGTACCAAACACATAAAATCTTCCATTTAACTATGCCAAGGTACCAAAACATCATGTACCAAACACATATAAAATCTTTTATTTAGCTATGCCAAGGTACCAAAACATCATGTACCAAACACATATAATGAACCTTCGTTTTAGACAAACCTAGGTACCAACAAGTCATGTACCATACACACATAATGATCTATCACTTTAAAACTCAAGGCACTTTCATTTCATGTACTATATTAAGGACTTAATCATGGACATTCTCACATGATTTCCTTATAACCTTTTATACTATCTCTTGACTTTCCACAAACTGTTATAACCAACTTCCCATAAAGCAGTTATAACATCTTTCATTTTAGAAAACTAAAGCACTACCACATCTTTCCTTTTAATACAACCAAGGCATTATCACGTCATGTAAGGGAGTTGAACCCAAAGTACTACGTACATCTATTCTTTATACAAAGAATCACATCATGCAATATATGGGTGTTAAACCCAAAAGTACTATGTACATTCACCGTACATATCATGTAATAGTAGGGAGTTAAACCCAAAAGTATTATGTACATTCACCGTACATTCTTTCCTTTGTAAGACCCCAAGATTCTAACACCCGTAGTATCAAGACACTTCCACTTTCTAAAATCAAGTTAAGTGTACGTTTAACTTCAAGTAACCTATTCTTTTAATCATCAAGTCACTTGTACTCACTAGGGTCGATACCGTAGCATTGAAACACCACCCCTCCCCCTGACTAACCTCCCCCCCTTCAGAAGAGGCAGCGCCGCGTCCCTGCACTAGGGTGCCGCGGCTCCGGAACATCTGCAGTCCTCTGAAGTTGCCGAACCGCGGCCCTGTACCCGAAATTTACATTTTTGCATTATCACTTAGTCTCTTTTCATGTCAAGGACTCATTCTTTCCTATTACGTTACTCCTATATCTTTAAAATCAAGTAAGCTTTGTACTTATCAAATCAAGTACTATAACTTTCAAAATAAATCAAATCTCTTAACTCTAGAAATCAAGTCCCATAACTTGAAAAATAAAGTCTCAAAATCTTTTAAAGAAATCAAGTCTCATAACTTTAAATCAAATCTCTTAACTTTAGAAATCAAGTCACATAGGCTTTCCAAATAATCATGTCAAAAGAAGGAAGGATAATTCACATACCTCGTGACGACTAACCAACACGACAAGTAGCAATACGCTCCAATGTACTTCAACTTTATCGACTATTCCTTAAGCCAAGTAGAATATGATATACCAAGTACTTCAACCTAAAATGACAATAACACTTCTATCAACTTCAAGCTTACTAGTGTAAGACTTATACCAAATAATGGCCCTCTAATTCTACGGAAAATTGGGCGACACTTCCTTTGTTTCTACGTACTTTTCCACCTTTTCCAAGGCCCGAATTCATCAACCAACAAGCCACATTTAAGGGCATAACCAACAGTTAACCAAAGGGGATTACACGCCTAACTTGACGTGTAAAATTCTGCCCCACAATCACATTAAAACAGTCCACAATAATAGTCCATAAATAAACAACATTAAGGGTACAATGTGAAGCCTTTAACACCCTTACTCTTTAGGACTTTCATTAACCATTTATCCACATTAAACATATATGTTGGTGGATGATTTTCCAGCAGTTTTATACCATAAAACAGTCCATCAAAACTGCATAACGATATCGCACAGTTTAGGCAAATCTCGGCCAACAACTACAATCCAACTACCCTTTCCTTAATCCCTTTTAATCTAATTCGAATTCCAAAACTTCCATATAAGTTATAACAACTTATTAACAACAATATTACTCCATTATAACATGCAATAGGTGACGTTAATAGCGACAATAACCAACGAAGCCCGATAATCACCAAACCTGTCCATTCACGGTTTTAGCCCCAAAAATGGTTCAAACGTTTTTTATTCTTCATTCTTTTTAGCACAAGCTTATCCATACATTATAGCAATATGTAATATCCAATTACTTTAAAAGAAGAAGGACCTTTACCTCATTTTGTTCCCAAAAAGCCCCAAAATAGTCTGGTCTTTATTGGTCCGCAATTTTCGTTTCGCTCCACTTCTTCAAGATCCAATCACATATATGTATCCCCTACAACCTTAGGAGCAACTTCTCTTCACGTTTTGCTTCCAAAAAAGTCGACGGAAACCCCTAGGGTTTCATCACCATTTTTGGCCAACACACAAACTAGGAGATTCTTGGAGAGTTAATTTGGTTTAACACTTGGTTAGGGACCTTAATCTTGGAGATAAAATAATTTAATCACACTAGCTGTTCTTGGTGTTCTTGAGCTCAAAGGAGAGAAAGATGAGAGCAATATTTGGCTAAGTGTAAAGTGAATCCAAGTCTTGCAAGACTTGGATAGATATAGCCAAGTGGAGTGGGCCCCACAAGCCACTTGTCCTCAAAATATCTAGAGAGAGTCAAAGTCTTCTAAGACATGTGGGGGTGACACGTGTCACCCTCCTATAGGTCCATAATTAATAATTCTTCACAAAATAGTAATAAATCTCAAGACTTGGAGAAATCATCTTATTTTCGGTGGGCCCCGCGAAATTGTGAAATTTTGACGGGCCATATTTTATTAGCTCCAAGCCTTCATAATCATATACTAGGCCCACATACCAAATTTGGGTCTAATCCGACCCCTCGTGAAGAAATTACGACGTCACGTTCGTCATGACCAAACTTTTTCCTTAGCGAAAATGTACCTACACTTTCTTTCCGACTTTCAAACTTTATATTCTTAGTCACGTTCTCATTTACGTGCCATGGTATAACGGGGTGTAACATCTTTCCCCCCTTAGAAACATTCGTCCCGAATGTTCATACTAGGTTCATGATAAACAAATCTTGGTATAGTCTTCTTAAACTACACTCGACGAAACCAATTATGCCACATATGACCACAATATATCACACATGCATATACATCAATCAAAGTCAAACGAGGAATCACATCTAGAGGGTATATCACCACTATTTACTCCCATTCATGGCTTAAAAGGATTCTCTTTTCGTACCTTCATTACTCATAACTATAACCACTTCAATTCTTTTAACACTTGTTCGCTCCTTTTCTTACTCTTCTCGTACTTCCAAACTCATTCTAGTATACGTACATAATTTCAATCATTGCTTCTGTTTTCAAATCCTTGGAGTTACTATATCCAAACTTGGTCATTATACTTAGATTCAATTTTCGTTAAGGCCCTTCTCGGCCCTCACGACCCGGTTCTAGTGGAACGAGTCCACGAACTCGTACAACGATTAACTAGACTTGGGCCTTGCACCCTCATGACCCTATCACATAGCGGAGCCACTTCGAACCGACCCCACTCCTTTTCATGCTACGGGTTGACCCTTAATTGGCCCACAACCCGATCCATCGTCGCACTTAACTCTCATTCTTGGTCTGAAATAATTCTTACTACCCGAGAAGGTCTTGTACATCTAAGGTCTCAACGATTATCAATATTCTAAGGTTCACAATTATTCTATGTCCCAAGCTTACGTTATCAGTCCCTACATATGGGTAAGGTAGCTTCTCAAAATCTTGTTGTCTTACTCACAACAACTCTATTTACTCTATACCAATATTATTCACAAAATCACTTAAGCGTACAACACAACTTAATCTAATCAACATGGTATGTCCTTAAGTCAATTGAACCTGATCTTCTAAGAGTCTATCACAATCTTAGACAGTTCATTACCTCATGACTATTCCAAATCAGTACATAAATAAAGCCTAGGTGTGGATTCAATAAACTGTTTCACACCTTCCAAGAAATTATTAAGGCTTAACCAACTCATGGTAATTCATAATTACTTTAGACAACACACATAGCTCCAAATAAATACGCTCGTACATATATACATCATCATAATACCATCTATACGATAATTTTACCAACCTGGATACACAATCCATATAATCCTTTCTGGGCTACTGTTGTCTTTTTCATAGTTGTAATCACAATAATACGTTAGGGAGAGACTACCCTAACAACACAGCTCTATCGCACGATCTCAGAGTGAGAAGAAGGGAAACCAATCCTAAATGTACTATAGCCTCTTGTTTATGGATGTGGTGCACAACACACCGATAAACAAGACTCTACTATACACGGTCTGTAGACATTCCGAGGACTAACTGCTCTGACCACTCTGTCACGCCCCGAACCCCGGGCCCGCGACTGGTGCCCTACCTGGGCATCATTCTATTCATACAACACAATAAACCGCGGAAGATAAATAACACTCATTTTTTTCCAAATAACCAAGGCAAAGCCGATAAGGCTGCCATAATATAAGTCACCCGAAAGGGTCTACACTGTTCAACAATGTAAATACAACTCTAGCCAGTCCAACCCACATATGAATACAGACCTCTAAGATTTTGGACAAATACTATGACGGGACAAAGCCCCGCCATACCCCTGAATATACCTAGCCATAATGACAAGCTCCAGAATATTGGAGCTATCCCATAAAGCTGAACAAGGATCCTAAGCTCGCGGATCCACAACTGAGTACCTAGACCTGCGGACATGAACGCGGCCCGAAGAAGTCGATAACAGTACTAAGTATGGAGCTAAGTAAAGTACAACAAATACGATCATAACTGTACAACGGGATGACAGGGGCACGTATGAAAATCAAATACCAGATCCTACCGTGTCATATAAAATCGTGAGCCAATCAGACTTGTATCGATGTACTCATCAGAACACCGTACCACTTTCAAATATAAAAGCCATGTCAAAATCCGGGACACCTGCCCTCAACATATAATATCACATAAGCATGCTCGTGGAATACAACATCACTGTCAGCATGTAACAAGTATAATATACAACCATCATCAGATAAGCATGCCCGTGGAATTCTACATCACCGCTTTGCATGTAATAAGTATAATAATCAACTACCAGTACACTGTGCCTTTTTAACAATGAGAGTAATAAGAGTAAACTTTTCCGTTTTAAAATAGGAAGCTTATGATTAATTTAGGGCCGCGAACTTTCCCTTTTAAAAAAAAAACTAAGGTACCAACGTCTCATATACCAATCACATATACAAACTTTCATTTCAGTTATGCTAAGGTACCAAAACATCATGTACCAAACACATATAAAATCTTCCATTTAACTATGCAAGGTACCAAAACATCATTTACCAAACACATATAAAATCTTTCATTTAGCTATGCCAAGGTACCAAAACATCATGTACCAAACACATATAAAATCTTTCATTTAACTATGCAAAGGTACCAAAACATCATGTACCAAACACATATAAAATCTTCCATTTAACTATGCCAAGGTACCAAAACATCATGTATCAAACACATATAAAATTTTCATTTAGCTATGCCAAGGTACCAAAACTTCATGTACCAAACACATATAAAGAACCTTCGTTTTAGACAAACCTAGGTACCAACAAGTCATGTATCATACACACATAATGAACTATCACTTTAAAACTCAAGGCACTTTCATTTCATGTACTATATTAAGGACTTAATCATGGACATTCTCACATGATTTCCATATAACCTTTTATACTATCTCTTGACTTTCCACAAACTGTTATAACCAACTTTCCATAAAGCCGTTATAACATCTTTCATTTTAAAAAACTAAAGCACTACCACATTTTTCCTTTTAATACAACCAATACATTATCACATCATGTAATAGAGTTGAACCCAAAGTACTACGTACATCTATTCTTTATACAAAGAATCACATCATGCAATATAAGAGTGTTAAACCCAAAAGTACTATGTACATTCACCGTACATATCATGTAATATTAGGGAGTTAAACCCAAAAGTATTATGTACATTCACCGTATATTCTTTCCTTTGTAAGACCCCAAGATTCTAACACCCGTAGTATCAAGACACTTCCACTTTCTAAAATCAAGTTAAGTGTACGTCTAACTTCAAGTAACCTATTCTTTTAATCATCAAGTCACTTGTACTCACTAGGGTCGATACCGTGGCATTGAAACACCACCCTGCCCCTGACTAACCTCGCCCCCCCCCGTCAGAAGAGGCAGCGCCGCGGCCCTGCACTAGGGCGCCGCGGCGCCGGAACATCTGCAGTCCTCTGAAGTTGCCGAGCCGCGGCCCTGACACTTGGCGCCGCGACCCTGTACCCGAAATCTACATTTTTGCATTATCACTTAGTCTCTTTTCATGTCAAGGACTCATTCTTTCCTATTACGTTACTCCTATCTCTTTAAAATCAAGTAAGCTTTGTACTTATCAAATCAAGTAAAATAACTTTCAAAATAAATCAAATCTCTTAACTCTAGAAATCAAGTCCCATCACTTGAAAAATAAAGTCTCATAATCTTTTAAAGAAATCAAGTCTCATAACTTTAAATCAAATCTCTTAACTTTAGAAATCAAGTCACATAGGCTTTCCAAATAATCATGTCAAAAGAAGGAGGGATAGTTCACATACCTCGTGACGACTAACCAACACGACAAGTAGCAATACGCTCTAATGTACTTCAACTTTATCGACTATTCCTCAAGCCAAGTAGAATATTCTATACGAAGTACTTCAACCTAAAATGACAATAACACTTCTATCAACTTTAAGCTTACTAGTGTAAGACTTATACTAAATAATGGCCCTCTAATTCTACGGAAAATTGGGCGGCACTTCCTTTGTTTCTACGTAATTTTCCACATTTTCCAAGGCCCGCATTCATCAACCAACAAGCCACATTTAAGGGCATAACCAACAGTTAACCAAAGGATATTACACGCCTAACTTGACGTGTAAAATTCGGCCCCACAATCACATTAAAACAGTCCACAATAATAGTCCATAAATAAACAACATTAAAGGTACAATGTGAAGCCTTTAACACTCTTACTCTTTTGGACTTTCATTAAGCATTTATCCACATTAAACATACATGTTGGTGGTGATTTTCTAGCAGTATTATACCACAAAACAGTCCATCAAAACTGCATAACGATACCCCACAATTTTAGGCAAATCTCGGCCAACAACTACAATCCAACTACCCTTTCCTTAATCCTTTTTAATCTAATTCGAATTCCAAAACTTCCATATAAGTTATTACAACTTATTAACAACAATATTACTCCATTATAACATGAAATAGGTGACGTTAATAACGACAATAAGCAACGAAAACCCGATAATCACCAAACCTGTCCATTCACGGTTTTAGCCCCAAAAATGGTTCAAACGCTTTTTATTCTTCATTATTTTTAGCACAAGCTCATACATACATTATAGCAATATGTAATATCCAATTAATTTAAAAGAAGCACTTTACCTCATTTTGTGCCAAAAAACGCCCCAAAACAGTCCGGTCTTTATTGGTCCGCAATTTTCGTTTCGCTCCACTTCTTCAAGATCCAATCACATATATGTATCTCCTACAACCTTAGGAGAAAATTCTCTTCACGTTTCGCTTCCAAAAAATCGACGGAAACCCCTAGAGTTTCATCAACATTTTCGGCCAACACACAAACTAGGAGGTTCTTGGAGAGTTAATTTGGTTTAACACTTGGTTAGGGACCTTAATCTTGGAGATAAAATAATTTAATCACACTAGGTGTTCTTGAGCTCAAAGGAGAGAAAGATGAGAGCAATATTTGGCTAAGTGTAAAGTGAATCCAAGTCTTGCAAGATTTGGATAGATATAGCCAAGTGGAGTGGGCCCCACAAGCCACTTGTCCTCAAAATATCTAGATAGAGTCAAAGTCTTCCAAGACACGTGGGAGTGACACGTGTCACCCTCCTATAGGTCCATAATTAATAATTCTTCACAAAATAGTAATAAATCTCAAGACTCGGAGAAATCATCTTATTTTCCGGTGGGCCCCGCGAAATTGTGATATTTTGGTGGGCCCTATTTTATTATCACCAAGCTTTCATAATCATATACTAGGCCCACATACCAAATTTGGGTCGAATCCGACCCCTCGTGAAGAAATTACGACGTCACGTTCGTCGTGACCAAACTTTTTCCTTAACGAAAATGTACCTACACTTTCTTTCCGACTTTCAAACCTTATATTCTTAGTCACGTTCTCACTTACGTGCCATGGTATAATGGGGTGTAACACCCATACTCGTGCATTCACAATTTTTTCTAGACTCGATGGAAGTTCAAATACAGAATAAAAACACCCACATCTTAAAAGAAAATAGTCTCATGTGGGGCATACCCTGAGATAACGAAACTTAATTCTTCAACATACTTTAAAGAAAGACCATCACCAAATCCGGAGCAATGGATTGGTGGAACTGTGAGGATGCGGGACGATCGCTAGCCCTGTTGCAGAGTTTTTCCTTTATCGCGCTTACCTGAAACATGTTAGATAAAAGAGACAGCCCTACCATCCGAGGCTTAGTGAGGACATCACCTTACAATTCAAAGTAACCTCACAATGCTCTAAGTACAATTATATTATAAACATAATAAGAACGTTATGAAATATATTACAACACTTTCAATGTACAAGCCAATAATAATTGTTCACCCACAAAGATCCATTCCCAACTTGTCCTAGGGAATGCTTAGTTTAACCAGTACACATTCACGAAAGAAATTGCGGAACGCACAACCCGATTCCATATATTATACTATATAATTATTGTGGTGCGTGCAATCAGATTCAATATGTTATATTATATATTTATTGCGGTGCGTGCAACCCGATCTAATATATTATATTATATATTTGTTGCAGTACGTGAAACCCGATCCAATTTATTATATTATATATTTATTGCGGTACGTGCAACCTACTCCAATATATTATATTATATATATTTATTGCGGTAAATGCAACCCGTTCCTCTGAAATTACTTAGTGTAACTAGTACAAATTCACGAAAGAAACATCTTTATGAAAATTGTCTCGCCGGATTGTTTTGCAAAAACAAGACACAATCTTAAAACAGTCCTAACTTTTTATCCGTAAGTCGGATCAATCTCTGTAAAGTCTCAAACTGTCAAGAACAGAGAAAATTACAACCTTTATTCAGAACAAACTTTCAAATTCATTACCGATTCGTACAATTTTTCGTTATACGTTCTACACTTCTGGATTTCAATCGATATGAGGTAGAAACTTTAAACAATGATAACTCTCAAACCGTATGTCGGTTTTAGTCCATTTTGGTCTCAATCTGACTGTAAAAGAGAGTCGTACAACCCTGTTAAATTTTGTCAAATTCTAACAAGGATAACTCAGCAAAACACTTCGTAATCACATGACTCAAACTAGTTACAAGATAATATTATATCAATAATACATCTCAAGTTATACTATCTCCTTGTTCTTTTTCTTTTCATGATCATTCTTTCAGCATCCATATTATGTTCGAACATATATTGTAACTCAAAGAAAGGATTATACTAAGAAATATGAGTGAGAGAACTCACATTTGTTGCTTTGTAACCGCGAATGAAAATCTCAAACTTTGACTACACCTTTTTGGAGCTCCTCAATTGCTAAAGGTAATTTTTGTTCTATGTATTTTCTGGTTTCTTTCTATTTTATGGAAAAATATAGGATATGAGAATATATATTGTGGATTGTGTGTGTAACTTGCAGGAAGGTTAAAGGAGAAGGGGTTGAGAGAGAACAAGGGGTTGGGGGGGGGGGGCGTGCAGGTAATGGGTGGTTTTTTTTTGTAACTAACAATCGGGACCTTACATTCTCCCCTCCTTAAATAACATTTGTCCTCGAATGTGAATAATATCGTAACATAAGCACATAGACATATACACTGCACACACATGAAATACAACTTAACACATTTTATTACCTTACTCAAACATGAATGAGTATTTGACTTTCATCGCGTCTTCGGCTTCCCAGGTTGCTTATTTTGTGGAGTGATTTCTCCATAGGACTTTTACGAAAGCAATATCTTTATTTCTAAGGCGCTTGATTTTTCTATCCAGTATTTCTATCGGATTTCTTCGTATTGCAGCTCTTCATTCATAACTATCTCTTGGGGTCAAATGACGTGGCTTGGATCGTGCAAGTATTTATGTAACATTGACAAATGTAATACCAGATGAACCGTTTCTAATTCTTGTGGAAGTGATAGTTCATAAGCCACATTCTCTACTCTTCGTAAGATCTCATATGGTCCAATAAACCTTGGGCTCAACTTTCCTTTCTTTTCAAATCGCATCACCCCTTCATTGGAGAGACTTTTAAAAACACTTTCTCCAAGTCCTGAAATTTGAGATCTCTTTTGTGATGATCTACATAAGACTTATGGCGGCTATGAGTTATATTGATCCGCTATCGAATTATCTGTACTTTGTCGTTTGTTACTTGAATGACTTCGGGTCCGAACAGTAGTATTTCGCCTACCTCGAACCACCCAAGCAGAGATCTACATTTTTGCCCATACAATGCTTCGAACGGGGCCATCTGTATTCTAGAATGGAAACTGTTGTTGTATGTAAACTCAATAAGACATAGGCGGTCCAAGCAGTTTCCCCAAAAGTCCAGTACACAAGACCGCAACATGTCTTCCAATGTTTGAATTGTTCATTTGTTTGTCCATCTGTTTGTGGATGGAAAGACATGCTCAACTTAACCTTTGTCCCGAGGCTCTGTTGAAAACTTTGCCAAAAGTGTGAGGTGAACGGGGAACCCCTATCCGAAATAATGTGTAATGAAATCCCGTGTAACCTCACTATTTCTTTCAAATAAATTTGCACATACTGCAACGCCCGATACATAGGAAATGGGCTGACTTTGCAAGCCGACCTACAATCACCCAGATAGAATCATAACCTTCTCGAGTTTTCGGTAGACCAGTCACAAAATCCATATGAATCACCTCCCATTTCCACACGGGGACACCAATGTCCTGAAGTAGTCCGCCGGGCTTTTAATGTTCGGCTTTCACGTGTTGACACGTAATATATTTTTCAACAAACTCTGCAACATCTCTCTTCATTCCGTCTCACCAGTAATTTACCTTGAGATCCTGGTATATTTTCGTTGATCTTGGATGAATGGAATACCTAGTGGTGTGACCCTCATTCAAGATCTTCTTTCTTAGTTCCCTCACTTTAGGAACACATAACCTACCATTATACCGAAGGGTACCGTCATTGTCCCCTAATGTAAAATGTGAAGGTTTTCCTCGTTGAATCTTCTCCCGAAACCTAACAAACTCCATATCCTCAAACTGACTTTCTTTTATTTTAGAAGTTAAGGCAGACTGAGAGGTATCATTCACCATCACCTGCCTTCGCCGGCCTCAGTTAGACTAACCCCTAGGTTTTTCAATTTTTGTACCTCACTAACAATACATCTCTTTTGTATTGCCAAGTGGGCCAAGTTTCCCATTGATCTCCTACTGAGTGCGTCAGCCAACATGTTAGCTTTTCCAGGATGATGGAGAATGCTAAGGTCATAATCCTTAAGCAACTCTAACCATCTTCTTTGTCGGAAATTCAGATCCTTTTGTGTGGTTATGTACTGTAAACTTTTGTGATCTGTAAATATATCTACATGTACCCCATACAAATAGTGTCTCCATATTCGTAAGGCGAACACTACCGTGGACAATTCCAAGTCATGAGTTAGATAATTCTTCTCATGTATATTCAATTGTCGAGATGCATATGTCGCGCCCGTTTTTTACCTCGGGGTCTGAACGGTATCCGCAACATTGTTCTTTGGCGCGGTTCCCTGGATGGAGCAATAATGCTGATTTTGAAGAGTCACCACCTAATTAATTAAGTGAATTAGGACACTTGATTTATTGCAATAAAAATACTGCAATTAATCTCCATTTAATGATCTGCGAAATTAATGAGATTCTGGATCAGAGTTCTTTATTATCCTAAAGGGAAGGGGTTAGGCATCCTTTAAGATCCGCTAACTTGCGGTTATCCGTTCAAACCTAGGTTAATTATTTATTGTCCTTTTTATTCTACATATTCTAAGTAGTTTTCATAATTTACAATTACAATGGAATGCAATACAGAATAATAAAGCTAAAATCGAAATAAACTCCGGGACATCTTTTAGCCCTTTTTAGGCCTTCTGCACAAGATGATCTCCGGGTACCTGCACAAACACTTAGTAAAAATGTTAGTAATAGAATAAATAATTTTAAATTAATAGAAAGAATTAATAAGTAAAGCCAAAAATAAACCCGTCTTTAGCACATGGGAGGCCTTGGAAATCAGACGGAGATTCCTTCATCGACCAATATTGCTAGAAATAATAAAATAAATAAAACCTTCAGATCTGCGCCAAAACAGTAATAATTTTAAACACGGAGGGCTCAGATGTATAAAAAATAAAATGAGACATCCTAAACAAGTCCGGCTGCGAGAATTCGCCCTGCCAGCGCATGTTGGTTATCCGGTGTAAGTGGAAGAAATCTTCATTGCCCAAAAAACTTCATTTATTTTATTTTCCGTCTTTGCAACTGTGGAGGCCTAAAAAATCGACGGATAACTTTTTCATTGGCCACAACAAGTGTAGTATCTTATTCAAATCAGTGGGGTTTTATCAAGTGCAGTAATTTGTTCAGAAATCAGTTTAATAAAATAATGACGGGAAAAATCGTCAAAAATCAGTCCGAAACCAGCGAAAATCAATCCAACAAACACCAGAAAGTAACAAAAACAGTGGCCAACAACATCGCTGGATATTCCAAAACATCGCTGGAGACAGTCCAAAATAGTTCAAAAACCAGCTAAAGGGCAAAATGTCAAAATAATCCCTAAAACGGTAGCAAAAAATAACCAGTGATCGCCGGAAAATTCCAGAACATCGTCAGATATCAACAATCAAAAAATCCGTCCAACCCTCAAAGCAAGCATCAAATTCTAAAATGAAACCATGCCAAGATCGCCGGATTTTCGAAACTCCGACGAGATAACCGAAATCAAATCAGTCCAGCACCACCAAAATACCAATCCAAAATAAAGTCGGAAAAGGGTCGCCGAAGATTTAAAAATTCCGGCGATATATCAAAATAGAAAACCAAATCAGTCAACAACAATATAATCACAACACAGTAGGGTTGCCGAAAATGGTGAAAATAAACAACAAGGTTAGTCCAACAACCAAAATATACATAATAGCACATAAAGAAGAACCAAATAACGCCTACGCCAGTCGTCGGTGGTCAGCTCCGGCGAGGCAGAGACGGTGCTGCATAACAAGGAGGTTATGGGGTTGTGGTCGATGGGAACGTGGTGGTTCGCTGGTGTGCCCGCCGGTCATCACCTCCGGAGGACAGTGCGTGGAAGTGATGGGGGTGTGAGTGTGTGCGTGTGAGCAGTGAGGGAGATGGGTCGGCGATGGCAGTGTGTGTGGAGCAGTGGGGGTCAGCGAGGTCGACGGGAATGGGGTTTCAAATGAAAAATGAAAAATATGAGAGAGAGTAGTAGGTGCGGCTGCTGAGTTCAAAAAAATGGTGGGGAGAATAAAAAATAAAAAAAGGGGAGGGGTATTAAGGTGTGCGGCTGGTTTGTGGTTCGCTGGAGCAATGGTGGTGGTGGTGGGTTTTGACGTTAGGTCACAGTGGTGCGACAGCGGTGGGTTTCGACGGGAAAGGGGGTTCGTGGTAGGCTGAAGGTGTTGAAGTGAAGAAGGGAGATGGGGTGGGGTCTAAAATGATAGGGGAGTGTGCGGCTGAGAGAAAAAGGGGTGACGGGATGGCCATGCGTTGGGGCAGTGGGGTAGGTTTTTATTTATAGGGGTATTTAGGTTTAGGGTTTTGGGTATTGGGTATTGGGGGAAAAAGATGAAAGGTGTACTGGGCCTCATTTTTGGGTCTCAGTTTGGGCTTTGGTTTTCGGCGGATTGGACTGATCCAGATTGTGCTTCGGACTGGACTGATTTGACAAAAATGCAAAATGGATTAATTATTTAAAAGAAAAATTATTTAAAGGTACAAAATTATCAAAATAAAAATGCCGACGCTATAATAATAAAATGAAATATTTATGAAATGTTTAATGCCTAATTAAGAGTAAAAACACGGTGCCAATTAATTATTTAAAGAGATGCAAACATTATTAAAATAAAATGACAGTGTAATAATAATAAAAACATAATATTAACAAAGACATCATGCTTAATTTAAAAATAAAAAGATGCAATGCCATTTTGTGAAGAAATAAACATAGAATATTATGTAAAAAATGCAAAAAAAATGATGATTAAAATGCGGTGTCCTAAAATGCTTAAAATTGCAATAAATGACTAAAAGATGGGTCAAAATTGGGTGTCAACACATATGCAATAACTTTTCCAAACTGCATCAAGACACATCATAACCCAATCGTAGAGGTATCACAATAGATTGTGAATCATTCTTGTCCCGATGGTAAGGTTAGGAATGGCGCAGTAGTCAATAACTCCTTCAGTTTCTGAAAACTTGCCTCGCACGCCTCTAACCACTGGTACTTAACCGATTTCTGAGTCAATCGGGTCAAGAAAGCAGCGAGACTAGAGAAACTTTCTATAAATCTTCTATAATACACAGCCAAATCCAAGAAACTCCTAATTTCTATCGGAGTGGTAGGCCTTGGCCAGTTCTTCACTGCTTCTATCTTTTGGGGGTCTACCATAAATCCATCCCTTGACACAACATGTCCCAAGAAAGTCACATTCTCCAACCAAAATTCACACTTTGAAAATTTAGTATAAAGTTTCTCATGTCTTAAGATTTGAAGCACTACCCTTAAATGTTCTTCATGTTCTCCAACACTCTTGCTATAAATTAGAATATCATCGATGAACACAATCACGAACAAATCTAAGAATGGTTTGAAGATTCTGTTCATGAGATCCATAAAAGTTGTTGGGGCATTGGTTAAACCGAAAGACATGACCAAAAATTCATAATGGTCATATCGGGTTCTAAAGACTGTTTTGGATATATCATCAGGATTTATTTTCAGCTGGTGATATCCTAAACGAATGTCATTCTTGGAAAAATAATTGGCTCTCTGAAATTGGTCAAAAAGGTCATCGATTCTTGGTAATGGGTATCGGTTCTTAATCGTGACCTTATTGAGTTGTCGATAATCGATGCACATTCGGAGCGAATCATCTTTCTTCTTCACAAAAAGGACTGGTACACCCTACGGGGGGAACACTAGGCCTTATAAATCCATTATCCATAAGATCTTTCAATTGTTCTTTTAACTCTCTCAATTCAACTAGGGTCATTCGATATGGAGGAATGTAAATGGGTCTTGTACCCAACATTAATTCTATAGCGAACTCCACTTCCCTATCTGGAGGAAGGCCTGAAAGGTCTTTAGGAAAAACCTCCAGAAAATTATGAACAATAGGGACAATATGTACCTCTGGGGACTTTTTTTGGGTATTCATTATACTAGCCAGGTAAGAGTATTTCACCTCGTGACTTCTTAATAACTTTTGAGCCCTAAGGTAGGAAATAAGCTGACTCGAGGGTGTCCCAAACCTACCCCTTATAAAAACTTTTGGTTCCCCGGGAAAAGATAAATTTACAACTTTTTGTCGGCAATCCAACGTGGCATAACATGCTGATAGCCATTCCATATAAAAAATAATATCAAACTCTACCATATCAAGTAATACGAAGTCTGTTGTTGTTCTTCTACCATTTACCTCTAATGAAAAAAATTTAATTACTCGAGAGGCCCAAACTGAGGCCCTCACTGGTGTCATGACTTTAGAGGGTTCACTTAAACAGGAAGGTTATACATGTAGACTCTTAGCAAAATCCATTGACACATATGAAAATATAGAGCCGGGATCATATAATAAAAGTGCAGGAATACTTGAGACCAACAAAATACATATGACCACATCATTAGATGCCTCCGCCTTATTCCTCTAGGGCAAAGCGTAGATCCGGTTAGGATTGTTGGACTGTTGACCTCTCTGACTCTGTCGGGACTGGTTGCCATGATTTTCCTCGTGGGCAGTTGTGGTCGCTTTTGACCTCCAATTAGAAAACTGAGTTTGGGTTCTCTTATTACAATCTTTGACATAGTGGTCTAGTTCTCCACAGTTATAACAACATTTCTGTGAGAACCTGCATTCTCCAAAATGTTTCATTTGACAGACCAGTTTGTCACTCCCTGTGTTTGGGTTGGTGGCCTTGGCATTGCTACCTTGATGATTGAACCATTATGCCCTTTGAGCCTGTAATGAGACTGGTCTACTGACTGACTCAGTTTTGAAGAATCCATACTACCTTTTTGCCTCTGGTTTTGATTCTGATTAAATGATCCCGACAATCAAAACCTCTTCTACGAATACTCTCTTTTTGCTTTAGCAAAACCTTCTACCCTCATTGTCATGTCGACGATATGAAGGTAAGTCTAATCATGGGCTAATGGAACTACATTCTCTGCCAAGTTCGGGTTTAAACCCTCAACAAATATTTTAACCTTCTCCTTTTCCGTAAGAATAATGTACACGTTGTATGCCGATAATCACATGAAATGAGTGTCGTATTCTTGCACACTGCGGTCTCCTTATTTCAACTGTTTAAACTCACGTATGAGCGTATCTTTTCGGGTGTTAGACATGTACTTTTCAATGAACGCAACTCTGAACTCCCCCACGTCATCGGTGGTGACATCAGGGAGCGATTTCTTCTAGAATTTCTCTACCACACCCCCTGCGTCATCCACTAAATGTGCGCTACCAAATTGATGCCATACATCTCTACACATCCCAGGGTAAACAATAGGGCTTCTACCTCGTCGAAAAACACTATCGGGTCAGACTTGGAGTCTTTCCTTGTGAAGATAGGTTCCCTTCTCCTCATAAAATTCACCCATAGTCTATCCAGTAGTAATTGAGATCCTACATTTCCGGCCAGGTGCGCCACAATCGTTCCCGGGCCGGGTTGGGGTCAGCACGATCGAGACACTAGGTGTAGATCAACCACGTGTGGGCTACCATCACATCAACTATATGAGTCTATCTTACTTTTGTCCCATCATTTCCTTGACCGCTTGTCTCTCATTTTCTTCAACATTTTCAACACTATCTTGAGACACCGCTCTTTCAACCGGAGGTATATGAGCTTCATGGTGGACTTCTTCTTGAGCCCTTGGTTCATGTACCGGAACTCTTGGGGGTTGACATTGTCCCCTCGCTCTTCCCCAGGTAGTTCTGATCGACCTCCGCAATATCAGTACTTGTGAATCTACCATTTTCTATACATACAAGTGCGCCCATATTTTAGAAGATAGGACGTCTATCTTAAATTCCCAAAATTTTCTTATATTTCATAAGCATGCAACACCACAAGAAAAAAAATATAACGATATATTTCATTCCTGCATTCATAATACTTCATTCCATCATAACATAACATTATACTAAATCTTATTAGATAATTCTCCGTCACCCATTGTAGATCTCAAACTCAAACTTGCATTACTACAACACGTGTTAAAGGGCTTAACAGCGTGACTCGCCTATTCCGAAGGTTGGCATTCAGCTCCGTGTGAACCTTGTTCCTTGCATTCCTTTCCCAATCGTCTATTCTTTCCTTCATCTTCCAGACTTTCTTCACTTGACGTAGAAATTTGAGCAAGGAGCCTTCATTACTATCTCCACATAACATCTTTGCCCTTCTAAACGAGGAGTGGAAATCTCCCGGGATGAAGTTGACTATTATCTGTAGTATGACTCCAATCGGATAGTCGAAAAAGGTCGGATCAAATAAATGCCTCTTCCATCTAGCCCTAAGTAAATCTGTACAACGTGCGATTGTGTCATCCATATACGTGCCAAAATCGTCTCCTGAGTCCATCCTACGGTCCATGAAGTCTTCTTGTGCTCGCATTATCCTTTTTGTTTCTATGAGCACTCCCTCTTGGTTGGAACTCGTATTGTAACCATATCTACAAAATAATTATTAGTTTATTGTTGCACAATCCCCTTCCATAATCCTTAGGTAGTACGAGAACCAAGTCTTGAAAAGACGCAAGATAGGCACGAGAAGAGTATGAAAGAAGTGAAACTATTTATGATGTTATTCCGTTCACTTATTACTAAGGTGTCATGCACACCGTCGCAATAAGTAACTGTTCAAACACCCAACTCAAAGAAATTTCCTAAAATCTTCTAACCTGGTTTAGCTCTGATACCAACTTGTCACGCCCCGATTTTTCTCAAGTCTTCTCTTAGGGCATGATGACATATGGACAACTATCCCTTCCCAGGCGCACCATTTAACCTTCTTTTCTTTCTAAAATAAACATGTATCTAAGTGCGAAAATAATAAAAACATGTACTCTTTTAATGAGAGCACGAGTCCATACTCGTTCATCCATAATTTTTTCTAGACTCGATGGAAGTTCAAATACGGAATAAAAACAACCACATCTTAAAAGAAAACATTCTCATGTGGGGCATTCCCCGAGATAACGAAACTTAATTCTTCAACCTACTTATTCAAGAAAGACCATCACCAAATCCGGAGCAATGGATTAGTGGAGCAGTGAAGCTGCAGAATGATCACTAGCCCTGTTGCGGAGTTTTCTCTTTATCATTCTTACCTGAAACATGTTAGATAAAAGAGTCAGCCCTACCATCCGGGGTTGAGTGAAGACCTTGTCTTACAATTCAAAGTAACCTCACAATGCTCTAAGTACAATTATATTATAAACATAATAAGCACATTATGAAACATATTACAACACTTTCAACGTACAAGCCAATAATAATTGTTCACCCACAAAGATCCCCTCCCAACTTGTCCTAGGGAATGCTTAGTTTAACCAGTACACATTCACGAAAGAAATCGCGAAACACACATCCCGATCCCATATATTATACTATATAATTATTGCGGTGCGTGCAATCCGATTCAATATTTTATATATTTATTGTGGTGCGTGCAACTCGATCTAATATATTATATATTTGTTGCGGTGTTAAAAGATATATAAAAAAATTATAACTAAAGAATAACTCGTTTGACTAAAAAAAACAGAAAATGTCAAAAAAATTGGGACGGAGAGTACAAAATTCAATTACCCCCGTTATAAAATAGCTGCGTGAAATATGTGAAATTGGGGTGTCATTGTGACAACGTGAGAAAATCACTCTATTGTCGTTTGCCAAGTCTTCCACCCTGTGCCAGCAATGCTCTAGACCCCACATCAAATGGCGTGTGAGAAGATAAATCTCCTACATATCTTACAGTACTAGACTATCTAATTTCTTCTTGATTAAGGCAAATTGGTTATATATCATGTGGGGTTATGTTAAATTCCACAATTTGAAGTGTGATCCTTTACTCACTGAATTTTGAATTTGTTAAGAGCAATGGAGCAGCCACTGTTGACAGGTTAGTCTTTTTCCATCCTCATTAAAGCTTAAAGCTTGAATCTTTTATGCCACTTTCTATACCCTTTTCTTGATTTTCCTATTTTATATATCTTAATTGCTTAAAGATTGAAGCTTTTCTGTTAATCTTTATACCCTTTCTTGTTTTTTTTGCTAGTTTAATTGCTTAATCTTTTGTGTCAATTTTAATGCCTGTTTGCCATTTTGCATTACTTCATTCCTTAAAGCTTGAAACTTTTCTGATAAACTCTTAAAGCCTTGTCTTGCTTTGCCCTTTTTGCATACCTTAATTGCTTGAATCTTTTTTGTAAAATACTTATACCCTTTTATTGCTTTCCCATTTTATATAGCTTAATTGCTTAAAGATGGAATCTTTTCTGTTAATTTGTATACCCTTTATTGCCTTTTCCATTGTGCATAGCTTAGTTGATTGCATCTTTAACCTTTTCTGTCAATTTTTATGTCCTTTTCTTGCTTAAACCTACCCAAAAAAGCCATTCTATCTCAAGGTAGGGGTGAGGTTTGCGTACACCCCCTCCCCAGACCCCACTTGTGGGATTCTAGTATGTTGTTGTCGTTGTTTCTTGCTTTAACAATTTTGTGTAGCTTCATTTATTCAGTAAATAGAGGATTTCCTAATTCAATTATTATATATATCAATCAGAAAAGCGAAGAGAGTTCCATTACGTATTGATTGGTGCGACTATCTCCACTATAGAAAGAAAGAAAAAAGAAAAATCTAGTAAAGTAACTACTAGAACCAAATAGGCTTTCTACATATGCATCGTCTAAAACAACGATTTTTATCAGCTTTAGCAAAGAAAGGAACTTGATAGGAGTCAAAATAGGAAAAAATAAAAATGCCTAGCAACCTTTTTCTATGGATACTACAACAACAACATAGCGGGTATAATCCCACACCGTGGGGTCTGGGGAGGATAGAGTGTACATAGACCTTACCTCCACCTTGGTAGGTAGAGCGGATGTTTCCGGGAATCCTTTTCTATGGATATAAGGCTTTAATTGATAGAGATAGTGGAAGCACCGTAAAGATCAATTTGCGAGGTTTTTGGGCTGATACAATAATATCTGCGTACTTATCTCGTGATGTGTGATAAAAATTAGGAATTAACTTAAAGCTTGAATCTTTAACCCTTTTCTTCGTTTTGCCATTTTCGCATACCTTATATTCCGAAGCTTGGATCAATCTGATAAAATTTTATACCCTTTTATTGCTTTTCCCATTTTTGCATAGCTTAATTTTGGGTTCATTTGACTTTCAAACAGCAGGGAAAGAAGCAAGTGTAACAGGTCAAAGAGGGAGTGAGAGATGGGGTTCGTATGAGTATGTGGGAAGGGCGGGCTCTGTGATTCCCACGAATTCCTTGGCCGGATCAGAAGTTAGTGTCGATGAGATTCGGTCTGCTGCTTCTATGTCAGTTCCCTACTCTCCTTCTCTCCATGCCCCCTTGATCAGCTCTCCCCAATCCCAATCTCAGCCTCAATATTATGGTAAGTTCCCTGCAGGCATATCATCTCATACTGGCTTGTTGTATGTTAAGTTGGTTATACTCCCTCCTGTTTATGGTGTTTGATTGGCCATAGAGTTTAATGTAAAAGAAAGACTCTTGGAAGATACCAAAGTACCCTTAGAATTTGTGGTGTTAGCATGCCATAACGTTTTTGTGGCTAAAAGGGTATGTTATTTAGGGAAATATGGAAAGTTTAAAATTAAAGAGTTTCCAAAGATAAAATTTGTCATTCTTTTTGGGATGAACTAAGAAGGAAAGAGTGACATAAAATGAGATAGATGGCATAAATCTTTTATTTTACTGAGCACACAGGGTCCTTAATCGTTGACTTAGTTTTTGCATTACCATTTTACTTCAGTTGTTTCGTTTGATTAAATTATAGAAAAAATTTAAATTGTTTTTTAGCCTTGGGCTTTTCAGATCATTGAACATTGATTAATACCTTCAGCTTTGAGTTAGGAGCTTCCCATAATGGTATTACAAGATGGAGTTAAATACATCATCTCTAATTTGGGTGGAGAACCTACTCTTTTTCCTCTCTTCTTCTTTATAAACTCATAGCCTATACGGCGGTGCTTCCTTATTCATGGTTGCCAGTTGGTAATACCAGAAAATTCTGCTCTTATGACTTGCATTAAGTTTCAACACCATGACTTCTATGAATTGTCTATCATTAAATACATTAAAGTGCCCCCAACGCTTTGGTCTACTGGTAAGGGCACAACACGTGATGTGTGGGTTAGGCACATCACAGGTTTGATTTTTGCTGCAGACAAAAGCTTGGAATTCTAAGTGGAGAAGGATAGAGCAGTGGACCCATTATTCGCCTAGATTCGAACCGTGCCCCAATGCCCCTGGGGGATTTCTCGGTTTAAAAAAAAAAAGAAGCTATCTGGATAAAATTTATTGCCTGATTTTGGTGGATGATACGACATTGACGCATTCACTAGATAAAGAGAATGTTTATGCCCATTTTGTTCTTCCTTGGTAAAGTTCACAACTCTGACTAGGTAGCACAAGTGCTTTTTTTTGCTCTAGAGTATGCGTATGACTTCCCTGAAGCTGCAGTTTCATGTCTTCTTTGTGAACATTTTGTTGGAAAATAAATTATATTCTCTTATTGCAGAGCAAGGGATTGTTCATCAGGGTGAGTACTACGGAGATGCAGGTGAAACTGCCGGTGATATGAGGAGGTATCCCCTATCTCTGCAGCATTGTTCCCAACCCGGGTCTTTCTTGGGTTACATGAATTATATGAAGTATTTGAAATCATTATCATTATGGTTGCACCTTTGTTTTCTTCTGGTGGTTGCAGTACACCAATTAGTGTTCTAAAACAAGTAATGAAAAAGACTAGGAGCTTAGAATATTTGAAGAGCTATAACATAATGATGATTTCAGTATGTTACTGATTATTACTGTAGTTTTGATCATTTGTCTATATTTTATTTCTTTTGGCTCCTTGAATTTTGCTTTACAGTTGTTTTTGCAACAGCATCTTGATTAACTAAATTTTTCGGCAGGCAAGTGCTAGACGAGGTAGAAGTACGAGAGTTGCTTATAGATCATGTTGGCCATCACTGCTGTTGGGGAAGTCGTCCAGCTCGGACCTGGAAGATTCACACAATTGAAGACTGCAATGTCTATGTGGGAACTCTAGAAACTTTCACGGAAGAGAGAGAGACAGTTGTAGAGAAGGAGCTGTACTCCGGTAACAACATTGATGGAAAGGGGCCTGAAACAGGAATATGGGAGCTGGATTTAAGGTCTGAGTTTCCTGTTTTATTTGTACCTTACAAGGAGTCAAGGCTGAGAATTCCTCACTCAGAAACTAGTGAGAAATGTTCAGGTAATAGACATGGTTGGCGGGATAGTCATTTGCTTTGATAATAGTATAACAAAATATCACTTGAAAGAAGTACAATAAAATGTACTTTGAATCTTTCATATCACCTTCTTTTCTTTTATTTTTTTATTTTTTTATTATATAGGGGGTAGGGAAAGGGGAAATGGGGAGGAAACTACAACGTGGGGATTCGAACTCTCACCAATAAGGTGAAAGTTCAGGTAGCCAACCAACTGAGCTACTAGATACCTACTTCATATCACCTTCTATTTCTTGTGTTACTGTTTTACTACTGTCTATGTAATCTTTAACATTTTTCCTTTCACGAGGTTCTTGGATTAAAGTTGGAACTATTTTCATGATGTTTGCGTATTTTCTTCACAGGTTGTGATGGTCGAGGAAATATAGTTTGTCCTACTTGCAATGCAGATAAAGAGCCAGGGTTTTACAAGGAGGGTCAAATGGCCCAGTGTCCGACTTGCTATGGAAGGGGTCTAATTGCTCATAAAGACGGATCTGACACAATGTGAGCTTTTGACTGATAGTTAACTGTCGCACTATTTTTTGGCGTTTCCTGGCCAAGTTTATTCTTAAATGGTCGACCAAGTACAGATGAAAGAGTCAGTTATCACTCTTGTACTCTTTCAGCATCCAAATTGCATTCTGCTTTCATTAGTATTTAATTTATTGATCCGTGACTATTGTAAGTGATTTACTGTGAACCTGTTTTTCATGCAGATGCCTGAACTGTAAAGGCAATGGGAAAATTCCTTGTGCAACTTGTGAATCTCGTGGTCTTGTCAAATGCCAAACATGCCAAGGTGGTGGTTCTCTTTTGACACGGAAAGTAGCTGTTGTTAGATGGTAATCCATCTTTACCTTTGATAAATTGTTATTTTTACTCAATTAGTTGTGCATATTGAAATCACGGAAATCATGAGTCTGTCAACTGATGTTGGATTCATATAAAATACCTAGTCTTTTGATATTAACAAATTCTGTGTACATAAGCTAATATTTGCTGTCTTCAGTAGATATGCACTACTCAATTCGGTAAAATACTGAAACTTTTAAGAGAAGTTTAGTGGTTTTGGCTTGTGAATTCAGGCATGCTTTATTTCTTGTGTTGGCCTCGTTCTATGCCATGTAGGGCTCGTTTTGTATGTCGCACTGGACTGTACTTATTTAATTGGATTGGACTGTACTGTATTGGACTGGACTGTATTAATATACAATGAATGGTATTAGAGTATTAATATATAATGGATTGTATTTTTTTTTTAGTACAGTCCAGGTGGGCCTGCTAGATGGGTCTCAAAAATGACAGTTGGACTGTACTATTTTTAAAAATAGTACAGTCCAGTGCGGCTGCGGCGGTAAACGTCCACCAAACGCTGTATTATTTTTTTGTCCAGTACAATCCAACTTAATACAGCGTACCAAACGTGCCCGTATTGTACTAGTGCAGGGGCGGAGCCACCTAAGAGCCATCAAATTTTAATTTTTCCTAGTATATCCTCCATTTTTCGCTCTCCCTAGACCAAAAGTCCTCAATTTTTCGCTCCCCCTAGACCAAAATAGGCTCCCCTAGACCAAAAGTCCTCAATTTTTCGCTCCCCCTAGCCCGGGATCCTGGCTTCGCCCCTGTACTAGTGTCTAGAGAAAACAAAAACAATTGTCCACCGAATACTTTCACGAACTGAAACCCATCACAATTAAACTTTGGAGCAAAAATATAATCCCTCGGTGGATCCATAATAGTTCAGTCCAGAACTGATGTCTGTAAAGCACTTGCCTGGTTTGACATAAATTGTATGCCATGAAGCATGAACGACGAAAACTTTGGTTATCGTTATAGCAAACAGTATCTTATCTATATGATTTGAGGTGTCTTATAGGTTCTTTACTAATGTAGAGCGTATGTATTAACATGGTGTGCAAATCTGACATGTTTTCTTAGGAGGACACGTTCAACCCGGAAAGTAAACGCTACAAGTGGAGCAGCTTCTGTTCCAGATGATGTGTTTCACAGGGCAAAGGGAGTTCAGTTGTGCAATAACCAAGCATACCAGTGCACACCAGCCTATTTTGCTGATTCATATTTCCTTAACAAGTTCTCTTCTGAAGTAATAGCAGAGAGGCCTTCTATACCTATTACTGCAAGGATCATATGCGAGCGACACACCATATCCGTTGTTCCGGTGACTCGCGTGACCATGACTGATCGTAATCGCTCCTTCAGCTTCTATATTATTGGAAATGACAGAGAGGTTTATATGAAAGACTACTATCCTTCTAGGTTTTGTTGGGGACTTTGCCCTTGCCTGGAATGGTTGAAGTTATAATTACAACAACATACCCAGTGAAATCTCACCACGTGGGGGTCTGGGTTGAAGTTATAATTGAAGAACTGAATTTGGTTTCATCATTGGCCTGAGCCTGAGTTTGTCCCAAGAGTTCAAGGGGATTACAAGTTTGTCTTTGGTATATATAGAGGAATATGCTGTATGATTTGCACTTGTTCCAGAAAACGGGGAAAAAAGTTTTGTCGTCCTATCAATAATGTCATAATTGCTTTATTTGTTAATGGGAGTAAATGTCGATTTTTTCAGTTTCCAAGTCCATATGCTATTCTAGAAGAGAAAGGGACATGAGCTTTTGGCTTGATTTTTCTCCTTGACAAATAAATGTGTATTTCATTCCTTATCAATTTTACAGCACTTCTTAAATTGCCAAGTTTCCAATTATGGGAAGCCTCCAAGGTGTGATTTCGCAGTTGAAGTGGGTGAAATCACTAAAGACCAACAACACCAACATATCCAGTGGAATCCCACAACGTGGGGTTTGAGTAGGGTAAAATGTATGCACATTTTACCTTCCCGAGGTAGAGAGGTTGTTTCCGAAAGACCCCCGACTCAAGAGACAACATAAAAAAGGTCAGATAAGGACAATAAATTTGAACCAGTATGAACATGAAAATAATGAAAACGATTTAAGTTATGATAAAACAGTGAGAAAAAGGAGCAGTAGCTACCACAGATAAAATAAGATACTCAAAATACAAGAAATAACAGATAGTAGCAGGAATTAAAGGGCAAGAAACAATAAATCAATACTGTGACTACTAAGATGAAAGGATAAGTAAGACTACTTACTAATTTTTTATCCTAATCTAAGTCCTCTAAAACCTCCTATCTAAGGTCATGTCCGGAGTTGCGTCATGTCCTTCCTAATCACCTCTCCCTAATACTTTTTCGGTCTACCTTTTCTTCTTTTGAAATCATCCATAGTCAACCTCTCATACCACGCAATGGGGCATTTGTGTCTCTCCTATTCACATGCCCAAACCATTTCAGTCTCGCTTTACGCATATCGTCCTCCACCGAGGCCACTCCCACCTTGTCCCGGATAACTTCATTCCTAATCACATCTCTCCTAGTGTACCAACACATACATCACAACATTCTCATATCTGCAACTTTCATCTTTTGAACGTGACAGATCTTAATTGACCAATATTCCGCCCCATACAATACAGTCGATCTAACCACCACTCTGTAGAACTTGCCCTTAAGTTTTTGTGGCACTTTATCATAGAACAATCCAGAAGCGAACCTTCATTTCATCCACCCTGCACCAAATACGATGTGTGATATCATCGTCAATTTTCCATTTTTCTTGTATAATAAACCCAATGTACTTGAAACTATTTTTTTTGTATTTGCCGCGTCAATCCATCCATCATCAAGGAAAATAAAAACGGGCAAAAAGCTGATCCCTGGTGCAACTCCATCACAACTGAAAAGTGTTCAGAATCTCCTCTTAATGTCATTATCCTGGTCTTGACTCCATCATACATGTGAAATCATTAAAGACCATGATTCAAATTCCAGTAGAGAGAAATATTAGGTGATTTAGAGAAAGAAAAACTAGGTGAGTCTTTTATTCGGCTTAAGCCTTGATGAGTAGAGTTAAAATATAAGCCATGACGAGTAGATTTAAAATATACATGTTCTGTTGATAGGTAATATAGACTCATTCAAATAATTGAGATGCATGCAAGTTAGCCTGAACACTATTGTTAATAAGAGTTAGCTGCGATCAAGGTACAACTTGAAATTGGGCATTGATGCCCTTTTTTCCTGTCAAGACCATTCCCACAACCTCCAACTCAAATTCGATCATGCCAAAACATATCAAAGCAATTATCTTGATCGCGTCGGAGCACCACCTCCGTCCCCATGGGGACGGAGGACTTACCGAAAATGGTGCGTCTGGGAGGTACAAAATTTTGGGAATTCTTTGGTACAGTGAAGAAAAATAAAAAAGAAGAAGGGTGAAGAGAATGAAGAGGAAAGGAAGAATCGTCAAAACACCAAGTAACTAGGAATTGAAATAGACAAGTAACTACGCACTTAAGAAAGCACGTAATAAACTAGGTAATACTAAAAGTTGTGACTAATGTGGATTGATGTCTAGGGTTTCTTCCCTCACCTAGGTGTAATTCCAATTAGGTAAACTAAATTAGGCTTGATAGGTGATTGGTCTAGCTATGGTCTATCAATATCTTAAACCCCACTCAATATTCCACTCAATTGAGTGGCCTAACTCAAATTCACTTTCTCAAGATGAAATAGCTGAAAACAGGGCAATTGCTTAGTGACTCAAGTTGGGTAATTGCTATCTGAAGCTCAATCAAGTTAATTAAGCAAAATTAATCTCTTGATTCACCTAATTTTGTGTTAGCTAATTAACCCAATCTTAATTCCTCTTTCTCAAGCAAGAACTTAAGAAATTAGGGCATGAATCTATGTTTGAAACTGTTGAGATATATCACATATATACATTGTATATATATATATATGTGGTTGGTTAGTTGTTAATTAGATAGATAGATATTTTGTCAATTAGGGATTAGTTGTCAATTATAAATAGGGACCAATTTGTGATATTTTAGTTTGAGAGAGTTATAATTGAAAATCCCCCAGCCCAAAACGTCTCTCTCCATCGCACTCACTTCTCTTCCTCTCTATATCGTCTTCCTCTCTCCTTCTTCGATTAACTTGCAAGCTCGAATCACAAATTTAACATGGTATCAGAGTCTACCGATTCGTAGGACCTTCATATCGCGCAATCGAGATTGAAGAATTTTCTAAAAATCGAAAAATAAAAATCGAAGAAAGAAATCTGCAATTGCAAACAGATCGATAAGGAGGTTCGCGATCTAAAATAGAGAATACAAAAATAGTAGCAATTTATTCTGAAAAATCGAAAACGATAGAAAAAAAAAAAAAAGAAAAATCATGAAATCGGAAGCGAAGTTGAGATCGTTTGAGATCGAAGGAGCTAATAGGAGAGAGATGGAAATGAAAGACAATTGAAATTGAAAAAATAAAATCGCCATCAAGGCCCCTTAGGAAAACAGAGAATCGAAAAAATCGGAATCGACAGAGTATTGAGGTATTTTCTTTTATCGCTTTTGTCGATTGAATTATATGGATATGCTTTTATATTCTGCGGATACACTCCGCCTTTGGCTATCGTTGCGACGTCGCAGATGACCGAGGATAGTCGAGTTGATGGAAATTCAACTTCATTTTGTATTTGTGTTGGTGAATTGACGAATTGAAGAAAAGGTGTCGAGTTCGTTGTTGTTGTTGTTGACACCGTTTGCCACCTTTACTAACGCCGATATAGCCCGACGCTCGCCTAGTATAGCGCGGGCTTTGAAAATGTAGTGAGCAAGAACATCTATCGCATTGTAGTTACGATGCTTGTATTGATATAAGTTTGTTGATATAACTGGAAGCGGAGTTCTGAGAGTTGTTTCCCTATTTCATTGAATGAAAAAAAAGGCATGTATGGATATAGGAGATCCTAAACAGGAAGGTTTACTTTGTTCAAATATCATTGTTGATTCGTGTGGTGTTAGTGTGGAAGATGGAAAGTTTTCCCCTACAGTGGAATGTAGAGCTGGATTGGGCTTGTCGGATGTTAAAAGTAGGAAATTTCTATCGATTGAAGGATCGAGGAGTTCTTAGAGACAAATAGACTAAGAATTGAGGGATACTTCGTCGAAGATAATATGGATTGAGTTGAAGCTCAATTCAAGGATTCAAAGAGTATTTTACAGGTCGATCAATTGTTAGATTGTCTGTTTTTCATTTGTTTAGCTCAGAATAGGAGAATCGAGGAATTTCTAGCCGAAATTGGACTAGAAATTGAGGGACTCTCGCTGCATATCCGAGCTTATTATGATAGCTTGTGTGATGAGAATCGAAGAATTCTCTAGTCCGGACCAGAGTAACGAGGGTTCGCCGCTTATTGAAATAGCTTGATGAGAATCGATAGATTCTCTGCACTGCGAGACCAGACGCAGAGGTTGCCGCTTCTAAATTCCGAGCGCCGGTTCGTAGATCGACTAGTGCTAGGTCAAAATTGTTAATTCTGCCACGCTCTCGTTCGTAAATTGTAGTTCACCGGTGTCGGTTCGTGGTTGTCGAATTATTATAGAGTTGTAGCCCCGCTGAAGTGATTAACGCCGCTTTGCGAAGGGATTGCTTGATCAGGCGGTGTCTACCGTTGATATTAAGTGCGCACCGATCCATTGTGTTGCCGTATTTCATGTCATTGTATGACTGATTTACGTAGCTATAGCCATGAAAGTAGAAATCGATGATGAGTGGTTACGTGTTGCGGACATTTGATATGATCATGATGGTTTAAGCTAATGTTGGATCATTGATGCATGTTGTTTACCGAAATGGGAAAGAATTCCAAACAGAGGTTATGTTGCAAACAGAGTTTATGTTGGCTTCTCACTTGAGATTTGGTTTCTGATATTGCTGACACAATGATGCGTGACACAGTTGCTGGTAGATATCCATCTCTTAGAGGTGCAAAAGCAGTAGTAGATGAAACAAGATTAACAGAAACATGACTAGAAACATTAGAATTAACACTATTGGAAAAATAATTCAAAGATGGTGCAGCAAATTCAGATAGTTGAATTTTGTACAGCCCATTGGCCAATCTCCCAATGACTAGAAGCTTCTTCAGAGAAGGGCCAACAAAGTAGGCAGAAGCCATCAGAGTATGAGGAAGAATGAATAGCATCTGAAGTAAGCTGAGATTTCTTCAAGAACATCATTTCCTGTAGCCTGTGGCACTGGTGTGGCTGTTGTCTAGTATTGCTTCCAAACTAGAACTGAAATTGATGTTTTCAGTGTCTAACTTGAGGTGGGTGTTGAGATATACCACATATATACATTGTATATTTATGTGGTTGGTTAGTTGTTAATTAGATATTTTGGATGTTAGATATTTTGGATTAGTTAGATAAATATTTTGTCAATTAGGGATTAGTTGTCAATTATAAATAGGGACCAATTTGTGATATTTTAGTTTGAGAGAGTTATAATTGAAAATCCTACAGAAGCTCGTTTGAGCCCAAAATGTCTCTCTCCATCGCACTCACTTCTCTTTCTCTCCATTTCGTCTTCCTCTCTTCTTCTTCGATTAACTTGCAAGCTCGAATCACAAATTTAACATGGTATCAGAGCCTACCGATTCGTAGGACCTTCATATCGGGCAATCGAGATTGAGATCGAAGATTTTTTCTGAAAATCAGAAAATCAAAATCGAAGAAGGAAATATGCAATTGCAAACAGATCGATAAGGAGGTTCGCGATCAAAAATAGAGAATACAAAAATAGTAGCAATTTATTCTGGAAAATCAGAATCGCGATCGAAAAACAGAGAAAATCAGCAGCGATTTTTTCTGAAAATCAGAAAGCGATCGACTCGACTCGAAGTTGAGATCGAAGGAGCTAATAGAGCGTATTGAGATGGAAATCAGAAGCAATTGAAAAATTGAGAAACAAAATCGCGATTGCGATCTCCTTCGGAAAATAGAGAATCGAAGAAATCGAAATCAAGAGAGTATTGAGGTATTTTCTATTATCGCTTTTGTCGATTGAATCATATGGGGATGCTTTTATTTTCTGCGGATACACTCCGCCTTTGGCTATCGTTGCGACGTCGCAGATCGACGGGGATAGTCGAGTTGATGAAAATTCAACTTCATTTTGTATTTGTGTTGGTGAATTGACGAATTGGAGAAAAAGGTGTTGAGTTCGTCGTTGTTGTTGTTGGACACTGTGTTTCAGCTTCGGTTGTTCTACGCCATGGCAGAACGCGGGGCGCTTTCACACCCGCCCAGGGCCATGTATAGGATGGTTTAGCGGGTGGGCGTATGGTATCAAAAATGTTACCCGCCATGGGTGGTGGGGCGGGGGTGGATTTCATATAAGACCCGCACCGTACCCTCCACGCCTCGCTACCCGCCCCGCTACCCGCCCAGTACAAGTTTGTGTTCGATTCTTTAATTATGTTGATTTTCTGATATTCTTAACTAGACAAGTACTTAAAATCCCTTATTCTTGTCAAGACTCCCTGATTCTTATCAAGTCATCAACCTATTATTATTATTATAATTTAAAATAAAGTGTACGGTATCCTTCAAAAAATTTAATGTTTTTTTTGTGAAAATGTATGGTACAATGCAATAACTCTACCTGCGCATATGTGACAACTTTGGTAATAACATTGGAGTTTCTTTTTTCCTTTTTTACAACTGTGATCATTTGAAAGGACTAGAAAATTTCTTGTCTTCTTCTATATAAATTTCACGGTTTATTTTAACCTTTTAATATTCTTAATATTTTGGTAAAGTTTCAGACTTTAATCGATACACCATAGTGAAAAAAATTCATTTTTCCATTTTCTTGGACCTATTGTTTTCTTATATAACATTTTTTTACAATCCGTGATGGGTACCCGTCAGGTAAGTGGGTACCCATTGGGGTAAGTGGGGCCGGGATGGGTGGAGGAATTACTACCCGTGATGGGGCGCGGGAAATGGTGGGTTTAGGTGGCGGCACGTAATGGTACCCTTCCCGCCCTCGCCCGCCTCATCGACATCCACGCATTTACTAATGTCGATGTTGAGATTGATACCACATATATATATTGTATATATATGGTTGGTTAGTTGTTAATTAGATATTTTAGATGTTAGATATTTTGGATTAGTTAGAAGATAGTTTGTCAAGAGATTAGTTGTCTATTTCATAAATGAAAAATTTGTGATATGTATGAGATATAAGAAAATCCCAGGAAGGTTTATTTTGTTCAAATAGCATTGTTGATCGCATTCGTTCTGTTAGTGTGGAAGATGGAAAGTTTTCCCTACGATTAATGAAAGCTCGATTGGGCTTGATGTTAAAAGTAGGAAATTTCTATCGATCAAGGATCGATTACCTGGAGACAAATAGACTAAGAATTGAGAGATACTTCGAAGATAATACGGATTGAGTCAAGCTCAATTCAAGGATTAAAGAGTATTTATGTTCAAATCAGTTGTTAGATTGCATGTTTTTCATTTGTTTAGCTCAAGATAGGAGAATCGAGGAATTTCTAGCTGAAATTGGACTAGAAATTAAGGGATTCTCCACTGCATATCCAAGCTTATTATGATAGCTTGCGTAATGAGAATCGAGGAATTCTCTAGTCCAAGCGAGACTAGAGAATCTTAAGGCATAATTTTATATTGAAATAGCTTGCGTGATGAATCAAGAGATTCTATGATTCAATGTTTTTGGTCAAGTTCTCGCCATTAAATTTTGGCCTAAGTTTATATGTTCAAAATTGTCAGTTATGACTTAAAAGCATAATTTTATATTCGTAAATTGTTCTTCCGCACATTCTCGTTAAGACATAAAATGTCAAAGTTAGTCAAGTTCTTTATTAATGATTAATGTTCTAAAGTTTGTCAATTTTTGCCGTTAAAATTTGTGTCAAGTTCGCGCCAAGGCTAAGTTTGCATAACGTAATAGGTAGAGTTGCAATTCATGTTGTTCAGGATCGATTTATGTGTAGCATTATGAGTGCTAGCAAATCACGAGTGGTTGCGTGTTGCGGACATTTGAGACGATCGCTGTGGTTGTTAACGCTAATCGCCGATGCAGTTGTTTGGCTGGAAATGGGAGAAAGAATTCCAAACAGATGTTATGTTGGCTTCTCACTTGAGATTTGGTTTCTGATGCTGACACAATGATGTGTGACATAGTTGATGGTAGATATCCATCTCTTAGAGATGCAAAAGTAGTAGTAGTAGATGAAACATGATTAATAGAAAGATGACTAGAAACATTAGAATTAACACTATTGGAAAATAATTCAAAGATGGTGCAGCAAATTCAGATAGTTGCATTTTGTACAACCCATTGGCCAATCTCCCAATAACTAGAAGCTTCTTTAGAGAAGGGCCATCAAAGTGGGCAGAAGCCATCAAAGTATGAGGAAGAATGAGGAGCATCTGAAGTAAGCTGGATTTCTTCAAGAACATCATTTCATGTAGCCTGTGACACTGGTGTGGCTGTTGTCTAGTATTGCTTCCAAACTAAGAGTGAAACCGATATTTTTAGTGCCTAACTTGAGGAGGGGTGTTGAGATATACCACATATATATATTGTATATATATATGGTTGGTTAGTTGTTAATTAGATATTTTAGATGTTAGATATTTTGGATTAGTTAGATAGATATTTTGTCAATTAGGGATTAGTTGTCAATTATAAATAGGGACCAATTTGTGATATTTTAGTTTGAGAGAGTTATAATTGAAAATCCCATAGAAGCTCGTTTGAGCCCAAAACGTCTCTCTCCATCGCACTCACTTCTCTTCCTCTCCATATCGTCTTCCTCTCTTCTTCTTCGATTAACTTGCAAGCTCGAATCACAAATTTAACAGAAACCACAAATTTATAAACATGTAATTACCTAAATAACTATTAGCCCAATTATCTTCAAACACTTAATCAGAGTTAGTCAAGTTCTTCATTAAGGCTTAATTTTATGTTCAAAATTTGTCAAGTTATGCTTTAAAGTCCAAAGTTTGGGTCTAATAGTTTGTCAAAATTATATATCCCAAAGTTAGTGAAACTCTGCCTTAAGGACTAAGTTTGCATAATTTATTAGGCAGAGTTTTACAATTTGTAAAACACTGCAAAGGTCTATTTTTTATATCCTAGGTGTCTATTCTGCCTTAAGGCATAATTTTATATCTCAAGTTTTGTGAGTTTACGCTCAAGACCTTTTATGATTCAATGTTTTTGGTCAAGTTCTGCCTTAAAGGCCTAAGTTTATATGTTAAAATTAATCAAGTTATGACTTAAAAGCATAATTTTATATTCTAAAAGTTGGTCACATTCTGCATTAAGACATAAAATGTCAAAGTTAGTCAAGTTCTTTATTAATGCATAATTTTATGTTCTAAAGTTTGTCAATTTTTGCCTTAAAATTTGTGTCAAGTTCTGCCTTAAGGCCTAAGTTTGCATAACGTAATAGGTAGAGTTTTGCAATTCATGTTGTTGCAGGACTGATTTATGTGTAGCCATTGCGAGTGCTAGCAACTGATGAGTGGTTGCGTGTTAAGGGACATTTGAGATGACTGTTGTGGTTGAAGCTAATGCTGGGACTGCTGCTGATGCAGTTGTTTGGCTGGAAATGGGAGAAAGAATTCCAAACAGATGTTATGTTGGCTTCTCACTTGAGATTTGGTTTCTGATGCTGACACAATGATGTGTGACATAGTTGATGGTAGATATCCATCTCTTAGAGATGCAAAAGTAGTAGTAGTAGATGAAACATGATTAATAGAAAGATGACTAGAAACATTAGAATTAACACTATTGGAAAATAATTCAAAGATGGTGCAGCAAATTCAGATAGTTGCATTTTGTACAACCCATTGGCCAATCTCCCAATAACTAGAAGCTTCTTTAGAGAAGGGCCATCAAAGTGGGCAGAAGCCATCAAAGTATGAGGAAGAATGAGGAGCATCTGAAGTAAGCTGGATTTCTTCAAGAACATCATTTCATGTAGCCTGTGACACTGGTGTGGCTGTTGTCTAGTATTGCTTCCAAACTAAGAGTGAAACCGATATTTTTAGTGCCTAACTTGAGGAGGGGTGTTGAGATATACCACATATATATATTGTATATATATATGGTTGGTTAGTTGTTAATTAGATATTTTAGATGTTAGATATTTTGGATTAGTTAGATAGATATTTTGTCAATTAGGGATTAGTTGTCAATTATAAATAGGGACCAATTTGTGATATTTTAGTTTGAGAGAGTTATAATTGAAAATCCCATAGAAGCTCGTTTGAGCCCAAAACGTCTCTCTCCATCGCACTCACTTCTCTTCCTCTCCATATCGTCTTCCTCTCTTCTTCTTCGATTAACTTGCAAGCTCGAATCACAAATTTAACAGAAACCACAAATTTATAAACATGTAATTACCTAAATAACTATTAGCCCAATTATCTTCAAACACTTAATCAGAGTTAGTCAAGTTCTTCATTAAGGCTTAATTTTATGTTCAAAATTTGTCAAGTTATGCTTTAAAGTCCAAAGTTTGGGTCTCATAGTTTGTCAAAATTATATATCCCAAAGTTAGTGAAACTCTGCCTTAAGGACTAAGTTTGCATAATTTATTAGGCAGAGTTTTACAATTTGTAAAACACTGCAAAGGTCTATTTTTTATATCCTAGGTGTCTATTCTGCCTTAAGGCATAATTTTATATCTCAAGTTTTGTGAGTTTCTGCCTCAAGACCTTTTATGATTCAATGTTTTTGGTCAAGTTCTGCCTTAAAGGCCTAAGTTTATATGTTAAAATTAATCAAGTTATGACTTAAAAGCATAATTTTATATTCTAAAAGTTGGTCACATTCTGCATTAAGACATAAAATGTCAAAGTTAGTCAAGTTCTTTATTAATGCATAATTTTATGTTCTAAAGTTTGTCAATTTTTGCCTTAAAATTTGTGTCAAGTTCTGCCTTAAGGCCTAAGTTTGCATAACGTAATAGGTAGAGTTTTGCAATTTATATAACACTACAAAAGTCTATCTCAATCTTATTTCGGCAGATGTATTCTAAAATTACACTGATAAGGCAGAGTTATCGTAACTTATTAGGCATAGTTTGTATAACTTATGCCTAAAAGGTATAATTTTTATAACAATCTAAAGGAAGAGTTTTAAGACATATATTATTCAGCATACTTTATATAATAAGATATACTTTTGATAAATAATTCAAACTTTGTGTTTGAAACTCTGTCACTGATTGTTTTAAACTAATCAAATTCAAATATAACTAATATAATTGATCAATTATATTCAATAAACGTTGTATAATATCAAAATCATAGCATTAACTAATCAAAATCAAATAATTTATTTGCAACTGAACGTATAAATTGATTCAAATTTGAATATATCAATTGATCCTATGTTTTGTTAAGTCAAAGTATGAGTTGCGAAATCGAATTTAAAAAATCAAAATCGATCTAAACTGAAATCTATGATCTAAAGTTTATAAAGTATAAAGTATAAACTTATATATACATTTTCTGATATCGTTGCTACAAAAAAATGAGTATAATTGTTTCGGTGAGGGCTAAAATTGCCTTTCTATTATTCAGAGAAGATTGGTAAATCGTCGTAAGGAATTTTTAGAGTGATTTGGTTTTGGGGTTCGTTTGGTTAAGTTTGGATTTTATATATTTCAGTGAGAGGTAAAATTGTCTTTTTATTATTCAACAATAATGTTGAAGGGCGATATTTAAATAATTCTTTTTTTAGGGGCAAAAATTAAAGATCAGTGCGTGTGAAGGGTAATCGTGCCAATTGCCCCTTTGTCTTCACTTATTTTGAAATTTCCCCAGGGTCTAAAATAAGGCTGGCCAACGGGGCAGGGTATACCGACTCCGACCCGACCCCGCCCCGACCCCACCCCGACTGTAGCGGTATTGGTATATCGATATTCGGTATCGGTACGGGGTCGACAAAAAAAGTCGACTCCGACCCTACCTCGCCCCAGCACCGCCCCAGCCTCGACCCCACCCCGACCCATCCCAGAACCCCCCTCCCTTTTCTAGTCGTTGCCAACGGCTTTACCAAAAATTGGTCGTTGAGCAACGACCAAATCCCCCTCCCCAACCCCATACCTCCTAATATTTATTTTAACCCTTAAGTTATTATATTTACACTTTAACCCAATTTTTCCAACTATAAATACTTCATTTTCTCTTCATTCTTTCTCACAAATTTTCCTACAATCTCTTATCTTTCTAATAATGTCTCAATCTATCTCTACATTGTCTACTAAGTATTCAATTTTATTATTTGGAAGTGAAGTTGGAAACTAGCTTGAGGATCATCCATTGAGCAAAGTTTCAATTTTCAACATCTCGATTACACGTTGACGTTACGTCGGCGTTTGGTACATTCGTTCCTTTATTAAATTATTATTGTTTATTTATTTTAATTAGCTCACTTAATTTGATTGTCTTTAACTATTTATTAGCATAAATTAAAATAGGATTAAGAGGTATGTTGGGTAAGGCTGTTTCTGTTGCTACTGCTAGAGGTAACAAGGGCAAGGGTACTTCTTCTAGTCATCTTATTCCTCCTAGTCCTAGACATGATGATTTTATTGTACTGATTTATTTCCTGAAGTACCAATAGGTTTAGACGATGAGCTATTTTCTGAAAATCAACAAGAGTTTAATTTAGAAGATAATCTAGCTGACACACCCACTAATCTAGATGATGACACACCCACTAATGCATCTCAAATTGGAACGCCTCCTATTCCCCCTAGTATGAAACGAGGCCCATCAGAACGAAAATTAACATCACATGTATGAGCTTTTTTTTATAGAGACGTATCAAATCAAGTTGCTATATACAAAATTTGTAAAATTATTTATAAATTTAAAATGGGAAAAGGTCAGAGCGGGACGAGAGGTTTAACTACGCATTTGAATACCAAACACAAAGCTAATGGGAATGAATATAAGGATAAAATAAAGGGTGGGTCAATGCTCTCTCAGTCGGGACAAGGTTCATATTGTTACACCCCGTAGTTCCAAGACATGTATTTGAGAACGTAGGTAAGGATGTAAGACTTGGACGTGGGAAGAAAGTATAGCTACATTGTTTTAAGAAAAATGTTTCGGAACCTCGTGAAGGAAAAACGTTTATTAATTGGAATTTGCTTCTCAAATTTGGTATTTTGGACTTATAGAATATATTGGAATTTTGGATTTTAAGTTCCGGATTTGGTCATGTGGGCCCCACGGGAAAATTTTACGGTTTTGTGGGGCCCACAATATTTCGAGATATTTTGGAGATGAAATAAATTTTGACAAATTGGAGAGTGACACGTGACACACACCCCCTCCACTTGTCTTGCAAGGTGGCAAGTCTTGAAGATATTTGTTGAAGTGGAGGACAAGTGGACATGGGCCCCACACACTTGTCCACAATCTTGTCCATACACTTGTCTTGATCTCACTACTTGGGATACATTATATATACGCATAGAGGGTGCAAGACTTCATCTACACTTAGCCATATTTCACAAGGCAAAAATCTCTCCCTCTCTTCGAGCTCTCGGCCTTGGCCATTTTTGATGACCAAAAATCCTTAAACTTCCAAGCTTTGTTCATTGATACAAGATTAAGGTCCCTAACCAAGTGATTAGAAAGATTAAGCACCCCTATCCCCTAAAAAGCCTCTTGAGCCGTGAGTTTAAGGTTGGAACCTTAGGGTGTTCTTCAACTTTTGGTGTTGAAACTTGAAGAGAAGTTCATTATAAGCTTATAATGGTTACATATTGGGATTGGAACTTGAAGAATATGAGCTAAGATATGCTAATGATCGACTTTTAACTTGGATTATTTTGGGCATATTTGAGGTAAGGATCATTGTCTTCTTGAAGTAATTGAATATTACATGTTGTAGTAATTAATGGATGAACTTGTGATTAAAAAGAATGAAGAATAAGAAGTACATGTCACAATATTGGCATGTTAGCCGATCGTGGACAATTTTGGTATTAACGGATTCGTTGGTTATTGTTGTTGTTAAAACATTACCTATTACATGTTGACATGAAGGAATCTTGTTGTTAACAAGTTAATATAACTTATATAAAAGTGTTGGAATATAAGTTGGATTATAAGAAGTTATGGAAACAGTTTTGGCATGCTAGCCGAAAACTGGACAATATTGATTGTAGTAGTTTGGCGAGAACACCAACTAAGTACTGTTTTTACATTGGACTATGGACTGATTTTAGCGGACTAATGAACTGTATTAGTGGACTGTACTAATGGACTGTATTAGTGGACTGTATTAGTGGACTGTTTTGTAAAGATTGTGGGGCAAAATTTTACACGTCAAGTTAGGCGTGTAATCCCCTTTGGTTAAACTGTTGGTTATGCCCTTAAATGTGGCTTGATTGGTGTTGAAATCGGGCCTTGGAAAAGGTGGAAAGGTACATAGAAACGGGGGAAGTGCTGCCCAATTTTCCGTAGAATAAGAGACATTTTTCTTGGTATTATTCTACCTTAGAAAGCTAGAAGTTGATAGAAGTATTATTGTCATTTTAGGGTGACATTATACGTGTGGCGTATTCTACTTGGCGTGTGGAATAGCTTAAGAGGTATGTAAATTATCCTTCCTTCTTATGACATAATATATTTGAAAGTATATGATACTTGGTTTTGAAAGTATATGATACTTGAATTTGAAAGTTATGAGACTTGATTTTGAAAGTTATGAGACTTAATTGATTTAAAGAGAAGTAACTTGATTTAAATGTATTAATTACTTGAGATTTGAAAGTAGAAGTTACTTGATTTCAAAACTTGAATTGAATTTCTAAAGGTGTAGTAACTTGTCTTGAAAAGGAAGGCATGGTATTGTCTTGGTTTATTCTAAAAAGGAAGGTATTGTATTACCTTGGTGTAAAAAGGAAGTCATGACATTGCCTTGGTTTTTCTAAAATGATTCTTTTTATAAAGAATAGAGATGTACATAGTACTTTGGGTTCATTTCCCTAATGTTACATGACCTAATAATGCCTTGGTTGTATTAAAAGGAAAGATGTGGTAGTGCTTTAGTTTCTAAAAATGAAAGTTTGTTATAATGACTTTATGGAAAGTTGTTATAACAGTTTTGTGGAAAGTCAAGAGATGGTTTAAAATGTTATATGGAAATCGGGTAAGAATGTCCATGATTAAAATCCTTAACATAGTACATGAAATGAAAGTGCCTTGAGTTTATAAAGTGATAGTTCATTATGTGTGTATGGTACATGACTTGTTGGTACCTAGGGTTGTCTAAAATGAAGGTTCATTATGTGTATGGTACATGACTTTTTGGTACCTAGGTTTGTCTAAAATGAAGGTTCATTAGATGTGTTTGGTACATGATGTTTTGGTACCTTGGCATAGCTAAATGAAAGATTTTATATGTGTTTGGTACATGATATTTTGGTACCTTGGCATAGCTAAATGAAAGATTTTATATGTGTTTGGTACATGATGTTTTGGTACCTTGGCATAGTTAAATGGAAGATTTTATATGTGTTCGGTACATGATGTTTTGGTACCTTGGCATAACTGAAATGAAAGTTTGTATGTGATTGGTACATGAGATGTTGGTACCTTGATTTTTTTCTAAAATGGAAAGTTCATTTTAATGGTTAGTACATGAGATGTTGGTACCTTGGTTTATTTCCTTTGAGAGTCAAAATATGAATTAAATTACACAAGGTTGCTATAATGCGGGTATAGATACCCATAACAGTATATGATTATATGAAAAGGCATTTGTGGTTTTAAAATGACTCTCATACTTGTGAAAGGTACAACTGACTCTATTTTATATGGCACGGTTGGATCTGGTATTTGATTTTATACTTGTCCCTGTCATTCTTTGGCCAGTTATGATTAATGTACTTTATGTTTACATACTTGGTACCTGTTGTACTGACCCCCTTCGGGGGGCTGCGTTCATGTCCGCAGGCGTAGGTACTCAGTCGGGTGATCCTCGCAGTTATGATCTCATTTCAGTATCTCGGGATAGCTCCATTGTTTCGGAGCCTATCATTTTGGTATAGTCTTTTGTCTATTTCAGTATATGTACAATTACTGGTATGGCGGGGTCTTGTCCCGTCGTATGTTGTTGTCAACTCTTAGAGGTCTGTAGTCATATGTGGGCTGGACTGGTGTAAAGTTGTAGTTCTTTGATTATTATATATATAATGGCGGCCTCGTAGGTTTTGCTTTTGTTTGAAAAAAAAATGAGTGTTATTTATCTTCCGCGGGTTACTTGTGTTGTATAAGTAGAAGAGTGCCCAGGTAGGGAACCAGTCGCGGGTCCGGGGTTCGAGTCGTGACAAAGTGGTATCAGAGCAGTTAGTCCTCGGAATGTCTACAGACCGTGTATAGTAGAGTCTTGTTTATCTGAGTGTTGTGCACCACATCCATAAACATGAGGCTATAGTACATTTATGATTGGTTTCCTTTCTTCTCACTCTGAGATCGTGCAGTAGAGTTGTGTTATTAGGATGGTTCCTCTCTGACGTATTCTTGTGCTACAGTTATGCCTCCACGGAAGGCAACATTGGCCCAGGAGGGTAAATCAGCAGCAGGGGCTGCTAGTCAGACAAAGAGTTACGAGGGAACAGACCCAGTTTATGTCGGAGGTTGTGCGACAGATGGCTAGTTCTGTTAGGCCACCGTCACCAGAGGAGCTTAGAGCAGCTGCAGCTCCAGAGGCTCTGACACCTGAGCCTCCAGTTCCTCAGCCAGGGGCAGATGATAGGGACTACAGAGATACAGTCCGGTTGCTGGCTAGGATAGTAGTAGGACAAAACAGACATGAGCCGGTAGTTAACCCTAGAGCAGACAATTTGAGGGTTCGGGACTTCCTGAGTTGTAGTCCGCCAGAGTTTTACGGGTCAAGGCTCGAGGATGATCCTCAGGAGTTCATCCGTCAGATCCAGCGGACGATGAGAGTGATTAAGGCTTCGGAGACCGAGTCGATCGTATTGGCTTCCTACCGATTGCGCGATGTAGAAGTTAACTGATTTGAGTCATGGGAGTTGTCTAGGGGCGATGGTGCTCCTCTAGCCACATGGGATGAGTTTGAGGAGGCTTTCCTCGATCATTTCTAACCTCCAGAGATGAGGAGGGCCAGAGTAGATAGATTCTTGACCTTGAGGCAGGGTGGAAGGACCATCAGAGAGTATAGCATGGAGTTTGACTCATTGGCTCGGTACGCACCCATTATAGTAGCGGACATGGCAGACAGAGTGCACCGCTACGTGATGAGGCTAGATCATTATCTTATTGATGGGTGCATGGTTGTAACGCTTCCGCCGGGCATGGGTATCGCTTGGATTCAGGCGTATACCCAGGGAGTAGAGGACAGACGTAAGGGGAGTCAACCAGACAGGGGTCATGATGGAGATCAGCCCAAGAGGGACAAGTTGACGCTTATTACGCGAGTATAGAGGCGGCCACCAACAAAGATGTTGGTTATTCGTCCCAGCCAGTCCAGAGTGTACCTCCACAATCCACAGGCCGGAGGTTTGACCGTTCTGGGTATTCAGGGGCTGGTCAGAGCTCCAGGGATTCAGGTTCGCAGGTATACGGGGGTTCTAACCAATTGAGGCCACCTTGGCCCCAGTGTTCTCGGTGTGGTAAGTCCCATATTGGGGGATGTCGTTCTGGTACGGGTGCATGTTTTGCTTGTGGCCTTCAAGGCCATATGATGAGAGATTGTCCTTCCAGTGATGGTACAGGTGGTATGACTCAGCCTACTGGGTCATTTTATGGCTCATCGTCTACTATCACTATGCGCCCCGCAGGGCAGGGTGTTCACATGCCAGCAGACCGTGGAATAGGTCTGTAGACACGACCAAGAGGTGTCACCAGATTTTGCCACATGTAATTCCAATCCCTATTTTGACTATTGAGAATGATGAATGAGACTATGTGTTATATTATGGTCATATGTGGCATATTTGATTTTGTTGGGTATAGCTAAGGGGGACTATGCCGATATCTGTTTAGATTAAACCTAGTATGAAAATTCGGGACGAATGTTTCTAAGGAGGGAAAGATGTAACACCCCGTAGTTCCAAGACATGTATTTGAGAACGTAGGTAAGGAAGTAAGACTTGAACGTGAAAAGAAAGTAGCTACATTGTTTTAAGGAAAATATTTCGGAACCTCGTGAAGGAAAAATGTTTATTAATTGGAATTTGGTTCTCAAATTTGGTATTTGGAACTTATAGAATATATTGGAATTTTGGATTTTAAGTTTCAGATTTGGTCATGTGGGTCCCACGGGAAAATTTTACGGTTTTGTGGGGCCCACATATTTCGAGATATTTTGGAGATGAAATAAATTTTGACGAATTGGAGAGTGACACGTGGCACCCCCCCCCCCACTTGTCTTGCAAGGTGACAAGTCTTGAAGATATTTGTTGAAGTGGACATGGGTCCCACACACTTGTCCATACACTTGTATTTATCTCACTACTTGGGATACATTATATATACACATAGAGGGTGCAAGACTTCATCTACACTTAGCCATATTTCACAAGGCAAAAATCTCTCCCTCTCTTCGAGCTCTCGGCCTTGGCCATTTTTTATGACAAAAAATCCTTAAACTTTCAAGCTTTGTTCATTGATACAATATTAAGGTTCCTAACCAAGTGATTAGCAAGATTAAGCACCCCTAACCCCTAAAAAACCTCTTGAGTCGTGAGTTTAAGGTTAGAACCTTAGAGTGTTCTTCAACTTTTGGTGTTGAAACTTGAAGAGAAGTTCATTATAAGCTTATAGTGGTTACATATTAGGATTGGAACTTGAAGAACAGGAACTAAGATATGCTAATGATCGACTTTTAACTTGGATTATTTTGGGCATATTTGAGGTAAGGATCATTGTCTTCTTGAAGTAATTGGATATTACATGTTGTAGTAATTAATGGATGAACTTGTGATTAAAAAGAATGAAGAATAAGAAGTACATGTCACAATCTTGGCATGTTAGCCGATCGTGAACAATTTTGGTATTAACGGATTCGTTGGTTATTGTTGTTGTTAAAACATTACTTATTACATGTTGACATGAAGGAATCTTGTTGTTAACAAGTTAATATAACTTATATAAAAGCGTTGGAATATAAGTTGAATTATAAGAAGTTATGGAAACAGTTTTGGCATGCTAGCCGAAAACTGGACAGTATTGATTGTAGTAGTTGGGCGAGAACACCAACTAAATAAAGGACTGTTTTTACATTGGACTATGGACTGATTTTAGTGTACTAATGAACTGTATTAGTGGACTGTACTAATGGATTGTATTAGTGGACTGTACTAATGGACTGTATTAGTGGACTAATGGACTGTATTAGTGGACTGTTTTGTAAAGATTGTGGGGCAGAATTTTATACGTCAAGTTAGGCGTGTAATCCCCTTTGGTTAAACTGTTGGTTATGCCCTTAAGTGTGGCTTGGTTGTGACGTGTGATTCGCACGCTGCTTGCGCAAGTGTACGTATCGTTGGCAAGTAATAGTCAATAAGACCGAATTCGTCCTCAGAGACTGGTTGCTAATGATCGAATGTCTATTTTATGGTTTCTATTTGGCGAACGAATATTGATTTGGTTTTTGGTTATTTATCAGACTAAATTGCAAGAATTAAACTAACTACTTAGGTTGTTATCAGTTATGAAGGAATTAGAGCTTCCAAGATCCTCAACTTTTACTCTATTTAAATCCTTAATATAGTTATGACTGACTTCTTCTTCTTTGTTAAGATAGCAGTTAACTAAGTTGTCCTATATTCCGGTTAGGATATATATTCACTCAACCCCAATGTAGAACCCTTTTATATCTCTATGATAGGATTTACCACATATGAAGATTAAGAACAGTAACCTATAAGCTACACAAGTATCGGGGTACTCTCGTCCGCGATTTTAACATATGCCTACTCAATACAAAAACCAACATAAACTGAATTGCAAAGAAAAGAAAGAAAAATTACTGCGAACTAAAGTCTCCAATTGGTAGCCTCCTTTTGTTGTGTGCTATGAGAGATGATGGAATATGTACAAGATGTGTAGAATGAATAATATGACCTAGGGTATAGGGTTTTATACTTATAAAATAAATTGATTTGGACCCTTATACCCCTGTCCAATTTCGGCTCGGATCTGCAAAATTCTGCGTAGGCACCGCGGTGCTGCAGGCTGGCACCCCGGTGCCGAAAGTTCTGTGGCCAACCTGAACTCGCAGATCTTTTGGCACCCCGGTGCTGCATTACGGCACCGCGGTGCCGAAAGTACTGCAGCAAATATTTTCTGAAATCTTGTCATTTTCTCGTCCGGACTTCGTCTAATTTCTTCTATACTTTCCGGGACTTCTTAGGCTTCATTGCTTGACATTTTTGTGTGCAATTCCATCTCAAATAAGCTCATTTCATCTTTTTTTCGCCATTTTGCCATTTAGAACCGCTGTGATTTAAAATAAAGAAAAACGAACCTAATACTATACTAAACACGACAAAAATGATTAAAATACTAACTAAAAATGACTCAAAAAAGGTATATAAAATATGTCTATCAAACCCCCAAACTTTAACTTTGCTCGCCCTCGAGCAAAGAACAAAACAAAAATAAAGGAAACTAAAATCAAAGACTCAAGTCAAGCAGCTGCACAATGTTACTTATAAACACATGAACGTTAGTTGGGATAATATATAGGAATAGGTATAGCATGAAGGTAGCAATCTAGAATTTCAAGCTAGATATTTCGCAAATTCATTTCAGTCGTAATCAATGGAAGCATGAATGTCTAACCTATGCATGTCAATTTCATTGCATTTTTCTCAACGTTCTGTGAACCTGTTTACTTGCTATTCTCCACTAATCATCGACATACACACTAGATATCCTAAGGACTTTTCAAGGTTGTAACGTAGGCTTAGGCAGAGGTAGGTAAGATTAGGCATTTATGCTCAATTTAGTACCATAAGCTTTTTCTCATTCAATCAATTCATCCTTTTTTTTGTATTCTTTTTGTTCATACCTATCACTTCCCTCTTTTCTTTTTGTTGAGAGCACAAAACACATTCATATAGGCACCCCCAAACTTAAGCTTTTCTATTTTTTTTCTTTTTTTCATTTGGGGTGCATAACTTTTCACTCTCTTTTTTGTTTTTTTTTTGTATTTCTTTTTCACTCTTTTCATCCCTATATTCAATTACTGCTTATGGCACACAAGGGAATATGATGTGTCAAAGAAATAACTTTCATTATAGGCTAAAGGGGCTGACTAGGGATACAATTTATTGTCAGGGTAGGTAATAAAAGGTAAGAATGGTTATTCAAAGAAATGCCTGAATCATCTCCCTAACATGTACATCTTAATTATTTCACATCAAATAACAAGCAAGCAGACTCATAGATGTTTTTCACAATTGACAACACACATGCTAAGCATAAAATACTCCAAATACTCAAGTTTCCATGAATTTTTGGCATATCTAACTTAAGCACACAGATTTTAGCTTCTCATTCCATTACATTATCCCACTTAATTCACTAGGTGTTTCAAGTAAACACAACATGCATGATCATATACATAAATAAATAAAAAATTGACTCATAAAAACACACAAATATAATAAAAAAGACTAAAAACATAAGGTACCCCCCAAACTTAACTGACACATTGTCCCAAAGGTTAAACAGGGACGACTTACAGACATACAGCGACTCAAAATTGGTGGTGATGGCGGCGGATATTGCACTGAGACGGTATCTGTGGGAGGAGATTTGGCGTTTCAAGACCTTGAATTGAATTTCTAAAGGTGTAGTAACTTGTCTTGAAAAGGAAGGCACGGTATTGTCTTGGTTTATTCTAAAAAGGAAGGTATGGTATTACCTTGGTGTTTATAAAAAGGAAGGCATGACATTGCCTTGGTTTTTCTAAAATGATTCTTTTTATAAAGAATAGAGATGTACATAGTACTTTGGGTTCATTTCTCTAATGTTACATGACCTAATAATGCCTTGGTTGTATTAAAAAGAAAGATGTGGTAGTGTTTTAGTTTCTAAAAATGAAAGTTTGTTATAATGGCTTTATGAGAAGTTTGTTATAACCGTTTTGTGGAAAGTCAAGATATGATTTAAAATGTTATATGGGAATTATGTGAGAATGTTCATAATTAAAATCCTTAACATAGTACATGAAATAAAAGTGCCTTGAGTTTATAAAGTGATAGTTCATTATGTGTGTATGGTACATGACTTGTAGGTACCTAGGGTTGTCTAAAATGAATGTTCATTATGTGTGTATGGTACATGACTTGTTGGTACCTAGGTTTGTCTAAAACGAAGGTTCATAATATGTGTTTGGTACATGATGTTTTGGTACCTTGGCATAGCTAAATGAAAGATTTTATATGTGTTTGGTACATGATGTTTTGGTACCTTGACATAGTTAAATGGAAGATTTTATATGTGTTTGGTACATGATGTTTTGGTACCTTGGCATAACTGAAATGAAAGTTTGTATATGTGATTGGTACATGAGATGTTGGTACCTTGGTTTTTTTCTAACAGGGAAAGTTCATTTTAGTGGTTGGTACATGAGATGTTGGTACCTTGATTTATTTCCTTTGAGAGTCAAAATATGAGTTAAATTACACAAGGTTGCTATAATGCGGGTATAGATACCCATAACAGTATATGATTATATGAAAAGACATTTGTGGTTTTAAAATGACTCTCATACTTGTGAAAGGTACATCTGACTCTATTTTATATGGCACGGTTGGATCTGGTATTTGATTTCATACTTGTCCCTGTTATTCTTTGGCCAGTTATGATTATTGTACTTTATGTTTACATATTTGGTACATGTTGTACTGACCCCCTTCGGGGGGCTGCGTTCATGTCCGCAGGCGTAGGTACTCAGTCGGGTGATCCTCGCAGTTAGGCTCTCATTTCAGTATCTCGAGATAGCTCCATTGTTGCGGAGCCTATCATTTTGGTACATTCTTTTATATATTTCAGTATATGTACAATTACTGGTATGGCGGGGCCTTGTCCCGTCGTATGTTGTTGTCAACTCTTAGAGGTCTGTAGTCATATGTGGGTTGGACTGGTGTAAAGTTGTAGTTCCTTTGGTTATTATATATATAATGGCGGTCTCGTAGGTTTTGCTTTTGTTTGAAAAAAAATGAGTGTTATTTATCTTTCGCGGGTTATTATATATATAATGACGGCCTCAAAGATTAGATTATTTTTTTTTGGTAATGATTAGAATTGTCATTTGCCTGCTTAGCGGCCACATGAATAGATCCTTTCATAATTAAAATACTTCCAAGGAATAGTAAATTATATTTTACCCTTCTCAATTATATGAAACTTTTGTTTTATCATTTTGAAATATTTCTAGTATTTGATGCAATATTATTAAGTACACATTGTTAAACGAATCTTTATATTTTTATGTTAAAAAATTAAATTTGAACCATTTAATGATTATAAGATATGTTTTATCATATTATTTAATCGTTGTATTCCAATTTTATCATGTACAAATCAAATTTATCAAAATAAAAGATGTCGCGACAGATGTAAAGTTGATGACAGGTTGGAATTAGCACCTAGGAATCTGCCCAACAGTTTTTCACAATTCTTTTTTCTTTATTCTTGAGAGCAAAAAAAAAGGCGAAATTCCTCGCCCACAGGGTCTCCACCCCTCCGACCCGACTGAGATTGTTGGAGGAAGGTAAATCGTAGTCTTCGTGGCACTAGGTGGGAGGCGCGTTGTATGGTGCGCGAGTCATCCTCACAAAGAAGAAATGAACTCACACATCGCGCTGCCGCGCTCGAACTCGTTTCTGAGCAATCGCCACCTGAATAATCTGGAGAACACCCACGCGCGGGTTCTTTTTTCTTTATTCTCCGCATTCATAAAATGGTCGAAGTTATATGCGCACTTTAAATTTAACGAAGGTTGTTTATTCCATATAATAAGTTCACAAGAAAGTAATTCATTTTAATGTTCAATTAAATCTAAGTGTGTCTTAGGGAATTCTCTAGATCTAGATTATTAAGAGTCTCGATTCCATATTTTTGAAGTTACCAGAAGTTTTAATTACCTAATTATTCTGCATCAAACTCGAATAAAAAGAAATGAAGGTATTTATTAAGTTTGGCTCAAGCAAAAAAAATGTAACTTGGTCTAACTCATACAAGTTCTCTTATGAGGTGAGAATGTTGGAGTTATACACCCATTTGTCATTACTCTCTTATTACAAATAATACAAAGTCAAAAAAAATTTGTGAGTTCCTTTTTATTTTCTCATTCTGATTGTGAAATGCACTTTGTATCACATTGATGATGATAAAATGTTTTTTCTTCCTCCTTATATTGTAATGTGCATAATAGATATGTAAAGACTTGAGAAAAGGGAGTGGACTCACGCATATAGTAAATGGGTCGGCAAGGCAAAATGGATCGATTTCACCCCCCCCCCCCCCCTCTGCACGTGAGGTATATGTGAGGCCTAATTCAATTTTGATTTTGAATAATCATATGTGTGAGAGCCCCTCTCTCCCCCTCCCCCCGAAACCGGTCAAAGCTCATTACTTCAGAATTCATTGTTGTAACTGTCCACTATCCATAAATACTCTTGACTTAATAACGATCTTTATTTCTCTGAACGTTAGGAGATGTTTCAGATCACAACCTTTATTTTTTGAACGTTGCAGATCACAATATTCACTACCCAAACCTTACAACCTACCTATATATACAGGTAGAAACTTCACTGGTTGATACACTAAAAACATATCTTCTACTTCTTCAAAGTTCTTTTTCCTCCTTCTGTTTTCGGGTAAAACACTTGGTGCAAACTCTAAACTTTCAGCCACTAGTGCAAGTATTTGGAAGTGTTGTATAACCTTGGGGAGCGATCGAACTAAACAATTTGCACCAGAGTCGGTCCGAAATCACTTTCAAGACAGTGGCTTGCCACGAAGCAGTTGCGATTCGATAAGTTATTTTTTACTGTTTTACTTGTTCTTGATCAATATTATTTCGTATTTTTACCAATAGAAAATTGTCAAAGACCGTATAAAAAGACTAAAATTCCACGTCTCACCTGATATGGGAACTTAATACCCACACTCTCCGAACTAGACATCTAGAGTGTAAAAATATAAGATGGAGACCTAACATCGGGTAAACCATGAGAATTGAGATGGACCGAGCTGTGATACCATATAAAAATATATTTTGGATTGAACTAAATCTCAAAAGCTAGCTTATGAGATGAAAATTAGGTAAGACGGAGACATATATATAGAAAGTGTGCAGTGAGAGGTGGATGGTTGGTCGTACACGGGAGTAGGCTGAGGTTAACTGTATAGACATATATAAGGAGATCAAACTTCCACATCCCACATAATGTGAGAACTCCATAGTAGCAAAATCAATTCAAATTAACTTGGTTGAATGGAGAAATTGGGAGTGTTTTCTTCTTTACATGAGGCTTTACGTGATACAAATCTATCGTTTCAGTAAATTTCGAAAACTAGATGCTTATATTTAAAAAAAAGAACTTGGTTTGATCCTCAAAGCAATTTATCCTCTATGTCCATATTGTAGTTTTTGTGCTATACGCTATATAGAATGTATTGATATGCAGGTTTTAATAGAAATATATTTTAGCAATATTACTTGCTAAAGCTAACTCAAGTTTAAACATATTAAGATTCATAATTTTATCGGTCACCGACCAAATATTTTTGAAAGAAAATGGTGCGTTCAGCCCTATATAAAGTCATCATTTGTCCTAATAAAATTCGTATAAAATGAAACGAATATTCATTAAATAAAATCCTTTAAAAATAATTCATGGAGTACTGAAAGATATTACATGAGATATGAGTAAAAGTTGACCATAACATTTCATCAAATATCAAGCAGGTGTTATGTATATATCATACAGATATCTCTTGCCTAGGTTCGGCAGACAAATAAAAATACCAACAAACACTAACTGACATACCGTATCATAATTAAATACAATAAAAGATAATCATTTTCTTCATAATTGATCTGCTTAGTATTATGTATGGTGTCCCATTATACTTACAAAGATGGTCTTCATTCACATCACCTAGGAATTAGTCAATGTCATACAAGAAGGGAAAAAGAAAAGAAAAACAAACGTGAATAATGTTGAGACCCCCAAAGGATGTGATGCAGCGGATGATGATGTTCCTCCCTTAATCAGAGGTCTCGGGTTCAAGCCTTGGATATGGAAAAATCCTTGGTAGGGAGCACTTCCCCTGAATGGGGCTCTACGTGGCGCGAATCCAGATGTAGTCGGACTTTAATATAAATATCGAACACCGGATGAAAAAAAAGGAATAATGATGGGATTTGGACATGTGTCCTTCAAATAATTGTCAAGTACTAAACTCCTATTCCTATTAGTACATAGAATAAAGTGAACTTTAAAATAAAAATTACTAGATATTTCGGCAAAATAGTACTCACAACCATGTTTAAAGCAGCCCAAGCAATAATAACGATAGCGGATTATAGTTTGATCTACCGACTGATTTCAATATCGCTCTTTTTCTATTATATCTTTACCATGATTCCTAATATTGCATTTTCTGTTTGAATCTTTTCATCAGCTGACAATTCCGAAGTGGGAAGAACGTCGGTGGTATTATTACTATTATGGCGGAATATAAAGTAATAGCATGCAAGTAATATACTAATAAGTAGTATAAACAGATTTATATGAAAGCTTTTATCCATGTTTAATTTTAATTCAGTCTATAATCTGTTCTAGAATTTCTAACATCTTAATCACAGAATTCCTACTAATCATAATCATAGATATTAACTTATCAGAAACATAATTAAAAACACTTAGTAAAGAAACCATACCTCTTGTAGATCTTCAGATTACTGGAAGTCTCAACTTCACCCTGATTGCTTCCCCTTTTTGCTTCCTTGTTACGGGTACTATTGCCTAGGTGCCTAGGAATCCTCTACAGTCTCTCCGAAATCCATCAACAGTCAAGGTTTCTAAGCTAATATGCGTTTAATATCTGTTCTTCAAAGTTTATCTCAGATTCTTATGATTCTAGATCTTCTTAGATTACGATGTTATTCTATCAAGATTACAGACTGGTATGAAGTTTAGCTACTCATAATTTTAGATTGATATGAGGTTCTTAACTTGGTTTTCGACTTTTGAAAAGAGAAAATATGTTTGAGAGAGTATGAGAGAGGAAATATCTTGAAGATTGAATTTTGATTTCCAAAAATCTTATCCTTCGTAGATACAACGAGGCTCTTTATATAGATAACCTCAGGGTGCTACAGTACTGCTACAGTTTTGTGACTCTTACTGTGCGACATTTACTGTGGTGCTACAGTATTTGGCGGCTTTACTATTCCTGCTACAGTAAAAAGTACTATTCATGCTACAGTACAATCTAAATTATTACATTTTTCTAAGCTTCTTTCATCTGTTGAGATTTGTCTTGCTGGTCTTTCCTTGTCATATTTGCGTTTTGCTGATATTTTTTTGTCGTGTCTGCTCACATCTGCTTGTCACATCTGCTTTTTATCTCCTTGTCGTTATGTCTTGAAAAAGTTGGTGTGTCTGGTATCTTTTGACTTTTATACTTATATTCTGATGTGCTCATATTTTTAGGCTTGCTGTGATGAATCACATTGGGCCAGATTGCTATGCTCTTATGCTCATAATTTAGGATCCACGTAGTTAGACTACATGTTCCTGAATAGGCTCATATTTTGGGCTTTAATGTAGTAGAACTACATTTATTCCCAATGCACTTATAAGAATGGACCAGGACCTTCTTCTTATTTTATTTCTTTTACCTTCATATCTTTAAAAGTCATATTTTTTCTCTTTTGTTTTGTTATTATCTGATATTGATCAATAGTTTCCTTATTATGTTTGTGTTTTAGGTTTATAATTGTCACGACCCAACTCACGAGTCGTGATGGCACCTACCCTATTCCCCCGAGTAGGCGAACCACATTCTCAATAACAAGTTAATCAGCGGAAAATAAAATAACGAAAAGAAGTTATTAAGTCTTAAATACGAAATTTCCAAAAATCTGGTCAAACGGGTACAAGAGCACTAAACATGGTCCGGAATAAAAGTCTGAAAAGGCCCGAAGGCTGCATACTGTCTGTCAACTAACAAGAGTAAATGTAATTAACTAGGAAGCCTTCAGGGGCCACGGAAGATCAAGTAGCTCACCCTGAATGATTGAAAGATATCACCCTCGCGAATCAGCCACGGGGCGTAGAGATGGAACTTGGATCGTACTCTGCACTCAACAAAAGTGCAGCAAGAGTAGCATCAGTACAACACTAGTACCGGTAAGCATCATAGGCCGACAATGATTAGATAACGCATGAAGAAGTTGAAACCAACAAGTAGCACATAGAGCACACAGGCATAGTCACATATCATATACTAGTAAAGTGTAAAGAAATCAAGAATCTATCAAGACAGATATAGTTCACCAATGAACATTCAAATATAAGAGTGGATGAATGCAATGCAATGCAATAGTCACCTCTCTCACTCCATTCATGTACACAAATGCTAAGGGCTATGCCTCAAAGCCATGACCCATGGGGGACCCGCGAAGTCCATGTACCAATCGTGCCCACCGGCATAAACCTCGGAGTCACTCGTGCTCTCCGGCATAAACCTCGGAGGCTATAAATCACTCTCAATCTCCGACAGAAACCTCGGAGTCACTCGTGCCCTCCGGCAGAAACCTCGGAGTCACTCAATCACTCTCAATCTCCGACAGAAACCTCGGAGTTTATCAATATCATCAATACAATAATATAAAAGAAATATGGCAGACATGATATCAGTCTCAACACATATCACAAATATATAATCGACGAGTACGAGTCATATCAATGTCCTATGTTCAATTATCAACATCACAATTCTTTTATTTCACAAGGCTTTTCAATAATAGGAGCGTAACCTACTACTAATGTATGTAGACAAGTGAGCCATTATGCAACGGAGATACAATCAGGTGATAACACAGAAAATAACACATATGGTGACATGATTCCTAATAAACGTTACTGCATTTTCTGTTTGGATCTTTTCATCACCTGACAACCCCGAAGTGGGAAGAACGTCGGTGGTATTATTACTATTATGGCGGAATATAAAGTAATAACATGCAAGTAATATACTAATAAGTAGTATAAACAGATTTATATGAAAGCTTTTATCCATGTTTAATTTTAATTCAGTGTATAATCTGTTCTAGAATTTCTAACATCTTAATCACAAAATTCCTACTAATCAGAATCATAATCATAGAGATTAACTTATCAGAAACATAATTAAAAACACTTAGTAAAGAAACCATACCTCTTGTAGATCTTCAAATTACTGGAAGTCTCAACTTCACCCTGGATGTTTCCCCTTTTTCCTTCCTTGCTACGGGTACTATTGCCTAGGTGCCTAAGAATCCTCTACAGTCTCTCCGAAATTCATCAACAGTCAAGGTTTCTAAGCTAATATGTATTTAATATTTGTTCTTCAAAATTTATCTCGGATTCTTATGATTCTAGATTTTCTTAGATTACGGTGTTATTCTATCAAGATTACAGACTGGTATGAAGTTTAGCTACTCATAATTTTAGATTGATATGAGGTTCTTAACTTGGTTTTCGACTTTTGAAAAGAGAAAATATGTTTGAGAGAGTATGAGAGAGGAAATATCTTGAAGATTGAAGTTTGATTTCAAAAACTCTTATCCTTCGTAGATACAACGAGGCTCTTTATATAGATAACCTCAGAGTGCTACAGTTTTGTGACTCTTACTGTGCGACATTTCCTGTGGTGCTACAATATTTGGCGGCTTTACTATTCCTGCTACAGTAAAACGTACTTTTCATGCTACAGTAAAATCTAAATTATTACATTTTTCTAAACTTATTTCATCCGTTGAGATTTGTCTTGCTGGTCTTTCCTTGTCATATCTACGTTTTACTGATATTTTTTTCGTGTCTGCTCATATCTGCTTGTCACATCTGCTTTTTATGGATCGAATTTGACACGTTTTCAGGGTTCGAAAGGGACAACTTTTTCTACCTATAAAATCCCTAAAACCCTGCTCATTAGAGTCTATTCTACATTCTACACATATTGTACATACAACACAACTCTAGAAGGCTTGGAGGCTAGTTCTGAGTATTTTTTTCTCTTTTCTTTGCTTTTATTTCAGTTCATGTTGGAGATTGTATTAGTTCTTAGCGTGACTATGGCTAGGAGCTAATTACTTTAGTAAGACTTTTCTTGTGATTCGCTTGAAACTCTTGTTTATGAATTAATACAGTAGTTTAATTTCTTCTTCACTTGATTAAGATTTATTCAATATTTGTTATGAATGTTTGATAGTTAACTGACCATTAATTATCATAATCTATATGATTTCGAATTAAGAACCGAGATGAGAGATTTAGATATTATGTAATTGAATAGACATAGGTTAAAATCGCGTACGAAAGTACCCCGATACTTGTGTAGCATAATAGGTTACTCTTTTTAATCCTACTATGTAGTTAATTCTATCATAGAAATATAGAAGGGTTCTGCATTGGGGTCGAGTGATTATATATCCTAACCGGAATATAAGACAGTTTAGTTAACCACTATCTTAACGTAGAAGAAGAAGTCAGTCTAGTTGTATTGAGGATTGAATAGAGTGAAAAGTGGAGGATCTTGGAAGTCCTAATTCTCCATCATAACTGATTTAAATCAAAGTATTTTCATAATTAATTTATTTCCTGCATTAGTTTTAATTATTAGTCTAAAATCCCGAACAAATTAATTGTTATACCCCGTAGTTCTGACCCTACGTATGAGAGTGTACGAAAGCATGTAAGACTTAAAATTTTCAAAGGATAGGTTGACGGATTATTCCGGACGGGTTTTTAGTCAACTTTGAGGCGGGTTATGACCCGGTACATTGAGAGTTCCTAAGTGTTTCAAAGGCCTAGGGCGTAGTTCGTTGAGTCTAGATTCCAACGCAACCAACCGTTCGAAGATAGAACGTCGGAGTAGGAAGTTATGGGAGTTACAAGTTCGGTCTTGTGACGACAATGCGTTTGAGCAAAGCGGCGAGGCGCGGCGGAAATGCGGTCGCTGAAGTTGCGGCCGCGGCTGGAGACAGCAGGCGGCGGCGGAAGTTCCGAGTCATGAAGGTTGTCAGCAGCCGCGCAAGGATTCGGTAGAAAAACTTAGAAAATCGATTTTCTCTTTTAAAAAGGCCATGGGAGGGTGACAAGTGTCCCCATATGATTTTCTTGCATACCTTATATTGACCAAGTCTTCAAGACTTGGTCATCTTTCAATCTCTCTCTCTCTAAATTAGCTCTCACTTCTCTCTAAAATTCCAAGGGGAATTCAAAGCCTAGAAAAATCTGAAAAGTTAAGAACAAGAAGGAAGCTTGTGGCTAGCTTGTTGGTGTTATTGTGGTGGTGTTCTTGGAAAGGAGGCTAGCAAAGTTGTTGGAATAAGTTTGGCTAAGGCTTAAGGTAACATTTCTTCCCTTGTGGTTTAGTTATTAATGTTGCATGTGAAGAAGAAGGGATGTGTAGTAGTAAATAATGCACTTAGAATCCTTGCATGTAAGAAATGTGGTTTGGATATGAAAGAATTGGCTAAAAAGATATTATGAGCATGTTGTAGCCTAAAAACTACTTTAGAATTGTTAAGTGAATTGTTGTACCTTTTGGGGCGGAATTTTACACACCCAAGTTTAGGTGTGTAATCCCCTTTGATATGTTTGGATTGTTGAGCCTTAAATGTGGCATTTGGATGTTGAATTCGGCCTTGAGAAAGGTGGCAAAGTATGTAGAAACAAAGGAAATGCTGCCCAATTTTCCATAGAATTAGGGGCTTTGAACTTAGATTATTTCTACATTGAAATTAGAGGTTAATAAACGCACTATGGTTATTATAGGTTGACATATTACTTGCGGTAGTTGGACTTAGCAAGTGGATTGACCGAAGAGGTATGTGGAGTTTTCCTATCTCTTGAGCATGAATAGATGAAACTATGTAGTACGGTGAGCGTCTGAGATTTGGTATTCTTACTTGTTTTAAGTATATAATGATTTGTTTCGTTTTAAGAATGTATAAGTCCCTTGGTTAGGGAAAAGTATGATTTTACTAAAGTGTAGGGTTAATATAACAACTTTATGGGAAGTTGGTTTATTAGCTTTATAAAAGATTAATGAGAAGAGGTTTACTCTAAGTAAGACAAGTAAGGACAAATGATTTGATTTATGAAAGGCAAATTGATTTTAAGGCATCAATTGCCTAAAGATTTTATGTATGAAAAAGAGTCACTTTTAAAAGAGTTGAAGTATGTAGTACTTGGGTTAAATTCCCGGTTTTCTTTTATTAAAGATATGATTAAGTGCCTTAAGTAAACTAAAATGAGAGGGTATATGAACAAGACTAATAAGAAGTTATAAGTTTTCTTAACTTATTTGTGATTATGATATGATGACAATTTGAGCTAGGGTAAGAGTATATCTGAGGGGCAAGCCCCAAGATCGTTATACCACCTACTCGGGGTAGAGTATGTCGAGGCAAGCCCCAAGATCGTCATACCACCTTCTTGGTGTAAGAGTATATCGAGGGCAAGCCCCAAGATCGTTATACCATCTGCCCGGTGTAGAGTATATCGAGGGTAAGCCTCAAGATCGTTATACCATCGCGGGGTAAGAGTATATCGAGGGTAAGTCCCAGATCGTTATACCACTGTTAGTGGATTTGCTACCCATGTGAGAATACCTCATGCGAGTCCTTATGGGCTTATGCGGGTGAAATAGTCCCGTGTGGTAGTCTGACTATCACGAGGAATACCTCATGCGGGTCCACGGGACCTATGCGGGTGAAATAGTCCCAGGAGTAGGGGTGCTTATTGGTACTACGGGCGAGGTACCCTGTTTTGACCATGAGGCCCTATTTTATGCAGTATTATATATATACTTGTCACTCTCATTGTTAGTAAGGCACAGTAAAAGGTATTTTGATTGTCTTCCATGACTCCAACTTACTTTTAGACTTATGATATCCTTATTACAGTATTTTCCAGCTTTACATACTTGGTACATATTGTGTACTGACCCCCTTCCTCGGGGCTGCGTTCATGCCGCAGGTAAGAGTAAGCAGATTGTGGATCCTCGTTCTTAGGATCACTATTCCGGTGTCAGAAGCTCCCTTCCTCCGGAAGCTTGTTTATTGGTACGGATGTTCCCCGATGCTATAGGTATTTTGTACATTCAGGGGTATGGCGGGGCCCTGTCCCGCCACAGTTGTTATCTTTAGAGGTCTGTGGTCACATATATGTTTTGGGCTATAAGAACAAGTTGTACTTCTATACTTTTGGTTAAGTATGTTTTATGGAAGCGGCACTTATCGGTGGCGATGATGTTACCTTTTATAAGTTATGTGTTATGTATGATCCATTGCTATTCTCGATGTATACGGCAGGTACCGGTGAGTACTAGTCGCGGCCCGGGTCAGTCGTGACAAAAGTGGTATCGAGCGATTAGTCCTCGGAAAGTGTCCACGGGCGTGTCTAGTAGAGTCTTGATTATCGGTGTGTCGTGCACCACATCTATAATCGGGAGGCTGCAGAACATTTAGGATCGGTTTCCATTCTTTCACTCTAGATCGTGCAATGAGAGTGAGTTATAAGTTGAACCTCCTCGATGTTTTCCTTTATGTATCGATTATGCCTCGCACGCAGGCAACCGGCCCGAAGGGCAAAGCGGTGAGAGTCTTGCTAGTGGGATGCGGAGAGTCACGAGGCACGAGCCCGATCCTTACGAGAGATGATGTTTAGGCGGCGAGTTCCACGTCGTCGCCCGGCCTCAGCAATTTGGCGTGAGCGGCTCACGAGACCGCGATGCGAGCCTCGATCCGCGATCGGTGCGAGTATAGAGCTTACGAGGAACATATTCGATTCTTGGCCGGCATAGTGGCGGCGGCAAGCGGACAGCGGCGACCAACCCTAGGCCGAAGCGATTCTGGATTCGGGATTTCTGAGTTGTCACCACCCGAGTTCTATGGTTCGAGATTTGAGGAGGATCCGCGGGAGTTTGTCCGGCGATTCTGGACCATGCAGTGCTTAGGGCATCGGAGGTGAGTCTGTTATACTAGCTTAACTGCAGATTCGCGATATTGCGTTGAGTAGTTTGAGTCATGGGTGTTGTCGAGAGGTGAGGATGCTCTTCCGGTGTTTGGGAGGAGTTCACGAGCGTTCTAGACCACTTCTTGCCTCACGAGATGAGAGAGCCGGGTAGATAGATTCTTGACCTTGAGGCGGGGCGGGCGGACTATCGGGAGTCTGACTGAGTTTGACTCGCGGCGGATATCGCACACCATTGGCCCGACATGGCGACGAGTTCATCGATATGTGATGGGGTTAGGCCGTCGTATGATTCTGCATGCTTGGGGTGGCTCTTGGCCCGAGGATGGATATTGCCGGAGATGCGAGCATACGCGAGGATTGAGGCGAGAGCGGGATCGATTAGATTTAGGCGGCCAGAGGCGAGACAACATGGTCTCGGGGCGGTTTTGGCGGCGGCCTCGGCGGCGAACTAGGTCCACATTCCGGCCCGGCCTGAGTGCTCCTTCTCAATTTTCGGCGGGAGTACGATCGGCCGGGTTATTCGAGGCGGTCGAGGCTCCGTGCCGAGGAGTTTGAGGAAGCGGCCGTCGCAATCGAGACCACCTACCTCTCGGTGCGTTCGATGCGGTAGGTCTCATCTGGGCGAGTGCCGTATGGGTTCGGGAGCGTGTTACTCTTGTGGCCAGCGGGGCCATCTAAAGAAGGATTGTCCGTCCTTAGGCGGCGGGAGCGTTACGGTTCAGCCAGCGAAGTGCATTCTTTGGATCTTCATCTTCGATGGTTAGACGCCCGAAGAGCGGGGATACTTATGGGCGGCGAGCGCGGCGAAGGTCGTGGTAGGGTTCGATTCTAGCGGTCCTCGAGCGCATCTATGTTATGTCGGTAGCGGGACGGGAGGCGTCACGGATGTCGTCGCAGTACATTATTGGTTTCTTCTTTGTGATGTATATGCTTTGATAGATCCGAGTTCTACCTTGTCTATATATCTCATCATATTGCGTAGAGTAGGGATAGAGCCGAGTCCATAAGACCTTTTGAGGTGGCTACGCGATGGGTGATTCGATGGTAGGCGGCGGGTGTATAAGGCTTGCCTGTGACTATAGATAGTCGTCGGACTCAGCCGATTTGATAAAGTTGGACATGCGGACTTTGATGTGATTATGGGTATGGATTGGTGGCGTCTTGCTATGCCAATGTGGGTGAGAGAGATTAGTTCGGTTCGGTTCCAGTGGTGGTTATCGAGTGGAAGGGAATCTCGCATCACCAGGGTAAGTTTATTTCTTACCTCGGCTAGGAAGATGGTGCGGAAAGGGTACATCTATCATATGGTTCGAGTATTCGACGCGTGGTGAGATACGGGACCTTGATCGATTCGGTCGTTAGAGAGTTTCGGATGTATTCAAGACGAGCTTAGGGTATCCTCGGAGAGGAGATTGAGTTTTGTATTGATTTGGCGCGGACACTCGGCCGATATCTATTCCGCCATACGGATGGCACTGCGAGTTGAAGGAATTGAAGGACGGTGAAAGATTTCTTTGGAGAAAGGCTTTATTAGGCGAAGTGTTTCTCGCAGGAGCGTCGGTGTTATTTGTAAAGAAAGAAGGATGGGGCAGCTGCGTATGTGTATTGATTCTGGCGGTGAACAAGGTAACTATCAAGCAGATATCCCTCCCGGGATTGATGATTTGTTTGACGATTGCGAGTGCGAGATGCTTTTCCAAGATGACCTACGATCCGGTTACCATCGTCACGAGTTAGAAGCGGATATCCCAAAGATCGCATTCGGGACCCGGTATGGGCACTATGAGTTGAGGTAATGTCTTTGGTGACAGCGCCCGGTATTCATGTATTTGATGAATAGGGTGTTCATGCCATTCTTGGATATGTTCGTTATAGTATTCATTGATGATATCTTGGTGTATTCGCGCATGAGCGAGAGCATCTGGTCGTTTGAGGGCGGTATTGGGAGTCCTCCGAGGCCGCGATTGTATGCCAAGTTCTCGAAGTGCGAGTTACGTTAGCCTCGGTGGCTTTCTTAGGGCATGTTATCGGGGCGATGGTATTCGGGTTGATCTGGCGAAGGTGAGGCGATCAAGACTTGGCGGACCAGCTACACCGACGGAGTGCGCGACTTTGGGCCTTGCGAGTTATTATCGGAGGTTTGTGGAGAAGTTTGCTTCTATTTCACCTTTGACTAAGGTGACTCGAGCGGCTATGTTCGGTGGGCGGATACTTGTGAGAAAGTTTCCGATTGCTAAAGGAGAAGTTGACGACCGCCCAGTTCTTACTCTTCGAGAGGTTTAGATGGATATGTGGTTTATTGTGACGCGTCAGTGTCGGGCTTGGAGTGCGTCTTTGATGCGGCAGCGAGTTATAACTTATGCATCTCGACGGCAGGAAGCATGAGAAGAACTATCCCACACATGACTTAGAGTTGGCGTGATGATTCGTGCCTTGAAGATCGAGACATTATTTATATGGAGTTCGTGTGGACATTTACACGAACCGAAGTCTCGGTATATCTTGACGGAGGAGTGAACTTGCGGCGAGGCGGTGGTTGGAGCTACTTAAGGATTACGATGTTGATATTTTATACCACGGGGAAGGCGAATGTAGTTGCAGATGCTCTTAGTCGCAGATCGATGGGTAATGCATGCGATGTCTGACGAGAGAAGAGGATATGGTCCGAGAGTTACATCACTAGCGAGCCTTGGGGTTCGTTTGGTTGGTCGATAGTGATGGAATTCGGGTTCGAGAGGTTGCGAGTCTTCCATCGTCGAGGTGAAGAGCGGCGATGAGGATCCGATTTTGATGCGATATCGAGATCGCTGTTCGAGAAAGAGAAGTCATTTGAGGTAGCACGATGGGGTGCTAAGATTTGGCCGATTGTGTGTTCCGATGTAGCGAGGACTTCGTCAGATTCTAGGAGGCACACGGTGCTCGTTATTCTATTCATCCGGTCGACTAAGATGTATCATGACCTCGGATCGTGTATTGGTGGGATGGCACGAAGAAGGGCGTTGCGGAGTTCGTGTACGATGCGGTGTCGGCGAGTTAAGGTTGAGCACGAAGCGGTGGCCATTGCGGCTATTGATATTCCGACTTGGAAGTGGGAGGTGGTAAATATGGATTTTATTACGGGTTACCTTCCACTCGGAGGAAGCATGATTCTATTTGGGTTATTGTCGACGAGTTGTGAAATCAGCCCATTTTCTCCCGATCGGGATGATTTTTGTAGGATTATGCTAGGCGTATATCGGAGAGATCGTGAGGCGCGGAGTTCCTATATCGATTATTTGATGAGGAGCCCAATTTGCGGCTAACTTCGGAGGTCTTTCCGAGAAGGATTAGGGACACGGTGAGTCTCGATGCGACGTTTCATCCTCGCAAGCCGGACGGGCGAGCGCATATCGACACTCGAGGATATCTTTGCGGGCTTGTGTTATCGATTCGTGGGTAGGGGAGGATCATTTACCTCTTGTGGAGTTTGCTTACAACAACGGCTACCATTCCGGTATCGGATGGCGCGCATGAGGCCTTATATGGGAGGAAGTGTAGGTCACCGATAGGTTGGTTTGAAGTGGGAGAATGCGATTAGTCGGGCGGATTTGGTTGTGAGCGATGGATAAGTGAAGCTTATCCAGGAAGCGGTTGTTAGCGGCTGAGTGGCGAAGTCGTATCACGAGATCATCGGCGTCGACACTTGGAATTTGAGATAGATGATTGGGTTTTCCTAAAGGTATCGCCCGTGAAGGCGTGATGAGGTTTGGGAAGAAGGAAACTTAGCCCAGTACATTGGGCGTATCAGATGTCGTAGGGTGGCGGGGTTACTATGAGTTAGATCTGCCGTCCGATTTGGGCGGTACATCGATTTTCCATGTGTCCATGTTGCGGAAATGTATTGGAGACTCATCTAGAGTGCACCGGTTCATGATGTCCAGTGACGGAGGAGTTATCGTATGAGGAGAGTCCCAGCGATACTCGATCGTCGGGTTAGGCGACCGGACGAAAGGCGTGGCTTCGTCAAGGTCTTATGGCGAACGAGCAGGAGGAAATGACGTGGGAAGCAGAGGATGACATGATGAAGAAGTATCCTCACTTATTCCCTACACCTCCAGGTAACCCACTTTCCTGCTTGTTAGTTTTGATTTAACATTTACGCCTAAGTATGTTGTGGCTCGTGGAGCTTCTTTGTTTGCAAAAGAATAGTTAAGAGGGTCTATGTCGATATTGTGATTTGAGTAAGCCTAGAAGGAACATTAGGGACGAATGTATCTAAGGGGGGGAGAATGTTATACCCCGTAGTTCTGACCCTACGTATGAGAGTGTACGAAAACATGTAAGACTTAAAATTTTCAAAGGATAAGTTGACGGATTGTTCCGGACGGGTTTTTAGTCAACTTTGAGGCGGGTTATGACCTGGTACATTGAGAGTTCCTAAGTGTTTCAAAGGCCTAGGGCGTAGTTCGTTGAGTCTAGATTCCAACGCAACCAACCGTTCGTCGAAAGGATGTCGGAGTAGGAAGTTATGGGAGTTACAAGTTCGGTCTGTGACGGACATAAATGCGTTCGAGCAAAGCGGCGCGGCGCGGATCACGAGGCAGCGCGCGGAAATCTTGGTCGCTGAAGTTGCAGCGCCAGCGGCTGAGGCAGCGAGCGCATGGCGGAAGTTCGAAGTCATGAGGTTTATTGCCAGGCGTGTCAGCATGGCGCCAAGCGGGATTCGGTAGAAAAACTTAGGAAAATCTGATTTTCTCTTTTAAAAAGGCCATGGGAGGGTGACAAGTGTCCCCCCCCCCCCCATCTGATTTTCTTGCATGCCTTATATTGACCAAGTCTTGAAGACTTGGTCATCTTTCAATCTCTCTCTCTCTCTAAATTAGCTCTCGATTCTCTAAAATTCCAAGGGAATTCAAAGCCTAAGAAAATCTGAAAAGTTAAGAACAAGAAGGAAGCTTGTGGCTAGCTTGTTGGTGTTATTGTGGTGGTGTTCTTGGAAAGGAGGCTAGCAAAGTTGTTGGAATAAGTTTGGCTAAGGCTTAAGGTAACATTTCTTCCCTTGTGGTTTAGTTATTAATGTTGCATGTGAAGAAGAAGGGATGTGTAGTAGTAAATAATGCATTTAGAATCCTTGCATGTAAGAAATGTGGTTTGGATATGAAAGAATTGGCTAAAAATATATTATGAGCATGTTGTAGCCTAAAAACTACTTTAGAATTGTTAAGTGAATTGTTGTACCTTTTGGGGCGGAATTTTACACACCCAAGTTTAGGTGTGTAATCCCCTTTGATATGTTTGGATTTTTGAGCCTTAAATGTGGCATTTGGATGTTGAATTCGGCCTTGAGAAAGGTGGCAAAGTATGTAGAAACAAAGGAAATGCTGCCCAATTTTCCATAGAATTAGGGGCTTTGAACTTAGATTATTTCTACATTGAAATTAGAGGTTAATAAACGCATTATGGTTATTATAGGTTGACATATTACTTGCGGTAGTTGGACTTAGCAAGTGGATTGACCGAAGAGGTATGTGGAGTTTTCCTATCTCTTGAGCATGAATAGATGAAACTATGTAGTACGGTAGACGTACAAGATTTGGTATTCTTACTTGTTTTAAGTATATAATGATTTGTTTCGTTTTAAGAATGTATAAGTCCCTTGGTTAGGGAAAAGTATGATTTTACTAAAGTGTAGGGTTAGTATAACAACTTTATGGGAAGTTGGTTTATTAGTTTTATAAAAGATTAATGAGAAGAGGTTTACTCTAAGTAAGACAAGTAAGGACAAATGATTTGATTTATGAAAGGCAAATTGATTTTAAGGCATCAATTGCCTAAAGATTTTATGTATGAAAAAGAGTCACTTTTAAAAGAGTTGAAGTATGTAGTACTTGGGTTAAATTCCCGGTTTTCTTTTATTAAAGATATGATTAAGTGCCTTAAGTAAACTAAAATGAGAGGGTATATGAACAAGACTAATAAGAAGTTATAAGTTTTCTTAACTTATTTGTGATTATGATATGATGACAGTTTGAGCTAGGGTAAGAGTATATCTGAGGGGCAAGCCCCAAGATCGTTATACCACCTACTCCAGGGTAAGAGTATGTCTGAGGGGCAAGCCCCAAGATCATCATACCACCTTGGTGTAAGAGTATATCGAGGGCAAGCCAAGATCGTTATACCATCCGCTTCGGTGTAAGAGTATATCGAGGGTAAGCCCCAAGATCGTTATACCATCCGGCAGGTAGAGTATATCGAGGGTAAGTCCCAAGATCGTTATACCACTGTTAGTGGATTTGCTACCCACGATGCGAGGAATACCTCATGCGAGTCCTTATGGGCTTACGCGGGTGAAATAGTCCGTGCGGTAGTCTGACTATGCGAGGAATACCTCATGCGGGTCCACGGGACCTATGCGGGTGAAATAGTCCCAGGAGTAGGAGTGCTTATTGGTACTACGGACGAGGTACCCTGTTTTGACCATGAGGCCCTATTTTATGCAGTATTATATATATACTTGTCACTCTCATTGTTAGTAAGGCACAGTAAAAGGTATTTTGATTGTCTTCCATGACTCCAGCTTACTTTTAGACTTATGATATCCTTATTACAGTATTTTCAAGCTTTACATACTTGGTACATATTGTGTCGACCCTTCCTGGGCTGCGTTAAATGCCGCAGTAAGAGCGGTGTGGATCCTCGTTCTTAGGATCACTATTAGGTGTCGAAGCTCCTTCCTCCGGAAGCTTGTTTATTAATGCGGATGTTCCCGATGCTATAGGTATTTTGTACATTCGGGTATGGCGGGGCCTGTCGCCACGCTTGTTATCTTTAAGTGCGTGGTCACATATATGTTTTGGGCTATAAGAACAAGTTGTACTTCTATACTTTTGGTTAAGTATGTTTTATGGGCGACCTTATCGGTGGCGATGATGTTACTTTTTATAAGTTATGTGTTATGTATGATCATTGCTATTCTCGATGTATACGGCGGTACCCGGTAGGGTACTAGTCGCTGCCCCGGGGTCGGGTCGTGACATTAACGTTCACCAAATAGAAACTAAAGCTTAGATAATCGGTACTTGAAAACCAGTCTCTGTGGACGATATCTGGTCTTATCAGACTATATTACTTGTAACGATACGTACACTTGCGTTAAGCGTGTGGAAAATCGCTAAGAGAGGCGCTGCGGCACCGTGATCAAGGGCAGCGGCGCTGGAGGAAATCTGTTCGCAGGAGTTTTGGCGTCGTTGCGCCAAATCACAGGGCGGCGGCGCTGAAGAAGAACTGCCGAGAAAAGACGGTGATTCTATGGCAGTACTATGATCTAGTTGACTGAGAATGATGGGAGAGATGGCAGGCTCGTTTAGAAAAGAGTAATTCGATTTTTGGATCTTTTAAGATTCGAAAACGGGAATGTGATCTCGTCGAATGTGACGTGACGTGAGATGTGGATCTGACGAGTGGATAAGTCATAGCGTAGATAGCCCTTATGGTTCAGTGGGAAGCCTAGGTAGACACATGGAGTTGACCGAGGAGCTAGTTTGTGAGGGGCAGTGGAGGCAAGGTTAGGATAGCATAGACAACCGAATATACGAAGATCCTCATAAGATGGGACTCTATGATAGAGGATTTCGGTAGGGGTCATATTGTGAAGGGTGCTAGTTGGAAGAATATTGAGAACGTATTCTGACATTTTAGCAGCATAGACCCAGAAGGACGGAGGTACGGATGCATGAATCAATAGAGTGCGAATCATATTGTTAATGGTGTGAATGATTCTTTCAGCTTTACCGTTTTGATGGGAGGTGTGGGGGCAGGATAAGCGAAAGACCATGCCATTATTATTACAAAAATGGTGAAACATAGAGTTATTGAATTCATGACCATTATCGCACTGAAAATATTTTATACCTTTTTCAAACTGTGTTTGAATGAATGATCGAAACTCAAGAAATTTGGCAAAGACTTCCGATTTAAATTTGAGAGGATACAACCAAACAAAGTGAGAAAAATTATCTAGTAAGATAAGATAGTATTTATGACCGAGAGAACTAGCAACAAACGATGTCTATAAATTGACATGTATAATATCAAAAGGTGCAAAAGTAACTATAGTAGATGATTTAAAACGAGTATGTTTGTCTAAAGAACAAGAAACACAGTTTTAGGCAAGTTTTCCATTACAAGTAATAAAATTATTGTCTCTAAGAAAATTTAAAACTGGGACTCCTGGATGACCAAGTCTATTATGCCATGTTGAAGAAAAAATGACCGCTAGAGAGACGGGAGATCAAGGTCTGACAGCGGAGGTAGAAGTGAATGGATAGAGATCCCCCGTGCTATTGCACTCGTAAGAGGTGTCCCCGTATGAAGATCCTTCACAGTGAAACCAAAAGGGTCAAAATCAACAGAGACAGAATTATTACGAGTAAATTTGCGGATAGAGATTAGATTCTTAATCACATGGGGCATATAAGGTATTCTGAAGGGGAAATGGATTAAGAGGTGGTGTGTAGGATGTACCTGTCACGACCCAACTCGAAGGACCGCGACGGGCGCTCGGATCTGAGCCGACGGGTACCCCAAATCACATCGTCATTGTATAATCACAATAAACACGGACTAAGCCAAAAAGGAGCTCTTGTTCTGCAACCGGAGGTATATATATATATATACGCCGCGTCAGCCCGATAAAGCCATACAAAATCACTATCCACAGGACACCTGTCTACAAGCCTCTAAAGAGTATACGACATCAAAATATCATACCAAGACTAGACTGCAACTCTGGAACAAATAGAGTGCTCCAACATCAGCTGAACCAGCAACCTATCAGCGTGAACCATCACTTTCTTTAACTGAACCTGCGGACATGAAACGCAACCCTCCCGAAGAAAAGGGGTCAGTACGAAAAATGTACTGAGTATATAAAACATGAAGTACAATAAAGAAGATCATGACTGACCAAAAGATAACAGGAGACAAGTATAAAAATCAGAATCCAAATCCAACTGTGTTGTATACAAATGAGAGTCAGTCGTGCCTTATAAAAATGAGAGTCATGAATGCTTATCCATATAATCATCCTATATATAAAATCATCCTATATATATATATATATATATATCTATTGTCATGGGTATCTACACCCGCATCATGGATGCATGTCCATGAAATCATATCTATTGTCATGGGTATCTATACCCGCATCATGGATGCATGTCCATGAAATCATATCTACTGTCATTAGTATCTATACCTGCATCATAGATACATGTCCATGGAATCACATCTACTGTCATGGGTATCTATACCCGCATCATGGATACATGTCCATGAAATCACATATATACATATAACGTGTCCCGACCCTCTAGTGAGAGACTCGGTGAATTCATATAATCATATCCAGCACGAATAGAGTATCATGAGTAACTATACAATTTAAATAATCACTTTGACTCTTGAAAGAAGCAGTGTCATTATCCAATAGTTGATATATATTAACAGAGCAAAGGATTTTGAATGATGAACGTTCTACTCCCCTTAAAATGCCTTAAAAGTTAAGCATTTTATGCATGCCATGATATTGTCTCCCAGTTCCACCTAAGCCACCCTTGGCGGTGGAGTCCCTATTTCCACGCCACATAAGTCCCTCAATTTGCTTGGTTATTTCCCTTGTCCTTGTCCGTGTCCCCCTATTTAATTAAGGATATGCATTCATATAATTTATCAATCACACACATAATTAACTTTTAATATTAATTTACTTAAATCTTGATGGCTTATAAAATTCTCATATACTTAATGTCATAATTCTTGTAATATGACACTAGTCCATAACTTTCTTGTGCACACACCAAATTTATTTCTGATTCCTGTCGTCACACTTGCTGTGTCCAAAATTATTTCGGGATCACATCCTTTTATATACTAATCTCTTATTAGCATATGTAAATATAACAAAATTTTCCCGATACTCGGATCTATTTTCTTCGTTTACATGCTCAAATTGTTGTCCAAAATTACGAATCGTTACAGTACCATAACCCTTTACTGGAATGCGGTGACCACTACCAACTGTCACAAATTGAGGATGCTTTAAACCAAACAGTTTGAGAATATTACCTGCAGACCGGGTGAGGTGAGAAGTGGCTCCAAAGTCCATGTACCAGTTGTTGTCAGTATTGCATTGAGAGGCCGGGCGTCGACTAACTCGATGGGTGTCGTCTTTGGGCGCAGCTGAATCGGCCGTGCGTAAGTGGACTTCTGCAGATCTCGGACTTGCCGGCGGGGAGCAGGGCCCAACAACCCGTGGTGGGAGAACTGGTTAAAGGGTTGCTGGTATTGGAATTGCGGTGGCGCCGCAACGCTGTAGGGGTACTGTTGGGGCGCCGCGACGCTGAACTGATTCTGCGGGCCCTGTTGTTGTTGCTGCTGATTCTGCTATCCGCGACCCTTGCCACGACCACGACCTCCTCTGCCTCGGCCCTTGCCACCGCGTCCCTGCTGCGGTTGAGAGTTTTCTGGTGACGTTGGATCTTGAGGGCGCGTTTCGACAGCTAACGCCTTCTGATTGTGCTCATCCTGCTTAGCATGTCGAGTCTCTTCGAGCAACAGCTGCGAGCGAGCTTCGTTAAAACTGGGTAGCGGATCTGCCTGTTGAATCATGGTGGCTAACGTATCATAGTCACCTTTGGAAAGGCCTGCAATCAATGGCAACATCATTTTAGTGTCTGAGACAGGCGTGTCGGCGTTGGAGAGTTGATCCGCCAGTAGTTTCAACTGTCTGCAGTACTCAGTCATGTTGGAGAAATTTTCAAGACGTGTATTGTTAAACTATTCCTCCAAATACACTGCACGAGTGTGCTTGTTATCTTGAAAGATTTCTTCCAAGCGGTTCCATAACTCAAGGGTCGTGGCTCCAGATTTCATGATAGTAAGAAGAAGATCCCGAGAGATACTATCATAAATCCACTGTTTGACGCCGGCGTCTAGACGACGCCAAGTAGAATCATCAACCTCCGGAGGGCGCGAAATAGTGTCAGCGATATGATCAAGCACGTTATAGAGACATGCATGATTACGAAACAGTTCAACTCAGGAAGAATACTGACTGATTTCTTGATCAAGAAGAATGGAAATAGAGTTCTTGATGTTTGTAACAGTTAGGGCTGGATGAAAAGAGGATGACAATGTGGTGGTGTGATTTGGAGGTGGGAGTGTCAGAAGTATTGAAAGAATCCTGAGTATCCATTTAGAGAAGAGAGGAATGGAGAGAGAAACCAAGAATTTAGGGAGGAGATGGGCGGCGCCACATGTATGCAGTGGGAGCGGGCGGATCTTGCGTAAAAATTCTAGGGTTTTTGTTTTAGGCTCTTGATACCATGTAAGATGATATTAAGCTCCCTTGGAGAGTCTTCTTATTAATATCAAATATATATATATAGGTGTACAATGTTCATCCCAATTACAATAGGAATCCTAGTCCCATATACAAGAGGATCCTAGTCTTACCATAATTATATTTACACAAATATTCTAATTATAGGTGGGGACTTATGTTACACCTACACATTTACAGATAAAATATAGTTAAAAAGGCGTAAATTTTAGTTCAATTGTTGTTGTTGGATTTCTATTAGTGTGTTTTTGACTTTTTGAAATGGAAGCTTAAGATTAAAGGTTGGATTAAATAGTAGAGACTTGAATTAGATGTTCAGAAGAAAAATAACTTATGGAGTTTGATAAAATGTAGCTAAAAGGCGTAATTTGAATTCAATTATTACAGTTTTGTGCATTTTGTGGTATGAGCATTCTTGTTAATCTGCATTATTTGTATTTTATTCTTGTTTGAGCAAAGATTGTCATTTGTGGAATGAAAAATTTATTTACAAATTATTCCAAGTAGTTTATATTTATTATTTTCAAAGGAATAAATTAATGGCACAATAATAAGAGTTATATATTTTTATATTTTAATTTTAGAAATAAAGAGAAAAACGTATTTTTATTTAAAAATAAATAATTCTCACCTAAAAATATAGTGAGAGAAGTTATTGTTCCCATTCAATACGGGGAGGTGTATCGTTTCCAACTGTAAAATGTGAAGGGGTAAAGTGAAACATTATTTACATGTACTTTATAAATATTTTCTTAGAGGAAATGTTTTAACTTTAAAAAAGAGACAGTCACATCACATGACTTCAACAGACATTTTCATCTTTTGGAGAAAGTGAGTTAATATGACAATTCACTTTCCAAAAGAGTCCAATTCCAGACAGGCCTTTTCATCAAGATTTTAACGTTTGATAAAAGTCTCTTTTTGATTGGAGACAAACAGTACCGGAAATCCTCAGTCCCAATGACTCTAAAATTCACAATTTCTTTGTCTCAAAAGCATAAAAAAAAAACATTTTTTCACGATATATAGTAATAGGAGTAAAAATTCACATAGTTTGGAGTTGGGAAAATAAATTGATAGAATAAAATAAAATAGTAGTAGTCCTATAAGAGACCCAATTGGAATAAAAGAGCAACGAACCAACCCCCCACACACACACCACTCTAAATGAATATATACACAAACAAACCAACGGTTCACAAATTGTAAAATCTTCTCCCTTCTTCTCTCTCACACACACAAAAAAAAAAACATTATTTTGATTTTCTTTAGATTCTGTGTGAATACATACAAGTCATACATAACTCTCCTTATATAATGTCAACCGGTGGCACCACCACCACCACCGTCTCCACCACACCCACAACCCACCACCGTCGCCATATCGTCGACGCCACCATGACCACATCTGACCCTGAAAACAATATCTCCGACGTCGACGATAATAGTAACAACAATACCAATAATATTAACAACAATTGTTCTATTCTTCTTCATCATCCTTTAATAAAATACGTATTGGTACGTAAAAGGGTGCCTGAAAATATTGTTTTTAGAGTAGAAGAATGTGTTTTGAGATTAAGGAAAAATATGGCTCGTATGGTTTTCGGGTTACTTTTGTTTTTTATGGTGGTATCTGTGTTCTTCAGGTTTTCATTTATTATGATGAATGGTAATGTTGAAGATGTAAAAAGAGAGAATGGTATATTTGTTCTTCCTATTTTCAAGAATGACTTGGTTAATGCACAAAGGCTACTTTCGGAAACAGACTCTTCTTCTGTAGATTTTGTGCAAAAACGTCAGATGAAGGAGATACCAGTAAGTGTGTAATTTCAATTTATTTTTTCTTAATTTAGATTTGTGATATACTCTATGGAAAATAATAATTAAAGGTTGATTTTTTAATCATCATATTTAGTTTGCTGTTTATGTTAATCTAATTTACTAAAAATGGGAGCTTTAATCTTTGCGTTTTGTTTACATTTTATGGAAACTCGCTTAGTAATTCAAATTTTATACTATGTATTTTGGTCTAAAATCTGTCTAGGAGAGAATTTTGTTAGCTGTAATTTTCATGTTTCTACTTTACCTTTTACTTTTTAACTCCGGCCCTTCCCCGAATTCCACACACGATAGCCGGCTTCTTTTTACTTTTTAAATTTGTGGGATTTTGGGGAAATCTCTATTCATTGTTTGAGTTGGTAAAACTCTAAGTAGTGGGCGGCAGCAAAAACAGTGTTGAATATTGTGAACCATTTGCGAGTTGATTGCCAATGTTGACTATGATGGTGGCCTTCCAATTATTTGTTGACCGTTATAGGCATTCTATATTTTTCTTCCTTTTTCAAAGAAAAACAACGGTAGTGTCCGAATACGAGTACGATCATAGTATTTACATCCAATTAGTGTAAGATCGTAACTTCTAAGTAACTGTTAAGGTTAAATTGTTCAATTTGATGTAAACATAGTAAGTAATTACCATCGATATTTGGTAACTCTGCTTATCTTCAATGTTTTTTATACATTTATAGTTCCAGTTATTGTGCTACATATGTTTTCTCTATATTTTCCTAAATGCAGACTTATTACATCTTTTGTTGTTTATTTGTGGACTATGCTATTGCTATTCATATGAACAAAACAAAATGAAATGGAAGTATCTGAACTTGTCTGTATGGATTGCTTTGACAGGTACCAGAAATATGGATGAAGCCAAACAGTGATAATCATTACCAATGCATTTCTCGGCCAAGGAATCGCATAAGTATGTCAAGATTTTAGATTTCTGAATTTATGTGTGTTTATTGTGAAGTTTATTTGTAATGCATTCTGATACGCGGAGTTCTTTTCCAGGAACTGGCTCATCGACTAATGGCTATATCTTAGTTCATGCGAATGGAGGATTAAACCAAATGAGAACAGGGGTAAGTGAAAAAGTTGTAGATGCCACATTCATTAAGCTATTGTTTGGACTTGTTTTAAGTTAATGGCGAAGCTGTAATGTTGTGTTAATTATGTTTAGTGGATTATTGCAGATATGTGATATGGTGGCTATTGCAAAAATAATGAATGCCACTCTGGTTCTTCCTTCTCTTGACCATGAATCCTTTTGGACAGATACTAGGTACTATTTTTTAGTTCTTGTGACCAATTAACAATGAACTCTCTTAGCGCCTCTTCGTTTTCATTCTAATAATTCATCTCTTCTTGCAGTGATTTTAAAGATATTTTTGAGTGGATACACTTCATTGAAGTTCTAAAGGACGATATTGAGATTGTTGAGTCTTTGCCACGAAAATATGCAGCAGTGAAGCCCCTCCAAAAGGCGCCCGTGTCTTGGTCCAAGGTACGTAAATAAAACTATTATGTGCTAGCTCTAACTTTTAGTTTTCATGGCAGAAACTGAAGTTTGATGGTTCATTGCAGGCTAGTTACTATAGAGGAGAGATACTTTCTTTACTAAAGAAGCACAAGGTGATACAGTTTACCCACACGGATTCAAGGCTTGCTAACAATGGTCTAGCATCTTCCATTCAAAAGCTTCGTTGTAGAGCTAATTATCAGGCTCTGCGTTACACGAATGAGATAGAGGAGTTTGGGAAGAAGTTGGTTGATAGACTTCGAGATAATGGTGAACCATATATCGCTCTCCATTTAAGGTAAATTATCTAACATTCAGCGTTTCTTCATATTATTCCTCAATTGATCTATGAGTAACTTAGCATATTGCTCGAACGTGCAGATACGAGAAAGACATGCTAGCGTTTACTGGCTGCAGCAACAATTTGACTGTTGAAGAGTCTGAAGAACTTAGTAAAATGAGGTACGAAGTGAAACATTGGAAAGAGAAAGAGATAGACAGCAGGGAAAAGCGACTCCAAGGGGGCTGCCCAATGTCTCCTACGGAGGCTGCTTTATTTCTCAAGGCGATGGGATATCCGTCCACGACCAGAATATACATTGTTGCAGGGGAAATTTATGGCAACAACAGCATGGATGAATTTGGTTCGCACTACCCGAATGTGTTCTCTCACTCAACCCTTGCAACAAAGGAAGAACTCGAGGCTTTCAAGAATTATCAAAACCGTCTTGCTGCTGTAGACTATATGGTAGCCCTTGAAAGCGATGTTTTCGTTTACACTTATGATGGAAATATGGCGAAGGCTGTCCAAGGTCATAGACGGTTTGAAGGATTTCGAAAGACCATTAGCCCCGACAGGTGTATTTACCATCCTCAGTGCTTTTTAACTTCCCTTTTCACCACTTAACTTTGATCTAATTAATACTAATAATGTCTATGTATTTTCTTCATTTCAGGTTCAGTTTTGTTAGATTGATCGACTCGTTAGATAAGGGTGAAATCTCTTGGGAAGAGTTTGCTGCAAAAGTTAAGGTCTTACAATCCAACAGATTAGGAGCGCCTTACGTCAGACAAGCCGGTGAATCACCAAGATTAGAAGAGAACTTTTATGCAAATCCTTTACCGGGTTGTTTATGTAATAGATCAGAGGAAGAAGCCAGGAAACAACAACTCAACAAGAGACCAAGTTTAAGGGTTACTTCACAAAGATAGGTATTTGTATGATCATAATTTGGTAAATTAGTCCAATATATCAATTATAAGGGGCTGCCAGAAGTCGGGTTTCTCGTTGCCCTTCATGCTGCGCGGCCAGCAGAAAAGAAGGGAAGATTATTGTAACAAGCAAGCAGCGCTTGGAAGCAGAGATGGTAGTGGTTTATAAGATGGATAAAAGAAGCATATACAAAGCAGAAATATACTCAAATCATTCTTTAGGGTGGAATATGGTTTTAATTCATTTATTATTTTTATTATTGTTCCGAGTTGATTTTGTGATTAGTTTACCCATTAGGTTCAACACGGATTCATATGTATACCGATTCATGAAAATGATATACAGATCTGCACACAGATGCAGAATTACTCCTTTGTCATCTTTTACTACACAATTTTTTGCGCTGCCTTTCATTTTTAGCTGAAAGAACTAGCTGGATTATTCCACCCTCAGGCCTTTTGTCAACTTAACATATGTTGTGCGGATCAGGCGCATGTCACGGGTTTGAATCCTTTCAGACAAAAGTCACAAAACCTAGTATTTGAGTAGAGAAGGGTAACAGAAAGGGTGACGGGTCCATTATGCACTGAGTTTTGAAATGTGGTAATCCTAGGGATTCTCGATTATTAGAAAAAAAACTAATTGGATCATCCACATTCAGCAAGATTATGTTTCAGTTTGAACTGCTCCCTGGATAATTGGTTCAATGTAGAAGTAAATATTTTTCTTGTCATATTTACTACTATGATGCTATTCAAGGGAGAGGAAAGTAGCTTTCATGTAACATTGTTCAAGCCCCAAAAAAAAGAATCTTGTTATACTTTAGTAACTGCTCCACTACCACTAGCATGCAAAGAAAAGTGGCTGTAAGGCTCATTTTATTAAATTGATGATTATTCCCTTCTCATTTTTTTCCTTTTGCATTCATTGATTATTTTTAAAAATGTCTATACTGTTGTAAATTTGTGGGTATGAACGAGAACAGAAGAACTGAAAGGTTAGATACAAAGAGGTTTAGTGCAATGTTTGTCGAGTCGATTGTTTGACAATCTCTCCTTAAGACAAAATTATCCCCGTATATAATGGCTTACAGTAGATGGATAATAGTCTCCCGAGATAAAACAACAATATTTTCTCAAACACAAGTCAAATACTTGAGAATCCTTGTAGAAGAAACAAGAACAAGAGATTGCTAGAATAGAAGAAAGGCTCTCAAGAACTTTCAGATTTTTGTATTATCAATGGATGATTAAAATCTGATTTTGAAGCCTCTATTTATAGGTGCAAAGTTGTGGATCACAAGACATGTGAATGCCTTAAATTGGGTGCATAAATTTCATCAAAAGGCACCTAGATCATGCCAAGAGTTGGCTGATCATTGACCTTTCAAATTAGTCCATGAATCAGAAGATTCTGAACATTTTTCGATTCGTTGTACCGTCGGCGCCGCGGTGCCTCCAGAAGCACCGCGGTCCTAAATGCCCATAAATGAACTTCGAGCTACTGGACGAGAGGAGTCGTGGCTCCTGGCAGAGGCACCGCAGTGCTTAGAGCGCCGCGGCGATATCCCTTCTTGGCTCGGTGCCGCGACCCTTTTTCTCGAGGCTCCGCGGCTCTTCCCCATTTTCCGTATTTTGCACATTTCTTCTTTTCTTATACCATCGTGGGAGATACATTAATTTGGCCAATTAATCATCCATTCTTACCTAATTAAGACCACTTTAATATGTGTATCAATATCTCTTTCACTACGTGAAATTTAGCTAGACATTGTATGACGTATGCATGTGTATGAAAATCTTATTTCCGACATGCGGGGTCCCATGTGTTCAAGTCATTAAGAATGGGATAAACTCAATCCCACTAGGTAAATTTTTCAACAATCCCTTCTTGAAAGAGGTGTTGGTGCACGCGGAGTGCCAACCATTAGCAATCTAGTAGCGGAAGTGTATTGCATCGGAATAGGTAGCACGCAACTTTGAACCTTTCCTATTCAACTACCATCGGACATATTTACTGAGCGGTGAACGTGATTGTCACGCCCTATTTCGATCGCGACATTCCTGCTTTAAAAGGTTAGAAATAAAAATGCAAAAATATATGCTAAAATGTGCTAGGATGCTAAAGTGCTAAAAGGTTGCTAAAAGGTGCTAAGATGCTAAAGGGTTATGCTAAAATGCTAAAGGGTTCGCAGAGTCGCCACCTAATTAGTTTGGGTGAATTAGGACACCTAAATATCAACTAGGTTAAAGTCAACATTAACTCAATTTTAATGGTCTACAAAACTAGTGTGAGGTGAGTAAGAGTCCTTTATTAATCTAGAGAGAAGGGATTTGACACCCTCTAAGATCCGCTAACTTGTGGTTGTCCTGCAAAACCTAGGTTGATTATTATGTTAGAGAAAATGCATGTTTAAAAAGATGTTGCAAGTGTTTTATAAAAGATTTATAAGACTAATGCTATAAAAATAAACATGCATTTATAAAAATGATGCAAAGTTGATTTGTTGACTAAATGCATATATTTACTTGCTAACTTAATCTTGATTAACATAAGTAAAAAATACTTACTTTTGCAATTGAGAAGAATCTATGCCTAAATTTCATGATTAGATATACAAATTCAATTGTTAGGCAAAAGTTATGATGTGCATGATAAGCTTAGGATAAGTAGTGCATTTCTGATTTTTAAAACTGACCGCCCAATTTATTTATTCAAAGACTAATTGTTCTATGTCTTCTATTAATTACAAAGTTAGATGATAAAATTACAAATAATAAAATAAAAGACACGAATAAGGAGATTAAGAGAGTAAAAGGAGTTGAGATGGATGACGACGTCATCTTGTCTTATTTGGTCATAGGAGTGCTGAGGCGGGAATGCGAGTGCGGATGCACATAGATGTGAGTCTTCATTTGTTGTAGCTCATGATGCGTCTCGCCATGAGACTCTTCATTTTTGCTCCGGTGCATTTCATGTAAATAAAGAAAAGATAAGGATTAGTAACTACCCAAATCAGATAATAATGCCAGTAAATGAAATATTCATACGGGATTCAAGCATATATGAGGCCCATCTGGTTTTACATGAAATATTCTATATGCACGCCAACATGGTCTTTGCTTTTACATGAAATAGAATTAAACTGAGCAATAAGCATAGAAAAATGATCCAACAATGATAGGACTAGTTCAATACACATACAGGGCTAGTATAGATATTATTCGACAACTTGGCAGATAGATATAAAACAAGACAATTTTAGAAGAGTGTTAACACGAATAGTTTTGGTCACTCAAACAGGTAGGGTGGAGTAGTACAGTGTTAGCATTCCTCAAATGCCTAAGCCGAGCCAAATGATTTTGGGTATTAAAACACACACAAAACATGATGATATAGATCCTTAACTCCCATTTATGACTCTAAACTGAGTACACTGAAACGAATCAGTGTGCGATTTACATTCAAGGTTCAAAGTGGGCATGCAACATGTATGGGAATCATGGTCACACAAAATAGGACAACAACACTTATGGCTTCCAACAGATTTCATATCAGATGGTAATACCATTTAGGAAGGGAAAAACAACTTCAGCAGACATGGTATGACAAGGTTGGAGCTTAATAAAAACAGATTACCAAGTCGGATTCTAGCAACTCTGACCCATTGAGACATGTTGAATATTTGTTTATGACCCATAGCACAGCCATATTGTCCATAGCAGTAAGCAAGTTTTAAATTCAGATGACTATGTCCTTCATGCTTGATCTAATCCCTAGGCTGATTTCATGATTTAAACTAACCTTATACTTGGCATCTATTAACCACATTGCACACAGAAAGTCAGCAGCCACTTTTAAATACTAAGAAGTCAATGAGCAACTTAAGCTAGTCCTCTGCCTATAAGATTCGCAAAAGATCATTTAATGGACATCAGTAAATCTCATAAAATCGAACCATGACCAACCTATTCGACAAATGCTGGTGAAATAAATTAACAATCGCAGTCGTGAATATTAATAACAGTTAATATTAACTGAACAGATTCTGCAATCAGTTTAATACACTTAAAGTAGTCGTACAAAACACGTATCATACACACAAATAGCAAACGAAATCTAAGACAGAAAGGGTGATAGATTTACCTTCTCCGGACAGCGAACCGAGGCAGCGCATCAAGTCGTCGACCCACTCGGAGATTTATTGCGATGCGATTAAAATGGAATGAAACTTTTGCTTTGAGAATGCTCACTGGTTCGCGACTAATTCTTGCGAGGAAGACGAAAGGGTTTCAAATTTATGTTCTTGCCTTAGACTTCTAATTTTCGGATTGACGTTGAAGAGGTTTGTTGCTGTAAGAAGAGGTGGGTGTATCCACTGTTCTTCGAATTTTATTACTTGCTGGACTGCTAATTTTCGACGCCTTTTCTCTATCTTTTATGATGATCCCCTGATGCCTTTGCCTGTGAGGATTGCTTCGCTTATATAGTCTAATTTTGGGGTTCCCATTTGGTAAGTTTCGACTGATTTGCTTGTGATTTTGGTGTTAATTTAGGCGATTCGGGTTCTAAGTTTGGTAAGAAAATTAGTATGATTTCAGGCTGCTATAAGGACGATTTGGGTCGTGATATCTTTGGTAATTATGGTGCGGATTTTGGGTGCTGATTTCAAACAAAAGAGGGCGATTTTGGTAATGGTTTGTTAAGGTAAGTTTTGATTTTGGCATGATTTGAAGCTGACTTTATGCATATTTGGATGTTATTTGGTGGAGGCGGCTGGTAATGTGTTTAAGGTTTAAGATTAGGGTTGGGTTTATTTATTTGGAAGGGAAGATGAATAGAATTAAAGAATTGGGCTTGCTGGGTTTGGGTCGCGGGTCACTATTTAGGCTGGGAAGGCTGAAAATATTTTGGGCTATCTGAAAATAAAAGGGAAGGGTGTATTTGGGCTAGTTTTAATTATAGTGGGTTGATTTTAGGGTAGTTTTATTTATTTGGGTAGTCGTTTAAATGTTATAAATTAGGTGTTTTAATTTAATAGGAGAAATAAAAATGGGGGTTTAAATCATGAATAATATTTATAAAATTGCTTTGAATATTGAAAAATAATGAATGCGGATATGATATTTAAGGAGTGCTTAATGCTTTTATAAATGGGGCGCCCTTAATGAATTCCTTATTTATATATGTATTAATATTATACAAGTTATTTTGCGGTGTTAAAAAATTAGTTTAATTTATTAGTTATTAATGGGAGAGGGTCAAAATTGGGTGTCAACAGTGATGTCTTGAACCGTCAGTGTTAAGTATATGCCAAGACAATGATAGAGACACAAATAACAGTCCAATCTCTCGTTTCTTCTTTTGTTTTGTCCGTTGTGACGTGGACATGCTTGAATTCTTAAGTGCGTTCTATTGAGGTGGTCTGTCCTCGCACTTAAATAGGTGACCTCCCACATGAGTCATTAAAAATATCTTCATCTTAACCTCGACTTTCGAATATTGCGTTAAGATTTTGATACTTAACCTTGTACCCATAATTCAGGTAGCACTTTAATGTCTATCGCGGGAAGGCTTTGGATTAATGTTTACATAAGGAACCAATATCCGAAGTGCTCTTGCTTTTCTATAAGAGCTCAACTGGACCATATCGGTGCTTAGTGATTGGGTTTTAAGCACCATATCGGTGCTTAGTGATTATTGGTTTCCCATTAAACCAAATTTCTGGGATCTCTAGTCAGTATGGATGGGTTACCACCATATCGGTCCTTAGTGATTGGGTTTTAAGCCCATTCCCCTAGACAGACAGTTCATCTTATCATTGGGTAATCCCTTAGTCAAAGGGTCAGCTATATTCCTTTGATTTTATGTAATCGATGTAGATAATACTCGTGGAGATCAATGTAACACCCATTTTCCCAGCTCTGAAACGGACACCGCTTACACGGGTTGATTTCAAATGTATTTAATTATTATAGATGTTACTAAAGAAAAAAAAAATATAAAAAAAAACAAATGACTTCGATTTTTAACGGTCCTAAATTAGTAAAGCATTGTCTCGGTTTATTATATTATCCTAAAGGGAAGGTTAAGTTACCCTTTAAGATCGCTAACTAATCTATTGTTCGTTCAAACCTAGGTTAATTATTTACAATGCAAAATAATAAAACATGAAATTAAATACGAATATAAAACAACTCCTTTTGAAATGCATCTCCTAAAACCAGATAAAAACACTTAGTAAGTATTAGTAATAGAATACATAAATTTTAAAATAATAGCAAAAATTAACAAACAAAGCAACAACAGAGGCATTGAAATCGAGGCAGGGGCTTCATCTCTCAAGATTATTAAAAGCAATAAAATAATAGTTTTAACAGGCGAGGCCTATATGTAAAATATATGATGGATGTCTTAACAAGTGCGGTGCGAGTTGCGCCGCCTCCAAGCACGTTGGTTATCCCATGTAAATGGAAGAACCGTAAAGCTTTTTTTTTTTTTTTTTCAGCTGAATCTCGGTGGAGGCCAAAAATCTCCATTGATTTTTTTTTCATCGCCAATACTGCTTAGTATCTTGTTCAACCAGTAAAATATACCAAAATCAGCAACTAGAACCGAGAACTATTTTCCGGAGGGACAAGACATTGACTTAAATCTAGTATTTATTCAAATCAGTAAAATAACAAAGTAATTACCTTTAGTACGCAAACGTACAGAAATGGACTTCAATAGCATGTAAAAGTGAAAACAATATTAAAGAAAATAGAAAGAAAAACAAAACAGAAGCCAGAAATTGTTTTTTGGGAGTTTTCACCCGGCGTATTACCAAACAAGAAATCAAACCAATCCGCCAACAACAGATAACAGTACGCAATCAGTCCAACAAACAGTATACAACATAGCCCAAAATGATTAGCGAGACACTACGAGCAGCAGCAACAATATCGCTGGGTCAAACAACAATCAGAAAGTAAAAAAGTATAAACCAACGGCGATGGCTGGAGTTTTTCAAAACCCGATATATAACAAAACTAAAAGACAGCGAACACAAAACCACTGTGGTCGCCGGAGTTTTAAAAACTCCGATAAGATAACCAAAATGCGAAAATCAGCCTAACAGAAACCATCAACATATAACCAAGAATATAACTTAACTCAGGCCAGTGTCAACCACAAAGATGAGCGTGGGCGTTACTTCCACAACAAAAAAAATCGGAGAGCGCCGCAGCAAAAGATATGATGGTCATAGGATTCGCCGGTGGGGTTGTAAGAATGGAGGAGAGGTTAATGGGTGTCGGCTGGGGTCGGCCTAGGGTTTGCTGATTTTTTTTTTTTATAAGTGATTAGGGGGTTAGGGTATTGGGAAAATAAAAAGAGTGGGGCTTGTTTTGGGAAAAAAAAAAAAAAAAGGTTTAAAATAAAGGGGGAAAAATAAAAAGTGTTTGGATGATATTTAAAAGATTATATAATTAAAAATGACGCTATAACAAATAATAAAAATATATACAATAAATCTACATAATGCTGATTTTAAAATGATGTGGGGCCAAGGCGCCTACGGATCTTACCGAGGGAATCAGTCAGAGACGCGTAGTTCGTCGCAAAATAAGAATTTTTTGATTTTAAAAAACGCAATCTAGGAAACGCGTCGCGCACGCTACTTATCACAGGGAGGGAATCAGTCGACGTAGTTCGTGAAGGCATCGATTTTTATTATATTTGAGATTTTGAATTGTATCCAGGACGGATATCATTTGGATAAAAGTGACTAATCATTCACTTACTTTCTTTGAATCTTGCCCTTTTTTTCCTGGTCATATATTCCTTTTTTTATTTATCTGGGCTTTTGATTTCATCTTTTTGAGACTTTGACAATTTTTGTCTTGTGCTTCAACTAGAATTTTTTCTAAAGGTGTAATACGTTGTCAAAAAATAGGTTTTAGGCTCAAAGAGGGATAATGTTATAAAATGCTCAATCAAAGAAAGCCTACGATCCTTTCGTTCTAGATCACAATGCAATGCAATTGAACTTATTCAAGTTTCATTCTTATCTTGAAACACGCAAGACTATGTCATCCGGTATGAATAAAAAAGAATATATGGTTAAGTCAACCCATACCGATTATCACTTTTTTTTTTTTTAATTATGCACATTTGTAATCGTGTTGGTATTAACAAAGTCAAACAATAATACTTACAAAATGTTTTTGTATTTTTGAATAACATTTTTTTGTATTTGTTGAAGAAAATATACATTTTTTTTTTTTTTTGAATAAAGTGTACTTCGTTCAAATATGTTAAAAATGTATGCTTGGAAAAAAAAAAATTATCAATGAAAGAATAGCAATATAAAGTAAAAGAAATGATTGTGGGCGAATGCAAAGTAAAATAAATGCCCGAAAACATGATGATTGGATCGCTCTTTATTATTATTATTTTTGTGGTTTTTATTTTGTGTCGAACCCAAAATGAGTTGAATAATTATGTCAGAAATGCATGGTATGCGAAAACTATGTAATTAACGCTAAACATATTAATTTAATTTGCAAATATGAATAAAAATACAAAGTATGAAAGAATTGAGAGCGATGTCTATTAGTCAACATAATTATGATGACTTTTTTTGTTTTCTTTTCGCCTCGACTATTTGTTTTGCAAAAATATGAGAAATAGGTAGAGTGGAAAATGATAAAATAACAAAGTGGTTGATGCTCACAAAGTCCAAGTCGCTATTCAAGAGTGATTGTCACGATTGCAATGTGAAAGCAAAAATGCAAAAATACAAATGCTCGAGTCGGAATCACGCGATTATTGAATTAAACAATATGTACAGAGTAGCGACAAACAATAATAAACAAAACATGCAAATCCTAATATGCTCGGGACCTCAGCCTAAGCGTCAAATACGCGGATTGTGATAAATAGGTCGTTAAATCGCAATATTTACGCTTTAAATGGCGAACGAAATGGCACTTTTTCCAATTTTGGCGTGCATAGTATGCTAATGGGTCGTTGGGTTGTGAAACATTTCTAATTACGGCGTTAATACCAAGGATTAACCTAATATAAAAGGGTGGTATAGCTCTATCTTAAGCTTTCTAAGACTTGGCCTATTAGGCGCAAGGTTTCCGAAATGACAACTCGAGTGAGAAGGCTACGTGGTGATCGATCTAACTGCCAACTCTCCTAATATTTTGGGTGTTCTTGAAAGAAATTGCACACGTGATAGTGTTAATTTTCCAGAATGGAGGAAATATGAACGGAATGACAATTTAAGGAAAGCAATAAAAGAATGTAGCAATTAAAGTAGTTAATCACAAAATAAAAACAAACCATATAAAATATTTACAACAAATATAAAAGCAAAATAAAGTGCAATATTTAATTAACTCGGGTTTGCTATGATCAAGAACCCGATATCCCATTTCGGGATTACCGCTACATATGGTTGATTCCTAAATGTATTTTAAGGAGTCGCCACCTAATTATTATAGTGAATTAGGACACTAAAAAATGTAGCATAAAATACTACAAATGACTTCCATTTAATGGTCCATAAATTAGTAAGATTCCTTTATTATCCTAAAGGGAAGGAGTTAGGCACTTTAAGATCCGCTGTTCAAACCTAGGTTAATTATTTATTGCTCTTTTATTCTACCTATTCTAAGCATTTTACATAATTTACAATTAAAATAAAATACAATGCAAAATAATAAAACATGAAATTAAATACGACATAAAATAAACTCGGCATTCTTTTTGAAATATAAACACTTAGTAAAAGTATTAGTAATAGAATACATAAATTTTAAAATAATAGCAAAAATTAACAAACAAAGCAAATAAAGGCCTTGGAAATCGACGGACTCTTCATCGGCCAAGATTATTAAAAGCAATAAAATAAATAAAAACTTCGGATCCGTCAAAAATAGTTTTAAACACGGAGGGCTCGGATATGTAAAATATAAAGTAGTAAACAAGTAGAATTCGCCTTGCCAAGCACATGTTGGTTATCCTGTAAATGGAAGAAATCATCCATTTATTTTATTTTCCTGGAGGCCTCAAAAATCGACGGATAACTTTTTCATCGGCCAATACAAGCGTAGTATCTTGTTCAAATCAGTAAAATATACCAAAATCAGCAAACCGAAACCGAGAACTATTTTCCGGAGGGACAAGACCTCAAATTCAATTTCATTGACTTAAATCTAGTATTTATTCAAATCAGTAAAATAACAAAGTAATCTCATAATGAATATTCAAATACCAAAATAAACAAACAGTCCGCCAATTAAAACATCCTACCCGAAAAATGACTCATGCGAAATTAATAAAATACCTTTAGTACGCAAACGTACAGAAATGGAGCTTCAATAGCATGTAAAAGTGAAAACAATATTAAAGAAAATAGAAAGAAAAGGGGGATGGTTTGTTCTTCAAAGCAAATACAAACAGCAGCCATATTATTCAACTAACTAAAGGCCAAATTCAGAGAAAAATACCTCTAGCTACAAAGGAAATGAAACTTAAACCTACTAATGCTCTTTTCAGAAATCTTTAATATTCAAGATAATCTCACTATTTAAAAGATAGAGGCCTACTTAATGTCAACCAGGAGTTTAAACATCAATCCTATATCAGTATCAAACTGAAATGCAGTGGACAACCATGTAGACTCTGACTTAATCTACTGGAATTAAAATAAACATAAAATGGAATTGAAATGCAGTGGACAACATAGCCAAAACAGAACTAGAAGACAATAACACAGATAAAAAAGTTATGGAAACAAATACGCCGCAAAGTCATAACAGAACAAAAACATAGCCAGAAATTTCAAAGTTTTGCCGGAGTTTCACTCCGGCGTATTACCAAACAAGAAATCAAACCAATCCGCCAACAACAGATAACAGTACGCAATCAGTCCAACAAACAGTAAGCAACATAGCCCAAAAGGATTCGCGAGACCCTACAAGCAGCAGCAACAATATCGCTGGAAAACCAGAACGTCGCCGAAGTTTTTAGAACTCCGGTCAAACAACAATCAGAAAGTAAAACTCCAAGAATCAGTCTGAACAACAAACAGCAAATCAACCCCAAATTATAAATCCAACGGCGATGGCTGGAGTTTTCAAAACTCCGACATATAACAAAAACTAAAAAATCAGTACTACTAACCAAAGCCGACAGCGAACACAAAAACCAAACTCGTGGTCGCCGGAGTTTTAAAACTCCGGTAAGATAACAAAAATGCGAAAATCAGCCTAACAGAAACCATCAACATATAACCAAGAATATAACCGAACAGAGGTCGCCATTTTAACTCAGGCCAGTGTCAACCACAAAAGATGAGCGGCGGCGTTACTTCCACGACAAAAATGTCGGAGCAACGCCGCAGCAAAAGATGATTCAAAAGTAATAAATAGTGCAAAAAATAAGTTGTAACAACGTCGAAAATGGAGCTTTGATGTCGATGATGGTCATAGGCGAGATTCGCCGGTGGGGTTGTAAGAATGGAGGAGGTGACTGGGCAGTTGCTGTTTAGGAGGCTCGCCGGAGCTAGTGGCGGTCGGCAGTGGGTGGTGACGGAAACAGTGGTGTGGAGAGGGTGGGTAGGTTAATGGGAAAGGGGTGTGTCGGCTGGGGTCCTAATAGGGGGGCTGATTTTTGTGTTTTATAGGGTAGGATTAGGGTTAGGTATTGGGGGGGAAAATGAAAAGTGGGGTATTGTTTTGGGGGGGAAAATAAAAAGTGGGGTTTAAAATTAGGGGGGAAAATAAAAGAGTGTTTGGATGAGAAAAAAAAAATTGTGTTGGATTGGACTGGTTCAAATTGTGTCTTGGTTACAAAAATGTTAATTATTTAAAAGAAAATTATTTAAAAATATGCAAGATTATAAAAAATACAAATGCCGATTCGATAATAATAATAATAAAACGATATTTAAGAAATGTTTAATGTCTAATTAAAAGTAAAACGGGATGCTAATTAATTATTTAAAAAGATGCAAATATTATTAAAATAAAAATGACGCTATAACAATAATAAAAACATAATATTAACAACGACATAATGCTTAATTTAAAAATAAAAGATGCAATGCCATTTTTGTGAAGAAATAAACATAGAATATTATGTAAAAATATGCAAAATAACGATAAAAATGAGGTGTGCTAAAATACTTAAAATTGCACGAAAATATACAAACAAAATCGATCACAACAATCAATTGCCTAATCTGCCTTATGTCTCCGACGTGTGTCGAGATTTGCCGTCAGATATGCTACTACTGCCTTCCTAACGACGCATCGATCGTCGCAGCCGATCATCACCGGCGGTACAGTTTATCCTGAGCGGATATCCTCCAAGAATTCATGAAGTCACTCAGCTTCTTCACCTGCTCGGTGGATCGGGCGATGCATGTTTATTTGGAGGACTTCCAGGACACAACCCCTCCACCAATTGTAAACACATACCCACTAGTGGACTTGGTGTCCGTATATCGGATATCCAATTTGCATCACTGTACCCCTCTAGTACAGGTGGATACCTTGAGTAGTGCAATCCGTATGACATGGTATATTTCAAATACCGGAGTATTCGATTAAGAGCTTTTCAATGGTCATCTCTGGGATTGCGTGTAAACCTCAACAACTTATTGATGGCATAAGCGATATCAGGTCGGGTACAGTTTGTTACATACATCAAACTGCCGATTATCTGTGCATATCGCTCCTGGAGCACGGGTGCACCATAATTCTTGTCAATGCATTGACTCATATCCATTGGTGACCTTAATGGCGGACAGTCAAACATTTCAAACTTTCTCAATACACTCATAGCACTAGTCCGTCAGATGACTTAGAAATATTAATTCCTAAGATGACATTTGCGATACCCATGTCCTTCATGTCAAAACATTGTTTCAACGTGTTCTTTGTTTCCAGGATCAAGGCTCGACTACTGCTTGTGATCAATATGTCATCCACGTAGAGGCAGATCATGACGAGGAGTCAGAGTCTCCTTTCATATAGACACACTTGTCACACTCGTTAATGGAGAAACATTTTGATAGTAGTGTACTATCAAATTTTTCATGCCATTATTTTGGAGCTTGTTTCAGCCCATACAGAGATTTGATAAGTCTACAGACTTTCTTCTCTTGTCCTGGAACTACGTACCCCTCGGGTTGTTCCATGTATATCTCTTCTTCCAAATCACCATTTAGGAAGGTTGTCTTAACATCCATGTCACGACCCGAACATCGGGTCCGCGACTGGTGTCCTACCTGGGCACCTTTCTACCTATACATCATATTAAACCAGCGAAAATTATAGAAAACTCATTTTATTTTTTTTAAACAAAACAGACAAAGCCGACAAGGCCGCCATTATATATAAAGTAATCCAAAGGAACTACAACTGTACAACTCACGCAAGTCCAGTCCACATATGAATACAGACCTCTAAGATTGACAGTAACTATGATGGGACAAGGTCTCGCCGTACCTCTGAATATACCTAAGCCATAATGGAAGACATGTACCGTAATGAATAGACTCCGGAATGGTGGAGTCATCTCAATAAAATCTTGATGGAAATCCTAAGCTCGCATATCACCCAACTGAGTACCTAATACCTGCGGGCATGAGCGCAGCCCCCGGAGAAGGGGGTCAATACAATAATGTACTAAGTATGTAAATATAAAGTACAGTAAATAAGATCAAACTGGACAAAAAATGACAGGAACAAGTATGAAAATCAAATACCATATCCAACCGTGCCATATAAAAATAAGAGCCAACTGTACTTCCTTTTTAAAAGTGAGATTCAACTGTACCTTTGAAAATATGAGAGCCATGTCAAATCAAGAATGCCCATCTGTACAATCCATATATATATATATATCTATAATATAAGGTGACCACATGAGTATCTAAATTCACGCCATGAACCTTGTCCATGAAATAATATAAGGTATTCTGCCCGACCCTTTCTAGGAAACGGTAAAGTCATGTAAGGTATTATGCCCTACTTGTGGACGCCAGAAAGTCAATAAGGTATTCTTCCCGCTCATGACGCAGAAAGTCATACAATATACAATGCCCTGCCCATTAAGGTATATTTCCCGACTCTTTCTAGGACACGGTAAAGTCATGTAATATACATTGTCCTGCCCATTAAGGTATACTGCCCGCCCTTTCTAGGACACGGTAAAGTCATGTAATATATGTTGCCCTGCCCATTAAGGTATATTGCCCGGACCTTTCTAGGACACGGTAAAATTATGTAATATGCACTGCCCTGCCCATTAAGATATACTGCCCGACCATTTTTAGGACACAGTAAAGTCATGTAATATACACTGCCCGACCCTTTCTAGGACACGGTAAAGTCATGTAATATACACTGCCCTGCCCATTAAGGTATATTATCCGGCCCTTTATAGGACACGGTCCAAATATAAAGGACTGTACACATATAGCTATCACAAGCAACTATGTGTAATTTAAATCATCTTTGACTCTCATTAGCACAAATAGAATGAACTATCATTTTTAGAAAACCTCAAGGCATTATCAAACCCCAATAGCACCATGTACGTCCGCCGTACATCCTTTCATTTATAAAATCCCCAAGACACTAGCACTTGTAGCATCAAGGTACTTTCACTTTTAAAATCATTAAAATGAACTCTTTACTATAAAATCAAAGACACGTCTCATCTCTTCCCTTTCTGAAAAACCAAGGTACTACCACCTCTTTCCTTTTAGGAAAACCAAGGTACTACCACATTTTTTCTTTTAGAAAAACCAAGGTACTACCACCTCTTTCCTTTTAGAAAAACCAAGGTACTATTAATAAAATAGATAGAACAACTTCTCTTTAAAGACTCAAAGTACTATTAATGAAATAGGTAGACAACTTCCATTTTAGAAACCCAAAGTACTATCAATAGAATATGTACAAAACTTCCATTTTAGAAACCCAAAGTACAATCAATAGAATGTATCACTAAGGATTAGGTTCCAATAGAACTCTATAAAGATCAAGTCAAGTATCGTTTAAGGATTAGGATCCACTCACTTTATAAAATCAAATCAAGCATCAATAAGGATTAAAATCCACTCACTTTATAAAATCAAATCAAGTATCAATAAGGATTAAAATCCACTCACTCTATAAAATCAAATCATGCCAAAAGAAGAAGGGATAGTTCACATACCTTATTGACGAACTAACATACTTGATAACTAGTATTTTACTCATTTTGTTGATGTTTAGTATAGTTGTAGGGTCGTCTTTCTTTCTTTTGAGTCACATCGGTCAAAAATGGAAAAATGATGAAAAGAAGACGAAATGAGCTTATTTGAGATGAAATTACACACTTAAAGGGTCAATAAATGAAGCCTAAGAAGTCCCGGGAAGTATAAATGAAATCAGATGAAGCCCGGACAAAGAAAAGATGAAGAAATGAAAAACCAGCTGAAACATGATACAGGCGCTAACCCCTGAAATGTTGAAACGCTGCATTAATTTTGGCGTCGTGGCGCCAGTCTGCAGGGCCGCGGCGCCAACGCGGGATTTTTGAGTTTCTAGGCTGAATTTGACACGTTTTCAGGGTCCGAAAGGGATAACTTTTCCTAGTTATATAATCCCTAAACCCTGCTGATTCCATTGAATTCATTCCATCATTGTACATACAACACAACTCTTGGAGGCTAGAAGGCTTGAAGACTAGTTCTAAGTATTTTCTTTCTCTTTGCTTTGTTTTTATTTCAGTTCATGTTGGAGATTGTATTAGTTCTTAGCGTGACTATGGCTAGGAGCTAATTACTTTGTTAGGGCTTTTCCTATTGAATCGCTTGAAACTCTTATTCATGACTTAATGCATTAATTTGATTTCTTCTTCATATAGTTAAGATTTATTCAATAGTTATTTTGATTGCTTGGTAATTAACTGATCACTAGTTATCATCACTTATATGATTTCGAATCGAAATCCGAAAGGGGAGATTTGAATATGCTATAGTTGAATAAACATAGGTTAAAAATCGTGGACGAAAGTACCCCGATACTTGTGTAGCATAATAGATTACTGTTCTTAATCCTCCTATGTAGTAAATCATATCATAGAAATATATAAGGGTTCTGCACTGGGGTTGAGTGATTATATATCCTAACCGGAATATAAGACGGTTTAGTTAATCGCTATCTTAACGTAAAAGAAGAGGTCAGTCTAGTTGTATTAAAGATTGAATAGAGTGGATAGTTGAGGATCTTGGAGCCCTAATTCTCCATCATAACTGATTTAAACCAAAATATTTTCATAATTAGTTTATTTCCTGCAGTAGTTTTAATTATTAGTCTAAAAACCCAAACCAATTTACGTTCACCAAATAGAAACTAAAGCTTAGATAATCAGTAATTGAAAATCAGTCTCTGAGGACGATATTCGGTCTTACCTAGACTATATTACTTGTAAAGATATGTACACTTGCGTTAAGCGTGTGGAAAATCGCTAACAAGTTTTTGGCGTCGTTGCCGGGGACTGACGTACTTTCAATATCGAATTATCTATTCTTATTTCTAATTTGGTTTGTATATATTTGGTTATGTTATTTTATTTCTAATTTGGTTGCTCCAGGAACAAGTTTCTAACTTGTTCTGCGAGTATCTTTCTATCACTTTTTGTGTTTTTCTTATTTTAAAAAAAAAGGGCACATGGACTACTACTACTATCAGGGGCAGCAGTACTACGACTACTATCCACATCAGCAGTATCAACAACAACAATTTAACCCAAAGGTTCCACAGCAAGATCGAAATGAGCTGCAGGAAGCCTTACTCAGGCTCACCCAGTGTCAGAATCCTCAAGGGCAATTTCAACAGCCACAGATTCAGGCCCCATCCGAGGAGCCGGATGAATTGAGAGCAGCATTGTTGACACTCACAACCGTCCAAACTCAATTCATGGTGGAAGTAAGACCATCTCTTCAGAACTTGGAGACTCAAAGGGACCCAATTACGAGGAATGATGAGCAGACTGTGGAACCTGAACCACAACAAGTTGTTGAAGAAGGTGGAGAGATAGTTGGTGTAGAGAAAAAAGTGGTCATTGAGGACCACCCTAATGCGGAAAAGACTACACCAAATGTCATTGTTGATCCCCAAATAGAAAGTCCATACCCTCAAGGGCACCCCCAAAAGTTGAGAGATGTAGGGAGTTTCACTAATCCCTACATTATAGAGAGCCTAGAAGACAAGCATGCCTTGTGTAATTGAGGGATAATCTTAGATTTGAGGCCCTTGTTTGGAGCAATTGTTGTAGTTGAAGTGAGACCTGCAACAATCACTGTGCGGATTGCAAGCAGTTCGCAGAAGGATCCATCGGACACTAGTAAAGGTTAACTGCGTCCGGCTAAAAGACGTTAAAGACAACGCTTGTTGGGAGGCAACCCAATGTTTTTAATTATGTTAGTTTGATTTTTTGTTTTTAATTGTTTTTTTTGTCTTGAACAGTCTCACGGTCTTGGGTTCTTGTCTTGTGTTGTTGGATGACATGTGGACTAGAAGCTAACTCGGAGGAAAAATGAGCAAAAATGCTGAGAAAAGGGAAAAGTCGTCATCATCGCCGCGGCGCCAATATGCAGGGTCGCGACGCCAGAACTTCAGAGAACATTCCTGTTGACAGCGCCGCGGCGCCAGAAGTTCTGAAACTTCAGAGACCCAGATGCAGTGCAATTCCAGAATTTTTCCTCCCAGACCTCCGTTATGACCGCTGTGTTGTGTCAGTAAGTGTCCCTCATTTTTAGTATTCACACATTAGGGACAATTTGTCGATTAAGTTTTGGGGTGTCTTATATTTTATTTTTGTTCTTGTTTTTGAGTCTTTTGTTTGTGTTGTTTGATGTATTTTTTTAGAGTCATAATTTTTTTTATGGATCAAGCATGTTGTAGTTGCTAACGATATTGAGTGGATAAAGTGGGATAATGTAATGGAATTAGAAGCAAAAATTTGTGTGTTTAAGTTAGATATGCCAAAAATTCATGACATATAATTATTTGAGATATTTGTGTTTAGCCTATGTGTGTCAGTTATGGAAAGAAAGGTTGAAAAATGTCGAGAAATTTGTTTGCTTGTTATTTGAGGCGAAATAATTAAGATGTACATGTTTAGGGAGATGATTCAGACATTTCTTTGATAGCCATGCTGACCATTCATTACCTACCCTGACATAAATTGTATCACTAGTCTGCCCCTTTGAGCCTAAAATAAGATCTTTATTTGACACCCTATGATTCCATGTTTGTGTCATAAGTGATAATTGAAAGTTAGTGGGATTAGAAGTGTTGAAAAAGAAACAAAAAGAGAATGAAAATTTAATGCACCCCAATGAAAAATATGCAAAAATCTAAGTTTGGGGGTGCCTGTTAGTTATAATACATATCATTCTCTCAAAACAAAATAGAGGGGGAAATAGGTATGAGATTAAAAAGAAAGTCAAAAATAAGGAAAATGAGTTGAATGAAAAAAGCTTATGGTACGTAATTGAGCCTAAATGCCTATTTTTACATACCCCTGCTTAAGCCTACATTACAACCCTTGAAAGTTCTGATGATCTTTAATATGTATGTCTACGATTAGTGGAGAATAGCAAGTAAACAGGTCTATAGCATTTTGAGAAATATGGAATGAAATTGACATGCATAGGTTAGGTGTTTGTATTTCCATTGACCATGATCTAAGTGAATTTGCGAAATATCTGACTTGAAATTCTAGATTGCTGATTATTCATGCTACATATGTTCTAACATATTATTCCATCTTTCATCCATGATTTTGAAGAAGCGTTGTTATAGCTGCTTGATCCATTTCATAAAGTCTTCGTTTGTTTTGTTTTTGTTTTTGTTTTTGTTTTCTGCTTTACTCGAGGGCGAGCAAAATAAGTTTGAGGGTATTTGATCGGTGTATTTTATATACACTTTTAGAGTCATTTTTAGTTAGTATTTTACTCATTTTGTTGATGTTTAGTATAGTTTTAGGGTTTTTTTTCTTTCTTTTGAGTCACAACGGTCAAAAATGGAGAAATGACGAAAAGAAGACGAAATGAGCTTATTTGAGATGAAATTGCACACTTAAAGGGCCAATAGATGAAGCCTAAGAAGTCCCGGGAAGTATAGATGAAATCAGACGAAGCCCGGACGAAAAAAAGACTAAGAAACAAAAAAATGGCCGAAACATGCTACAGGCGCCGCGACGCCAGCCCATCAGGGCCGCGGCGCTGACCCCTGAAATGTTGAAACACTGCATTAATTTTGGCGTCGTGGCGCCAGCCTGCAGGGCTGCGGCGCCAACGCGGGATTTTTGAGTTTCTGGGCCGAATTTGACACGTTTTCAGGGTGCGAAAGGGACAACTTTTCCAGCTATATAATCCCTAAACCCTGCTGATTTCATTGAATTCATTCCATCATTGTACATATAATACAACTCTTGGAGGCTAGAAGGCTTGGAGGCTAGTTCTAAGTATTTTCTTTCTCTTTGCTTTGTTTTTATTTCAGTTCATGTTGGAGATTGTATTAGTTCTTAGTGTGACTATAGCTAGGAGCTAATTACTTTGTTAGGGCTTTTCCTATTGAATCGCTTGAAACTCTTATTCATGACTTAATGTATTAATTTGGTTTCTTCTTCATATAGTTAAGATTTATTCAATAGTTGTTTTGATTGTTTGGTAATTAACTGATCACTAGTTATCATCACTTATATGATTTCGAATCGAAATCCGAAAGGGGAGATTTGAATATGCTATAGTTGAATAAATATAGGTTAAAAATCGTGGACGAAAGTACCCCGATACTTGTGTAGCATAATATATTACTGTTTTTAATCCTCCTATGTAGTAAATTCTATCATAGAAATATAGAAGAGTTCTGCACTGGGGTTGAGTGATTATATATCCTAACCGGAATATAAGACGGTTTAGTTAACCGCTATCTTAACGTAAAAGAAGAGGTCAGTCTAGTTGTATTAAAGATTGAATATAGTGGATAGTTGAGGATCTTGGAAGCCCTAATTCTCCATCATAACTGATTTAAATCAAAGTATTTTCATAATTAGTTTATTTCCTGCAGTAGTTTTAATTATTAGTCTAAAAACCCAAACCAATTTACGTTCACCAAATAGAAATTAAAGCTTAGATAATCGGTAATTGAAAACCAGTCTCTGAGGACGATATTCGGTCTTTCCTAGACTATATTACTTGTAACGATACGTACACTTGCGTTAAGCGTGTGGAAAATCGCTAACAATAACCAAGGCACCAATTAAGGGCACAACCAAACATCAACCAAAGGGGATTAGACGCCTACCTTACGTGTAAAATTCTGCCCCATAATCAGATAAAAACAGTCCACAAAATATGTCCAATATCCAACAACAACAAGGGTAAAATGTGAAGCCTTTTAACACCTTTTTATACCCCTAATCTCTTAGGACTTTCACTAGCAATAACCACACTTAAACATGCATAACGAGGGCTGAATTTTCAGAATTCCAACACCCTAAAACAGTCCCTAAAAATTGTATAATAACGTCCAACAGTTTCTTAGAATATGCGACCAACAACCCCAATATGACTGCCCTTTTCATAATCCTTTTTAATCCAATTCAAGTTCCAATACTTTTATACAAGTCATAACAACTTGTCAACAACAATATTACTTCATTATAACATGCAATAGATGACGTTAATAACAACAATTTTAGCCAACGACACCAACATCCGAAAATTGCCATTCTCGGCCAACCCTACCAAAATTGTCCAAACACTTTTTATCCTTCATTCTTTTTAGCACAAGTTCATCTATACATTATAACAATATGTAATATCCGATTACTTCAATAGAAGGAAGAATTTTTACCTTAAAATTGCCCAAAAACCGTCCAAGGTAGTCCGCTCAACTTTGGCCCGCAGTTTTCATTTTTCTCCACTTCTTCAAGTTCCAATCACACACATGTATCCTATACAAGCTTATAACCAACTTTCCTTCATGTTTTACCTCCAAAAAGTCGATGAACAAGCTAGGATTTTCAACCCCAATTTCGGCCAATATAGATTTTTGGAGAACTTGGAGAGTTAACTTGTCTTAGAACTTGATTAGTGTTCTTAATCTTGTATAATAATCAACCTTTGTTCTTGGAAAATTTGTTCATGGATTTTCGAAATTTAGGATTAAGAGGAGAGAGAAGAGAGCTTGGAAGATGAAAAATATAACAAATGATCTAAGTCTTCATCTCTTTCTCTAAATTGATATTTCCTTTAGCATGACAAGTGAAGGAGTGACACGTGTCACCCTCCCATTGGCCGAAAATCCCACTTCATAAAATATCTAGATATTTATCCAAAATATCTTAAAATCGAAGGGTCCCGCAAAATTGTGAAATTCTCGGCGGGCCCCATATTATCAATTCCAAGACTTTACAATAATATACTAAGTCCATAAATCCAAATTTGGGAATCTAATTCCGAGTTAATAATTTTCTCTCCACATTTTTTCGAGAATTTTTCCTTAAGAAAAATGAAATTTTTCTTTCTTTTCAAAATTCAAATCTTATATCCTTAAGTACGTTCTCATATCATTTTCTTGGAAATACGGGGTGTAATAATCCATTTGATGGATTTCAAGGTCATGCAGTGCTGCAATGGCAATGAACACCCTTATGGAAGTCATTCTCTATACTGGGGAGTACGTGTCGAAGTAATCAAGACCCTCGATTTGTCGGTACCCTTTGGCTACCAACCTAGCCTTGTACTTGTCTATAGATCCATCAGCTTTGTATTTACGTTTAAGTACCCATTTACAACCTAGTGGTTTGTTTCCCGGAGGAAGATCAACCGACACCCTGGTATAATTGTGCATGATGGACTTTATCTCACTTTTCATAGCTTCTTTCCAAAGCGGTGCTTCTGGAGTTGACAATGCCTCTGCAATTGTCTGAGGTTCATTTCCAACCAAGTAAGCTAGAAAGTCCGGACCGAAAGATTTCTCTTTCCTGGCCCTTTTGCTTCGCCTAGGTTCTGTTTCAGGAACAATTGGATTCTCATCCAACTTTGTATCCATTTGGTCATACTCGTTAGATCCCGGGGAATCATGACTCCTTTTGCGCGAGGCGTCTTAATTTTCCTTCATAGGAAAGATTGTCTCAAAGAATTCAGCATTCTTTGACTCTATAATTGTACTCCCGTGGATATCTGGTATATTTGACTTATGTACCAGAAAGCGATAAGCACTATTGTTATTTGTGTATCCGATGAAGATGTAATCTATAGTCTTAGGTCCTATCTTGACCTGTTTTGGATTAGGTACCTCGAACTTCCCCAAACAACCTCATACCCTTAGGTAGTTGTAAGAGGGTGCCTTTCATTTCCATAGTTCATATCGAGTTTTCTCTTTGCTTCTGTGAGGGACTCTATTAAGTATCATGTTGGCAGTATGAACTGCCTCTCCCCACATATTTTGCGCAAGGCCGGAATTGATAAGCAAGGCGTTCATCATTTCCATTAGTGTACGGTTCTTGCGTTCCGCCACACCATTAGACTGTGGAGAATATGGTGCAGTTGTTTGATGGATTATGCCGGACTGAGCACAATATTCCTCAAACGGAGCTACATACTCTCCCGCTCTATCGCTACGCATCGCTTTAACTCGTAGACTTAGTTGGTTTTCAACCTCGACTTTATAGCGTTTTAAGGCATCGAACGCTTCGTCTTTACTTTTGAGGTAAAAGTAGCAGTACCTTGTACTATCATCTATGAAAGTCACAAAATACTTATTCCCCCCTCTATTTTGAGAGAAATTTAAATCACAATTGTGCGTGTGTATAAGTTCTAGAGGGGCGGTATCTCTTTCTACGGAACGAAAAGCCAACTTGGTGTGTTTTGCATCTACACATACCTCACATTTGGATTGAGGGTTTACAGCGTCAGACGACAATAACTCCAACTTTACCAATCGTTAATTGACTGATAGTTTACGTGTCCCAGTCTATGATGACATAGACTGGGTGACTCAAGCAAGTAAGAATATGCATTTTCATTAATGTTTTGAATTACAGACATGGCGTTCAACTTGAAGAGGCCTTCACATGCGAACCCCCTTCCAACAAACACACCATTCTTAGTAATAACAATTTACCGGATTCAAACACAACTCAAAATTCGGCCTGAACTAAAACATTAACAGAAATTAAATTCTTCCGGATGTCCGGAACATGCATGACGTTCTTCAACTTGAGGTCTTTGCCAGACGACATCTTGAGTACTACAATACCTTCCCCCAGCACATCTGAGGTAGCATTGTTTCCCATGTATAGCTTCTTACCGTCAACAATTGCATAGGTAGAGAAAGCGTTTTGGTCGGAGCATATGTGACGGGTCGCACCCGTATCCAACCACCACTGTTTTGGATTTTCCACCAGATTTCCTTCTAGCATAACGTCGAGAAGTCTTCATAGAGATCATTAAGGATCTTGTCTTCAACCATGTTGGCTTTGGCCTTCTTCTTTCCTTTGGCCTTCTCCTGCTACTCGCGCTTCAACTGGCGACAGTCTTTGACCATGTGGCCAGCTTTGCCACAGTGGTGAAAGTTGCCCTTGAATTTCTCAACGGCCTGAGTTTTTTCTTCCTTCAGAAACTTGCGTTTCTTACTTGGGTTTCCTTTGGTCTCAACCAAGTTAGTCGTGACATCAGTTGTCGCTTTGCCTTTAATCAAGATCTTCTTATTGTCCTCATGGATATGAAGCTTGATGACAAGCTCTTCAAAACTCATCTCCTTGGATTTGAGTTTCAAATAACTAGTGAACTCACCCCATGAAGGAGGCAGTTTCTCAATAAGTGAAGCGACCAAGAATGATTCATTGGGCTTCATCCCCTCTAGATCCAGATCATGGATGATTAACTGGAACTCCAGTACTTGTGACATAACTGATTTGTCATTCACCATTTGGTACTTTAGAAACTTTCCAACAATAAATTTCTTAGCACCCGCATCATGAGTGTTGTACTTCTTCTGCAACAGATCCCATAACTCCTTTGCAGTATTTGTAGTGCAATATATCGTGTAGAGTGGGTCGCACATGCAATTCAGGATGTAATTCCTGCACATATAGTCGTTTTGACTCCAAGGATCAAATTTTATCATCAGGTCACCAGTAGACTGGGTATATTGGCCCGTCTGAACCGTGTTGTCGGTTTGGACGTCCATATCATCTCCAACAATGAGAGGATCCTCAGATAAGTATTTTGCCATACCTAGTATGGTGAGATAAAACAACATCTTTTGCTGCCACATTTTGAAGTTGGTGCCCGCAAACTTTTCGGGTCTTTCGGCTTGAAAGTTGGGTGGAATCATAGTATTCCTAATGGTACCAAAAGTGATACCAGCGACGGTAGAGGTGCCAGAGGATGTGGCGTTGTTGGAAGCAGATACTTGTTCCTTTCCATTCACCATCTTTAGTTCTTCGTAATAATAATTTTGTCTTAACTTGTTGTAAATTTGTGGGTATGAACGGGAACAGAAAAACTGAAAGGTTAGACACAAAGAGGTTTAGTGCAATGTTTGTCGAGTCGATTGTTTGACAATCTCTCCTTAAGACAAAATTATCCCCGTATATAATGACTTACGGTAGATGGATAATAGTCTCCCAAAATAAAACGACAATACTTTCTCAAGCACAAGCCAAATACTTGAGAATCCTTGTAGAAGAAACAAGAACAAGAGATTGCTAGAATAGAAGAAAGACTCTCAAGAACTTTCAGATTTTTGTATTATAAATGGATGATTAAAAAATCTGATTTTGAAGCCTCTATTTATAGGTGCAAAGTTGTGGATCACAAGACATGTGAATGCCTTAAATGGGGTGCATAAATTTCATCAAAAGACACCTAGATCATGCCAAGAGTTAGTTGATCTTTGACCTTTCAAATCAGTCCATGAATCAGAAGATTCTGGACATTTTTCGATTCGTTGTACCGTCGGCGCCGCGGTGCCTCCAGAAGCACCGCGACCCTAAATGGCCAGAAATGAACTTCGAGCTACTGGACGAGAGGAGCCGCGGCTCCTGCCAGAGGCACCGCAGTGCCTAGACAACAATCACCCTTTTTGATGAATCTCAAAAAGGGCGACTCTAGTCGCCCTGTTTGGGATGGTTCAAAAAAAAGAAAAAATTAAATGCACCAACTAGGATTCTAACCCTGGTCTGAACTGTGACACTGTACTATTCTACCACTAGACCACTAGTTATGCAACATTAATCACCACAAATACAACCCCCTGCTAAGAATTGAACCCGAGCATCCTCTGTGGAATTGTGTCATTCTACCACTAAACCAGTCATCAATACTTGTTATATTTATACTCCTCATAATAATAAATCTCTTGGATCGGATCCGAATATTTCGGATATCCAAAAAATTGGATATTCGTAATTTTCGGATCGGATTCGGATATCAAAAAAATCGGATATCCGTAATTTTTGGATAATTTTAGATCGGATTCGAATATTTTGGATATCCAAAAAACCGAATATTCGTAATTTTCGGATCGGATTCGGATCCGAATATTTCAGATATCCAAAAAATCGGATATTCGTAATTTTTGGATAATTTCAGATCAAATTCGGATATCTAAAAAATCGGATATTCGTAATTTTTGGATAATTTTGGATCGGATTCGGATCCGAATCCGAATATTCAAATAAATCGGATATTCGGATATTTTCGGATCGGATTCAAATATTTCGTATATTCGTAATTTTCGGATAATTTCGGATCGAATTCGGATTCGAATAGTTCGGATGTCCAAGAAATCGGATTTTCGTATTTTTTGGATAATTTCGGATCAGATTCGGATCCGAATATTTTGGATATCCAAAAAATCTGATATTTATAATTTTCGGATCATTTAGGATCAGATTCGAATCCGAATAGTTCGTATATCCAAAAAAATCGGCTATCCAAAAAATTTGGATCGGATTCCGAGACTTTGAGTTAAAAAGAGAATTAATCACGTTTGAAATTTTTAATCTTTAAAAGTAGATTTCAAATTGAACAAAAATTATAATTCTTAGATCAAGAATGGTGATTTCCTCAAGTCGTCCCCTTTGCTAAGGCCAAATAGGGTGAGTGACCTCGCCCTTTTTGAGATATATCAAAAAGGGTGAGTTTGGTCGCCCTATTTGGCCTTACAAAAGGGGCGACTTGAGGAAATCACCCTTCTTGATCTAAGAATTATAATTTTTATTCAATTTGAAATCTACTTTTAAAGATTAAAAATATCAATTAATATTAATAGTTTGTCAAATAATATATACAATACATGATGTTCTTACAAATATGTGCTTTTAATTTTCTTAATTAATTAAATTAAAACACATCTAATTTGAAAATATACTATTATTTTTCAATATTATTTACAAATATGTTATTATTAATTAATATATTTTCAAGAAATAATATGTATCTTAAATACCTAATTTAATATATCATTTATAATGACGCATATTTGTCAAGTATTAATTTTTATTTTATTTGTGTAATTACATATATGACTTTAATTAGATTTGTAATTGTAAGATCAAGAAGGGCGATTTTCTCAGGTCGCCCCCTTTGGTAAGGACAAATAGGGTGACTAAACTCGCCTTTTTTGATGTATACCAAAAAGGGCGAGTTTAGTCGCCCTCTTTGCCTTCTCAACCAGGGTGATTTTTAGTCGCCTTCTTTGCCATCTCAACCAGGGCGATTTTTAGTCGCCCTATTTGCCTTCTCAACCATAAATCGCCCTCTTCGCCTTCTTAACCAGGGCGACTTTTTCAAGTCACCCTCTTTGGTTAAATAAACTTAAATGTCATTTCTAAAGAAATACAAAATCGATCTTCACTATTTTATAAGACAGATCAGATTCGGATCCGAATATTTCGGATATCCAAAAAATCGGATATTCGTAATTTTGGATATTTATTTTATGGATTTAAATTAGGAAAAAATCTAAGAGTGTAATTTATGATGTACGAAAGTCTATAATGCGACTTAATTTTGAAAGGAGGGCTTTTTATATTTTCATCTATTAGTAATAGAAATAATAGATCAAAATCGCCTTTAATTAAAATGTTATATATATATTATCAACACTACAACAAATCGATTCAAATATATATATTATCTATTTATATTTTGTAGTAATTTAGTTTTTTTAATAAAATATGATAGAAAAAATTTAAACATCGAAACATTTATGGGCAGTTGAATAAAAGTTTAGAAATAAATTAAAATTTCAAAAGTAAGAAAAATACATATTTATTTATATCTTATTAAAAATAAATAATAAAAGAAAATATTAGTACGTCATAATATTTATATACTATGATATATGAATTCAGTGAAGATTGAATGTTGGAAAACAAGAAAGAAGAAAACTAACGTTTGAAATAGAAAATATTAGAACGTGATAATATAATTTGTTATTTCATTTGTACTCATTATAACATTTTACTTGACCATGATATTATGTGTGATTAATTATCATAAGGTGGATAGCAATGGAGATGGAAAAATCACGAGAGATGATATTTTTCATCGTATATTATATTTTATTCTTCCATAAGGTCTCGGTTATTTATATCTTATTAAAAATAAATAATAAAAGTAAAATATAAAGTGGAGCAAAAAGGGCGACTTGAAAAGTCGCCTCTTTTGATTCAGACCAAAGAGGGCGACTTCAAGTCGCCCCCTTTGGCCATGACCAAAAAGGGCGACTTCAAGTCGCCCCCTTTGGCCATGACCAAAAAGGGCGACTTCAAGTCCCCCTTTGGTGATAACCAAAAAGGGCGACTTGAAAAAGTCGCCCCCCTTTGGTGAAATTAAAAAGGGCGACTGTATGTCGCTCATTTTGGTCCGAACTAAAAATCAAGTCACCCCATTTGGTGAAATTAAAAAGGGCGAATGTATGTCGGCTGTTTAAAAAAATCGCCCTCTTTTAGGCGATTTGTTGTAGTGTTTGGAAAAGGATAATTTTACCCCTTTAATTCTGTGACAGTTTCAGTGCCATTATTTTAGGCCATTGCTCCTCACCTCAAAAGCTCAGCTAGAAGCACGAATTGTGGTCATACCTGGTCTTTCAAAGTATAAGCACCTTGAGAATAAAGTTGTTATTACCACTTATTCAGTTCCTAGCTGTCCACGAATTTTTTTTAACAGGATTCACAATGGATGGGCAAAATTAGCCTATAGCATGTCTTAAAAGAAGCATATTGGACGGGCGTGCTTCGAGCATATTTTCGAGACACGGTTAAATGTAGATATTGTGAATACGAGGTGCAAGATATCAGGAGAAATCTGACGACCATTTTCCTATGTGCCAACCACTAGCGTATCCAGGAGCCCAACTCACCTAAAGAGGCGAGAGGCCTAACCTGATATAAGAAGTGCTAAATCCAGACCAATTTAAGATTTTAAGTTGGTCAATTATACATAATAGTATTATAAACCATTACTTCTTTGTGAGAATCATTGAAAACTAACTTTCAGCCAAGTATCTTGAATAGATGTTAATTAGAAGAACAAAAAATGAGAAGTCACGTGAAATGTTTCAAAAAGTTTGCTCTCTTATCTTCTGGCTTAGTGGAATTTTCATAAAATAAAATTAGTTTGATGGAAAACATACCAGAAAAGCATGAAAATAGATAGTGAGGTTCGATATCTACCTGCAAAGTTTACCTGAAACCATGTGAAGTTAGCAATGTGATATAATTTAAGCCCATAATTTAATACTGATAGAAAGCTATCACTTTACGATCATAATTGAGAGTTTGGCTTATTTGTCTGGAAACAATGCACGGCTTTTGTGCCATCCCTTTTATTGTGGTACTAGATAAACATGCAGAAGTTCTGCTACAATATTAATCCAAGAAAGAAATTGATAGTTCTAGTGGATCCGGTATTTAAACTTTATAAATGTTAGAATATAATATTAATTACTATTAATAATATAATTGTATTAATAGAGTATCATATAAAATGGTAGATAGTAAATAGTATTAATAGAGTATTATTATAGGATGATATAAGGGGATAGAATAGTATTAATGTAGAAAGATATTATGGGATAGGATAGGAGGATTTTAGGGAAGAGTTATTTTTCCTATTCAATGTTACCTTGTGTATATATTATTACCTAATGAGATGAATAAAATTGAGGAAAGTATTTTAAAAGTCTTACAATAAATTCTAAATTTTAGAATAGTGATATTGTTGGTAATTACGTTCTATATTTTAAAAATCCAACTCCGGTCTACTCCATGTGTCTTCTTGGGATATCCTACTAATCACCGTGGTTACATGTGTTATGACATTTCTTCCAAACGAATGATTGTATCTCGTCGTGTAATCTTTGATGAAACATAATTCCCTTTTTCCAAGATACATGACACCAGGATTCATACTTAAGATTTTTTGGATGATGATAAGCTTCCGTATCTAACTCATTTTTTCCACAGCAGGGACCCACAAAAACTGCTGGACCACCTTTACGGGACCCACTGGACCAAGGACCAATAGTCCAGCCACTGGAAATTGCATTTCAGTGAACTGGGCCATCAGTTCCAAGGCCCAGTGACGGGCAATCTCCCACAAATATCCAACATCCTCCTGCATTGGGCCACTCCACAATTCCAGGTCCAATAGCACACCATCAATACACTAAACCCACTGCCGGACTTGGTGATACGACATTGGGCAGTGGCGTCCAGCCCACTACCTCACCCTCGGCCAGTGGCGTCCAGTCCACTGGCCACGTCACTCGTCTGGTCACCCGTAGTCAACATGGAGTTAAAAAACCCAATACCAAATACAGTCTACACGCCAAAATCTCCAAATCACCATAACCCAGTGTCGGCTCTAAAATACACAAATTAGAATGGTCACTTCATCAACTGGATGTCAAAAACGCCTTCCTCCATGGACACTAAAGTGAGACTGTCTACATGCACCAACCGTTGGGCTACATGGATCCTTAATATCCCAACCATGTGTGTTTGCTAAAAAATCATTATATGGACTCAAGAAAGCTCCCAAGACTTGGTATAAGCGGTTTGCAGATTTTGTATCCAACATGAGTTTCTCACACAGCCGTTTGGATAATTCGTTGTTTATTTATCGAATGGGTAATCAAACTTCTTATCTCTTTTATATGTAGATGATATTATCCTAACAGCATCTTCAAATTCTCTTCGCAAGAGTATCATGTCACAACTTAGTTCTGAATTTGCTATGAAAGATCTTGGCCCACTATACTACTTTCTGGGAATCGTTGTGACACGACATACAGGTGGATTATTTCTCTCTCAGAAGAAGTATGTCTCATAGATCGTGGAAGGAGCTGGAATGTCTAATTGTAAATCTTCGGCAACTCCAGTGGACACCAAGTCAAAATTGAGTGTCATCTCTAGCAAACCTTTTGACAATCCAACATTGTACCGCAGCCTGGCATGAGCTTTATAGTATCTCACATTCACCAGGCCGGATATTACCTATGCAGTACAACAAGTATGTCTCTTCATGCATAATCTAATGGAAGAACATATGCATGCCCTAAAACGCATTCTGCGATATATTCAAGGTACTCAGGAATATGGATTATACCTTTACCCGTCTTCCATTTCCAAGCTGGTTACATATACAGACGCAGAATGTGCAGGATGTCCGGACACCAGACACTCCACCTCCGGTTATTGCGTCTTCCTCGGTGATAATTTAATCTCATGGTCTTGCAAAAGGCAACCCACAGTATCACGATTCATTGTTGCTTCGAATACTATGTGTTTGCCGCTAACGCCGTGTCCGACTACGCCGATTCGTAATCTTTACTGAGCTTCATTGCCCATTACGACAAATACCACTACGGCTCATCGTGATAACATTAGTGCAACCTATCTCTCCATCTCTCCGGGAATCCAATCCATCATCAACGCACTAAACATATTGAGTTAGATATTCATTTTGTCTGTAAAAGAGTGGCTCGCGGACAAGTGTGGGTGTTACATGTTCCGACGCGACATCAGATTGCAGATATCTTCACCAAAGGACTTCCGCTGATATTATTTGAAGAATTTAGGGACAGTCTCAGCATTCGTCGTCCTCCAGCTTCAACTGCGGGGGAGTGTTAGAATATATTATTAATTACTATTAACAATATAATTGTATTAATGGAGTATCATATGTATATATGGTAGATAGTAAATAGTATTAGTGGAGTATTATTATAGGATGATATAAGGGGATAAAATAGTATTAATGTAGGAAGATATTATGGGATAGGATAGGAGGATTTTACGGAAGGGTTATTCTTCCTATTCAATGTTACCTTGTGTATAAATTTTTACCTAATGAGATGAATAAAATTGAGGAAAGTATTTTAAAAGTCTTACAATAAATTCTAAATTTTAGGATAGTGATATTGTTGGTAATTATGTTATATATTTAATTTTGTACATATTAAGTGAATTCTTAATATAAACATAAAATTTTGACTAAAGCTATGAGGTCCAACCAAATCAGTAGGCAACCTTCTAGCTCCGCCGCTGTAGGCGATGATTTGCGACAAGAAAACCTAACAAGTTTTATGGCTATCCCTCACTATCACCAGAATTTGATGACCAATTTTTAGCGATTATCAGGATTTGTGATAATGGTACTTGGTGAATTTTATGATGCCACCATAATCCTCAGAATTTATGACTATATAGCTTGATATATTTTATGGTGATCCGCCCTACTTTGTTAGCAAGTTGAAGGTCAAGTTCTAGCGATTTTTCGCAGTGACAACTAAAAGACTATTTGTGCAAACTAACCTTTATTCATTGGTAGGTCATTTTGGATAAATCCAAGCTAGTTGCCTAGGTTCATCTTAAAGTTTGGGCTAATTTGGCTCCATGCATAGCGGAACTTGACCCATAAAAAAACATAGAAAACATAGAAAAAAATAGTAAGGTATTTTTATTTATATATTTGATATAATCAAGAGAAATAAAGGAAAGAAATTTTATTAGTTTGATTTGATTGTTAAACGAACTATACAAAAACGTATAATTTTTTACTATTCGTAGCGAAAGCGAGTCTTCATAGGCAATTGTCACTGCTTATGGACCCGAACCTGAGTGATATCTCAGAGGTCTTTTTATTATGGACATGTGGATTGTGCGGGGCCCACTAGTGTATCTTCTTTGTCTCTATCAAGGTGCCATTGTTGACATCTTCACCAAGATACCAGTGCTCTTATTTATTGTAAATTAAATAAAGATAACACAATGATTTTCTCTAATTGTTTATACTATTAGTGACATAAGCTAAGGTCACAAATAATATACAATTAATGACTAAAGTTTACACTATTTCACTACAAATATTATTATGTCGCTAATTTGATTACATACTTTTAGTGATAAAACTTTTTCGTATCCAAAATTAAACGAATTTAAAGACAAATAATGGTTTGTCATAAATTGTCAATAAAATTTTACGACCCAACTGATCGTCACCAATATCCTCAAATTCATGGCTATAATTATCTCTACCTTGCAGTAGAAATGATCGCTTTCGAGACGCCATTTCACGGGACAATGAAAGAAACGCAGTCAAATCCGGTCAAGTAACAAATTTTTTATCGTAGCTAAAAATTTGGTTATTTGTTATAATGAGACAACGAGGGAGAAACATATATTCCTCACCAAGAACAGACTTGTTTAAATTAGGAGGGGCAGGGAAAATTAAGAGGATGAAACTGGTGAGAAAGGAATTTATAAGAAGGATAGTTGGGGTTTCTTTCGTAGATAGGTTGAAAATCAGCTGGGTAAAGATGTTTGGTGTAACAAATAATAAAAGAATTGTTTGAGCATTTTGGAACTCAGAATCCACTTGTCAAATAATAGAACCCTCACATAAGTATTACATGGCATGTAGTCTCACACATGATAAAACTTTTCAAACAAATGAATGAACGATTTTGAGTTGAGCGATTTCAGTTATAATCTATTCCATTATTTAGTCGAAAATGACATGTCCTATCTTCTATATAGGTGTGGACTTGCTAACAGCTGTAAAAAACCGAAGCTTCAATATTGACGGATTTATTGTCTCCTTCAACTCAACAAAAAAGGATCGAAGTAAATATTGAACGGGTTATAATTTAATATGTTTATTGACTCCACCGTCTTAACCCGCCTAAACATAGTCCACATCGTCAAGTTGGATCCCTAACTGAACTAATGGAGGCATGCAAAGCCACTGTCTTTAGTCTAATAATGTTCTCTACTAGCTAATTATGCAATAGAAAACCTAACATCAGCCCAACATTTTGTGTTCCAGAACTAAACTCATTAAACACAAAGGTGAACATGTAATTAGACATCCATATGCCACCATATTTCCACTTTTGTGCTATGATTGCCAATCATATCTACTTTGAATGAGTCTGCAGTTGCCCAGTACAAATTTAAGCTAAGTCACATGATTCTCTTAAATTATTTTTAAGAATTTCCAATTTAGCAGTCTCAAGACTCTCAACAACTTCACCTAATATAAGCTCTTAAAGGGATTGAAAATGATTTTTCCCGTCAGGTGATTCTCGGGTCAGAAAATAACTGACCCTGGCCCTGGTTTTTCGGATCGGGTCGGGCCAGGTCCCCGACCCGATGGACAGGTCTGTTGGAACTTGTGTGGATTGAAAAAGGAAACAAGTGATTAAAATTCATTTTTTGGAATTTTGGCCGAAGGACCGCGGTTCCTGATGGAAGGACCGAGGTGCCTGCACTCCAGTAAGTCAATGGAATTTTCGACGAATTTGCACCTAGGTGCCTTGTGGAGGCACTGAGGTGCCTGTGGAGGCACCGGAGTGCCTGTGGAGGCAGTAAGTCACTAGAAAGAAAAAACGAATTTGCACCTAGGTGCCTTGTGGAGGCACCGCGGTGCCTTCGACGGGATTTTCCAGTTTTGAACCAAAAGTTGCATCTCTTCACATAGAGTCATAACCTTTGGTCTAATGGCTGCATCTGGTCGAAATTCATGCTATATAAAGCATGTAGATCGTTTGTTTAACATACACAATACAATTAACAACATCTAATCTTATGATTTAAGAATCAAATCATTTGATGATCATTGTTGCTTCTTCTTCCTCTTCAAGATATTTCTGAAGAACACATAAAGTAGATTCGCCAGGAGTGGCGTTCTTGTCCTAGAACTATCACTCAGATAGTTGTATCCTCAAGACAGACGTCCGTTAAACTGCAGCACAAGCGGGGGCGAATTTTTGTCTTAGGACACTGCATCGAGCAGGTTCTATCTACAAACAAGTTAGTATTTGTTTATGTTTTGTTGAACATTATTATTGTCGATTTCAATTCACTTGAATTATTTATATATTACAGTGGTTTATACATTGAAGGTCTAGATTGACACTAACAATCTAAGACAAAAATTCTCATAAAATATATATATTTTTGACATTGTTGAATTTGCAAAATTATTTTCATAGAATACACTCCCTGATTTGTAAAAAAAATGGATCAATCTGGATCATCAATGGTGAAAACCATGTGGAGAAACCCGAGAAATTCAAGGGTTACGATTTGTTACCGACAATGTAAGATGTTGTTCTATTTGACAACTCTTCACGTGGCAAACGTGTTGACTGCTGAGGCTCCTTTGGCATTGCCAGAAGGAGAAGGGGAGAATGTTTCTACTGAGGAAGCAAAAGCCGAAAGGCTGAAGGCAATTCAAACTTGGAAAAGTCATGAGTTTTTGTGCAGAAACAATATTCTCAATGTCTTGGATGATTCTCTCTATGATATCTACTCCACGTTCAGAACGGTGAGAGAGTTGTGGCAGTCACTTGAGAACAAGTACAAGACATAGGTTACTTGTTCGAAGAAGTTCGTCATAGACAAGTTCTTAAACTTCAAGATGAGCGATGCAAAGTAAGTTGTCAAGCAAGTGGAGGAACTCCAAGTCATTGTTCATGAGTTAGAGGTTGAAGACATGGGCCTTAACCCAGATTTCCTTGTTGGTGCTATTATTGAGAAATTACCTCCTTCTTGGAAGAATTTTAAAGATTTTCTTAAGCATCTAACTGAGGAAATGAATTTTGAGCAATTGGTTCTTAAAATTTGAGTTGAAGAGGATAACCGGAAGAATGAAAAGGCTGATGCTGGTTTCATTGGTGTTGTTATTGCACAAGCAAATCTGGTTACAAATTCAACTGATTGGTGGATGGACACGGATGCTACAAGGCATGTATGTTCTGAAAAGGACATGTTTTCATCATACCAAGCCATCAAAGATGGAGAACCACTGTTCGTGGGAAATGTCGCTGCTGTGAAAGTAGAAGGGAAAGGGAAGGTGACTTTGAGGCTCACTTCTGGGAATGATCTTGTGCTCACAAATTTACTACATGTGCCTGAAATTTGTAAAAATTTAATTTCTGGCCCTATTAGTAGCAACAAGGGCTTTAAGTTAGTTTTTGAATCTGACAAATTTGTACTCACTAGAGGTGGGGTGTATGTAGACAAGGGCTACCTTAGTGAGGGCTCTTCAAACTAAGTGTTGTATGTACTAAGGCATTTGTCATTATCAATGAAAATGCAGGCACTAGCACTGCTTCTGAGTATGTGATTGATTCCCTTTCTTCTTTATAGCATTCTCGATTAGGCCATGTAAATTATCGTTCCGTACAAAGAATGGTAAAGATAGGCATGTTGCCAAAATGGTCCATGAACAAAATGATTAAATGTGGGATTTGCATAGAATCAAAATATGCAAGTCATCCTCATAAATCTGTTGTGAAATCAAATGAAGTGTTTGGTTTAATTCATAATGATTTGTGTGATTACCAAACAACCCTTCTCGTGGAGGAAAGAATTATTATATATCATTTATTGATGACTGCAGTAAATTTTGTTATGTATACTTAATACATACCAAAGATGAGGCTTTGAACATGTTTAAAACATATAAAGCAGAAGTGGAAAACCAACTTGACAAAAGAATTAAGATTCTAAGGTCAGACCGAGGTGTTGAATATACGTCGAATGAGTTCAAAGAATTCTGTTCTACTCATGGTATAGTTCATCAAACCACTGCGCCATATACTCCACAACAAAATAGAGTTGTCGAACGAGAGAATAGAACATTGAAGAATATGATAAATTCAATGTTGATTAGTTTGGGTGCACCTCTTAGTCTATGGGGTGAGACGTTAATTACTGCAAATATGATATTGAATATAATTCCTCAAAAGAAAAATGATCAATCTCCATACGAATTATGGAATGGAAGATTGACTACTTTCAAAAGGATGAAAGTGTGGGGTTGCCTAGCAAAAGTTCAAGTTCCTTTACCAAAGAGAACTAAACTTGGACAAAAAATAGTGGATTGCATTTATGTTGGTCTTGCCAATAATAGCGCAACATATAAGTTTTTGGTGTATCATTCTGACGTTGAAAGTATTCACAAGAACACACTAATGGAATCTGCAGAAGCAGAATTATTTGAGGAGATCTTTCCTTACAAAGACAAGGATAGAAGTGTTCCTAATAATAAGAAGAGGACACTGCCTCAAATGAGTCAAACCAAAATGATGATAATCTTACTTCATCGGTTGAAGAAGAAAACTCTGAACCAAGGAGAAGTAAACGTGGAAAAGTCGCCAAGGATTTTGGACCGGACTTTATAACCTTTTTCGTTGAAGGAGAACCTCAAACGTATAAGGCTGCAATGGAATCATCTGAAGCACCTTATTGAAAGGAGGTCATCCAAAGTGAAGTAGAATCTATTATACAAAATAATACAAGGATATTGGTTGATCTTCCTCAGGGACAAAAACCAATAGGTCATAAATGGATTTTTCGAACGGAAACTAAGACTTGATGGTACTATAGAAAAATACAAAGCACGTATAGTAGCCAAAGGGTTTAGACAAAAAAAAGGTGTAGATTTCTTCGATACCTACTCACCAGTGTCTAGAATTACGTCTATAAGGACGCTAATTGCTATAGAAGCGATTCACAAATTGGAAATACACCAAATGGATGTGAAGACAGCATTCTTGAATAGTGAACTAGATGAAGAAATATACATGGAATAACCCGAAGGGTTTGTTGTTAAAGGTCAAGAGCATAAAGTCTGTAAATTAGTTAAGTCGTTATGTGGAACTTAAACAAGCACCAAAGCAATGGCATGAGAAGTTTGATAATACACTATTATCAAATTGTTTTCAAATAAACGAATGTGACAAATGTGTCTACATTAAGGAATGTAAGAATGTATATGTCATTATATGCTTGTATGTAGATGATATGCTAATTATGGGAACAAGTAAGGATGTAACTAATCAAACTATGAAGATGTTGCATGTCGCTTTCGATATGAAAGATATGAGAATAACGGATGTCATTCTTGGTATTAGAATTCAAAAGAATTCAGATGGTTATATTCTAACACAATTCCATTATGTTGAAAAGGTCCTTAGAAAATTTGGACACTATGATGATAGACCGGTTGTTACCTCATTTGACCCTGCTAGTCACCTTAAAAAGAATGAAGGTGATAGTGTGTCTCAATTGAAATATACACAAGTTCTTGGAAGCTTGATGTACATAATGAATTGTACGAGATCGAATTTAACATATACAGTGAGTCGACTTAGTCGATACTCACACAATCCTGAAAATGATCATTGGGTAGCGCTAATACGGGCACTACGATATCTAAAGCATACAATGAATTATGAGTTGCATTATACAAAATATTCTCCCGTGTTAGAAGAATATTGTGATGCTAATGGAATTTCCAACCACTCAGAAAATAAGTCCACAAGTGGGTATGTATTTACACTTGGTGGAGCGTCGGTATCATGGAAATCATCAAAACAAACGGTAAATACGAGATCAACTATGGAAGCAGAGTTTGTATCTTTGGATAAAGCTGCCGAAGAGGCAGAATGACTAAGAAACTTCCTAGAAGGTATTCCGTTGTGGACAAAGCCAGTGACCGCATTTGCATACATTGTGATAGTATGACTGCCCTGATGAGGGCAAAGAATCAATTATATAATGGCAAGTCAAGACATATAAGGCGGCGTCATAATACAATATGAAGCTTGTTGAAAAATAGAATTATTTCCATTGATTATGTAAAATCAAAGGACAATATAACAGATCCTTTGACAAAAGGCCTTACAAGAGAAGCAAGTCGTATTTACATCGAGGGGAATGGGCTTAAAGCCAATACAATGAGTTATGAACTGGTGGAAATCTAACCTATCATAATTGGAGATCTCATGATTTAGGTTCAATAGGCAAACTAGCTGGGGAAGACTCAAGGAGCGTAAAACACACATATGTTCGTTCCTATGATATACCAAGTGTGTTAATCCGTTGACGATATAGGGCTGAACCTTAGTTCTTAATAAGATTAATAGCCATTATGGTGGGATAGTACGTATTATTCTTGATTAATATTACCTATGTGAGATTGATGTGGGGTCGCATCTGGGAGAACTGAGATGGCTACGTTCTCTAGAAATTCTCATGAAGAAGGAGTTGTTCATGACCGAAAAGAACACAACCGTAAGAATTGAAATATGTTGATATGATATGTATGATACTTGTTGTCTCGGTTTACTACAAAACGTGAATAGTTCAAGGCACTTCGTCCACTACTTCACAAGTAGACCCGATAGGTATTCACTGCGAAAGGTTCAAGTCCAAAAGACACCTTTTCCGATGCGTGTCATGTCTCATTTGACATAAATAATGATAAGTTCCTTTTATCTTATTCTATCCACATGTGAGGTATTGTTGGATGTGTGTATAAAAAATGTGGGTATTGTTAGAACTTGTGTGGATTGAAGAAGAAAACAAGTGATTAAAATCCATTTTTTGGAATTTTGGCCGAAGGACCGCGGTTCCTGATGGAAGGACTGATGTGCCTGCGCTCGAGTAAGTCACTGGAATTTTCGACGAATTTGCACCTAGGTGCCTTGTGGAGGCACCGGGGTGCCTGGATGGCAGTAAGTCACTGGAAAGAAAAAGACGAATTTGCACCTAGGTGCCTTGTGGAGGCACCGCGGTGCCTTCGACGAAATTTTCCAGTTTTGAACCAAAAGTTGCATCTATTCACATAGAGTCATAACTTTTGGTCTAATTGTTGCATCTGGTCAAAATTCATGCTATATAAAGTATGTAGATCACTTGTTTAACATACACAATACAATTAACAACATCTAATCTTATGATTTAAGAATTAAATTATTTAATGATCATTGTTGCTTCTTCTTCCTCTTCAAGATATTTCTGAAGAACATATAAAGTAGATTCGCCAGGAGTGGAGTTCTTGTGCTAGAAGCCTAGAACTATCACTCAGATAGTTGTATCCTTAAGGCAGACGTCTGTTAAATTACAACACAAGCGTGGACGAATTTTGTCTTAGGACACTGCGTCGAGCAGGCCTCTATCTACAAATAAGTTAGTATGTGTTTATGTTTTGCTGAACATTATTATTGTCGATTTCAATTCACTTGAATTATTTGTATATTATAGTAATTTATACATTAAGGGTCTAGATGGACACTCACAAGGTCTACCTAGTGTAGTGGTAAGGTCTACCTACCAAGTAGAGCAAGAACATATCCAGCTAGAGCAATCCCAATATTTATGGAAAAGTTACACATTTAACCGTTCATTAAAGGGGAAAAACATAACTACGCAGTTTTGAAAAAAAAAATATTACATTTACATAGCAGTACGAAAATACTTACTATAATAACAATTTTATAGAGAAAATCCACCTAACAAATTCCAATCCCATTAGAATAGGAATATTATTTAATGTGGTAAATCCTTAAATCCTCCCATCCTTTCCTATAATTTTGCCTATATTTAAGGATACCTCTAAAATGTTGAAATTAATTAAAGATAAGTCACCTAAATCAGCTAATTTATACCTGTCACCGTTACCAATTTATATCCTATTGTATTTTTTATTTTTTTATTTCCCCCCTCTAATTTATATTTTTTAAATGACTCATGATGAATAATAATAGTATATATAAGTATATTACTATAGGAATTTTAATTTTAAGTTATCTAATGTTTATCTTATATATATTTTTTTTGTCGAATTTTACTTAATACTTTCATCCTCCTTCCTTCTTTTACTTTGATTTTCTGCATTCATATAATTGCTTTAACTTTATGTTTTGGGTTATGTACTGTGTTTTGTTACAATGTCCATGAGGAAACCTCAATATCCGAAAAAATCAATATTTAAATTCTTTTGGTATTTCACTTTTATGAGATCCATCTTTTTTTTTCCTAATTATATTGTGGAAAAAACACACTTAAGTATTCTGCTTGTTGGGGAATTTGACCTTGTCTCATTGATCAGTTGTACGCTCTCAGAAACTGGTCATTGGAGCACATCCCGCGATTTACCTGGTGATGGTGTTGAAGGACCGGTGTCATTACCTCGAGAACGTCTGGGTAATATTAGTGAAGTAGTCAGACGCAAGCCTGAAAACCTCGGTTATTAAAAAAAAAGTTATGCTCATAAAAATAATACGAAACATAACAATTACAAATACGGCCAGCTTTACTGATCAAAGCAAAGATTTCCTGAAAAAGAACCATAACTGAAACAAAATCAACTCCCAAGGAATTGATACTAACAATAAGAGCAGATTCACCACCTGCTCCCATATCCAAAGTAATTAGAAGTCCATAGGACTCCATACCTATTCATGTTAGACATACTTTAGCCAAACTGGCAGTGTACATTTGTTTTTAGAGATAAGTATTTAAGAATATAAAAGTTAGTTCAATATTTGAAGAATATTTTGGTCAATCAACATTTATATTCTCTGTCAACCATAACAATGTTATGTAATACTATTTGAAATCACATATTATTTATTTTATGAGATATAAAAATATTAGTTGATTGTATCCATTTAATGCTTCCCATTAAAATGTTATTATTGATATATATCCTTTATATTTTTACCTATATGGAAAAAAATATTTGGATTAAAGTAATGCAACATTAAGAATTGAGCTAGTGACCATATATTTTATTTATTTCCATTATATACTATCAATCCAAACTAACGGTTTTAGTAGATATTATTTATAGGGGCGGGGCGTTAGTTTGTCCATCCCCGAAATCAGAATTTTTTGGATATTTGGTTTGAATTTTTGGATTAACTTTAGATTTTATTTTTAAAATTTATGGAATTCGAATTGAATTCCGGACTTAGTACAACGGATTTCCAAAAACTCTCAAATGTTTATGCGATATTCATACCTACTCATATCATATCTACCTAGGGGTGGCAAAATTAGTCCAAATCCAAATGATCCGTCAATCCGTCCAAGATTTCATGGATTTGAGAATGAGTGATTTTGATGATGAGTTGGTTTGGACTAGTCCAAGTTGACTCATCATAAATCAACAGCCCAAATGAACCCATGATGATGCCCAAATTTGCCCCATCAAAATACTTAATTTTAATGATTAGAGTTTCACTTTAGATTAAGATTTTTATTTATAAATATTTTTTTTAATTATTTCAGAACAATAAAAATACACCAAAGCACCCCAACCACACTATCCATCAACCCTACCCCCTACCCTACACCAACCTCCACTCAAGCACTGAACCACCCTCACATCTCTGCCCCTACCGTGCCTACTCAACCCCTACCCCACCCATTTCTACCCCACATCCCACACGCCCTACCCAATTCTCAAATTCTATTTTATATATTTTATAAATAATTTATAAAAAATATGAATTTGTTTCTTCCCTCCCCCTCCCCCCACCCCCACTCCATCCTCAAATTTTTATTTCATATTTTGTTACTTTTATAAAAAAAAAATGATTTTTTTTACTTACCTCCCCATACCCCTCCACCCCACCCCATCCTCAAATTTCTATTTTAAATTTTTTGTTACTTTTATAAAAAAAAAATCTTACCTCTCCCCTCCTACCCTCCACCCCCACCCCACCCCCCACCCCATTCTCAAATTTCTATTTCATATTTTTGTTACTTTTATAATAAAAATTATTTAAAAAAATCTTACCTCCCCTACCCTCCCCACGCCCTACCCTCCACCTCATCCTCAAATTTATATTTCATATTTTTGTTACATTTATAAAAAAAAATGAATATTTTTTTCTTACCTCCCCTACCCCTTTCACCCCCACTCCATTGCCCCACCCCATTCTCAAAATTCTATTTCATATTTTTTGTTACTTTTATAAAAAAAATATTAAAATGTGAATTTTTTATCTTACCTCCCCCGCCATACACCCCACACCACTGCCCCCCCCTATCCTCAAATTTCAATTTCATTTTTTTTTTACTTTTATAAAAAAATATAAAAAATATAAAAAAATTCATACCTCCCCCCTACCTCCCTAACCTCACCTACCCCATCCTCAAATTTCTATTTCATATTCCCCCGCCATACCCACACCTACCCATCCCCATCTTCAAATTTCTATTTCATATATTTTTTACTTTTATAAAAAATATGAATTTTTTTCTTACCTCCCCCCTACCGCCCTAACACCCACCTACCCCCACCCCACTCCATCCTTAAATTTCTATTTCATATTTTTTGTTACTTTTATAAAAAAAAATATAAAATTTTATCTTACCTCCCCCTACCCGTACTCCCCGCCCCTACCCCCCACCCCCGCCCTAAATCTCAAATTTCTATTTTATATTTTTTTTACTTTTATAAATAATTTATAAAAAAAAATAAAAAATTTACCACCATACCCACATCTACCCCTCCCCATACCTACCCCTCCACCCCACCCAACCTCAAATTTCTATTTCATCTTTTATAAGAGAAATTATTACAAAAACGAATTTTTTCAGACCTCTCCTACCCCCACCTCCCACACTGCCATACCACATTCTAAAATTTATCTATATTTTTTTTACTCTTATAAACAATTTATAAAAAATATGAAATTTTTTCTAACCTCATTCTGCCCTAACCCAAATCCCCCCGCCCCCCACCTCACTCCCACCCCATTCTCAAATATCTATTTTATATTTTTTTACTTTTATAAATAATTTATAAAAAAATTGAATTTTTTTTACCCTTCTCCCCTATACACACCTACCCCTTTCACTCTCACCCCATCCTCAAATTTTTATTTCATTTTTTTTTTGCTTTTATAAAAAATGTAAAAAATCTTAAAGATATTATTCTTATTTTTAAAATAAAGATATGAAAAAATCAAATATCATACAAAATAAAATAACATCATAGAAGATAAGTTTGAAATCTGTAAAAGTAATGGATCAAGTTGGGCAATTTGGGTTATGACCCATCATTTTATCCCATCTTGACCCGCCCATCTTAGTCCATGTATGTTTTGGGCGGGTTGAGCATTGACCCATCTACAATTTCAACGCATCTTGACCCGTCCAACTTCAGCCCATCTAGCACCCCTGTATGTACCCAATGAATAATACCCTACCCATTATCAGATTAAATCTAATATGGACTTACACTTCATGGGTGACATGGTAGCCTCAATCCATGTTCTAATTATCAAGTGAATTGAGACTATTAATCATTATAAAATATAAAAGTTGTTCAATATTTAAAGGATATTTTGATCAATCAACATTTATATTCTCTGTCAATCATAACAATGTTTTATGTAATACTATTTGAAATCACATATTATTTATTTTATGAGATATAAAAATATTAGTTGATTGTATCCATTTAATGCTTCCCATTAAAATGTTATTATTGATATATATCCTTTATATTTTTACCTATATGGAAAAATATATTTGGATTAAAGTAATGCAACATTAAGAATTGAGCTAGTGACCATATATTTTATTTATTTCTATTAAAAATATTTTTTAAAATTATTTCAGAACAATAAAAATACACCAAAGCACCCCAACCACACTATCCATCAACCCTACCCCCTACCCTATACCAACTCCCACTCAAGCACTGAACCACCCTCACGTCTCTGTCCCTACCATGCCTACTACACCCCTACCCCACTCACTTCTACCCCACCTAACCCCACATCCCACCCACCCTACCCAATTCTCAAATTCTATTTTATATATTTTTTTACTTTTATAAATAATTTATAAAAAATATGAATTTTTTTCTTATCTCCCTACCCTCCCCACACCCTACACCCCTTCACCCCACCCCACTGCCCCACCTCATCCTCAAATTTATATTTCAAATTTTTGTTACTTTTATAAAAAAAAAAAAAAAAACATGAATATTTTTTCTTACTTCCCCTACCCCTACCCCTTCCACCCCAACCCTATTGCCCCCACCCCATTCTCAAATTTCTATTTCATATTCTATGTTACTTTTATTTTAAAAAATGTGAATTTTTTTCTTACCTCCCCCGTCCTACCCCCTACACCCCACACCATTGCCCCACCCTATCCCCAAATTTCTATTACATATTTTTTTTTACTTTTATAAAAAAATATTAAAAATATAAAAAAAATCATACCTCCCCCTACCGCCCTAACCTCACCTACTCCACCCCACCCCATCCTCAAATTTCTATTTCATATTCCCCCGCCATACCCACACCTACCCCCTCCCCATCTTCAAATTTCTATTTCATATGTTTTTTACTTTTATAAAAAATATGGAATTTTTTCTTACCTCTCCCCTACCGCCCTAAACCCACCTACCCCCACCCCACTCCATCCTCAAATTTCTATTTCATATTTTTTGTTACTTTTATAAAAAAAATATAAAATTTTATCTTACCTCCCCCTACCCCTACCCCCTACCCATACTCCCCACCCCCCGCCCTCAATCTCAAATTTCTATTTTATTTTTTTTACTTTTATAAATAATTCTTTTTTACCACCATACCCACATCTACCCCTACCCATACCTACCCCTCCACCCCACCCATCCTCAAATTTCTATTTCATCTTTTATAAAAGAAATTATTAAAAATATGAATTTTTTCCGTACCCGCCCTACCCCCACCTCCCACCCTACCCCCTCCTGCCCTACCACATTCTCAAATTTATATTTTTTTTACTCTTATAAACAATTTATAAAAAATATGAAATTTTTTCTAACCTCATTCTGACCTAACCCAACTCCCCACCTCACCCTCACCTCATTCTCAAATATCTATTTTATATTTTTTTACTTTTATAAATAATTTATATAAAAAAAAAATTACCCTATGCCCCTATCCACATCCTACCCCCTTCCACCCCCACCCCATCCTTAAATTTCTATTTCATATTTTTTTTGCTTTTATAAAAAATGAAAAAATTCTTAAAGATATTATTCTTATTTTTAAAATAAAGATATGAAAAAATCAAATATCATATAAAATAAAATAACATCGTAGAATGTAAGTTTGAAATTTGTAAAAATAATGGGTCATGTTGAGTGATTTGGGTTATGACTCATCATTTTAGCCCATCTTGATTCGTCCATCTTAGTCCATGTAAGTTTTGGGCGGGTTGGATATTGACCCATCTACAATTTCAGCGCATCTTGATCCGTCCAACTGCGGCCCATCTGGCACCCCTATATGTACCCAATGAATAAGTACCCTACCCATTATCAGATTAAATCTAATATGGACTTACACTTCATGGGTGACATGGTAGCCTCAATCCATGTTCTAATTATCAAGTGAATTGAGACTATTAATCAACATATTTTAAAGGTTCAAAAGTCAAATTTTAAATTGAAAATTCGAAATATTCAAACTGACTAATTTAAAATCGAACTTAAAAAATTCAATCCAAACTTAATCGTAATTTCCTCAATCATAAAATCAAATATTCAAACCAAAATTTTCATACCCAATTCGGACGGCCTGAGCGCCCACCCCTAATTATTTACATCATGTTGGGTCAAACTCTCAAAAAACAATTATTTCAAAAGTATTTTTTCTAAATAAGGCTTACCGAAAAGTACTTTGGAGGTAGTTTTTGTGATTAACTAATCAATTTGAAAAATACTTTTGTCAATATCAAAATAATAATTTATACGTTCTAAAAGTTTTTTTTTTTTTTTTACTTTTCTCAACATACTAAAATATATATTCAACCTTTGTTAAAAAAACAAAAAAGAAAAAAAAACATTTATTGCTTAGTGTTATTGTGTATAGGTGATACTTTTATGGTATTAGAAATTTGAATTCCATTATAAATTTTTTAAACTTAGATTATTAGTTGACTTTAAAGAAAAAGAGTAATTTAGCTCTCGGAGGATATATAATCCGTTACAATTTTGACTGGATAGGAATACTATCTTATTTTACTTTAGCATATTTTCTTTGATTATTTAATAGCTTAGTTATCATTTCTTATTTTACTTCAATATATGTTCTTTGATTTATTATTTAGTTAGGTCAATGTTATTTTTATTAAAAAGTAAAAATAATACATAAAAGAAACCTTAAAATACACTAAAGAAAGACGTCCAAAAATCCAGTGGATGGCCCACTTTGTATTTTGAGTTTCCACTATGAAGTCTATTTCATCCAAAACCAAAAGTAGTATCCCTTTAAATTCTGTTTCTATTCCTTTTACCAAAATAACCTACAAATCTTTATTAAGAATAATGTAAAAAGGGCATAAACGTCGCTCAATATTTGAAAAATATTTTGGGATTAAAGGTAAAGTATGAATATAATTTTTCTATTGTAACTTGTATATATATATATATATATGTCTTCAATCAATAAGAATAATCAAGGGATTAATTCTTTCCCTTATCATGACAAATACCGGCCGTTTGATGCTCTAAAATTTTGTTTTCTAAAACTATAGGAATACCAATAAGTTGAAGAAAACAGACTCCTAAGATAGAAAACTATGTAGAAATAATGCTCACCGGCATCTTTAGGTATTTAAAGAATAGCTATTATCATGGAGTTTTAAATTTCACGTATAAAAATTATAGAGTTTTACATGTAAAATATGAAATTTCATGGTAGTGGTTACTTTTCAACTATATGAAATTAGTGAATTTTTATCATAAATTCCGTTTCTTTTGTTAATTTTCAAGTCTCTTTTTTAGTAATATCATATTTATGTGTAAGAGAATTACAAGTATCTCACACGAGGGGAGAACTATAAGTCCAAGTACCTCAAGAATAAGGATTTGCTTATGCTCACTTCCTTTTGCATCAATCAATTAATCTTCTTTGGGTGTCTTAATTTCAAGAACCCAATAAGTGCAGACCCAAATATAATCATACAAAAATGAGACTTTTGACTTATGATCGACTTTCAAGAACTTTTCTATTTCTCTGTACATTGATGGTGTAAAATATATTTACACAATCGATTACATTTAGTAATTACAGGTAACATACACTAAATGATAAGTAAAAGGTATAACAGGTTAAATTACATTAAAGGTATAAAATGGAGTATTATTTAAAGTTTAAACTAAATGTATATATAACTCAAATCTATATGTAAAGTTCTTCTCATGAGGATTTAATATAAGTGTGATGGTTGTGACTGTAATAGACCCATTTACTATTTTATAAAGTTCTAGCTTTATTAAGAAGATGGTATACTGATATCACAACATTTTGTTACACTATAACAAGTTACCTTTTTTCCTAGTTAACCAATTACTTCCTCTGTCCTTTTCCAAAATAATGATTAACTTTCATTTTTAGTCCGTCTAAAAAAGAATCACATTTTCTTATTAATAATAATTTAATTTTAAATTTTATATTTTACTCAAAACGAGATAGATCTATAACTATACTAATATCGTTGACTTATTTTAGACCATAAGATTCAAAAGTTTCTTTTATTTTTTAAAGTGTGTGTCAAATAAAAATACATCACATAAATTGGGACGGAAAGTAATAAAATTTATTATAGGCAGTGGCTGCTTGTACATAACCTTCAAATGATCTGATAGTGTCAATGTGGATGAATAAGAGGGAGTTGCTCCAATGGGGAGTGTTTGGAGAGGGTTACTATTTTACTCTTTTTTTTCCACCCTGGATCCGGTACCCACACTATTGAAGAATGATAGAACTAGAAAGAAATAAATACACATTAATTTGATAACACCAAAATCAATAAAAACCTTGAAAAACTATGAACTACTAACACTTTCTTCCACCAATCTGAAGCTGTATTTTAATGACCATACCATTAAGCAATAGTACTAGTTAGCAGAATTACACTTTGGATATTTGATCATTAAATTACAGCTACACAACATAACAAGAACAATAGCACAAAACTTAATTACAGACAATTAACCAACCAAACTAAACTTCCAAAATCAAGCACCTAATTCTTACTCTTACCATCTTTGATGGCTTTATCTACAACAACTACTTTGAACTTTTTGTACTCATCAAATTCCTTACTAGTATTATTTTCCAGTACTGCAGATTCCTCTGGTGCCACTTGCCTCCTACTCCCTAATATGGTCCATACAATCACAACAATGAATGCACCTAAAGCTCCACATCCAGTACCAAATAACATAGCATCAAGAATCCTTAAAGCACAATCACTTTTGCTGTGTATTACTTTCATCTCATGTCTTTTTTCCCCTTCAAATGCTTGTGGATCCAATGGCTCAGAATGCATCCAGTGTGATGCAATTCTTGTTTTAAATCCCCATGAGTAGATATTGCATTTTTGAGTGGAATTTCCACTTGAAGAGCTTAACCCCACAAACAATTCATCTTCTTTAAACATTCTTGACAAGTCAATAAGGCAAGAAACCAATGGATTAAAAGGTCTAATTTCACCTAATTTGCTTAACCTCACTTCTAATCTCTTTGAACTTGCTTCATAATCAATCCAAGATTGAATCTTTTCACCACTATTCAACAACCCCAAGCTAACATTATTCACTTTAATAGACACAAAGCTACTCAAATCAACACCAACATGGTTTCCATTCACATCACCATATTTCTCATCCATAAATGTATCAAATTCTACAGCAAGAAACTTCATTTTGCTAACACCCAATAGCCCAAATAAGCCACCATCAAACACATCAAAAGGATAACCAATAGGTACCATCACAAAAGCAAATCCATCCCCATTTTCTCTTGACAAAGAAAACACAAAATGCATTGAAAAAGACACCATTTTTCTTGGATTTTTTCCAACTAGCTTAATAGGTTTCTTGTTCAAGATTCTTCCAGCACTAAAACCCATTGAACCACTCATTTGTATAATACCATTAACAACCTTAGCATCACCATAAAGTGCAAGCTGAGACTTCAAGTTTGAATCTTTACCAAAATTCTCAAAATCAAACAAAATTTGCTCCTCGGATTGGATATTCTTGAAGTAAAAACACAAGTAAAATAGCACTATGAGGTACCTGAAAGCTGATAAACTACCCATTTCTTGATCTTGGCTTAACTTGAACTAGAGAAACTATAATTTTTATTTTTTTTTTGTAGCTGGACTTACCAAGGTTTCTTTTTGGTTGAACCCAGGTAGAGAAATATACTAAGGAAGTTGATATTAATATTTTTAAGGGTAGAATTGCTTGGGGAAATGGGTAAGAGGGGGTGATGGGAGTGGTAGGTTGTGAAAATTAAATGTATACGTTTTTACTTGTTTCTGCAAACTCTTCTGATTCACTTTCCTTTAACTGGTTGGTTGCTGACTGAGGGAATATAAAATGGTATTCTTTGTGATAATGTCCTCCTTTTCTCTCATATTATCATATCTAGTCCTCCTATTTTGTAGATTTTACTTTTTTTGACCGTTATGTTATGGAAAATTTGAGTTTATTGCTCGGCTGATTATTCAGAGTTAGCAATTGATTGTAGAATTTCGTCCTACAAGTAGAAAAGCGTTGTTCCATTTTTAATTTTAGCAAGCATGTAAAGAACATACTAGTCTACACTTAGTCAATATTCTTAACTTATCTCGATACTAACAATTCATTGGATGGAATAGCAGAGAGAAATAAATTAAGTAGTTCTGAAAGGAGACTTCACCTAGCTAACACGCTCCTCACTTCAATGCTACAATTTAACAGCTACGAACTAAGACGCTTAAGAAGAATAGCTACATCTACTACCTGCATTCACCTTGACAACCTAACCCGAGCTTACCGAGGGCCTTACTGCCTGAACCAGCAAGACTAATGTCTACTTATACCTTTGAGAGGTTCATTTATACTATTAATAAAGTCTGTATCAAATTTCGTCGTGCAAATAAAAGAAGATCGCTTCAAATTCACTATAATTTAGTTGAATGTAGAGTAGTTCGCTCTTACTATGTTTGATTAGTAAGTTATTTATAACTTACTAATTAAAATAGTCAAGTTAATTTTGGCCTTGGTTCAATGAGGTGAATGAAAATCATGAGAGCTTAAGATTTAGATTTAAGTGAAATAAATAATACTGGGTGATTCTTTTATATACTTGTCGAAATGTTGATAGTCGAGATACTTATAAACTGACTTATACATTAATATAGTATATTTGCATTATATTCAAAAATTGTTATAGTAAAGTCAATGTAAAAAAGAGGGCGCGCATTTTAACCATTTTTTCACGTATAATTTTTTTTGTGCAAAAATAATGAATTTAAGTAAAGCAAGTTACAATTATTAGCGTTTGACACAAAGCATCGTGTGCATCTATTGTGCCAATTAAACTTTTTCCTTCTAAGCATTATGGTTTCTGAAATATCATAAACATAATGATTGCGAAGGTCATGTTAACTAGTGTAGTGAAAAGCAAATAATAGTTGCACTTTTCATACAAAAACACAGAAAAAAGAGGTAGTAAAACTACAGAAGTCTAAAGTACAAGGGTAACTTAAGTAAATACAGAGGTATGCCATTGCTAAAAGACCCACATACTTTACAGCCATAGAATTAGAACACAGCTGGCACTGAAAAACGAAGAGATCACAAGTTCTATACTCCATTGTTTACAGGGATTTTATTTATACTTATCATATAAAATGTATTTTCGGTATAGTTTAACCCGCAATAAAATGTTTGAAATTATAATAACTTTTTATCCCTTTACAGAAAGGTTAAAATTAAAAAATAATAATTAATTGTATCTTTATGTTTGTTATAATTATTCTATTCGTCCTATTTTAAGTGTTTTTTGAGGTTTTAGCACGTTCATAAGAAAATAATTAAATACATTATTATAATTTATCAAATTATCCTTATTCAATATTATTTTTGAAATTGAAATTATCTAAAATTTAAATATAATAATTAATTTTATCAATATTTTTAAAGATAGAACGAGTATATCATTAAAAAATTATATATAATTATCGTATAAGTGATTCGGTAAATATCTTTACTATCCTTTATAGAACTTAATTAAACTCTCATTTTTCATTCTTTGTTTTTTTATTACTTGAGGAGTTGTGTTAATTAATGAGTTAATGTTTTTCAAGTAAATAAAAAGAAAAGGTTTTGGGGTTGCTAAAAAGCAAAAGATTCGTTTTATGTTGGCCAAAGTGTGAGATGTGTGTTACTGTGTGTGTATTGTGGACGGTGCCGACTTTATAAACCTTTTCCTTTTCTAACCCAAAAAATAAGAGTGTCAACCCTTTATTATTTGAACAATCTACGAGGTGGTTCTTTTGACCATTTTTTTCTTATATTTATTAAAAACTATTTGAATTATAAAGTATCATTACTTATAATACTTTTAATATAATTTTTAAACGTAAGATGATATTAATCTACCTTAAAGAGTCTTCTCATTAATATTAAAATATATATATAGTACAATATTCATCTCTTATACAATAGGAATCCTAAACATATACAAAAGAGAAATTCTAGTCTTACTATAATTATATTTACACAATATATGAAAATTTTCTAATAGTGGTACGGAATATTGTTTCTTATATTTACACGTTTACACCCCCCTCAATCGGAGCGGGAGGAGGTCGGACGCTGAGACTGAATCTGAAGTCAAGAAATAACTGTCTGGAAAGTCCTTTGGTAAATATGTTTGCATACTGATATGATGATGGAACATGTAACACTCTGACATGGCTTAGCGTAACTTTCTCACCAACGAAGTGTAGATTTATCTCAATATACTTGGTTCGCTGATGTTGAACCGGATTATGAGAAAGATAGATGACAGATCACAATACACAATAGATGTGCGCGCAGCGACATCAAGTTCTAATAAGAACTTCGAGCCAACAAATCTCGGCTACCACATTTGCAACGCTCAGATCAAATTTCAGACCGATCGAGATAGGTAAGATGCCGCTGCAGATCAAGAAATCAGATTATCCCCTAAAAATACACACAAGCCGGAGGTGGAGCGTCGCGTGTCCGGACATCCTGCCCAATCTGCATCCGTATAAGATAGCAACCTGTTTGGTGCATAGGGGTATAGGTGCAAACCATAATCAAGAGTGCCCTTAATGTATCGAATTAAAAGCAGTGAAATGAGACTTCGAGGTACGATGAATAAACACACTGGCCAACAAAGATAAGCTATGTCCGCCCGCGGCGCGAGATATCAAGTGCACCTGCAAGGCTCCTATACAGAGTAGGATCAGAGACTGGAGCACCATGGCACTGGGCTTAGATTTGGAATCAACTGGAGTAGGTACCTCTTTGCAGTTCGCCATCTTAGCCTTGTACACAATCTCTTCTGCATACTTACGCTGACACAAGAATATATGATTGGCAGACCTGGTCACTGATATCCCCAAAAAGTAACTCAGCTTCCCCAAATCAGTCATTGCAAATTCGAACTTAAGCAAGGCAATAATCACATTCTTCAATTCGTCAGAGGAGGCAATAAGATCAATATCATCCACGTAAAGTAATAAGTAAGCAGTGTTACTACCTCGATGAAAAATGAAAAGTGATGTACCACTCTTGCTGCATACAAACCCAATATGCAAGATATATCTGGCAAAATGATCATACCACACACGAGGGGCCTATTTCAGGTCATATCGTGACTTACGGAGACGACACACATAGTGAGAAACTGTTGTATGGGTGAACCTGGCGGACGACGTAGATCGTCTCTCAGATCCTCATGTAAGAATGCATTTTTCACATCAAGCTGATGGATCGGCCAGTGTTTGCCCATGACAATGCTCAAAATTGTGCGGATGGTAGCCGGTTTGACAACCGGGCTGAAGGTCTCACCACAATCAATGCCCTCATGCTGATTTGTGTCATTAGCCACAAGTCGTGTCTAATACCTCTCAAGATCTCCATTGTCTCTGAATTTGTGACGAAATAGCCACGGACAACGAATCACATTCACCCCCTCAGGTCTAGGTACTAGATCTCATGTGTGCTATTTAGTTAAAGCATTGAATTTCTCAGACATAGTCGCATTCCAATTAGGGTCTTGTTTGGCCAATATAGGGTTCTTGGGAATTGGTGAAATGGTTTGGGCAGACAAGTTAAATTGAACTTTGAGTTTTTCAGATTCCATACTTTGCACGAGTTTCCATTTGGTGAGTGGGGATAGTGGGAGGCTCCAAGGCGGAGGGATTTATTGGATATGGAGAAGGAATGACTGACGTCGTAGGAGGCACCGCGGTGCTGGAAGGAGTCGTGGCGCTGATCGGGCGCCGCGGCCGACCAGGCCGATGGCACGACGCTGATTCATGGCTGCTATGCTCTAGTTGACTGAGGATGATGGGAGAGATGACATGCTCGTCAAGAAAAAAGTAATACTGTTTTTGGAACATTTTAAGATTCGAAAATGGGAATATGGTCTCGTCGAATGTCATGTGACGGGAGATGTGAATCTGACGAGTAGACAAGTCACAGCATAGATAGCCCTATGGTTTGTCGGGAAGCCTAGGTAGACAGATGGAGTGGATCGAGGGGCTAATTTGTGAGGAGCAGTAGAAGCAAGGTTAAGATAGCATAAACAATCGAAAATCCGAAGATGCTCATAAGATGAGACTCTATGATAGAGGATTTCGGTAGGGGTCATATTTTGAAGGGTGCTAGTTGGGAGAATATTGAGGACGTATTCTGACATTTTAGCAGCATAGACCCAGAAGGACGGAGGTAGGGAGGCATGAATCAATAGAGTGCGTATCATATTGTTAATGATGCAGATGATTCTTTCAGCTTTACCGTTTTGAGGAGAGGTGTGAGGGCAGGAGAAGCGAAAAACCATGTCATTATTAGTACAAAAACGGTGAAACATAGAGTTGTTGAATTCACGACCATTATCGCACTGAAAAGATTTTATACCTTTTTCAAATTGTGTTTGAATGAATATTCGAAACTCAAGAAATTTGGTAAACACTTTCGATTTAAATTTGAGAGACTACAACCAAAAAAAGTGAGAAAAATCATCTAGTAGGATAAGATAATATTTATGACCGAGAGAACTAGCAACATGTGATGTCCATAAATCGGCATGTATAATATCAAAATGTGCAAATGTAACACTAATAGATAATTTAAACGGAAGACGAGTATGTTTGCCTAAAGAACAAGAAATGTCATTTTGGGCAAGCTTCCCATTACAAGTAATGAAATTATTGCCTCTAAGAAAACTAAAAACTGAATCTCCTGGATGACCAAGCCTATTATGTCATGTTGAAGAAGAAATGGTCGCTAGAGAGACGGGAGAGCTAGATCTGACAGCGGAGGTGGGAGTGATTAGGTATAGATGTCGCGCCCGTTATTGACCTCGGGGTCTGAACGGTATTCGCAACGTTGCTCTTTGGCGCGGTTCCCTGGATGGAGCAATAATGCTGATTTCGATGAGTCGCCACCTAATTAGTTAAGTGAATTAGGACACTTGATTTATTGCAATAAAAATACTGCAATTAATCTTCATTTAATGGTCTGCGAAATTAATGAGATTCTGAATCAGGGTTCTTTATTATCCTAAAGGGAAGGGGTTAGGCATCCTTTAAGATCCGCTAATTTGCGGTTATTCGTTCAAACCTAGGTTAATTATTTATTGCCCTTTTTTATTCTACGTATTCTAAGCATTTTTTCATAATTTATAATTAAAATAAAATGCAATACAAAATAATAAAAACTAAAATTAAATGCGACATAAAATAAAACTTCGGGACATCTTTTAGCCCTTTTTAGGCCTTCTGCACAAGATGATCTCCGGGTACCTGCACAAACACTTAGTAAAAGTGTTAGTACTAGAATAAATAATTTTAAAGCAATGACATGAATTTAATAAGTAAAGCCAAAAAATAAATAAATCCGTCTTTTGCACAGAGGAGGCCTTGAAAATCAGACGGAGATTCCTTCATCGACCAGAATAGTATCTGTTCAAAATCAGTAAACCAACAAAAGATGTCCAAAATCAATAGCAATATGGCCAAAACCAGTCCAATAATATGGCAAAAAGCGAGAGCAAAAGCTAGAAAATTAGTCGATAAAATGTCCAAACAAGAGCAAAAATGATCGAAAATTAGTCCAACAAAATGCCCCAAACAAGAGCAAAAATGGCGAAAATCGGTGACCAAACGGTGAAAACTCAATCCGACAAACAATGAAAACATTAGAATCGAATCAAACCAATGCGAGTCGAACTCGTGAAACCAAAGTCGAAAGAAATCAGTCCACCAATGCCATAGATCTCGAAATAAAGCAAAACAAGATTCGCAAATCACAAAAAAAAAACAATCAGTACAACAACCACACAGGGGAAGATATAACGACAACGAAATAAAAACAATAATAATGTCGCCGGAGTAGACAAATGGTGCATAGGGGTAAAAGGGGGCTCCCACCGGCGGTGTGGTCGACGGGAGGCTGGTTTGGCAGGGAGTGTGAGAGAGGTGAGGTCGACGGGAATGGGAAGAGGAGAGGGTGTGCGTATGGTGAAGGAGATGAGAGAGAGGGCAGATGGGTGCAGCGGCTGGGCTGAGGGGTATGAGAGTTCGCTGGTGGTGATGGGAAAGGTCGCCGGAGTTGTGGGTGTGTGTGTGTGGAGGTAGATGGGGAGAGGGTGACAGTGGTAGTTCGTTGGGTGTTCACCGGAGCTGCGAGCTCCGGCGAAGGGCGAGGGTGTCGGCGACGATGGGAGACGAGGTGTGGGGTTCGCCGGTGATGGGAACAGTGGCGGCGGCGATGAGGGAGGGGAAGAAGGGAGTGAGGGTGAGGGAGAAATCTGAAAGGGGGGGGAGGCTTTAGGGTTGTGCGCGGGTGAGCTGATATTGTAGGGCTGCCCCCTCTTTTTTTTAAGGAGGGGGTAATGTTTATTATATAGGGGTAGGATTAGGTTTAGGGTTTGGGTTTGATTTGGGGGGAAAATGAAAAGTGGGTTTTGATTTTAGGGGGGAAATAAAAAGATGAAAGTTTATTGAAATTAAAAAATGGTGTTGGATTGGACTGATTCAAATTGTGTCTTGGACTGGTTTGACAAAATGCAAGACGAGTTAATTATTTAAAAGAAAATTATTTAAAAAGATGCAAGATTATTAGAATGCAAATGTCGATGCAATAATAATAAAATACAATATTTAGCAAATGTTTAATGTCTAATTAAAAGTAAAAACGGGATGTCAATTAATTATAATAGAAACATAATATTAACAAAGACATAATGCTTAATTTAAGATGAAATGCCATTTCGTGAATAATAAAACACAGAATATTAGGTAAAAAAATATGCAAAATAACGATTAAAATGCGGTGTGCTAAAATACTTAAAATTGCAATAAATATATAAAAAACGGGTCAAAATTGACTGTCAACAATAGATACCCCGTGGTATTGCATCTCGTAAGAGGTGTGTTAGGCGTATTTTATATACACCTTTTGAGTCATTTTTAGTTAGACTTTGGCCCATTTTTGTATAAATACATGTCATGTTAGTATAGATTTTGTTTCGTTTTGAGTCACAGTGGTTTAAAATGGCACACTGACGAAAAGAAGCAAAAAGAGGGCAGAAACATAGGTTCCAGAGCCAAAAGAGACGAAAGGTTGGCACCCCGGACGAAGGACAGGGCGGAGCCGTGGCGCCACTCTATCAGTGAAAGCAGCGCCACGACGCCCAAAGATCTGACGAGTTGCAGGAGTTTCGGCGCCACGGCGCCGGTCTCAGGGCTGTGGCGCCGACGCGGGTTTTCAGCCAAATCCGAATAGGAATGAGCCAAGACCAAGAGGGAAAAATTGGGAACATTTTTGGAGGATATAAAAAGTCCGTAGGGCAGATTTTTGAAGGGTTGCACAATCCCTAACTCTACACAAGTACACAACACATAGTTCTTGAAAGTTTCAAGATTGGAGGTTTGTTCTTGAGTAATTCTTTTTCTTACTTTATTTATTTTTCAGTTTATGTTGGATAATCTTTTAGTTCTTAGCATGTCTATGGCTAGGAGCTAAACTTTAATTAGGGCTTTCCTTTCGAATTACTTGAACCTCATTTTATGATTTAATGCATAGTTTTGGTTTCTTCTTTATATAGTTGAGATTTATTCAATAATTACTTTGATTGCTTGGTAATTAATTGATCACTAATTATCATCACATATATGATTTCTAATCGAGATCTGAAAGGGCAGATTGTGAATATGCTATAGTTGAATAAACATAGGTTAAAATCGTGGACGAAAGTACCTCGATACTTGTGTAGTTTAATAGGTTATTGTTCTTAATCCTCATTTGTGATAAATCTTATCATCGAAAGATAGAAGGGTTCTGCATCGGGGTTGAGTGTTTATATATCCTAACCGAAATATAAAACAGCTTAGTTAACCTGCTATCTCAATATAGAAGAAGAACCTTTATCATTGCATTAAAGATTAAAGCGAGCGGATAGTTGAGGAGATTGAAAGCCCTATTACCACCATATCTGATTTAAGTAAAGTAATTTAGTTAACCTTTATAATTATTTAGTAGTCATAGATACAAACAACCATCAAAATATCGATCACCAAATAGATAACATATGATAGAAATTAGTAATTGAACACTAATCCCTGAGGACTGATCGGTGTATTTTATATACACCTTTTGAGTCATTTTTAGTTAGTATTTTACTCATTTCATTTATGTTTAGTATAGTATTAGGGTTGTTTTCCTTTCGTTTGTGTCACAGCGGTCAGAAATGGAGAAATGACAAAAAAGAGATGAAATGAGCATAAATGAGATAGAATTGCACACTAAAAGGGTCAAGAAATGAAGCCTAAGAAGTTTCGGGAAATATAGAAGAAATCAGACGAAGACCGGACGAACAAAGGACGAAGAAACAAAAAATCCGGAAGAATGCCGTCACCGGCGTGGCCATGGCCACCAGCTGGCCGTCCGGCTCGATTTTCAGCGCCGTGGCGCGATCGCAGGTCGCGCGCCGGCCACGACGCTGATTTCAGTTCTGGGCCGAATTTGACATGTTTTCAGGGTCCAAAAGGGATAATTTTTCCTACCTACATATTCCTTAACCCTTTTCCATAACTTTTCCTAAACCCTTTACCTAAAAGGATTCCATAACCTTTCCTACCTACATAATCTCTAACCCTTTACCTAAAGGATTCTTGGGTTATAAATAGTCTATACATCATTAGAAGAATTCATCCTTCACCCTACATCCTTCAATCCATCACCCATCCCATTCTCCATCCACCATTCTATTCCATCTTGTAAATATTCCACAACACAATCCTTGGATGCTAGAAGGCTTGGAAACTTGTTCTTGAGTATTTTTCTTTTTTTTTTCTTTTGCTTTTTTTATTTCAGTTCATGTATGGAGATTATATTAGTTATTAGCGTGACTATGGCTAGGAGCTAATTACTTTGTTAGGGGTTTCCTTGTGATTCTCTTGAAACACTTATTCATGAATTAATACATTAGTTAATTTCTTCTTCACTTGTTTAAGATTTATTCAATAATTGTTTTGATTGCTTGATAATTAATTGATCACTAGTTATCATCACTTATATGAGTTCTAATCGAAATCCGAAAGGAGAGATTGTGAATATGCTACAGTTGAATAAACATAGGTTTAAATCGTGGACGAAAGTACTCCGATACTTGTGTAGCTTAATAGGTTATTGCTCTTAATCCTCCTTTGTAGTCAAACTTGTCATCGAAAGGTAGAAGGGTTCTCCATTGGGGTTGAGTGTTTATATTACCTTAGCAGGAGTATAAAACGGTCTAGTTAACCTGCTATCTTAACGTAGAAGAAGAAGTTAGTCTAATTGTATTAAGGATTGAATAGAGTGGATAGTTGATGATCTTGGAAGCCCTAATTCTCCATCATAACTGATTTAAATCAAAGTATTTTCATAATTAGTTTATTTCCTGCATTATTAGTTTAGAATTCCAACTCAATTAACGTTAACCAAATAGAAACTAAAGCATAGATAATCGGTACTTGAAAACCAGTCCCTGAGGACGATATTCGGTCTTACCTAGACTATATTACTTGTCACGATACGTGCACTTGCGTTAGTGTGTGCATAAATCGCGCATCAAGTTTTTGGCGCCGTTGCCGGGGATTGTCGTACTTTCAACATTAAGTTTTTGGTGCCGTATTACTTGTCACGATACGTGCACTTGCGTTAGTGTGTGCATAAATCGCGCATCAAGTTTTTGGCGCCGTTGCCGGGGATTGTCGTACTTTCAACATTAAGTTTTTGGCGCCGTTGCCGGGGACTGGCGTACTTTCAATATCGATTTATCTTTTCTTATTTCTAATTTGGTTGCTCCAAGAACAAGTTCTGCGAACATCTTTTTATCACCTTTTGTTGTTTTCTTATTTTGCAGGTTAAATTCGGGAAAATAAAACAGGTCCATGGACTACTACTTCTATCAGGGGCAGTGGAGTCATCAACAACAGCTTAACCCACAGGTTCCAAAGGAAGATCTAGATGAGTTGCAGGCAGGCATACTCAGGCTCACCAAGTGTCAAGCTCAGTTTATGGATGAGACAAGAGTGTCCCTCAGAAATTTGGAGACACAAATAGGGCAACTAATGGATAGGATGAGCAATACACTTCAAGAAAGTCTGCCTAGCGACACCGTTATGGGATGTGATAAGCAAATTGAGGAACCTGAACCACACCCAGCTGTTGAGGAATCCGGTGAGACAGTTGGTGTAGAGAAGGAAAAAATTACTGAGATCCAATTATTCACCTTTTTGGATTCTTTGGAAATTATTTTTCATGTACCTATTGCAAAAGAAACACCATCAGCTGTCACTGTTGACCCCCAAATAGAAAGTCCATACCTTCAAGGGCACCCCCAAAAGTTGAGAGATGTAGGGAGTCTCACTGATCCCTACATTATAGAGAGCCTGGAAGACAAGCATGTCTCGTGTACTTGGGGGATAATCTTATATCTGAAGCCCTTAGTAGAAAAGATTGTTGTAGGAAAAGTAAGACCTGCAACAATAATTATGCGGATTGCAAGCAGTTCGCAGAAGGATCCAATGGACACTCGTAAAAGTTAACTGCGTCCGGCTAAAAGACGTTAAACACAGCGCTTGTTGGGAGGCAACCCAATATTTTTAATTATGTTAGTTTGTTTTTTGTCTTTAGTTTGTTTTATTTTGTCTTGAACAGTCTCACGGTCTTGGGTTCTTGTTTTGTGTTGTTGGATGACCGGTGGACTGAAAGCTAAATCTGAGGAAAAAGAAGCAAAAATGCTGGAAAAAAAGGAAAAGTCGCTGCACACATGGCGCCAGAATCAGTGGCGCCGAACTTCAGAGAGTCACAAGATTTGGCGCCACGGCCAATCTCGTGTCGTGGCGCTAACTTTAGAGAGTCATATTCCGTGCAAATTTCAGAATTTTTCTCCCAAACCTCAGTTATGACATCATTTTTGACTCTCATTAGAATAAAATGAATAACCATCATTTTAGAAAAACTCAAGGCATTTTCAAGTCATGTAATATTAAGGACTTGAACCCCAAAAGTACTATGTATATTCCTTCTTTAAAAAGGAATCATTTCATGCTAATAACCCAAGATACTAACACTCGTAGTATCAAGGCACTTCCAATTTCAAAATCAAGTATCCTATCCCTTTAAAATCAAATAACTTCTTCTCTTTAAAATCAAGCAACTTCTTCTCTTTAAAATCAAGCAACTTCTTCTCTTTAAATCAATAAACTTTTACTTTTAAAACTCAAGATTACATACTCTTTTGAAATCAAGTTTATACTTTTACACCAAGGCACTTTCACTTTCAAATTCAAGTTTACTACACTTTTGACTTCCTGTTGACAGTCAATTTTGACCCGTTTTTCGCATATTTGTCGCAATTTCATCTGTTTTAGGACACTGCATTCTAATCATCATTTTTTGCTTTTTTATCTTTATATTTTAAAATTAAGCGTTATGTTATGTTTCTATTATTACTACACCGTCGTTTATTTTAATAATATTTGCGTTTCTTTAAATAATTAATTGACATCCGGCTTTATTTTTAATTAGACATTAAGTGTTTGTTAAATATCGTATTTTTTATTATTATTGCACCGGCATTTGCATTTTTATAATCTTGCATCTTATTAATTAATTAACCCGCTTTATATTTTGTCAAACCAGTCCAGTACGGAACCCAATCCGAATTATTCCAATCCAACACCATTTTTTATATCATCCAAACACCCCATTTTATCCCCCCCCCCCCCCATTTTAAATTCCAAACACCCTCTTATTTTCCCCCCATCTTTTAAATTTCAAATACCACTTTCATTTCCCCCCTAAATACCTTACCCCCCCTTTATTAAAAGAGAGGGGCCAGCCCACACACGCAGCAGACAAAAAGAAGGGCATCAGCCCATTTTCCTTGAAAAGTGGAGAATCATTTCTCCTCGCCTTCCTTGCCGCCGCACTTCACGCTCGCCGCTTCACGGAGTTCTAAAAACTCCGGCGAAACCCCCCTTTAAACCAGCCGCACACAACTACCATCTCCCTCTCCACTCATCTCCCTCACCCGTTCCCGTCGACCTCCACATCTCACCGGCGAACCACCGCCATCTTGCACCTCCCGCCGCCGCCACTATTCCAGTCGACATCCTCACCACTGCACACACACACGCGCAACAGCAACCCACCATCTCCGGAGAACCCTCGCCTCCGCCGCCATCCCGTCGACCATCCGTTGTTTGTATTTTAGGCGCTCGGTGAAACCGTTGAAGCAACGCTGCCGCTTCCTTCTCCTCTGCTTTGCGGTTCTCGTCAAACTTGACCATCGGGCGCGACACTACCGCGATGTTGTTCGCTCATATTGCAACTATATCTTGCGTTTGTTGGACTGATTTTGACTGTTGGTAACTTGCCTGAGTTTAAAAACTCCGGCGAATCTTGTTGGCTTTATTTCGGTATATGATTTTCTGATTTTGTGTTGTGTCGCCGGAATTTAAAACTCCGGCGACCTTTGTTCTTTTTCGGGTATCGTTTGTTATCTTGGCATAATGGGCTGATTTTGTGTTTTTGAGGTATCTGCCGGAGTTTTAAGACTCCGACGACGCTTTGAAAATTCCGCGATCGTTTCACGATCGCTTCCATCGCTCCAGAATTCCAGCCTGCATTCTCTTACGGTTTCGATTGATTTTTGGTTCGAACCATCGCTCGCTTTTTTGTGTTCGCCCTATTTTCGCTATTTGCGTTTTTAGCGAAATGGATATTCTCGATTTGTTGATGTGGTTAACTGCTCCATTGTTTGTTTCTCACGGAGTTTCGCCCGCGAATCATCATCGCTTTCATCAGTATTGGCTGTTTCCGAACTGATTTTGACGATTCTGCCCTTTATTTTTATTAAACTGGTTTTTAAAGAACAAACGTTACACTTGGTATTTTATTTTATTTACTAATTTTGAACAAGTTACTACACTTGATATTTTACTGATTTTTGAACAAGTTACTACACTTGGTATTTTACTGATTTTTGAACAAGTTACTACACTTGATATTTTACTGATTTTGAACTTGATACTACACTGGTCTACGAAGGATTTATCCGTCGATCTGGAGGCCCCCGTGGTAAGCGAGACGGAATATGTGGGCGAGGAGGAAAGTGAAAAAGATTAGACGAGAATGCATAGTATCGTTCACCGGGAGGCGAGTCGACCATTTGTAGCGATATTGGCTTCTCATGTCTTAGTATCCTTGGCATAACACTAGCTGAGCTCACACTATATAAAATATATCTTTTACAATATCTTTTACATATACATCTATATATATATACATACATTGTGTTTGTTTGGTAATTTATTTATTATTTACTAATTCTTCTACTAAGTGTCTTTTGCAGGTATCCGGAGGCGCACCCCAAAGTTAAAGCATTCGCATAAAATAAAATAAAAACGAAATATCGCTAATTTCTCTTCATTACATCTTTTTTTTATGTTTATTTGCTTCATTACTATCTTGTTAAATATATATTTATTTTAAATATTTGCATGCCTAGTTTAAATATCTTTTTGATTAGTTTAATAATTAGAATACCCTTAGAATTGCATGATATATTTAGCACAATAATATTAAACCTAAGTTTGAGCTGACAATCATAGTTAGCGGATCCTTTAGGATGCCTAACCCCTTCCCTTTAGGATAATAAAGAACCCTTACCTAGAATCTCACATAGTTTCACAGACCTTTAAAAATGGAGATCATTTGTAGTATTTTATGCTACATTTTTAGTGTCCTAATTCACTATAATAATTAGGTGGCGACTCCTTAAAATACATTTAGGAATCAACCATGTAGCAGTAATCCCGTTTCCGACTCCGGTTGAAAATGGGGCGTTACACTTCCCATAAAGCCGTTATAACTAACTTCCCATAAAGCCATTATAACTAACTTCCCATAAAACCATTATAACAAACTTTATGTTTAGAAAACTAAGGCACTTCACATATAAAATCAAGTCATCTATACTTTTACATCAAGTAACTTCTACCTTTCAAATCAAGTATTATACTGAATCCGATTTCATTTAAAACATGTACGTACACCGTACACACATTTTTAGAAGGTTCATGCTCAAGAAAGATAGGGAAAGTTCCACATACCTCGTAAGCTATTCCACACGCCAAGTAGAATACGCCCAACGTAGAATGTCAACCTATAATGACAATAATACGTATATCAATTTCTAGCTTTCTAAGGTAGAATAATGCTAAGTACAAGGTCTCTTATTCTACGGAAATTTGGGCAGCACTTCCCCCGTTTCTACGTACTTTTCCACCTTTTCCAAGACAACCAACACGCCACATTTAAGGCACAACCAACAGTTAACCAACAGGGATTACACGCCTAACTTGACGTGTAAAATTCTGCCCCACAATTCATATAAAAACAGTCCATTATTAGCCAACATTTTAAGGCCATTCTCTGCCAACACATCTATAAATCCAAAGTCTTTTTCCTTAATTCATTTTAATCCAATTTATATTCCAACATGTTATATAAGTTATATTAATTATCAACAACCATTTCCTTCATTATACAACATGTAGTAATGTGATTATAACCATAACAATGATCAACAATTCCAATGGCCAAAAACACTCAACTCTCGGCCCCAACTTCCAATTGTGGTCCAAACCATTTTTAATCCTCATTTTTTATATCACAAGCTCATTTTTACACTACTACAACATGTAATCTTCAATTACATTAAGAGGACAAATGATCCTTACTTCAATATGCCCAAAATAGTCCAAGTTTAAAGTCGATCCTTAAAATATTCTTAGCTCCAAATCTTTACGTTCCAATCCACAATATGCAACCACTATAAGCTTATGATGAACTCCTCTTCAAGTTCCAACCCGAAATATGAAGAACATCTTAGGATTTCAATCTTCAACTCATGTCTCAACTGAAGATCTTTGGGGTTTAAGGGGTTGTATATGCTTAGTATACCACTAGGGATTTTAGTCTTGAGTTATGGGATTTATAAACAAAGATTTTTGGTCACCAAATGACACCAAAATCGAGAGCCCTCTTTAGAGGAGAGAAATATTTTTGTGTTGAAAAAAATTTAAGTGTTGAAGAATATTGCACCCTCTATGTATATATAATATATCACTTAAGCTTGGATGGTGACAAGTGTAAGGTCAAGATTGTGGACAAGTGTGTGTGGGACCCACTTGTCCAACAAATATCTCAACCAAGGCTAGCCAAGTGTGGGGGGGTGACACGTGTCACCCTCCTATCGGTCCCGAAATTATTTCATCTCCCAAAAATTCATAATTGGCCAAAATATCTCAAAATATTGTGGGCCCCACAAAATCGTAAAATTCTCCCGTGGGCCCCACATGACCAAGTCCGAACTTAAAAATCCAAAAATCCGATATATTCTAAAAGTCTCAAATACCAAATTCGAGAATCAAATTCCAATTAATAAACTTTTTTCCTTCACGAGGTTCGGAAAATTCTCCTTAGGAAAAAGAAATCTTTCTTTCATTCCAAAATTAGAGTCTTGTTTTCTCACGTACGTTCTCATCTCATCTCTTGGAACTACGGGGTGTAACACTTTCCGCCTCCATCCCCTTACCCGACAATGCCTTCTGCTCCCGCCACTCAGACCCCACAGCCACTAAATGTCTCTACTCACCAAATGGAAACTCGTGCCAAACATGAAATCTTCAAACCCAAAGTCCAATTTAACTTGTCTGTCCAAACCATTTCTTCAATTTTCAAGAATCCTAAATTGGCCAAACAAGACCCTAATTGGAATGCGACTATGTTTGAGGAATTAATTGCTTTAACTAAACAGCACACATGGGATCTAGTACCTAGACCTGAAAGGGTGAATGTGATCCATTGCATGTGGTTATTTCATCCCAAATTCAGAGACAGTGGAGATCTTGAGAGGTATAAGGCACGACTTGTGGCTAATGGCACAAATCAGCAGGAGGGAATTGATTGTGGTGAGACCTTCAGTCTGGTTGTCAAACCGGCTACTATTCGCACAGTTTTGAGCATTGATATGGGCAAACACTGGTCGATCCATCAGCTTGATGTGAAGAATGCATTTTTACATGGGGATCTGAGAGAGACAGTCTACATGCATGATGCATCATCCACCTGGGTTCACCCATCCAGCAGTTCCTCACTATGTGTGACGTCTCCGTAAGTCACTAAATGGCCTGAAATAGGTCCCCCGGGTGTGGTATGATCGTTTTGCCAGGTATATCTTGCAGATTGGGTTTGTATGCAGCAAGAGTGATACATCACTCTTCATTTTTCAGTGAGGTAGTAGCACTGCTTACTTATTACTTTACATGGATGATATTGTTCTTACTGCCTCCTCCGACGGGTTGAAAAATGAGATTATTACCTTGCTTAAGTCCGAATTTGCAATGACTGATTTGGGTAAGCTGAGTTACTTTTTGGGGATATCAGTGACCAGATCTGCCAACCACATGTTCTTGTGTCAGCGTAAGTATGTAGAGGAGATCGTGTACAGGGCTAAGATGACGATTTGTAAAGTTTCACCTACTCTAGTTGATTCAAAATATAAGCTCGGTGCTATGGATGGTGCTCCAGTCTCCGATCTTACTCTATATAGGAGCTTTGCAGGTGCACTTCAATATCTCACATTTACAAGGCCAGACGTTGCTTATGATGTTCAGCAGGTATGTCTATTCATGCATACCCCCAGGGAGTCTCATTTCACTGCTCTTAAGCATATCATCTAATACATTAAGGGCACACTTCATTATGATTTTCATCTATACCCGTCTACACCGAACAGGTTGCTCTCTTATACGGATGCAGATTGGACAGGGTGTCCGGACACGCGACGCTCTATCTCCTGCTTTTGTGTATTTGTGGATAACTGATTTTTGGTACGCAAGCGATGTGCTACCTATCTTGTTCCAAAGGTCGAGGCCGAGTACAGAGCGTTGCAAATGTGGTAGCCGAGATTTGTTGGCTCGTAAATTTCATGTTAGAACTTGATGTCCTTCGCGTGCATCTATCAGGTCGTGATAACATCTCTGTCATCTATCTTTCTCATAATCCGGTTCAACATCAGCGAACCAAGCACATTGAGATAGACCTACACTTTGTTCGTGAGAAAGTTGCGCTAGTTCATGTCAGAGTTACATGTTCCATCATCATATCAGATATATTTACCAAAGGACTTTCCAGACAGTTATTTCTTGACTTCAGATCCAGTCTCAGCGTCCGACCTACTCGTGCTCCGACTGAGGGGTGTGTAAACGTGTAGGTGTAACATAAGTCCCCACCCATAATTAGAATATTTGTGTAAATATAATTGTGGTAAGACTAGGATTCCTCTTGTATATGAGACTAGGATTTCTATTGTATTGGGATGAACATTGTACGCCTATATATATTTGATATTAATGAGCAGATTAATACTACTTTGTGTTATTGTGATTGTGATGCCGCTTCTAATCAATAATCTGTCTAACTTTTTACACATTTAGCCTAATATATTTAATCACATTACAAGTGCTAAAAAATTATAACTAATTCATACTTCCAATTTTTATTTATGTCTTTCCACAAGTAGACTTTGAACAATTAACATATCTTATTGAAACCGTTTCCTTTACCTTTTTCTGAAACTGGTAACATGTAAACTTTTTGCTTTACCTTAGGAGAATTTTCACTATCTTTCAGATTGAGTCTTATGACTTATGAGCCCCTCTTTCCCTGTCCACTAATAATTGATGTGTATGTGTTTGGCCAGATGCTGCTGGTGGAAGGAACTCTATACCTAATAAGGAAAATGGAGCCAGTCATGTTTCTGCAAAGAGTGTCAACCCATCATCCGTGCCTACGGATGAGGGAAAGAATACTTCAAGGTGTTATTGATGTTTTTGGATTTTGCTCCATCTGTGTGCATTATAGCATATGCATGCTCTTTGGCATGTGAAGTCTATTAGTTTTGGCTTTGAACTGACCCTCTGGACAGCTTCTTGAATGATCAACCTCACAAGTACTTCATGTGGTCTCTTTTTAAAGGCTGTGTTTGATCAACCCCTGCCTTTTTGTGTCTATTATGTTATTCGACATTAGTTTGAATTAGGAAATGATTTGTTAAGGCTGGTGTATCTGTATAATTGCTATGTTGGTTTGCTAAGAGTTATTTCTAGCATGAACATGTGTTAAGTGGCATGTTGTGTTAGCAAGTCCTTGTTTAGACTAAAAAGATGACCCATGACACTTCATGTTTGATTTATTGATATGTTTAGGCTAGGTCAATTAAGACTTATTAAGATAATGTTATATTAGGATCACTTAATAACTTCAAATTGGATATGTGTCTTGTTAAGCTAGTGCCATATTTAAAAATGAAGGCTTAGGAGCTTACTTGGTATTACATGGTCTATACCAGTTGGTATGTATGCTAACACATATCAGTTTGAGTTGGTCTGTTCCAGTTGGTCTGGTATTTAGGAGCACATTGATCTTGGAATCAATTAAGCATATTGAAATATAGCTATAATTGTTGTTGAGAATACTTCCGCAATCCCCATATTTTGGTTAGGAGTGTTGCTAGCTTTTATTATGTACTTGTCTATATATACTTTAATTGATCTCTATTATGTATTAGAATTGATCTAACGTGTTGAATTATATTTAAATGTAGTTACATTAGAATGACCTAATTATAATTAGAAATTTTAATTGATCTCTATTCTGTTTAACAGTATAATGGAAAAGAAGTTTTTTTCACAGCATGAGCTTGATGAGGTCCGGATTGAGTGGTGTTAAGTCTATTTTTAGTATTGTTTTAGAATGTGTTTTAGAATGTCGTTTATGTGTCTTTAGTTATTTTGTACAGTATTATGCATTTTGTTTTGTGTTTTCAGGTTTTAAACGATTCAGATAGGATAAGGTGAATTCAAGAGGAAATATGTTGGTTTTAAAGATAAAATTGCACAATCAAGTCCCAAGCAAGAGGTCAAAGAAGTCCCGGAAAGCGTAGGCAATAGATCCAAACATGTAGCTTGCAATTAGGATCATAACAATCCACAACAATGCACAATCATAGACGACACTGATACCAGTTGATATGAACTTCAGCAGATATTGAGGTACGAGAGCAAAAGCTATATAATCCCCAAGTAGTCCCATACTTTGGATGTTGGATTACACTCTCAATACTTGCACTAATATCATAACAGATTGACAGGCTTCAGACTTGTCTCAACAAACAAGGTCTGAACACAACAGAGATCTTACACATCCTAAATCTAGACAAATTTGGGTTAATATTTGCGTCATTGCATGCACATAATTGCGCAAAAGAATTAAACATGATAACATTCTCTAACTACTTTGATGAAAGAGGCATTTGATAGCTATATAACTATTTCAAGGATACACACCATTTCCCATTGAAAAACAAGATCTATTCATCCAACAAGGAAGAAAATACAAAACAGCTCCCATATTTTGGAAGCTGCGAATAAGATTTCTCATTCTCTTTTCCCTGTGTTATTGGACACACTCATAACTTCAAATAGCTTCTTCATACAGGAGTTTGATCTGCACCCGGATTTTCATTCTGCAGCAATAGCACGCTCATCAAAATATTACATCAGAGAGAATCACATCTGAATTTAGTCACAGCCAAGTCAAATTGCAGCAGTTTGATACCCAAGATAACTCTGGAATCCCCTAGTCAAATCAGTTTAATCAGTCCCTTGCCTTAGCTTTAATCCCTTGCAGACCTTTGCTCTATTATCCCGCTGCCTACTGCTGACTCATCATAATATTTTGCTCGTCCCTGAAGTCAAATTCAGACGTAGTAATGCAATAGAAATTAAATCATCATGAAACAACAAAACATTTATGATGGAAATAAGTAAATATACTGGACCAAAGAACAGCGGTTAGAGGAAATTGGGGTTGGCAAAGAAATATATGTCCTTTATATATGTTGGTATGGCAAGATGGGGACATCTTCAAAAGTTAGAGAGCTCTAAAGCAACATCAGATTACTATTAGTATATTATACTTAATAGTAGTTATTTTATAGTCTATTATACTTACTAGTTTGACATTAGCACTATTCATATAATGCATGTTTTGCAATTCTGTACAACTAGTCGAGTTACAGTCAGTTCAGAAGCAAAATGAGCAATTGAACATATTTGTCCAAATCTAAGCAACAGTGGACACTGATCCTCAAAAAGATTAACATATGAAGCCGATGATAAACTGCTACCCATTTCTAACCCTTTTACTAAGTTAGCCCTGAAAGTAAATAGTTGATAATTAGAAGTCGAAGGAATTGTAACAAGGTTACGCACTTGTTACGGACTATACAATTCTTCTCATTGGCCTTCTCTGACTTATCTTTTGTAATTCCATCGTCACTTTCTGGGAAGGCGACATCTCCACTTCTTATGACCTTTTCAAGATCCCACAATTTGTACCAAACTGTTCATCGCCATATCCGATGAATATGCAGAAAACAATTTTATCATCCAGCTTTTTTCTATGCTCCTTCCGTACATGTGCAAAAGCTCTGCAACCAAACACCTTTAGATGAGAGTAGGATGCCGCCTTTTTGGTCCAAAATCTCTGGAATGCCAAAACCCAATGGAAATGATGAACTTCGATTATTCAGTTTTCAGGGTGTCTCAACTTCTTCGCCCCAGAATGACTTGGACAATTTTGTCATTCTGAGCATACTTCTCAACAATGGTGCGGCTGAACCTCTCAGCTACACCATTGTGTTGTGTGGTTTCAGAAATTGTCTTTTCATGTGTCATCCCATGGCTCGAACAGTACTCTTCAAATTTCCTTGAAGTGTACTCACCTGTAGTTCGTAGACGCTTTAGCTTTCGACCCATCTCCCTTTCCACCAACATGAAACTTATGACAAAACTTGAAACACTGATCTTTGGTTTTCAATAAATAAATTCACAATTTTCGTAAAGCATCATTAATAAAAGTAACAAAATATTTGTTACTTCCTATATATCACCATTGGACCACAAACATCAGGATATACTAAATCAAATATATTTAATTCTCTTTCAAACGATGTCTGAAACGAGACTCTATGTTGCTTTCCAAATATACAGTAATCAATAGGTTTTACCGTACCTTTGGCAAAAGAGATAGTGATTCCTCGGTAAGCATCTGCAATCCTTTCTCGCTCATATGACTTAAACTTCTATGTCATAGCTTTAAACAAATCTCATCTTAAGTCACGTTCAATTCACCTCAGCATATTTATGCATTGTATTGTATGTGCCCCGAGCAATTCCCTTTGCAATCACCAATGATCTTTCCATGACTCCACTTTTGATTTCCAAAATAATTCTCGTATCCATCTCTGTCCAAGGCATTTATCGAGATCGATTTCATCCGCAAATTAGGTACATGGTGCACGTCATTTAGAACCAATGTGCATCCGACATTTGTCTTGATACAAATGTCACCAATCCCCGCAATCTTTGAGTAACTTGTGTTACCCATTCTCGCAGTGCCGAAATCACCTGCTACATATCTGCAAAAAATACTTTTTACCAGTATGGTGTGGTAGGATGTTGTTGTGTCAACTGCTCATTCCGACTCTGAGCATGCCAAATGCATGCATTACTCTTCCTCATTTACGATAGAGTACTACAGTGACATTGTTTTGCATTGTGGCGGTTGTGTTGTCGTCATTGTTTAGGCCACTACTCTCACCTTCGCACCTTTTTGGATTTGGACACTCGCTTGAAGTGACCGGGTTCACCCGAGTTGTAGCAGTTTCTAGCTCTTAATTTAGATCGGTTCTTGGACTTTCCATGACCTTCAAATCTACCATAGTTGCTCCAACCCCTTTGGTAACTCATGCCTCTACCTTCTGTGATGAGAGCATGTCCTTGATTTTCGGGCTTCTTTTGCATCTTTTCAAAGAGTAGAAGAGCTAATGTGACGTCCTTCAACTCAATGGTGTTCTTACCGCGCAAGATGGTTGCTGCCAAATTGTTGTAGGAACATGACAATTGAGTTCAGAAGTACAATGGCTTTATCTTCTTTCTTGATCTTTACTGCGAAGTTGGCTAGCTACGTGATTAGTCTATTAAGGGCAATCCGGTGTACAAAGCATCCCGCATTAGCAGGATCCGAGGAAGGGGCGCACCTCAAGGGGTGTGATGCAGACAATCTACTCTAATGCAAGCGATTAGTCCATTAGCACATTTAAATGTGACAAAAAATTGTACTTTTACCCATATGTGAGGCGTATAACTGCTTCTTTAGGTACAATTTGTTTGTCAGCGTCTTGAACATGTATAGATTTTTCAACCTTGTCCAAATGCCACATGCACTCTCTTAATGGTGTTATTGATCACATCTTATAAGTGCAATCCGATTGCACTAGCTGTCTTTTCATCTATTTCTACCCAATCTTCAGGTTTCATGGATTTCGCTTCTTGAAATTGACGCCTAATGCCTTGTGTAACCTTTGTTGGATGCAGATCCCTCATCCTTTTTTGTCATGTTAAGAAACTTGTATCACCCATTAAATTTTGCTACCTCGTACTTTAGTCTAGACATTTTTCTTACATCGACTGCTAAAAAATATTTTTATCAATGAGCAGAACCTGTGCTTTGGTACCACTTGTTGGGGGAAAAATAGGACACATAAATAATATTCACAGTATATAATATCAATAAAAGCGTAACACCAAGATACGGTAATTAACAAGAATAAAAAGAGTAACCAAGACACCAAGATTTTTACATGGACACCTTTTTTAATAAGGAAAAAACCATGGGCCGAGAGCTGATATCACTATAGCAAGAAATTTTACATTGTGTGACCTAAATAAAACATTCCAAAGACCACTACACACTCCAAAGAAATAACTCTCTTTTGATTTTCTCACCTCACTACATCGCTCACACTATTTTTCCTCACAAACTATTTTTCTTATACTGTCTGTGATGCTCACTCTCTCTCTGCTTTTGTGTGTCCCAAATGAGAAGAATTGCCTCTCCTTTTATAGTAGTCAAATCATGGGCACCAAGCTACTAAAGGAAAAGTTAAATACTTTGGCAAATAATCTCCATCACATTGCATTCTTTGGCTCCTAGATGTCAACAACAACAACATACCCAGTGTAATCCCACAAGTGGGGTCTTGGGAGGGTAGAGTGTACGCAGACCTTACCCCTACCATGAGAGGTATGAGGTTGTTTTTTATAGACCCTCGGCTCAAAGAAAGCAAACCAAAGCAATCCGAAAAAAGAAGTAATAGAAATAAAGAAGTCACGGCAAAATACTAAATAAAGCATGGCAAAACAGTATGAGAACGTAATGATAAAGTAACTACCACCAAATCATACGACCATCGAAATGTAAGACACAACCTATAATAACATAAATCAAAGGACAAGAAACCACAAGAGTAATACGAAGTGTGATTAAAGCTAGAAAGAATGTCAGCCAAGTCTTTTTTGCACATGGCTATTTTATCACATGGGAATGGACCCCACAAATATGACATATTAAAGCACATACAGACAGAGTAAAATAGATCAACATGGGGCCAAAACAACGTTTGGAGAAGAATTAGAAAAGAAGAAAGCACTCGAACACTAGGATGACAACTACTTGTTTTAAAGTAGCCTGGTATTCCCTAGGTACAACATTATCCTGGTAATATCTCTAGTAAGACATAAATCTTATTTCAGTGAGCAGATGCATCTGCTACATACATGCACTGTGAATATAGGGTCAAGATACCATTATTTTTTTAAATAATAATCACTCAGTGCAAGACTTACCATGTCAGACAAAGAAGTATCAGCAACCTAAACAAGTCAGCCAACCTCTGCTACAATTTCTTTGACATCTATATCAGCTAGAGTCTCCTTGCCAAACAAAGTAAATCCAACAGTTGCCTGCAAAAAAAATTCCACATTCAATGTCAAGAACAAACTTCGCTTTTTTAGTTGGCTTGGGTCAAGGAACAGAAGAAGAGTTTCCATATCGCGAAACGAAGATACAGCATATAGCGAGAGCAATTAGCATCAATAAGCTTTCAAACTGTACAGGAGATGACCAATTTGAAAACTTGCTCTATTAAATATATTATCTTTTTTGCATTGCCCAGGGTGGAAGAAGTCCGAGGGTGTGGGGGATTGTGGTGTTAGTGTTCTAGGACATACCAATCCTGCCTTGCTATCGACCTTCTTAAGAATCCCTGAAAATCCTGCAAAGGCTCCAGACACAACTTCAACAGTTGATCCTGGTATCAAAGATTTATCATCTGATCCTCTCAACACATCAACTGCAAGCAGGTCTGAAGCTTTTTTGGATTGCCTTCCTCCTTTTTTGGGCACAACTTTGTCGTCAGTGGGAACTATACTAGAGTCTTTTATCAGCTTGGAATCTAAACTTCCTTCTGCTTGTTCTTTTTCTTCAAAAGCTTGATCAGCTTTCTCTTGTTCTTCCTTCGCTTGTTTGAATATGGCTTCCAGGTCATCCTCGTCTACAGGTCTGGGTTTATTGATCTGCCGTTTTCTGCAAATGTTCTAAGCTTTTAGATACTGAGAAAATGACCTAGCATACCTTGTAAGTTAGCCTTTTAAATAATGAAATGGGTACGTAGACACCGGTAACATAAGAGTCATATAAAGGGAGACCAAAAGGTAGATGTCAACTAAAGGCAGCCAACTAACTAAATATCCTTGGAAAATTCATTTCACCAATTGGCATAAAATTTGGTAAGAATTCGGAGAGTAGCTGACTGAATAAACACATTTTACAAGCTACACAGATTTTGATTGGGAGTGATTTTGAAGTAAAAAATTTCGATCTTGGGCCTACTTAGCTTAGGATAATTCCACTCATTTTATGTTAATATACATTAACATAGGTCCCACTGGGTCAGACACATAAACCGTGGGTCTTTGTTTGTATAAAAAGAGAGTTCCAAGTGGCCAAAGAAAATTGCATCTACATATCAAACAAATTGAAGACAAATCCTCTTTCTTGACCAAGTAATACTTGTAAACTCTTTTTTTTTATAACCATGGTGTCTGGGCTAGCTTTCGCACACCTCGACTAATTCCAAGGGTACCTCCCACCAGCACAGGCATTGGGTAACACTAACCACCAAGGCTAGGAGACATATGAGAAGAAGAAATACTTGTAAACTTGTGACTTGTGATAGGGAGAGCAAAGAGTGCTTACGTATTTCCAACCTTGGATCCAATAAAGCCGCCAATTCCATCACATTCTCGAATGAAATCATGTATTTCCTTGTTCATTACACACTTCAAAAACGCACATCCTGGGAAAAGAGGTTTCGGTTTAACGGAAAGTGATCCATTCTTTAATTTCCTTTTGACCTGTACAGATGGAATGTATACCTGCAGAAACTTTTACAGTCAGTCATAACTCAAAATATATGGAAAAATCAATTCCTACATTAGTTAAATACACTTTATCCCCTTCCAGTTCGAGGCAATCCAACCTCCAGCTCTCCTAAAGTCAACTTATAGGGAAGCCTAAATTGGTTGGAGCAGAATCAACCATGATTTCAAGCAAACTGAAACCCACCCACCCACCCAAAAAAAAAAGTACCATTTCAAACAAAGAAAATCAATAGTGGAAACTGAGACGAGTATTGGGGCTGATTTTCTTTAGAGGATTTCTACAGCAATAGAAAAACTGATAGACTCCTATTTATCATTTCTGATACAAGAGAAAAGATTTGGCAGTTCCATGGACACTGGAAATTATGAAAGCTCTGCAACTATATATACTACTATAGAGGCTTCAGAAGCAAACTTCTCTTACTCTTTCGTCTTCCGATAAAAATGAATACTGTCAATAAAATATGGTCGGTGATTACTTCCCATCTATCTAAACTCTAAACTCTGGTGGATAGAGTTACCGGTATTTGTGTTGCCGGGGAATTGTAGGTAGCGCTGGATTAACTAAGTGCTCACAAGCTGGTTCGGGCACCACCAGTATCCAAAGAAAAAACGAGTACTGCTACAAAGGCCTATGGTTCACTTGCCTTGCTACTTTCTTCTCCCCAACTATATTTTTCCGCAGCTACACTTACTCTAAACAGTGTATGATGAAGACATGAGTTGGTGTTAAATGGAGAAACATGGTCAGTGAAGATTCATATAGCCGACCACAACTTGTTTGGAACTGAGGTGTAATTCATGTTGTATACTCTAAACGCATTTGCAGGAAACCTATCACGTCCCTATTTTCATGAACCTCCATAACTCTCAACGCTTTTCTTTATAAATGAGGTGGCTGGCCAGCTTGCATGCACCTCTACAAATTCCACGAGGTACCTGCTAAGTAGCGGGTCGATAACTCTTAATGCTTGGACATCTTTCACATTCTTCATTTCCTGTTAATGGAGGAAAGGTTTATAATGATTAAATTGAGCCAATTTTCTTGTTGGGGGTAGAGTGTACGCAGATCTTAACCCTACCTTAGGAGGTAGAGAAGTTGTTTCCGAAAGACCCTCGGCTCACGAGAAAGCATAAGCATAAGAAAAGGTCAAATAAGGACAAGAAATTCAAAGCAGTAAGAAAATGAAGTTTATACTACTTTAAGCTTATAAGATAAAAAGTATACAGAACGATCGTAGTAAAGCTGCAGATATATCCTTTCTTTGATTAGACTCTTTGCCTTGGACGTGGCAGCGAATTCATTTAGAATGATAAAAAAGCATTGACACTATGTAGCCTACTGAAAACTGAAAAGCTAAAGCATAAATCCTTAAGTAAAGGTTTTGAAAATAAATCCCAAAGATTTCAGTAGTTTCCAATTTTCTTATTTTTGTCAAAATTTTTGGAACAGATTTTCTTAAGAAAAACAAGTTGCTTTAAGATGAGAAAAATGACTTCCCTAATGGAAGTAGGGGAAAAAGTTCCAAAAGTGTACATTCCACGTTAATTGTCACCTTTCCACCCTCCAACACACCCCACCTCCACCCCTATCCCCCACATTCCTACCTTTCACCCCACTCCTATATTGTTTTCCTAGATTATATAAAATGTTTGTGGAATAATATTTTATGCTTACTTACGGAAAACATTTTCCTTCATACCAAACACACCCTTAATCCCAAAAGAAGTTGGAGCCCCGCTATATGAATCCTCTATAACCGTTCCGCTCTATATGAGCCCGAATTATTTTAGTACTACTCTTTTATGATATTAACAACCATTCCTATCTGAACACCAATTATTCAGATACTACTTTATGGATGAATAGGTTGTCTTTCAAATTAGTGTTTTCTCTGAGGTTGTGTCGGTATGGAGGTTCCATTTTTTCATGTTCGGTTGGTCAAATATTTTGGTAAACATTTTCTCTAGGAAAATGAGTTCTTTATGAAAGTAGGAAAGTAGGAAAAACAAATTCCACAAGTAGCATTCCACGTTGATTATGTCATCCCTGCCCTCTAACATACCTCATCTTCCACCACCCCTGTTACCCCATCCCCACCACCCAACATGTTGCGGAAGCTGAATACATATAGAGTGATTAAATCACAACAACTATATCTAAAGGCAACTAATAAATAGAAATTAAGACAATAATAAAAATGAACTCCAAAATTACAAGTGAAATACTACAAAAGAAAAAGAAGATTCAAATGCTTTAGAAGATGAGAAGGCAGGTGAGGGATGTATTCAAATGAACAAAATTCTTGCTATTTATAGAAGGGAAATAGCCTCACTAATGTCAAGCATGACATCACTTAGAATGTGATCATGCAATGTAAATGCATAAAAAATGCATTTACCAATTTCATTCTACAAAAGTGGCTTTCAATGTTCACATTAGTTCACATAGAATCTTGAAAAATTTAACACCGCACCCCTACCCCCATCCGCACTCCCACCACCCCCTCTCATAGTATTTATCTAGATTATATACAAATGCTATTAAGATAAAAAAAAATGCTTACGAACCAAACATACACACTTATTACAGCATACATAACCCAGCAGATATCGTAAAAGTAATTACCAAAACCACAAATTAAGAATTTCACCATCAAGCAAAACAAGAAAGAACAAATCTTTATCAACCTGGAAATCAATATCAGGAAAGTTCCTAGCAAGAGCACGAGCCATCCTTTCAGAGGTATCATGACCAGTAACTCTGGAAACTCTTACAACCCACCATTGAGGACCCAATTTAGCAAGATTATCAAGATTAAGCTCTTCTGTCCAAGATTTATATTGCTTCTTTGGTTTTTTAATAAGCCTTTCTTCTACTTCTTCTCTCCAATTATAATCTGTTTTGCTCTCTCTTCTCTCATTTCTCAGTTGTCTTCTTTCTTTAGCAGTTAGTATATTCTCTTTAGGTGATGATTCTACAGTTGCATATACCCTGGCTTTTTGGGGTTTTGGGGAAATGGGGACTGGTAATAATGTGGGAAGAAAATGACTCCATGAAAGAATAGCTTGCTTCATCTTCTTCAACAAAGTGTACTACTTCTTGTGGTGGTTATATGGTAACATATCCAGTTTTCTTTCCTGGGCCGGGTTGATGGCCCATGACGGCCCAATTCCCACTATTAGTTCTTAAAATTTGGGAAGATTTGCAGAAATAGGATCATCTAAGGTCCATAAAAAATTGCACGTTTTCTTCAAATAGGATGGTCATTAATTTGGGAGAAATGGTTTTTTGGTCTTTTACAAAAAAAAAACATAAGACATCTGAAAAAGTAATTTTATTTCTATTTAAATTATAAAAAGACAAGTTATCTCATTTGCTCCTTTAATTTTTGCCCCTAAAATAGGCTGGTTTTAATTTTTTTTAAAACAACACAAAATGATCACTATAGGCAAATTATTTACACAGAAAACACCCCTATATAATTACTCCTTCAATCTCAAAATGATTGTCCTAGTTTGACTTGACACGTAGTTTAAGAGATAAAGAATTATTTTTTAAATGTGTGATCAAAAATAAATTTTAGATATTTAAATTTATTTTTAAATATAAAAATATATTGATATTTTTGGATCAAATCTTTTGTGACGGATGATGGGCAAGTGCAAGTGTGCAACTAACTGATCACGGAAGCACTGCACATGTGCTCACGTCCCTGAGGTAAAGTATTTTTGTAAATTTTATCTTGTTGAAAATAATATAAAAATTAATATATCAAAATTAAGCTTAAACTCTATTTGTTATATTATAATTTTTTCTCATTAAGAAATGAACATGCTATCTATGATACTTTGTCAGTATATATACATATAATGTGGGTATCATTAAAGACTAATGAGGTTTTTTTAAAGTAATGAATAGTCTTTTATGATACTCTATCAGTATATATACATACATACATCTATATATACATGGGTATCATATAGGACTGAAAAATACTTTTTTTTTACTTTTATGAAATGAATCGTTCTCTATGATAATATTTCAGTATGTGATATATATCATGTGGGTATCATAGATGACTGGGCTATTTTTTGAAGGAATAAATCAGTCATCTATGATATCTTGTGAGTATATGATATATTATGTGGGTTAGTTATCCACGATACTCTATAAGTATATGATATATATACCATGTGTGTATCATAGAAGATTAATTGTGTTTTGCTTGAAGGAATGGACCATTCCTCTATGATATCCTGACAGTATATAGTATATGATATATATCATGCGGGTATCATGGAGGATCAAAGATTTTTTTCTTTAAGAAATGAACGAATCATATATCATGTGTGTATATGATATATATTGTGTGAGAATCATATATGATTTGGTACTATTGGAATGAATCTGCTAAGTAACTAGTATTAGACTATTAGTATATGATATATACTAGACTTTTATCTTAGAGGACTAAGTGTATTTTAAGGAATGAACTACATTCCTCTATGATATCATGTTGGTATCATGTAAGACTGAGTAATATTTTTAAAGGAATGATCCAATCTTCTTTGATAACATGTCAATATATGACATACACGTTGTAAGTATCATAGAGGACTGAGTGTTTCTTGAAGGAATAAGTTGTCAGTCATCTATGATATCATGTTAGTATATGATATACCATGTGTATATCATAAAATATTGAGTATTATTTCTAAAGGAATGATCCAATATTTTATGATACACTGTCAGTATTTATATATATACTGACAGTGTATCATTTGGATATCACATTATACTGCAATAGTATATCAATGAAGTTATAATAGATAGTATTTTACACAATTGTATCATTTTGCATTAGAATGATACATAATAAATGTTTTCAAAATGATTTGACGTGCGACAGGTACATGGAACAATGACCTCCATATGTTACCCCCCGTAATTCCAGGGCGTATAAGTGAGAACGTATCTAAGGGTATAAGATTTGAACGTTGGAAGGAAAGTATGTTTACATTTTCGATATGAATGTTTTTTTGATACGACATAAGTGACGACGAAAATTATTAACTAGTAGTTAAATTCTTTTCAATGAATTTATGGACTTAGTATGGTATTATGAAGTCTTGGCATTGATAATATGGGTCCATCGAAAATTTCACAATTTGAGGGGGGGGAGGGGTGTCCATCGAAAATTTCAAGAAATTTGGCTAAGTGTGGAATATTTTAGTGAAGGGAAAGACAAGTGGACAAGTGGGGTTCATGAGTCCCCCTACACTTATGCTATGTACACCTATTGTATATATCCAAGTCTTGCAAGACTTTGGATCATAAATATCTTCTCATTCAAACCCTCATCTCTCCCTTCTCTCTTGAGGTTCTCAAAAATTCCCTAGAAGTGAAGAACAAGATTAAGTTATCTTCCAAGATCAAGCACCTTAAGTAAGTTCCAAGCAAAGTTGATACTCCATAACAAGTGGTCACGATTTTGGCCAAGAATTTCTTTGAAACCCTAAGCTTGTTTATGAACTTTTTAGAAGAAAAACATGAAAGCAAGATGGTTACAGGCTTGTAGTGGATACACTTCACTTCATACTTATACACATGTTGGACTGTCTATCCTTCTTTCCTTTTGATTAGATGGATTATATCATCTTCCATTCGATAGGGGAGAAATGGCCTTAGCGCAGGTGTTCGTCAACGATGAAAGCCGCTGAACTTCAGACTCGAGTGGAGAAAGAGGCTAGCTCCCGAGGCTTTCAGGATCAAAGAAGTGGATTATAGATCTAGGGTAGGGGCAAATTTTTGTAACGTGAAGAAGTGGTGAAAAAGGAAGCAGTTATGGCCGAGAAACTTGTGGACTGTTTTGGCTAAAAGTGAAGGTAAGATTTCTTCTTCCTCTTGAAGTAATTAGAAGTTACATGATGTTATAGTTAAGATATGAACATGTATTAAGAAAAATGAAGAATAAGAAGTGCATGTCACAGTTTTTGGCATTTTAGCCGATTGTGGACAGTTTTGATATTATTGGATTTGTTGGTTATTGTTGTTGTTATCGTCACTTATTGCATGTTAAAAATGAAGGAAATCTTGTTGTTGAAATTTGAAGTAGTTTATATAAAAGTGTTGGAATATGAATTGTATTTTAAGGAGTTACAAAAGGGTTGTTGGTCGAGAACTTCCTAAAACTGTTGGATATTGTGGTGTCGTTTTAGGGATTGTTTTGTGCGTGTATAATACTGAAAATTTAGTTACCATCATGCATGTTTAAAGGTGGTAATGGCTAATGTAAGTCCTAAAGAAATAAGGGTGTAGAAAGGTGTAGAAAGACTTCACATTCTACCCTCGTTGTTGTTGGAATATGGACTGTTTTAGTGGATTGTTTTAATATGAATTAAGAGGCTGAATTTACTTGAGAAGTGGGTGTGTAAATCTCCTTTGTTGTTGTTTGGTTGTGCCCTTAATTGGTGCTTGGTTATTAATGTTATTGATCTTATTTGTAAGGTGGAAAAGTATGTATAAATAGGGGAAGTGTTGCCCAAATATATATATGAAAAGAGAACCATCTTGTGGTATATGACTTACACTAGTATCATGAAGTTGATAGACGTGTTGTTGTGGTTATAGGTTGAAGTACTAATTGGGACGTATTCTATTTATCGTGGTGGTATCACCGTTAAGGTATGTGAACCCCTTCTTTCTTTCTTTTGGCATAATTCTACGTATGAACCATAATTGTGGTATTGTTTCGAAAGTTATTTTACTCCTAGAAGTTAAGGGGTATCCATGTTATTGATTCTATGTTGAAAGCATGTCTAAATTGTTCCTGAGTTCTTATTAAGGCATATATGAGCGATGTTGATAAGTATTAAGCGCTAAGACTGGGTTAATAAATAAAGAAGTATGTTTTAATAAGACATGTTAAAATAAGTCATTGCAGCGTTAAACGAAGAAGGTATCGACAAGCAAATGATATTAACATGAATAGAATTCCATCTGCATAGAAACTAAGATATAACCAGTTTATTTTACATTTGCTAGTTCACAGCTGATTAGATAAGATCTTCATAAAAAGATAAATTACTCACGGCTCATATAAGAATTAATTAGGCAATTCAGATCTATTATCACTATTCAAATGTTTCCATAATGTTAGTCAGAGGAGCGAGACGAATCTAGATTATCAAGTTGGTACTGACGACAAGCGGTATGTGAACTATCCCTTCTTCTTTTGGCATGTTTATATGAAGTAAGTGTACGACGGATGTAGATAGTTTTATTGGATCTTAATCCTTAATGATATGATAGGGCCTTGGTTTTTTTTCTAAAATAAAAGTTGATGTTTATAAAGTGAATGTACGGCGGACATACATAGTTCTATTGGATCCTAAGTCAAAATGGTACATGATATTTGGTGCCTTGATTTTCCAAAGGATGATTTCAAAATGGTACATGAAATTTGGTGCCTTGATGTTCCAAAGGACGGTTTCAAAATGGTACATGATATTTGGTGCCTTGATTTTCCTATTGGATCCTGATCCAAAATGGTACATGATATATAGTGCCTTGATTTTCACCAAATGATGATTTAACATCGAGTCCCATAAATGGACTGAGATACGTTATGTGTAAAATAACACCGAGTTCCACAAATGGGTCGGGATACGTTATGTGTAAAAGAACATCGAGTCCCATAAATGGGTCGGGATACGTTATGTGTAAAAGAACACCGAGTCCCACAAATGGGTTGGGATACGTTATGTGTAAAAGAACACTGAGTCCCACAAATGGATCGGGATACGTTATGTGTAAAAGAACACTGAGTCCCACAAATGAGCCGGGATACGTTATGTGTAAAAGAACACTGAGTCCCACAAATAGGCCAGGATACGTTATATGTAAAAAAGACACTGAGTACCAAAATGGGTCGAGATACGTTATATGGACATGCATCTATGATCTTGATATGACTCTCTCACTTTTAAAAGGCACAGTTGACTCTCATTTTTATAAAGTACAGTGATACAGTGGTACAATGATACAAGGTACAGTTGGCTCCATTTTTATATGGCATGGGTGGATCTGGTATTTTGATTTTCATACTTGTCCCCTGTCATTTTTGTATAATTATGATCTCATTTACTGTACTTTATGTTTACATACTTGGTACCTTGTTGTACTGACCCCCTTCGGGGGACTGCGTTCATACCCGCAGGTTTAGGTATTCATATTGGTGACCGCGAGCCTAGGATCTTCGCTCAGCGGTTTGGGATAGCTCAATTGTTCCGGTGCCCCAATCATTTTGGTACAAGTCTTTCATTATTGCTTAGGTATATTCAGGGGTACGACGGGGCCTTGTCCCGTCATAGTTACTGTGATACTCTTAGAGGTCTGTAGTCATGTGTGGGTTGGACATGTACATTATAATTCATTTCGGAATGGTGTATTTAATGGCAGCCTCGTCGGCTTGCCTATTTTATTATATGATAATTATGGGGACAGGATCCCTTTGCTTTGAGATTTTGAGTTTTCATTAGCTTCCACTGGTCATAGATGATGCGTGAGTAATAGGGTGCCCAGGTAGGGCACCAGTTGCGGCCCGTCGGTTCGGGGCGTGACAAAAGTGGTATCAGAGCAGTTAGTCTTCGGAATGTCTACAGACCGTGTCTAGTAGAGACTTGTGTATGAGTGTGTTGTGCACCATACTTATACGCAGGAGGCTACATGACATTTAGAATTGGTTTCTATTTTTCTCACTCTAAGATCGTGCGATAGAGCTATGTTGTTAGGTTAGTCCCTCCCTAACGAATTATTGTGGTTGCAGCTATGCCTCCAAAGAAAGCGACAGCGGCCCATAAAGGAAATATATGGACTTGGTATACAGGTTGGTAAGATTTTTGTATAGTTGGTGTGATGAGAGTGCACATCTATACGAACATATTTATTAAGGTCAGGTGTTGCCTGAAATGATTATGGGTTATCATGAGTTGGTTAAGCTTTAATAATTGCTTGGAATGTATGAAACAGTTTAATGAATCCACATCAAGGCATAAAATATGTGCTAAAATGGGATACTTAGGAGGTGATGAGCTGTCGGAGTGTGATGAACTCTAAAAAGATCATGTTGAATAGACTTAATGGCATACCACGTTGTTAGATTAAGCTATGTTGTATGCTTAACTGATAAACACGAATAATATTTGTATGGAGTAAATATGGTTTTTATGGTTAAGACAACATGATTTTAAGATTATGAGAAGTTGTCTCATTCATGTATGGGTACGAAAGAGATAATGTAAGCGTGGGACAAAAGAATATTTAAGAATCTTGGATATCAGGTAATCGTTGAGACCTTAGATATACAAGGCCTTCTTGAGTAAAATATTTTATGTTTGATCTTAGTTAGAGTACATGGTATATGTGAAATATATTAGTTGTAATGATTCCTTGGTATGCCGATGGTTATATGAAAAGGGGATGAGATATTGAGATCCAATCCAAGTACTACTTGTGTTGTCTAAGTTGGAGAACATATTGAAACTGGAAATAAGATCTTTGAAGGATTTTATGTTAAGCATCCTTTGGAGGTACTTGGAGTTGGTTTAGTATGGCAGCCATGGCCACGACATTCCGAAGTGTCTCAAGTGGATGCGCAAAATAAGAATAAGATGAGTATAAATGGTACAGATGAAAAACAGAAGACATCATTGAAAGGTTTAGTAGGTTATAAAGATCCACACATTTTACGGTGACTCTTGCCGATTAGAGTTCTAGAGGGAACTGCAATAGGACCTTATGAATGTGACTTTGTTTACAAAGGAAGTACAATATGTTAAGGACTACCAGGGTTGGAATGATACAAGGAGTAGTGGTAAGTGAGAAATAGAGAACAATGCTAAAATGGAAGATTATGGAAGGGAGATAAGCCCCCTTCCTTGCGAAAAGGGCAATTTTGAGTTTTCATTAGCTTCTGATGGTCATATGTGATGCGTGGGTAATAGGATGCCAGGTAGGGCACCAGTCGCGGCCCGTCGGTTCGGGGCGTGACACCATACCACAAAATAACATTTGTGACACCCTATTTCAACCGGAGTCGGAACGGGATTACTGCTACATATGGTTGATTCCTAAAATTGTGTATTTAAAGGAGTCGCCACCTAATTATTATAGTGAATTAGGACACTAAAAGTGTAGCATAAAATACTACGAATGATCTCCATTTTTAAGGTCTGCGAAAGCTATGTGAGATTCTAGGTAAGAGTTCTTTATTATCCTAAAGGGAAGGGGTTAGGCATCCTAAAGGATCCGCTAACTCATGTCAGTCTGCTCAAACTTAGGTTTTAAAATTATTGTGCTAACATGCAATTTACAATTCTAAAAGTGTTCTAATTATTAAACTAATCAAGAGTTATTTAAACTAGGCATGCAAATATTTAAAATAAATATATATTTAAAGAGATAGTAATAAAAGCAAATAACCATAAAAGATGCAATGAAGAGAAATTAGCGACATTTCGCTTTTATTCTATTTTATGCACAGGCTTTAACTTTGGGATGCGCCTCCGGGTACCTGCAAAAGACACTTAGTAAAAGAGTTAGTAAATAATAAATAAATTACCAAACAAACACAGTATATGTATATATATATATAGATATATATATATATAAAAGATATATTTTTATATAGTGTGGCTCACTAGTGTTATGCGAAGGATACTAAGACGAGAAGCCAATATCGCTACGCATGCGACTCGCCTCCTGGTGAACGATACTATGCATTCTCGTCTAATCTTTTTCACTTTCCTCCTCGCCCACATATTCCGTCTCGCTTACCACGGGAGCCTCCAGATCGACGGATAAATCCTTCGTAGGCCAGTGCAGTATCTTGTTTAAATCAGCATAATAAATAGATAAAGGGGGGGGGCAAAGTCGTCAAAAATCAGTCCGACAACAACTGAAAACGGTAGAAATAGTGACAGCGACACAGCCCAAACTCGCTGGAAACTTCAGAATGACGCCGGAGTTTTTCACTCTTGCAGAGGCCCAAAAAAAATCAGAAAATCAGCTCGATAAATACCAACAAGAGCGGATATAGGCTAAAAATGCAGCAGAAGGCGGAAAATGCAACAGAATGAGCTGAAAATGCACGAAGAATGGGCTGAAAATGCACAAAGAATGAGCTGAAAATGCAAAGAAGAACAGCCCCAAAATCAAGAACAAACATGGCCAAGATCCGTAGCCAAATAGCCAAAAATCAGCTCAAAGAACATGGCTAAAATCAGTCCCGAATTTAGGCCAAAACAGTATCCAAAAGATGATCGAAATCAGTCCAACATAAAGCCAAAACCAGCAGCTAAATCCGTCAAAAATGGTCAAAACCAGAGCCAAAAGGGCCAAAATCAGCAAATAAATAGTCCAGAATCAACAGATGTGTGGCTTAAAATGCAATGTGGCATAACCCAAAACATAGCCAAGAATCGACTCAAATTTGGCCAAGTAAACACAGCAGCAATTTAGCCTCAAATCGCCAAAATGCAGCAGAGTTTGGCCAAAACAGAGTGATTTTAACCCAAAATATCACCAAATGCAGAGCAAAAATAGCGACCAAGATAGCAAAGAATCACCGCGAAAAATGCAGCAAATTTTACCCCATAAATACAAAGAAGAAAGGCTAGAAAACAGAGCAAGAGAAGCTAACACAATCAAAACATAATGTAGTATCTGCTCATTTTTCCAGAGGCCAAAAATAGGCGGTGATAAGACATGTTGAATCTGCAGATAAAATGTTCCTGAGATGTATAAATGGCCAATATTGCGACAACTTGCTCATCGAGAGTGATATTTGTGATATCAAAGTGTCGATGATCGTGGTGCTTCACTCTCATCGTTGTGCTCACTACGCCAAGAAAGGAGAAAGAAAAGAATGAGTATTCAGATGTTCATGAGAAAACAGAGATGACCAGATAGTAAAATGCAAATCATGACAAAGGAACACACATGATGTGAAGCTTTACCGATGTGTAAATAGCGAACTAATGCCAAATAGGTAGGTACAACATATACGCAAATGAAGGATAAGCAAGGATATATTAATCCTCCGAGATATGCAAAAAGGGACTCAGATTAATATTTAGACAAACAGAGACAAGTGTGCAGTTAATCTGAAAGACATGAGGGTAAAAGGATAAACAAATAACTGCAAAGAGATGGTCTTTTAGTCGCACAGAATCGCTAGAACTAAAACATATGCCTACTCATATGTGATACGCCTTAGGCAAATAGAACATAACATGACTAATTTGATAAGCATGACAAAATGGACAAAGCAAACGAGCAAAGATAACATTTTTAGATAGGTAGAATCAGTAAACCAAACTGAGCACATAATCGTGCTCAGGCTATATATCATAATTTTCACTACAATTAAACGCCAAAATATCACATACATACATTATATGACTCTAAATATGAAGTCAACATAATATACTTTGGTGTAGACAGTTAACTCACGACAACGTCACAGAATGCTTAAGCAACAACATCTTATTCCATTTACACACGCTAACACTTGGTTGATCATAAACCATGTTAAAGTATCCATAATCAACCCGATGAGTTAATACCAATAATAGCGATCATTCAATTCAGACTTGATTAGGAACAGTAATCCTTCTAACCAGTAACATTCATTCCTCAACAATATTTTCAAGCTACCTAGACTGACATGCTTAAATAACTTATTAAATGATCTTAACAGTCAACATTCGATCAAAAAAAAAATTGTTTATTAGTCGACTGAAACCAAACATAGCAGACACTGTCGTCGACTAAAAAAATATGCTTATCCCACATACAAATACATCACATAAAGCAGATTAAGTAAATCGATTAAGGAATTAAAGATGGAATCATGTTTACCTTCTCCGGGTGGCGAACAGAGGCGTCGTCTCGAGTCGCCGAGTCCGCCGAGTGTTTTGGTGTCATCAAGCAAAATGAATGCTTAGTGTTTGTGGATTTGGTCGAACCGATACTAATAATGAGAGTTGGTTTTTGAGCTCTCTTCTCAGAAAATGTTTGTCTTTCTGAGTTTAAACTCTACAATAGCAATCAAGATGAAAGAAATTTTGTTCTTAGACTTGAAACCAAACCCGAAAATCCTCTTCCTTTTTTTTCTTTCTTTTTTTTTTCGACACAACCTAAAGGGTTGTATTTATAGCCCAGAATTGAGGGGTTTCAATTGTCATATTTAGAAATTTGAATTCAAAAGGCAAAGAAAGTGACAGTTTTTTGTGGGTGATTAGAAGAGGAGCAGATGAAAGGGGTCTGAATTTTGACTTTTCAGAGTGATTTTGACAAAATGAGTTGGGAGGCGTATGTTTATTTTTCTTTGGATTGAAGCTTTGAACGACTTGGGCGTCGTTTGCCCATTGAATCAAAAGGAGAAGGTTTAGAATTCATGAGATGAGTGATGGGGTGTGATTGAGGCGCGGGCGTCGGTTGTGGCGTTTATCCCGGTGAGGGTACACTGTGGCGAAAGACCGGTGGTTTCTTCTTAGGGTCATTTGGTTTTCTGGTTTGGTTTGGGAATGGAGTTGGATATTTGGTTGGAAAAAATGGATTAAAATGTTTGGGTGAAGGAGACGTTATGTTTAGTTTAGTTGGGAAATAAAGAGAAGAGAAATTGGGCTTGGGTCTAAACGGGTTTGGGCTTCTGGGAATTAAAAGAAAGGGGTTGGGCTGATGAAATGTGAATTGGACTAGTTTAAAGGTTTGGTCTCGTACTGGACTGGTTTAACAAAATGCAAAGCGGGTTAATTATTTAAAAGAAAAATTATTTAAAAAGATGCAGGATTAAAAAATGTAAATGCCGATGCAAATAAAAAAAATACAGTATTTAGACTAATGTTTAATGTCTAATTAAAATTAAAGCGGGATGTCGATTAATTATTTAAAGAGACGCAAATATTATTGGAATAAACGACGGTGTAATAATAATAAAAACATAACATAACGCTTAATTTTTAAAAATATAAAGATAAAAATGCAAAAAATGATGATTAGAATGCAGTGTCCTAAAACACATGAAATTGCGACAAATATGCAAAAAACGGGTCAAAATTGACTGTCAACAACATTTATATCCTTTGTTATTCAATCTCTGCATAAGATGTGTTGTGGTATTTCTTCATTCACTTCGGAGAATGAAACCTCGTCATTTAGATGTGCTTTATACATAATTTCTAATAGCTCATTATTTCACTCAACCACAAGAAAACAACACTTCAATGTATTTCTCAAATATTTTCGTTAAAAATCATACCAACTTCTAGACCATCAAAATACATATTAAATCATTCATTAGTAGTACATCCAACACCTTAAGAAAATTACATCAAATTAAATATAAATATTTTCTTCGTTATTTTGCCACCTTACATAACTAAAACTAAAGCTTGCAAGAAAATAAGAAAACCCTTTACATGCATTATAAACTCACAATAGATTTTGGGGAGTAAAAGAAGTAAATTTCAAAGTTGAACTCTTTTGAAAGTAAAACTCAAAACCTTACTATTTAGGGAGTAAAGTTCAAAGGTTTACCACTCTGAGTAAATTTTGAATTCAATATTTCAAGAGTAAATTTCAGATTTACTACTTCAATAATAAAATTTAAAGTTTTACTGCTTTCAAAGTTCTACTACTTCCGGAGTATAGTTCAAATATTTATTACTTAAGGAGTAGAGTTTAAAATTTCCTACTCCGGGAGTAGAATTTTGAGTTTACTACTTCAGGAGTAAGCATAAAATACTTAGAATATTTTTTCTCAATTATTAAACCTCTCCTGGAGGTGAGTCGTGATAACTTCACAACCAAATATACGTTCATATATATATATCGTCACATTTACTTCAGTGAATGGATCTGTACTTATTACATTTATCAAAAGTTCTAATTATTTAGGAATAGAACATATCTCAATGTGCCTTAAACATATCAATAATGATAACTTAAAACTTCTTTAAGATCTTGCTACTTCAGGAGCAAACCTCCGTGATGTCGAATTATGATTGAAACCTAGTTTTGTAATCGAAGCATACATATGGTGTAGAGATTTTTTATCTAACATATCTTTAATTGTAATCACAATAGATCTACATAAATATTGTCATTTCTGGTGATTATAGACATAAATAAATTTAGCCATAACGAAACTTATGAGATATTGTCACCATTAATGGCTATATACTGCTTTCAAACTCTACCGGAGTTTAATATATCTTCTAATGTGAGATTTCCAATTTATAAAATTATTGAGCATACAACTATACAATTAGGATAAGTGTACAATACTAATTAAGGTACAAAACTAATACAATTAGCCCAATTCGTGGGCTATATTTATCAATATTGTTTAGATGTTGCTTATAAATTATATTTAAAAAATTTATGCTACAATAATTTTATAAATTGGAAATCTCACATTACCTTATATTTATCAACACTGTTTAGATGTTGCTTATAAGTTATTAATTTTTTAATCGTTAACTAAACTTTAGACAACATTTGAAGACTAATCAAATTTTAATAAATTTTAAATTTACAAATATCATTTGGATGAGCAAATCTCTAGACTAAAATACGATTTTTAAAAAAAATATACCCGTGAAATTAACCAAGAGTTATGAGTTCTAGAAAATATTCATAGAAAATTAAAATTAAAATTAAAATTAAAATTAGTTTCATCAGCATTAAAAATCTATTAATTAGCAATGAAAATCATTTAACTGCAAAATAATTTAGCCTTTTTCAGGCAAATTTAAAAAAAAAAGATGTTCTCCTCTTTCCTCCTAAATTTTTTCAAATACTCCCGCGTATTTTTCTCATTTCCCACATTAACCTTTCCCTCCATATTCTCATCTCTTATAAATACTGAATGCTTTTCTTCCCTCCAAAACATCTTTGTTCCATCCAGATTTAGAAAGTGAAAATGGGAAGACAAAGCAAATCACGAAAAACTGAAAACATTGGTAAAGGAAAGGTTACTCCTGTACAGATTGCGTTCATCGTCGATCGATACCTCTCTGATAACCGTTTCACTGAAACTCGAACAACTTTTCGCTCCGAAGCTTCACATCTTCTAGCTAAGTCTCCCATCAATGAGGTATCTACAGCTTTTATTAATTAGTAACAAGCATTTTATTGATGAATTCGTTTAATTTAAGATTTCAATTTTTTTTTATATAATTACTGTGTGTAAAGGTTAATGTATAGATATGTATTTAATTGTTCTGATAAATTAGGGCTAATGTAGTATACCTAATGAATTGACGATAAGATTACTACTAAAAAATAGGAATTAGCGACGACAAATTCTATAGCTAAACAATAAAATCGGTCGCTAATCCTATTTAGCACGGATTAGCGATGAATTATGATAGATTTCTGTTAGCTACGAGTAATATAGCGACGGATTAACGATGAAGTTCGTAGTTAATTATAGTTTTTTAGTGTGAGTGGTAATGTGTAAAACGAGAAAATAATAACAACAACAAATTGTAATAAAATTTGGAAATGATCAAATGGAAGGGCTTGCTGAGTCGACCAAATTCTTGATCTATCCTTAAGATAATATTGCCCCGTATATCCTTTCAACGATTGTAATGACAACTTATCTCCCAAGATAAAATATCAATCAAACAAATGAGCAAAGGGAACTCAAATGTTTGCTATGGAAGAAAGATCTTTGAGTGTTTTGTGCTTGCAAGAGAGTAAGAAGTATTTCAGATTTCAAGTGTTTTGCAAATGAGCCTAAGACCTCATTTTATAGCGTTGTGAAGATGACTCTCCAATTGTCCATGTAATAGCCTTGAATGACCATGTAATGGCCTTGATTATGGAGTGTTAATTCAGCCAAATAATGGTTTGGGATGTAATGGAGGTTTAATGCCTCAAAAACCAGCCCAAGAGTCATGTCTTTCGATCACCGCGCGCCGTGGCTCGACGGAGTAGCCGCGCGCCCAAACTTCGTAGAGTTGACGCAGCGTTCTCACAGCGTGGCCGCTACCAACTTCAGAGAGTTGGCGCCGTGACCCTGCAGTTTGGCGCCGTGGCCCTATACTTGTTTCATCTTTAAATACATTTATACACTTCTTTCTTCATTTACCAACGTTAAACCTACGTCATTTGGCCAATAATCGTCTATTATCTTACGTTTCAAACAATTCGTATACGTACCAATATCTTTTCCATTTAAGGAAATTATGATCATTGGCATTGTATGTACACGTGTGTGGAAACAACGTTTCTGACGTGTGGGGCCCCTAATGTTCGATTCGTAATTAAATAGGATTAACTTTATTTCATGTTTAATAAATATTTCCAACATTTAGTAATAGCTTAGCATTTTATTGATTCGTCTAATTTAGGATTTCAAATGTTTCTAATTACTCTTTGTACAGGTTAATGTATATAAATACATGTATCTAAATGTTCTGATAAATTAGGAATAATTTAGTGCGTGTGTGTATATATATATATGAGTACTTATAGTGTTTCTAGTCGATTTGAGTTGGAACCTAGTGTTTTAATTCAGCACAATAGAATATGTATATATGCACAATTTACTAAATATTCTCATAAATTAGGACTAATATAATGAATTGTCGTTTATATATTATAGAGATGAATCTAGGATTTGAAATTAGTAGGGGTAAATGTGTAATATATATTCATATTTCTAAAATTTTGATAGATTGAGTATTTTTAGTCCACTCGAGTTTGAATCTATGATTTATATTCATAAGGTGCACAATCTAATATGTATATATTTCTCTAAAAAAATGATAAATTATCTATGCAATTGAGGTGTATGTTGTTCTTACTCTCCGAAATGTTGCCTTACCCGTGGATTCTTCAAAAATACACTACTTTTGAAGAATTTCTGAAGAATCCAAACAACATTTGAGGTTAATTAGTGTCTCTATCTTTGACCTGCCTCTAATTTAATTCCTTATTTCTTGGGTTAATCCTTGTTTTATTTTTGGGAATTTTATTGTGATATGTTGAATAGGCGCCAAGGAGTTTATTGAGTTTAGGAGATATGTTGGATGAGTACATATCTTTGAAAGAGCAGAAAGTGTTTTTGGATCAAGAAAAGTGTAGAATGGATCATGAAAAAACAAGGGTCCAGAATTTGCTAAATGGGATGCAACATGTTATGAATGCTTACAATGCTAGCACGAATTTGACGCCGCCTTCCTCAATTGCTGCTGCTGCTTCAATGCCAAAATCAGGTGCTTTGCCAAGTATCGTTAATGGGTCTTCCCCAGTAACCTCAGGTATGCAGTCTACCTTTTTGGTTTGCTTTTGCTAAACCATTCTTTCAGTTTATTTCACTGCTTTTCAGTTTCAGTTGCTTTAGATTGTTCAATGTGCTATATATTTAATTAGGTTGTTGTATGTGATACTATTTTGTTTGGTGCATGAGATGTATTACTTCGAGTTCTTTTTCTCAAAATAGGAGAAATTGACACCATTGGCTTCAGCACCACAGCCTCAATATCCTAATTATAACAGGATTGACTTCCAACTGCAACAACTTCCTATCAAGCTTCTTAGTACTAATATGCAGAGGTTGATTCAGTACACCATTACTTTATATGACAGTAGGTGCTGAATAGTTTTTAAAAGTTAAAATATATACAAGTGCAGTTGCATCTGCAGAAACTACATTCAACCCTGCTAATAAGTAGATCTTTAATTCCTAGAGACTAGAGAGAGATTTGATTATTGCACCTTCTCTCATTTCAATTGCTTTTAAATTGTTACCAGATTATATGGAAGGAACGGAGGATCTCGGATACCTAGTTCTTCCAATAAACCGTAATAGGCAAAGACTAATATTTACCTCCCGAAATACTCGGTCTTGCATTTGTGTGGCCATCATTTACTAGTATGCAATGGGATGTACAATGTCTATTTGCTAGACTGCATTTAGCTCCTAACTGAAGTCATGCAGCACATATTTTTGCCTTAGAGGAGCACTATCTTCATTCGTAAAGGGAAAAAATCTCCAAAAGAAAGAGTGGACTGTAGAAGTGTCACTGATTGCTGATTGCTCATGATCATATTCAAGAACAGTACATCATTTTGTTCGTAGAAAGATATGCTTTGCAATGTGTTGGATGTCCTTGTTAAACAGTATTGATTCACCAGAATTTGGATAACTACTTTACCATTTACCTAAACAATTATACCCTACTACTTTTATCAGGTTATTATTCCGCATACAAAAGTACAGCTCTGATGTCAGCGTTAATGCCTTCAAACACTGCTCTAGATACCATGAAATTTTCTAATCCAAATTCCATTCCGTCAACTTCAAAAAGAAAAGGCTTCAAAGATGTTTCTGCAGCTCCCATAACTGCCAAGAGATCTCGTAAACACTTGATCACTAACCAGTTGTCACTTAAAGGTAAATCTGTTTGAACTTGGTCCTTTGTCACTTCATGTGAAATGTCCTCAATATTGACATCATATTATCTTACTTTCTTGCAGATCCCAGTACAGATGCACAACCAACCAGTTCTGCTAAACACAACAACGCTGTGAATAGTTCTGCCATTCAATTATCAGATCCTGCGACTGCATCTGATAGGATACCAGTTCAAGGATCTAATGTTGCCAAGTCTTTGTTCAATCAGCCCATTCAGTCCCCTCCAACTAATTCTTCTGGCCCTAAAACACCACCAAGAGCAACATCATCCCAAACTGACAAATCTATCTCTCCACTGGAAGTTTGTTCAACTGCTACTTCAAGCAAAAATGTTACACCGTCTCGTGTAACAGCCACCAACTGCACAATCATCTCGTCAGAAACAATTCGAGTGAGCCCTTCCAAACAATTATTGTACTCCATAGAAAGAAATCATTGCATTTCAACATCCTCACCGGTAAAGACCAACGTGAAGAGGTCTATTAGGCGAGATCAAGTAAAAAGTAGGCTGGACTTTGATGCCTCTGATAACATGCCATGTAATTCAGAAATGGCCGCTGGCGTTGACATGATTTCAACATCAGAATCTGAGAAAGAAGGAGATTTTTTTGACTTAGATTTGCCTAATTTAGATGCTTTAGGGGTGGATTTTAATCTTTCTGAACTACTAGTTGATTTTGACCTTGATGGAGAGGGGATTGATTATTCTTGCCAGGAAACATTTCATTCTTCCCCAGATTCTTTTTCAGGGTAAAATTACCTGCCTTGCCCAGATTTTTTCATAGTTTCCTTGATCTAATGCATTGGAATGGTTTCTGAGTCTCCACTTTATGTTTAATGCACAGGTCACCTCATGAATCAGGAAATGCCAATACTGATGCAAATCAGATGACTTCTCAGATTTCATCGACAGTTACTGAAGTCTTTTCAGAGCAAGACATGAGTTTACTAGGTAAAAAGGAGATTCTTGACTATGAAATTGATTGTGGATTGGTTTCATTGAAAATGTAGAATGAGTTTTGATTTTTTCATATTGATCATTCAGGTTCAGATTCCCGGACCACTATGAAATCAGTTACCAAATGCATCCAAATTTTAAGCCCTGGTAATTCATCGACTGCTTGCTTTCTCCTTTTCATTTTGCACAATACAAACAGAAGATATGAAAAAAAAATTCACTGATTACCCATAGTCAGGAATAGAATAATTGAGGGAAAGATATTACGATGATAAAAAAAAATGACTTGCAAAAGAGAAATTGGCGAGTTCTCATTATTTAATTTCCATGACTTTGTCGTTTTTGCAGTTAAGAGTGTCGGAAGCTTGAGAGATTAGGAGAACTTTGTGCAAGAAATTGTCCTAATTCTTTCACAGATGACTTACTGAAGCTGAAAGGCCATAATTGATCACAGTTGACTGGATTTATGCAAACCCAACTGAATTTACCAAATTAGTTTTACATATTGACTGTTCATTCATTAGCAAAAGGATGCAGTGCATTGGATTAGGATTTGTTTCCATAGAATTAGCAGCTGCAGCCCTAAGCCAGAATGTTGATTATAAATAGTTTATGGCAACACATTAGGAATTTGTATAAATTTATCTGACATGAACAAGCTTAAAGCGACTTTGATTATGAGAAACATCTGATTATCTGGAGATAGCATTCATGCAAGGAACTCTCCCAGCCTTTGTCATTTTGATATGGTAATGTGCAAAACAAAGTCTCCATATGTTGGATCATGTTAATGCATGCACTCTTTTCCTACAGAGTGTGAAGACCACTGAACTTGAATAACGATTGCCCTGCTGCTGCTAAATGGCAAGCGTTCGCTCACTAAGCACTTCTCTTTGGATTGGTTAAGCTGAAATTGGTTACTCTTAACAACAATGCAGGGCCTTCTTTGGATCCGTGCGAGATGTGCTACCGCACAGGGCCTTCTGAAAAACGAAAAATTTTAGGGTTCTTTTTTTTATTTTTTATTAAGTAATATTAGTCAGATACTGTAAATGCTCATAATTCGCAGGTCTTAGCTCAATTAAGGGCTCATTTTTACGAATTAGAACAGGGCCCCCAAAATGTTTGAGACGCCGCAACAATGCTTTTCAATTTTTTGTGGATGATTTGTGTTTCCTGTTTGTGAATTATGTGTGAATGTCATCAATGTTCAAAAGGCAATCATCTGGTGCATAGATTCTGAAAATGGAACCAGTGGTTAAGGCAATATCCATGTAGCAGATCTATTGATAGGGTCAAACAATTCAATGTGTTCAGAGAATCAAAAGAGACGCGGAATTAACTGCAAGGGATCAAAATGAATCATTGATAATTTCACTTTATAAGAATTGCTTTTTATTGGAATTAGAACGATAAATCATTTGAACTCGAATGGAACTTTGGATGATAAAAAAGCCCCAATAAAGAGAGGATAATTGTCAGAACTATGATAGACTTTGTCGTGGTTTTACTTGTTAAAATGGGCTTCAATATGACATTCATGCAAAAACAAAGTTCAGCATGCTTAGTTATCGCATATTCTTTTTATTTTTTTTATAACCATGGTGTTTGGACTAGCTTGCGTGGACCTCCACTAATTCTAGTGGTACCTACTTCTCACTAGTATAGTTACCAGGTAACTCTGGCTTGAATAGATGGAAAAAAATACCTTAGTGATTTGCCTTTGCTTGAATTTGTTGAAAATTTACAAATGTGGAATAATGTTTATCCCATTATTTATGACTCGAACAATTGGGGCCCCGCACGTCGGAAACGTCGTTTCCACACACGTGCACTCGTAGTGCCAAGTATCGTAAATTTTATTAGTGAAAGAGATATTGGTACGTAAGTAACACGTTTGAGACATAGAATGATGGACGATCATTGGCTAAATGACGAGTATTCCACATTGGTAAATGAAGAAAGAAGTGTGCGTAGTGTAAAGATGGAACGGGTTGGAAAGGGCCGCGACGCTAATTCCTGACCGAGTCACTGGAGCCGCGGCGCCTCCGAGGCTCAGCCGCGACATTCACTGGCATTAAGTGTGACGGAAGTCCAAAAGTTTGACTGATTATAGAGAGGTTTTGGAGCATTAAAATGACAGTTTTTCCTCCATAAATCAGCCATTATTTGGATGCATTAGTTGGTAAAATAAAGGGCCATTACATGACATTTAAATGGCCATTACATGAGCACTTGAAGATGCCACTCTTACACTACTATAAATTGAGTGCCTTTGACTCATTTGCAAAACACTTACTTGAAAGACTTGCAACACTAGCATTTTGTGAAAATTTTCTCCTCTCTAGCATATTTCAATACTCAAAGTTTTTCAAAAGAAACACTTGAGTTTCCTTTGTTCATGTTTAGTAGATGTTTTATCTTGGGAGACTATTGCCTATTAACGTAAAAGGATATATACGGTCATCACTCGACCCACCACAGTTGTAACCCTTCCAGATTTAGTGTCTCTTGATTTCAGGTTATCAAGATTCAAAGAGCTTTTCTTCAATTGGTACAAAGATTCAAGACTGATTCAAGAACTCAAAAGCTTGTTGTTGTCACCATTCTTGTTTACTACAAGCTTGTTGCTATTGTAATCTTTATTGTTTATCATTTCGAAGCACTTGTAATAGTTATTTACTATTCTCGTACTGCATTATTTTCAACAGAATTTGAACATGAGATCTCATAGTATTGTAACACACTTTATTGACCACTAGACACACCCTTGGGTGTCTTAATTACCACGGCTTCTTGGTCTAAGCTCCGTAAGATTCATCCCTTCTTTTGTTAGTCTTCTAATTTACACTGCTAGTTAGTACCCTTCATGAGTTTCTGCTAATCTGCACTGGTCAATTTATCCTTTTATTCCCTAACGGAAATAACAAAAGAGAACAGTCACTTTAAGAAAGAGGATGACATATTTAGGGCATAATGGAAAAACCTTTACATCGTTTTATGAATCGAATCACTGCAAAGCTTTTCAAGAACCTATGATGACTTAAAAAAGAATTTCTTTTAGAGTGTTACAAATTCAGTCTTGTCTTGCTTACAAAATGATTTGAAAATGGTCACTTCAATTCAAACTTGATTTCCACTTTCACCTTGATTTCTGAATTAAGACAAGTACTTCTCCAATTTTTCAACTTCTTCTGTGCTTCCAATGTACAATGGAACTCGTTGGTGGATCTGCAAAGTTACAAACAGAAAGAAACACCAACTTAACTGACTGATATATTCACTTATTGGTTACAGATTTAGCAGCTATTAGGTTCTTACCTCAGTTGGTTGGATATCAAGAACTCTTTGGTGGCCATCGGATCCTTTGCCACCAGCTTGTTCCACGATGAAGCTCATGGGGGCACACTCGTACAAAAGCCTCAACTTTCCATTCTTGCTCTTTTTGTCTCTAGGATAACCATAAATGCCACCATATAGAAGAGTTCTATGGAAGTCACCAACCAAACTACCAATGTACCTTGCAGAGTAAGGCTTGCCACTAGGGCCAGGGTCCTTCAAGTCATCGATATATTTCTTCAACTTGTCATCCCAGAGCTGGTAGTTTCCTTCGTTGAATGAATAGATCTTTCCAGCCTTTGGTATTTGGACATTTTCTTGGGTCAAAACGAATTCTCCATACATCGGATCCAAGTTGAAGGAAAAAACGCCATTTCCCAAAGTGAGTACGAAAATCACAGAGCTTGAGTACATGCAGTATCCTGCTGCAAGAAGGTTGCTCCCTGGTTGGCATACATTCACGATGCACTTCTGCATCACATTTCCAAGCTGCAATATTGGACAGATATTTGGTGGATCGGTGGTTAACTATTTAATTTTGTCTAATGCCAAACTCACAACTACACTGAAAAAATTCATGCACGAGAGATCCAATCGACTATTGAAAGGATCAAATATAAGAATCATAGCATTAAATGATCCTACTTCTCTGTGCATTATGTGTTAAAGACAACACATAGTCACAAGTCAAAACGCTTCACAACTATTTAGGGGTCGCTTGGTAGGAGGTATTAGAGAAAATAACACCGGTATTAACTTTGGTATTATTTAATTCCATGTTTGGTAGTGTTTTCAACCTATTTGGTATTAGTTATACACCTATTCTTATACAAGTAAACCACGACATGAACAACACCAATACTATTCCTATTCTAATACACCATATTCAGTACTATTTAGAAATTATGCAACGCATGCTATTTAATACAACAAACCAAACAGTCAATAAAAACTAATGTCAGCATAACTAGGAACTAGGATAACTAATATACCCTATTCAGAACTATTCTTATACTCCCTACCAAACTGCCCCTTAGAGTTCTCTTTTGGAGGCAATGGAAGGCTATCTAGTTTGGTGATTACCTCAGTATCATCTCCAAGATCGGCGAGGCACTCATCATTCGGGCTGTATATTCCAAAGATAGAACCAGTAGATACAGCAGCATCAATGTTTGATGATCCATCAAGAGGGTCAAACACCACAATATAGTTGCCTGAGTAACTCTCTTCCACTGCCACTGGTACATCCTCTTCCTCTGATGCTATAATCCCAGTCCTTCCACTTGACCTTAGACAATTGGAGAAAACCTGTTCAATCCATCAAACAATCAACTTTGAGAAACCAAGCCCGTTAATGTCATACAATTGATATTCTATGAATTTAAGTTATGTGCATTGACAACGCAAATATTTTACACCATCCGGTTAAATTGACCTATAACAATAGGCAATTCTTCCTAGTAAGCCTGATATAGTAATATTCAAACTAGAATGAAGACATGCTATAGCTGTTTAAATTACATTGGTAGTGTACACTACAAAAAAGAAATTGAAATTAGCTACGAACTTCGTCACTAATCCGTCGCTTTATTACTCGTAGCTAACAAAACCTTTTAAAATCCGTCGCTAATCCTATTAGTTAGGTATATAATTTGTCCATCGCTAATTCCTATTTTTTTTCTTTGTTTCCCGGTAGTGGTAAAAATTCTACACACCATCAGTGTAATTAACTTAAATCCAAAATAGGATGCAACTTATATCCACTGACATTGTACACAATCCTTAAACTATGAGTATATTTTAATCTGTTGTAATAAACAACCTGTCCGTCTTATTTTTTGGATTATTAGTTCCACTCTTATAGTCGATGTATAAAACTTAAACTCATCTAAGGAACAAAGTACTATGTCTCTAATGAGCTTACAGGAAGAAGTTGTAACATACAAACCTCATTAGAGACAACATCAAGTTTCTTCTGATCTTCTCCTTGAATATTGACAGCACCTTGAACTCCAGTAAGGTTAGAAATGCCAGCTCTCTGTACCAAGGAAGCAATCTGCTTACAAGCCATTGAAATGCTTGAAATCACTATGGTAAGTTCAGCATCAATAACCCCAGCTTGTTCTTGCCTTAATAACCAGCTTGTTAAAGTTTGCAGCTCATAACCACTCCTTTTCTTTGTCTCTGTAACCCCTGCAGCTGTCTCTATTGCCATGCACTTTACCCCTCCATGAAATGACGACCTTCTCTTAGTTGTGCTGTTTTTTGGGCATATGAATGGAGTCTTTTTGTCTAAAGCACATAAAAATGGAGTCTTTTTGTCTAAAGCACATAAAAATGGAGTCTTTTTGTCTAGAGCACATAGAAATGAAGTTGCTGTTGCTGCCATTGTGATTCTCTTGGAATTCTTGAAATCACTAAAGTTCCTCACTTAAAAGTTCATTCTGTAATATTTATTCCAAAGATCCTGTTTTTTGAGGCTCATTGGTAGTTTCCTGGGGGGTAGGGGGTGAGCGGGGTGGTCATAGATTGTGTTGGCAATTATGGGGTGGAAAGTGTAAGGCTGTTAGAAGATTTCTTTTATGGGTGTCCCACTTATCCACCTTCATGGAAATCTTTTCCTTTCATTTGTGGTTAAGCTTCAAATGGCATCATTTAACTTGCATGGTGTATTTTGGATTAATGCCGTGAACCGTTAACCCATTGGTGTTGGCCCATTAAAAGAATTATGACACATTAGTTTGGGCTTGTAACAACACGTTTGGTACGTTGTTAAATTTGAATCAGAATTGACAAAAATAATATAAGCTGCCAAAATCAGAATGATCAGATATTGTATTATTTTTAGAAATACAGTCCAACTGCCATTTTTGAGACCATCTAACAGGTGGGTCTTCCCTGGACTGTACTAAAATAAAAAAAATAAAAAAATACAATTCATTATATATTAATACTCTAATACCGTCCATTATATATCAATACAGTACAGTCCAGTTCAATGAAATTAGTACAGTCTAGTACGGGATTATTTGCATACATATATCTGATTTTGGTGTCACTATTTAAGTTATGTCTTAGGTTTATAAAATTTTCCACGTCTATCCAATTCGCAACAACTTCAATCAGTGTTTGTCTGAAGTTTCATATTGCTGAAATTCAGACGACATTTCTGTCTAACAGGCACAGACGTCTAAAGTTTCTCCGAACCCGCGCACAACGGGAGCTTAGTGCACCGAGTTGCTCTTTGCATATAATTATAGGGTGTTTGACCTATAATTATAGAAGTGCTTCTGAGAAACAAAAATAGTTTCCTGTTTGACCAACATTTATGCAAATTTACTAGAATATTATTTTTAGTAGATTTAAAACTATTTAAAATATTCTTTTCTATCATATGTTTCTAAAAATTAGTATATCTTTACAATTTAATAAAAAAATTAAAATTATTTAATTGCAACATTTAATCAAAAAATAATATTATATTGTACATAAGAAATGTAATGACAATATGATAGTCAATGACTCAAATATGTCCAAACTTACCTCCCGCCCTACCCACACCTAACCACACCCTATCCTCAAATTTCTATGTCATATTTTTTTTACTTTTATAAAAAAATATGAACTTTTATCTTCCCCCCTTACCGCCCTACCCCCAACCCATTGCCCTACCCCATCCTCAAATTTTTATTTCATATTTTTTGTTACTTTTATAAAAAATGATTGAAAATATGAAATGTTTTCTTACCCCCCCCTATCCCCTACCCCCACCCCCACCCCATTGCTCTACCCCATCCTCAAATTTCTATTTCATATTTTTGTTACTTTTATAAAAATTATTAAAAATATGAATTTTTTCTTATCTCCGCTCTACCCCTACCCCCACCCCAGCCCATTGCCCTACCCATCCTCAAATTTCTATTTCATATTTTTGTTACTTTTATAAAAAATTTTTGAAAATATGAATTTTTTTCTTACCCCCTACCCCCACACAAACGACCCCACCCCATTGTCCTACCCATCCTCAAATTTTAATTTCATATTTTTTTTTACTTTTATAAAAAAATGAATTTTTTTCTTACCCCTACCCCACCCACCCCACCCCATTGCCCTACCCATCCTCAAATTTCTATTTCATATTTGTTGTTACTTTTATAAAAAAAATATATGATTTTTTTCTTACCCCCATGTTACACCTCGTGGTTTTAGGACGATAATTAAGAACGTCATTACGGAAATTAAAATACTTAAGGATGTGATTCCGGGAAAATTTTGGTTACAACGAGCGTGACTAGGGAAATTGAAAATGATAATTGTATATTCCCGTTATGGGTAGTAGCATATTATAAGAATTTCGACATGAGAATACGAGACCCTATGGAATTTTCGGGAATTAGAAGAAGTGGAACATAAGTTTTTATTATTACTTGAGGGTTAAGTAAGAAGACTAATAAAAGTATTGGACCAAATTGTAATTAAATGAGAAATTTTTCAGATTTAGGAATTTAAATTACAAGCCCTTTTCATTTCTCCATTTATTCAGAAGTAAACCAAGACTTCATTAAGTCCCGCTCACCGTAAAACAGTGAGCAAAAGCGGGCAGAGCTAGTAATAGATTCAGGAAGGGCAATGACAAAAGATTCTCCTAAAGATCTAACTGCCTTAGACCAAAAGGCAAACGAGACTCTTGATGATATCTTATCCAATAAAAAGCAAATTTCTGGAGATGTAAGAAGTATCTTGATTCGTGGTGAAAAACTTCACTTTCAACACAAACCCACTCCAATCTTTTTCCTTTTCACTCAATTGGAACAAGCCATATATCTACAAAAAAAGAATAGATTGAAGTTTAATTCTTCTCCCTATATTACATTGTTCAACTACAAATTAGAAGCCAAAAAATTGGAGAAAATTAAGGCAGAGATAGGGATTTGCTGGCAGATTTTTAGTCAACTTTGGAGGGGTATATCTCCTAGTATAATAGGGGTTTTTGAGTGTTTCAAAAATCTAAAATGAAGTTCGTCGAGTCTAGTTTCCAACTCAATAAACCTCTCGTCGATAAGATATCGTAGTAGAGAGTTATGGACGTTACAAGTTCAGCTGACAGAACAGTGGGCATTCCACCACTGCTGGCCGCGATTTGAGCCTCAATTTTCGGATTTTTGAGACGAATTTGTGGAAGAAAAATATGTTAGAATGATGGAGTAACATTATAGAACTGCATGTTGAATTGGAGTTGAAGAAGTGAAGAATTGGGCAAGAAAAATCGACAAAACAATGGACTTTCGGAAAGGGCAGTGGGTTCGGTCTTAGAGACTGTTTTGGCATTAAAATTAAGGTAAAATTCTTCTTCCTATTGTATAATTAGAGTTTCATGTTGTTGTAGTTAAGGGATAGTCTTGTGTTGAGGAAAACTTGGGATTAACGAGAATGCATGTGAAGTTTGGATGTGGTAAACAATTCTAGATCCCATTTTGTGTATATTGGATTTAATTATTGTGTTGTTGAATTGTTGGTATTTGCATGTTAAAAATTGGGAAAAATTCTTGATATTTAAGTGATAAGTAGTTAGATGGAAGTATTGGAATATGATATTGGATCTTAAGGATTAAGAGGAAAGTTATGGAAATTATAAAGTTATGACTTGGTTATTTGGTTTGGTTGGCTTGTGTGGTTAATTGTGGATACGCGCATATAAACAGGGGAAGTGCTGCCCGAATTTTTGTAAAATAGAAAGTCGTCATTCGATATAAAGTACGCTAGTAATCCTAAGAATTGACGAACGTGTTACCATTATTATAGGTTGAATTACTAGACGAGGCGTATCCTAGTATTGCATTGGTTGTGCGACTAAGAGGTATGTGAACTTCTTCCTTCTATCGGCATGATTGATTATTGAAGTGTATTTGTCTTGATTCTTGAAGTACACGCACCTTGTTTCTTGAAGTATACTTGTCTTGTTATTGGAGTATTCATGTTATTTATTCTATGCTAAAGGCATGTCTCAATTATTCCTAAGTCCTTACCAAGTCTTATGGGGATGTTGGTAAAAGTTTTTAGTAAATATTGAAGTCGAGTTGATCTTGCTAAGTTACAACACTAATGAGAAAATGTATCGAACAAGCCATTGCAGCGTTAATAAAAAAAGGAATCGACAATCTATTATATTGAAATGGGTAGAATTCTCCATCTGCATAGAAACTAAGATATAACCAGTTCGTTTTACACTTTCTAGGTTCACAGCTGATTAGATAAGATCATTATTAATATATAATCTAATGGCTCATAAAATGGATTAATTTGCCAATTCGGATCAGTTATCACCATGCAAATGTTTTCATAATGTTAGCCAGAGGAGCGAGACGAATTAGATTATCGAGTTGGTACAAACGACGAGCGGATCCTAATCCTTAGTGATATTTTTCCTTGATAGTACTTTGAGTTTTATAAAAGGAAAGTTGTTTACCTATTCGTTTGATAATTTCTTGAGTTTAAAAGTATGAGTAACTTGACTTTAGATTGTAAGTTACTTGAGGTTGGAAAGTGAAAGTGTTTGAGACTACAAGTGTTAGTGTCTCGGGTGTTATAAGAAAGGAACGTTCGACGTTGTATAGTTGAGCTTTCTAGAGTAGAAAATGTGTATTTCCTTCTACCCTTACTCTTTCATGTCATAACAATGCCTTAGGTTCTCTTAAGTAGAAGATGAGTTATTCCTTCTATCCTTAATTTTTCTTGACTTAATAATGCCTTAGGCTTTCTAAAGTAGAAGACGGGCTATACCTTCTAGTAAAGTGAAAAGATGATTTCTACTTACATATGGTTTCTCATGATAGTTATTCGTGCAAGTGTTGTATTTCACTTCACCGAGTCCCTCGCTTGGGGCCGGCCTTTGTTATATGTATACATGTGATATTGATTATACATTATTCACACGGACATGCCGACAGTGATGTTGGAATTCCACGGGCATGCTTCTGTGATGTGGATTTGATATTATACTACGGACATGCTGACAGTGATGTTGGAATTCCACGGGCATGCTTATGTAGGGTTGGTTATATGTTATATCACCTGTCGATATGTGATCAAAGAAAACTATACCTGAAGAATGAGATACAGATTGACAAGCACAAAAGGGTAGGCTTGGTTATTAATCTACGCTCATTGATGAGACATCGACATAGAGAAGAAAGTATACCCTTTGTCTTTCTTCAATCTGTGAGGAAATAGCCCATTCTTCATCTACGCAAAGATGAATTACTGCTTATTCGACTGGTCCTACCCCGACTTATTAGGATAGGACCTTCTCTTATCACATCTATCCTTGCCCTTTCCTTGCTTGTAAGCCAAGCCTTCAGTTAGGGTGTTTGCCTGTAATTATAGAAGTGCTTCTGAGAAACAGAAACAGTTTTCTGTTGGCCAACATTTATGCAAATTTACTAGAATAATCTTTTTAATAGATTTAAAACTATTTAAAATATTCTTTTCTATCATATGTTTTTAAAAATTAGTATATCTTTACAATTTAATAATTTTTTTAAAATGATTTAATTGCAACATTTAATCAAAAAATAATATTATATTGTACATAAGAAATGTAACGACAATATGATAAATAACGACGCAAATATGTCCATCCCTCCTCCCCGCCCTACCCACACCTACCCCCACCCCATCATAAAATTTCTATGTCATATTTTTTTTTTTACTTTTATAAAAAATATGATTTTTTTCTTCCCACCTTACCCCCCCGCCCTACCCCCAACCCCTTCCAATTGCCCTACCCCATCCTCAAATTTTTATTTCATATTTTTTGTTACTTTTATAAAAAAATGATTGAAAATATGAAATTTTTTCTTACCCCGCCCTACCCTACCCCCCCCCCCCATCCATTGCCCTACCCCATCCCCAAATTTCTATTTCATATTTTTTGTTACTTTTATAAAAAAATATGATTTTTTTCTTACCCCACCCTATCCCCTACCCCCACCCCACCCACCCCCATTGCCCTACCCACCTCAAATTTCTATTTCATGTTTTTTGCTACTTTTATAAAAAAAAAGATTTTTTCTCTTACCCCCGTCCTACCCCATACCCCCAAATTTCTATTTTATATGAGGAATAGGAAAATTAAAAGGAATTTTATGAAAAGAAAATAGTAAATGAGTCCAAAAAGAATTCAATGAATGAACAAAAGTTTCTGTAAGACCAAATTGCTTTACTTCTTTCTCATCTGTAAAGCAGGGCTTCTAGAAAAAGTGTTTCTATTTCTAAAAATAGGGTGTTTGACTAAAGAAGCGTTTCTGAGAAACAGAAACACTTTCGAAAACTTGGCCAAATACCACCTTACTCTTTTCCTGTCTTCCTTCAAATTCTACTAATCTGCTCCTACTATATATATAGTCAAACTTTTAACCATTTTTCATCATCATCATCAGTGTCGGATACGATTTTGTGCGCAACTTGGGCAACAAACAATACACTTTTGAAACTAAATTAAAAATTCTTAACTTCACCACGTTTTTTTTATAAGAATAATTTAAATTATTAACTACAGTCTACGTCGTTCATTCTTCTAAAAATTAAATTAAAAAATAATTATGCATAAAGAGATTCAAACCTTGAACGTTGGTACATTTTGAACGCCCTAAACTACTATTCTAACCTTTTGCATATTCTTTAGGGTGTTTAAGAGTTGTATATGTACTATGAACATAAGAAATCAACCCTCTATATATAGTAAAATAATTTGCCGAAAACCCTATCACTCACATAAATCCGCCCCCGGCTATATTTAAGCTCAGCTATTATACTACTATAATTAATAAATAGAAATTTTATCTTACATGGATTGAATTTCGGATTAGTTACTTTACTTGGGACCAAAAGCAAAAGAGGTACCTTTAGGTACAAGTGTACAACTACAAGGGTAAAACGGCAAATCAAACAAATTTCAAAGCAGAATATACGGAGCCGTCTTCACTCTCTCTCTCTCTATACCTACCTTGACCTGTTTTGCAGTTGCACTAGGCGGGTACTACTTTTCACCCTACACAATAGAACTCAAAGTTTAAACAACCGCCCCCCCACAAAAAAAAATGGAAAACGATACACCGGAAGTTCAAGAATTGAACGTGGCCGTTGACGGCTGTTACGGTGGCGAAGAGGAGTTGTTGATGTTAGAGGATGGTAGTGGAAGTTGCAGTGAGCAAGTAAGAAAGAAAACATTAGAGCGTGTTAAAGGACCATGGTCACCTGAAGAAGATGCTATACTTAGTCGTTTAGTAAGTAATTTTGGGGCAAGGAATTGGAGTTTGATTGCTCGAGGAATTCCAGGTAGATCAGGGAAATCTTGTAGGTTAAGGTGGTGTAATCAGCTTGATCCTGCTGTTAAACGTAAACCCTTTACAGGTAACTTTTCCAATTCCCCATGTTTGCTTCTTTGTGTGACTATTTGTTAAAAGGGTTGTGTTTTAAATCATGGAAATTTTGTTTCTACATTGCTTATTTGCTATCTCCTTTAATATATTTCTGCCACAGGTACTTTTCTTCTAAGTCGAGGGTCTACCAACAGCCTCTCTACCTCACAAAGGTAGAGGTAAGGTCTGGTACATCCTACCCTCCCCAAAACCCACCTTGTGGGACCACACTGGGTTTGTTGTTGTTGTGTTTTTGTCTAGCATTGATGTACAGTTAGAATAAAGTTTAGATTTTGAACCTGGGGTCAGTAGAATCTTTGACATTCAACATAGTTGAATATTCAGGTGAAAGTTAGTTTCTACGTGTGATTTTGTAATGTATTGATGTTAAGTTAGAGTGAAGTTTGGATTTTGAACCTGGGGTAAGTAGAATCTTGACAGTAAGGTATTGAGTGTAGTTGAATATTCCCGGTGAAATGTAGTTACTACTTGTGGATTTGTCCAGCATTGATGTTTAGTTTTTTATTCCTCGATCCATGTGTATTACTATCTGTTGCCACATTTATTTTCTATCTTGCTTTTTGTTGTCTCTTTTATTACAATCCTGCGTCAGCTACTTCTATTTTGAGCCGAGGGTCTACATGGAATAGAGTAAGGTTTGCGTACATCCTATCCTCCCCATACCCCATCTTGATAGTACTTGAATATTCCCAGTGAAATGTAGTTTCTACTTGTGAATTTGTAGTATATTGATGTTTAGTTCGAGTAAAGTTTGGATTTTGAACCTGGGGTCAGTAGAATCTTGACAGTAAGGTATTGAAAAATGTTGAATGTTCGCGTGAAATGTAGTTTCTGCTTATGATTTTGTAGTGTATTGATGTTTAGTTTGAGTAAAGTTTCGATTTTGAGCTTTTTTTTATAAAGGTAGATTAAAAGTTTGGATTTTAAACATGGGGTCAAGAAAATCTTGGAAGTGAGGTATTGACCAATGTTGAATGTTCCGGTGTGATTTTGTAGTGTATTGATGTTTAGTTTGAGTAAAGTTTGGATTTTGAGCCTGGGGTCAAGAGAATCTTGACAGTAAGGTATTGATCATAGTTGAATATTCCTGGTGAAATGTATTTTATACTTGTGACTTAGTCCAGCATTGATGTTTTCTTCGAGTAAAGTTGGATTTTGAACCTGGGTCAGTAAAATCTTGACATTCACCATAGTTTAATATTCAGGTGAAATTTAGTTTCTACTTGTGATTTTGTAGTGTATTGATGTTCAATTAGAGTAAAATTTGGATTTTGAACCTGGGGTCAAGAAAATCTTGGCAGTAAGGTATTGAACAATGTTGGATGTTCCGGTGAACTGTAGTTTCTGTTTGTGATTTTGCAGTGTATTGATGTTAAGTTAGAGTAAAGTTTGGATTTTTAACCTGGGGTCAGTAGAATCTTCACAGTGAGGTATTGACTAATATTGAATGTTCCGGTGTAATGTAGTTTCTACGTGTGATTTTGTAGTGTATTGATGTTTAGTTAGAGTGAAGTTTGGATTTTGAACCTGGGGTCAGTAAAATCTCGATAGTAAGCTATTGACTAATGTTTGAATGTTCCGGTGAAATGTAGTTTATACTTGTGATTTTGTAGTGTATTGATGTTAAGTTCAAGCAAAGTTTGGATTTTTAACTCAGGGTCAATAAAATCTTGACAAGGTATTGATCATAGTTGAATATTCTGGTGAAATGTAGTTTCTACATTGTGATTTTGTAGTGTATTGATGTTTAGCTCAAGCAAAGTTTGGATTTTTAACTTGGGGTCAATGAAATCTTGGCAGTAAGGTATTGGCCATAGTTCAATATTCCGGTGAAAGGCAGTTTCTACTTGTGGATTTGTCCAGCATTGATGTTTAGTTTCTTATTCCTCGATGTGTATTACTATCTGTTACAACACATTTGTTTTCTATCTTGCTATTTTGCTATATCTTTTATTACAATCCTGCGTCAGTTACTTTTCTTTTGAGCCGAGGGTCTACCGGAAACAACCTCTCTACCTCACAAAGGTAAGGGTAAGGTATGCATACATTCTATCCTCCCCACACCCCACTTGTGCAATCACACTAGGTTTGTTGTTGTTGTTTAGTTCGAGTAAAGTTTGGATTTTTAACTTGGGGTCAATAAAATCTTGATAGAAAGGTATTGATCGTAGTTGAATATTGCCGGTGAAATGTAGTTTCTACTTGTGAATTTGTAGTGTATTGATGTTTAGCTTAAGCAAAGTTTGGATTTTGAACATGGGGTCAGTAAGATCTTGACAGTAAGGTATTGACCATGTTGGATGTTCCCGTGAAATGTAGTTTCTACTTGTAATTTTGTAGTGTATTGATGTTAAGTTAGCATAAAGTTTGGATTTTTAACCTGGGGTCAGTAGAATCTTGACAGTGAGGTATTGACTAATATTGAATGTTCCGGTGAAATGTAGTTTCTGCTTGTGATTTTGTAGTGTATTGATGTTCAGGTAGAGTAAAGTTTGAATTTTTAACTTGGGGTCAATAAAATCTTGACAGTAGCCAGTAAGGTATTAACCAAAGTTGAATATTCCTGGTGAAATGTAGTTCCTGCTTGTGATTTTGTAGTGTATTGATGTTTAGTTAGAGTAAATTTTGGGTTTTGAATCTGGGGTCAATAGAATCTTGACAGTAAGGTAACAACGAATGTTGGATGTTTCGGTGAAATGTAGTTTCTGTGAGTTACAGTGAAGGTCACAAGGAAATGGGAGGTAAGTAACAACAACAAAGATTACAAATTTGGAAATAGGAACAAAACAAGAGTTTTGTTGAGTCGAGTGATATTCACTCTGTCCTTAAGACAATATTGACCCGTATAAATCCTTTAACGGTGATTGACAACTTGTCTCTCAAGATAAAACATCAACAAACAATTGAGCAAAGAAAACTCAAATGTTTACTAAAAAAGAAGAACCTGTATGAAAGAAAGCTATAGAGGAAGAAAGATTCAGAAAAATCTGATTGCAAGTGTGTTCTTCAAATTGAGCCAAAGGCCTCAATTTATAGTGTGTAAGATGACCTCTCATCTAGCCAACTAATGGCCATGTAATGACACTTATTGAGAGGTGTTATTCAGCTAAATAATGGTTGAATTCAAGTGCTAAGTAATGGAGCATCAATGATCCAAAACCAGCCCAAAAGTCGGAAACTTTTCGTCATTCGTCGACCATTCTGCCTCCGAAGCGCCGCGGCGCCAAACTTCCAGTGACAGACCAGTGTTCAAGCGCCGCAGCGCTCCGGCGCCGCGGCTCCGACGGTGTTGCGCCGCGGCCCTTCACGGCTCCGCGGTGATTTTCGACCCGTTTCATCTTTTACACATCGTACACTTCTTCTTCATTTACCAACGTGAAACACTCGTCATTTGGCCAATAACCGTCTATCATTTCATGTCTCAAACATTTCGTTTACGTACCAATTTCTCTTTCACTAAGGAAATTTACTGGTATAACATGTGCATATGTGTGAAAACGACGTTTCCGACGTGCGGGACTCCAATTGTTCGAGTCATAAATAATAGAATTAGCTTTATTCACGTTAATAAATTTCCAACAATTTCTACTTGTGATTTTTTAGTGTATTGAAGTTTAGCTCCAGCAAAATTTGAATTTTGAACCTGGGGTCAAGAAAATCTTGGACGGAAGGTATTGGCCAATGTTGAATATTCTAGTGAAATGTAGTTTCTACTTGTGATTTTGTAGTGTATTGATGTTTAGCTTAAGCAAAGTTTGAATTTTGAACATGGGGTCAGTAAGATCTTGACAGTAAGGTATTGACCATGTTGGATGTTCCTGTGTAATGTAGTTTCTACTTGTAATTTTGTAGTGTATTGATGTTTAGCTGAAGAAAAGTTTGATTTACCTGAGGTCAAAATTAAAGTTTGGATTTTTTTACCATAGTTGTGTATTTAAGGTGAAATGTTACATTTCAAATGTAGTTTCCACTTGTGATTTTGTAGTGTATTGATGTTTAGTTCGAGCAAAGTTTGGATCTTTAATTTGTGTCAAGATTTAAGTTTGAATTTTCAACTTAAGGTCAGTAAAATCCAGAACAGAAGGTATCGGTCACACTTGAGAGTTCTAAGGACCTTAAGGTTGGGAAATTATGTAGTGATAAGTTGAATAACCTTGAAGGGAGGATTGGATCAGGGCTTGATGAAATGCACGATGCCCAAATGCATTCAGGCTTAAGTCATGGATCATTCAAGTGATCTCAACTATGCCACATACATTTTTGACATGCAAAATAGACAGTTACTTCCATTCTTTTGGTTCCTTTTGCTATACAGGGTTACACATTTCGGAGAAAAAGGAAAGGAAATAGAGCCAACATCATATTTATAGGGTGGGATGAAAAACGTAAGAACATATTTACAGTACTGGAAAAAAATAAAAGTTCCAGTGTTATTTTGTGATTAAAAGGTAGGAGTGTAAGTCTTCTCAAAATCCTAATGTTGTACTCTATTTTTCCTTGCACAAGAGTCCAATGGTGTTCTTTTACAGTGTCACTGGTGTAAATTTAAAGTGGAAAAGCATGCATGGCTTTTAGAGATCCTGCCTGTCAAATCCTAAATCAAGAGACGGGATAATGAAGGATCTGAATGATGATGATATAGTCTGAAGTGCAACCTCAAAAATGGTTAAACTTCCACTTGTATTTTCATTTAAGCTGAAAGTACATCTGAAATTTTAGCAGATCTGATCACACTCAAGTCAAAGTTTCTTTACCACTATGACTGGCCACGTGAGTGACCCTGTTACCCCCATTCTCGAGAAGTAGACAACTGATTGTTAAGAGTAACTCACCTTTAGGTTGCTAGTGCCTACTAGTACCGTGAGAGGAAGAGTTTAAGTTTGTACTAGTATATACTGTAGGTTTCTGCACTAGTCTTGAGACTCAACGTTAGTGAATCATGGACTGACCTAGGTCCTATAAAAGTTGAAGTGTAAAATGCATGATAGTATAGTATAACTCTTGAGTAGAAGACAAAAAAGCACTCAGCTCTGAGAACTTGGCCATGACTAAAACCAGTGGTTCTAAAAGTGAAAGTCCAAAAGCAGAAGTAGCATAAGAAGAACACTCGCACACAGAAGAAGAAGAAGAATACAGTTTTCTGAAGAGAACAATACTAAATACTAAAGAAGCCAAACAAGAAAAGAAATTAATAGTAGAAGAAGAATCATTGCAAACCTTAGAAGAAATAGAAAAAGACAATGAAGATAAATCCTAATATTGAGATAGCAAAATGCCCTCATTTTCAATTAACCTACAGTTGTTTTATTATCGCTTCATGAAGTGTACACTTCTTCGAAGTTGCTTTGCTTCATCCATGCAAGGCGAGGACCCCTTATTTCTCATCTTTTTATCTAAGCGTCCAAACATACACGTTTAATAGTAAAGACTAACTGACGACAGATAGGTCGCTGCAAATTAATGAACAAGGTTATGCAGAGTAGTGTTATGCCTTTGATGGTTCTTCTCAGCCTCTATTACTTTTGACAGCCTTCCTCTGTAACTTTTATTCTGTGCAAAGTTTTATGAATTTTAATATTTTAACTTAATTAAACCATTCAAATTTAAACTTTTGAGGCGATGTTTTTCAGCAAACAAACTTTTCAACAATCAATTTTATGTTTTCTACCTCCATCCCAGCCACACAAAATGGGATGAAAGAAGTATTTTTGTTTCCTTTGGCTCTTAACTAGAAAACATAGCTTTGTGAAATACCAGATTATTTTGCAGTTTAGAAGATAGAGTAATGTGTGGGGTTAGCTAGAAGCTAATAATACCGACCAATTACAACATCAACAACAACAACATACCCAGTGTAATCTGGGGGGAGGGTAGAGTGTACGCACTACGCAAACCTTACCCCTACCTCAAGAGGTAGAGATGCTGTTTCCGAATCATATCAATATACCGATCAAGTACCAATAGACAATTTGGTTATTGATAGTTGGGTTGGGAAGTAAAAGTGGGAGTGCACGTACTATTTTCCTATTTTCTTAAGAATTAAAGGAGCGAAAGCAAAAGTGTGGGCATCTTCTCTACGGTGAGGACTTAGGTCCTTCCACGTGGTTAACAATTAAAGCACTTCACATCTACAATACTTACTGTGAAATGTGGAGTTCTGCATACATATGTGAAGATCTGGTGCTATGCTACATCAAACTAGATATACTTCTTAGTTGCCAGTTGTATCACCTGTGGCTTCTGATCCTAAGAAGCAATTATTGTTATAGCTTATATAAGTAGCTGATTGAAACTAACAATTCGGCCACTCTTTTCAGATGAAGAAGATCGGATTATCCTTCAGGCCCATGCTATTCATGGGAACAAATGGGCATCAATTGCAAGGCTTTTGCCAGGTAGAACAGATAATGCAATTAAAAATCATTGGAATTCAACCTTGAGGCGCCGCTGTGCCGAACTTGGTAGGTTAAGAAGCGACTCCAGCAATGTCTTGGAGGATGTTAGTGCCGAAAAATCAAAAGCATCATCTGAGGAAACCCAATCATGCGGAGATGTGAATTCTTTGAAAGCTATTGAAGGAAAAGATGTTAGCTCTCACGAAAACCAAGAAGATAATCACTGTGAGGATAAGAGTCAAGGAGAAGTTCAACGGAGTGATGCAGCCGCAAATGATCCTCGTACTCTCTTCCGTCCTGTGGCTCGTATAAGTGCTTTTAGCGTATATGGTTCTTTGAATGCTCCAGAAACCCAACTTCAAACTCCAAGGCTAACTCCTATCCAAGCACCGGATCTTGGGGTAAGCAAATTGATTGAAGGAGCTTTCAGTGACAGATTAGTGCCTCACCAGTGCGGTCATGGCTGTTGTGGCAATGCCAATCAAGAAATTAACGGAAGTTCATTATTGGGGCCTGAGTTTGTTGACTATGCTGAGCCTCCATCCTTCTCAAGCCATGAGTTGGCCACATTAGCCACAGAGATAAGTAATATTGCTTGGTGTAAAAGTGGGTTGGAAAACAGCAACATCGAGGTTATCTTCAATCCAACAACCAGGGCAGCGTGTGGTACCTCTCACTTGCCAAGCAGACTGTTCTAATCTTTCAAATGCATAACCAAATATATATACATAACTCGAAATTGATGATGGATGCAGTGTCAACCTCAACAAGAAGGCGATAGCTACCATGATACAAAAGATTTTGAGGCTGAGTTGATTTACTTTAACTTATTTTGGAATTACGGAGTATAGGATAAAAAGAAGCTGGGTACCTGATTAAGTTAGTGTCCAAAGTCGAAAATGTATTGGTTGAAAAGAGTGTAAATGCATTATTTTCCTAGGTCTTCCTTTATGAGGAGATATTTTAAATCTTTCTTACTTAGATGAGTCCAATTTCTTGAAGGCATGATCCGAAGCTTAATATGTTGTAATTCAACAACGACGGTTGATTTTTATTCAAAGAGTGGTTCCTCATTCCTTTAATTTATCCTTATACTGTTGGGATGACACAAGGAAAGAGAGATGGCAAATTCTTGTATTTCAGCAGTTCCTGGTAAAATTATAACATGTCCTTTGCATGGTTTACTTTATAGGGCGACTTTAAATGAACTTCAAATCTAAGAAATGAGGTGACTTTAAATGAACTTCAAATCTCAGAAATGAGTGAATCTTCTTATAGTTGGACAATGGTTAGTTCCAACTGGTTAATATCTTTTGTTTGTACATATATGCTTTTGTAGCTGGTAATATAGGGAACATTGGTCTTCCAATTATTGGAAGCTTCAGTGTCAGTGCCATTGTGTGTATGATTATAGATTCTTGTTGCTGGCTACTTGCTGTATTAGCACTTAAATTTAAGATTAAAGCATTTATTATTGCAACTAGGAGGTCTTTATAAGTACAATGATATAATTGGTTATTCAGAACTGAGAAGTGATAATGCTTATTGCAAGGACTAACAAAAAACACAATGCAAAAAAGGAAAGACGGTCCTACAGACAGCCTTTGTGAAGTACTTTGTGTAGGAGAAATATTAGTTGTTTACTACTAGACAGACAGCCCTTGTGAATAAAAAAAGACTTAAAACAAATATAACAATAGAACAAAGAAAAAGGAGTTAATGAAATAAAAAAAATTGGAAGATTCTGGTGTACTGGGCTCCTCTTAAACCACCACAATCCACAAAGATCCACTAGTACCATGAAAGCAAAAGAAATCTGTGCTGTATTATTCTTTTCTTTAAATCCTATCTTTGGTCTCTTTTGACTCAGATTTGGATATGTGAAAGCGATGGAAAACGGACACTGGCTGAGTACCATGCTAGGTTTCACACTCTCAGAAGTGATAAATTCAACAACATGTTCAGTGTAATTAATTCCACAATTGGGATCTGAAGAGGGTAACGTATACACAGATTTTATCCCTATCTTAACAGATAATGAGGTTGTTTACGATAGATCCTCGACTCAAGTAATGCATAAACAACATTAGAATAACAAGCAAATTAAAGCAGACAACAAATAATAATAGAAAACTAAGGATAAGAAATATGAAAATACTAAAATAAAAAAATACAAGAAAATGACGAAAACAAAGTAAGTGATAAATTATTTTTTGATTTATATAGGTGAAAATTAAAAGAAAGCAAGGACATACAAATATATAGCAATGTAGTAGTTAATCAACTATCATCAGTGCGAAGTGCAAGTATATTCCGATAATATATGATGAAGCGCTTGAATAGATGTTTGTAGGAGTTATAAGTTTTTATACACTATCAATGTTAACTAAAAATTAAATACATATATAACCTATTTTTATAATAAGTGTGGAGTGCTAGCTACGAATATTAGGTGAGTAACATGTTGCAATTGATTAAACCATGAATTTTTACAGTATGCACGTCTATTACTTGAATATTTATTTTTTTATTTTGTTTGTCAGAAGGACTCTTATTTCGACTTCTTTGGAAGTGGAAACCGGGCTGCAAACGCTCAATGAATACCGCCCATGAGCACCAGTATACTTTACACGTGTGTAGCAGACTCACCAAAAGAAGGTGCCATGGAGCCAACCAACTTGAATATTTATGAATGGTCACATACTATAATGAAATTCACACACACACACACAAAGTTTAAGTTTAATCTACTGATAGTATATAAAATATTGTAAGATAAAGTCACGTAAAAATCAAGGGATTACATGTAAATGTCTACTTTAAGTATGATCTAGTAACTAAAACATTAGGGGAAAACTAATTAAGAGGGCGCAACTTGCAAGGGTTTCAAACTCCTTTGCAAGAAAAATTACATTATATATAAGGTTAAAATTATTTTTATGTATAGATGAAAATTAAATCTCCTCGATTATTTTGTATATTTACTTTGTTTTGAATCCTGTTGCTAAAAAATCTTGACCATGTCACTAAAAATAACCCATCCACCACATTAAGCGTGTAAAGAGTTTTACACATTCAAAAATATCACCAATTTTATACCTACCTAGAGAGGACTATTTTTTGTTCTTTCTCACAAAGACAAAATGTTACTTTAAGAAATCACTTGAGGAAAATGATCTGCCATGTTCACCTATATTTTAAATACGAAAAAATGATCTTATATTATCTCCTGAATTTTATTGAGGAAAATGATCTGTTATATATTTCTATTCTTAATTAATGATTTCTAAAAGAAATAATCTTTTGATTATTTTCATTAATGAAAGGGGTATATATAGAAGTTACATATAGGAAAATATTTTTTCTATTTTACATCTAAAACCCTATTCTATTTGGAGACTAACTATAAAATTATGGTAATACTACAAGACTAATTAATATACAAAATATTACCATAAACTAATCTATATTTATGGATCAATGTACACAAACTGTTCTATATTTGGACCAAAACCGTGATATATATTAAGTGTATATCACGATATATTGCTACCATTTATCACACCCCCACAGTCATATCGGACGATTTTCGTACGCTGAGTCTGTCTCTAAAATCTTCAAAAAGACCGAAAGAAGACCATTTGTAAAGATGTCTATTTGATATCTGGAAGGGACATGACAGACACGTACTTGTCCACGAGCTACTTTTTCTCTAACAAAGTGTATGCCCATCTCGATATGTTTAGTGCGCTGGTGCTGAACCGGATTGCCCGAAAGGTAGATGTCACTAATATTATCACAATAAATCAATGTAGCTTTCTCAATAGGACACTGCAGCTCCAAAAGAAGATTATGTAATCAACATGACTCAGAGACCACCTTGGCTACCTCTAGATACTCGACCTCTACACTGGAACGTGATAACGTCGACTGACGCTTTGCAGACCAAGAGGCCAAGTTATTACCCAAAAACATACAATAGTCAGAAGTAGACCGTCTGGTGTCTAGACATCCTCCCCAATCAACATATGTATACGAGATAAGTGTAGATGTCGACAACGGATATAAATGTAAGCCATAGGTAAGTGTTTCCTGGATGTACCTAATAATGTGTTTGAGTGCGTTCATGTGCTCAATCCTGAGATCATGCATAAATAAACACACATGCTGTGAGAGAATCCAATAGTCGAAACATAGTCTGCAAACCTCTTAAATCAAGCTCGTGGAGATTGCTTAAGCCCATATAAAGACTTGTTCAACAAACAAACATGATTAGGATATTTGGGATCCTTAAACCCCAAAGATTGATGCATATATACTGTCTCATTGAGATCACTATGTAAGAAAACATTATTCACATCTAGCTGATGAATGAGCCATGCTTTCGAAAGAGCTGTCGAGCACGAATGAATAAGCGGTTTGACCACCTAAGCAAACGTCTCACCACAATCTACACCAACTTGTTGAGTCTTACCATCACCTACAAGACGAGTCTTATGTCTCGCAAATGAACCGTCAGAATTGTCTTTATGAGCAAAGATCCACATAGACCGAATAATATTAACACCAGATGGACGGGGCACCAACTCCCACGGCTTATTATCAATGAGAGCATTATATTCGTCAGTCATAGCAATCTTTCTATTCGTGTCATTTAAAGCAGACAAAGAATTACTGGGTAGTGGTGATTTAAGAACATTAGAATTTTAATTAAAATATTTTTTTGGTTTAAAATACCCTGTTGACTTCGGGTGATTGGACCATGACTCGGGGCAGAATTGGATGAAATTTGGGAATTTCTGGGACACGGGATGGGTTGGCCATCGTGATGGTCCGCCCGAACGAAAAAGAAGACTCGAGAACGCCGAACCGACCGGTTCGAAGATTGGTGGATTGGCCCAATATCGGAACCCGCCCAAGAATTGACGAGTGCAGGGACGATGGTCGGGACAGGTTTGTGGGACCAGTGGGCCTGCTAGAGAATTTGGGATGCGGGACCCGTCCGTCAAATAGTGAATAATGTACGGGGATTTATGATCATTCAAAAAATTATACGAAATAGGCACGGGACTATCTACCTTAGCAAAGGAAAATTGAGACTCATCAAATATTATGTGGCAACTAATAATGATTCTATTAGACAATAAATTAAAATATTTATAACCACGATGATTTGACGGATAGCTCAAAAACACACAACGGGTAGAACGGGCTTGAAGTTTGTTAATTGTGGTGGATGGGAAAAGTGGATAACACAAACACCCAAATACCCTAAGATGTGAATACGAATGAGTCTTATTATATAAAATTTGAAGAGGGGACGAATATGTCAAACCTTTGGAAGGAAGAACATTAAGAATATATGTAGCCATTTGTAGAGCATGATGCCGAAAAAACGGGGGTACGGAAGCATGAACCAATAAAGTTCGGATAATATTATTAATGGTACGAATTTTGCGTTCAGATTTCCCATATTGTCAAGACGTATGAGAACACGAAAAATGAAATTGATCCCATTTTAGCACAAAATTCCCAAAACTCTCCATTGTCACATTCTTTGTCATTATCACATTTGATCTTTTTTATTTTCCGTTCGAATTGGGTTCTAATGAAAGCTCTAAATTTTTGAAAGATGGAAAAAATGTGAGAAATTTAGAATAATCATCTAAAAATTGAACATAATAACGATGACCCAATAAACTAAGAACAAGAAATGTCCCTAAATCACTATGAATGATATCAAATGGCATTGAAGTAGTAGAATTAGAGTTCACAAATGGCAACTTAACAATTTTCCCTAGAGAACAAGATTGACAATTCAGAGTACTACGCGTACCCTTACATGAAATAAATTTATGTTTATCTTAAAAGACAAAATAGACGACCCTGTATGCTTTAGACGAGCATTCCACAAGGAAGGAGCAAGAGATGGGGGTAGGGATTTGCACGGAAATCAAGAAGAAGAGAAAAGTTACATATAGGAAAATCATTTTCCTATTCTACATCTAAAACCCTATTCTATTTGGAGACTAACTATACAATTATGGTAATAATACAATACTAATTAATATACAAAATATTACCATAAACTAATCTATATTTATGGACATAATTAATGTACACAGACTGTTCTATATTTGGACCAAAATCGTTACATTAAGTGTATATCACGGTATATTATTACCATTTATAAATTTCGAATTATACGAGGGGAAAATCCTGGAGGGAGCACTTTCTCCGTTAATAAACCTTACACGACACAAATTCATAGGGGTCATTCGCACAAATATCCCTATTTTGAGGTGGTCTTTAATTTTTGTCATTCAAATTTGAGTTCTTTAATTTTTGCCCTTTATTATTTTTGGTGGCATAATTAGAATTTCGCTCGTCATAATTAGTGTTATATCTTAGACATATGTATCAGACACAACCCACAGATTATGTCGGATAAGTCATAACTGCAAACACTCAACATAATATGAAAAAAGACATAATTTCATATTTCGGCGAGCATAGTTAGTGTTTAATTTCAACATATGTATCATAACATCCACACAAACTATGTCGGATAAGACATAATTTTCAACACTCAACATAATTTTATAAATTACTATAAAACTATGTTGCATAACTTAATTCCTACATAATTTATGACGCGCGAGACAACAATTCAGTTTGTGAAGAAAAAAATATTATAGAGACTATATCTTACAAAGTGAACCTGGATATTTTCATAAAGTAAATAGTAAGAGCAAAAATTAAAGACCAATACGTTTGAGGGACAATCCGCACAAAAAAAAATGAATTCATAGTATTTATCAAGTGCCCAATACGAATGTTCAACACCGAATGAAAAAAAAACTATAATAATATTTATAATGAACTACATCGTTAAATATTCAACGTCTTGGAGGAAGTGTTTAAGGAAGGTAATTTACTCTAAAACCTTTTCTTTAAATACCACTAGTCTAGCAGAAATTTCATAACAAATTTCTTTCCTTTTCGTTTTCCTTTCCTGCGGGGAAGAAGCAAAAAAAAGAAATTTTAGGTACTACAATAATAATAATATATTATTAAAATTTCATAACGTCCGGAAATGATAGAGTGTACACAAATCTTACATCTATCTTGGTAGATAGACATCTATTTCCGAGAGACCCTCAGTTCAAGACACGACTAAGCATAAGCACAAATAAAACAGGAGAAACAATCAAATCCGGTCAAAAAATTTAAAGCAATATAAAAATGTTGGTATAAAAAATGAATACGTCATAATAGCACATTCTGAAAAGAAATCATTAAATAACGTAGTTAAGTAAGATAAATAAAGTATACTAAATAACAGATAACATCAGAAATTAAACTACATAAAAATTATACCACCAGTTTGTAAACTTAAATAGGATTAGAGTAAACCAAAACAAGGGGGGAGGAATTAGGATTAGTATCAGCTTTTCCTACTTGTCACTCAAAGCCCTCACACATACAAACAAACGTCACAGTAAAGACCCCCTGGTCCACTGCCCCCTCTTAATAATCCACTATAAATTTCTGTGCTGCCACTGAGGTACACAACCCTTCTTTTCTTTTTGGGTCGTGTAATTTTCTTATCTGACATATGAATTTTGTAGCTAAATAAAAAAGTTTATTGCTGATTTTAATTAGCGATGACGATTATAAAAAGTTTCGTTTGCTACGAAAAATTAACAACGTGCTAAAGATGAAATTCGTAGCTAATTATAGTATATATTTTTTGTAGAGTTGAATATGGTCATTATATTTATATTCTTACTTTAAGCCCCTCAAAAGAAAAAAAAGATGTAGAATTGTTTAATTATTTTAGATCTGGTCAACATAAGTTAGGGGTACAATAGCAACGGGAATATATAAAAAGACACAAATGGTAATGTGTAATAATTATAATCAGTCGAAATTTCATTATTCTTACTTATTTAGACAAAATATTAAGTTTTTGTGTTTAACTCAACCCTAAAAGCTAGCTTATAGGGTGAAGATTGTTTAAGCCCATATAAAAAAATTATATTTTCATTTCATTTTTGATGTGAGACTCTTAACAAAATCTTTAGCTTAAATTTTGTTTAGGGAGTCAATTGTGTCAAGAGGACTTTATAAATCGATGCTAAAGCAACTCCATCACGTTAGAAACTTGCATCTAAGGGCACATTCTTTTAATAAAATAAAGACGGAATGACTAGGGAGATTCTTACACTTATCCCGATTTATCATCCTAATATTTGTACTTTAGGGGTTCATCTAGACCCCTGATTCTATTTAAAACAGATATTTTAATATTGATTTTTCTTCTATGGTAAATGACAAGCCAATACACACCAAAAATAATAAATTAAAGAGTAGTACAAATGATAAAAGATCCACATAATGACCATACTGTCAGAATGAAGAACATGGAGGTTAGTAGACAATTATTTTCTTAAATATATGGAATTAAGGTTGAAAATAAGACAATATAATACCTGAAGAAGGTAAACTTACAAAATATTCTAACTAGGATGTATTCAGTGATTATAAAAGGTAGTAAAAAAAGAGTGATAAACTAAAAGTTACACAATGTATAGAGGGAGAAGAAATAGACAGTAAATATTTTTCCTTGATTTCATACCGATTTCAACAAATAACCAATAGTTACCCATAATTTTTATCAAATTATTCATTACCTGCAGTCACCAACTCCAAAGAGATAGAGATTTTTTTTAAGGATGGAAAATATTGATATATATATATATATATATATATAGGGTTAGTTAGTTGGATATTATTTTGATTAAATGTTCATTAGATATTTTTTATTAGAGATATTTTTGATTAGATATTTAGTTAAATTGGGTAAAGTCAGTTAACAAAATATAGTAGTGAGTTGTTAGTACCAATTAGTTATCTTAGCCTATAAATAAGATTACTTCTTTGTAATACGGTTAAGCTCTCATAATAAAAATTCCCAGAAGAGCTCATTTTGAGCTCCCAAAAATATCTCGATTGTTTTCCTCTCTTTCTCGTTTCTTCATCGTATTAATTTTTTTTTGAATTTAAATCTGCGATCTGTTATCTCGAATTTGCAACTTATTACATTTGAATATTATACCTGAATCTGTTCAAATAGAGATTCAACTGTCAGGGATACTATTATCATCGATTCTGAATATTTTTTGGATCGATCCGCGATGAAGATGCTATCATTTTCTGCGGATACACTCCGCCTTTGGCTATCGTTGCGACGTCGAAGATCGCCGCGAATGTGTGTACGTCTGATGTATGTTAGCCGGAGTTTTGGTCTGGAAATTCAGTTTCATTTTCGTATTGGTTCTCTGTTGGTGAATCAACTTTGTGGTGTTGAGATGATTTTGTATTGTTAAAGTGGAATGTGTGTTGACGAACTGGAGAAAATTATCGTTCGTCGGTTTTGTGTTGGTATTAAATTTACACTGTGTTGATATTATTGTTACATTTGTTGCTGGAATTTGCTGGCTTTTGAATTGTCTTGTTGTTGTGTTGGTCAGTGACTGAAATTATCGCTGATGTTGTGTTAGTTTCTATTCCGTGTTGGTGATGTTTCTCATAGTTGAAGGAATGTTCATTACTATGTGATGGACCTGGAGAATCTTGTTGCTGCACATGATTCTGGCGTAGCTGCTTGTACCTGCTGCTGGGGTTTTGGATGCATTGATGTGGTAGTAATAAGTGTTAGTGAATTTGCATTGTGTTGATGAAATTCACAAGTAGTCATTGTATGTTGAAATTGTTGTTAAGGCTGGTTTAGTTGTTGTCAACAATGGTGAGAGCACTGATAATGTTAGTTCTCGCGCCTTTCGTGTTTGAATGTTAGTTACGCCGCGCCTTTCGTAAGTCACTTGAAATTGTTATTGGGACTAAGTTGGTGAATTATTTTGTATTGATTGAAATTGATAAGTGTTGGTGCTGCTCACTGCTAGTATTGTTGATGTGGTTGTTGCTGGAAATGCAACCATGAAATCAAAGTGTAGGAAATTTCTATCGATAGAAGGATCGAGGAGTTCTTAGCGACGAATAGGCTAAGAATTGAGGGATATTTTGTCGGAGACAATATGGATTGAGTTGAAGCTCAATTCAAAGAGTTATTCACAGTCAATCAAACGTTAGATTGCCTGGTTTTATATGTGTAGCTCAGGATAGGAGAATCGAGGAATTTCTAGCCCGAGCGAGACTAGAAATTGAGGGAGACTCCGCTGCATATCCGAGCTTTTTATAATAGCTTGCGTGATGAGAATCGAGGAATTCTCTAGTCCGAATGAGACTAAATGTCACGCCCTTTTTCGACCGCGACTTTATTTTCTAAACTCCTGATTAGAAAAAGTTGTTAGAAAATAAATAAAGATGCTAAAATGTTTAAAAGGGTGCTAAAATATAAAAAGGGTGCTAAAAGTGCAAAATGGTGCTTAAAATGCTAAAGGTTCGCGGAGTCGCCACCTAATTAATTGGGTGAATTAGGACACCTAAATTTTAACTAGTTTAAAGTAAACATTTAACTCCATTTTTATGGTCTGCTAAACTTTGTGAGATTCTGGGTAAGGGTTCTTTATTATCCTAAAGGGAAGGGGTTAGGCACCCTAAAGGATCCGCTAACTTGCGGTTGTCCGTTCAAAACTAGGGTTAATTATTTACGCTAAGGAAGACATGTTTAAGAAAGAATATTTGAAGTAAAAAATGTTGCAAGTGTTTTATATAAAGTAAGGAAAATGTGTTCTTTGACGACATAAAAGATGTCGCGCCCTTTTTCGGCCGCGGCATTTTCTAAATAATAGCGAACCCTGCTCAAAATGCAAATGTTAGAGAATAAAAAATAAAAATGCTAAAAGGTTTAAAAGGGTTTTAAAAATGCTAAAAGGATGCTAAAATTGCAAAAGAGGTGCTAAAAGTGCAAAAGATGCTAAAGGTGCAAAATGCTAAAGTTTAAAAGGGTGCTAAAATGCTAAGGGTTCGCGGAGTCGCCACCTAATTAATTGGGTGAATTAGGACACCTAAATGTTTAACTAGTTTGAAGTAAAACATTAACTCCATTTTAAGGGTCTGCTAAACTTAATGAGATTCTGGGTAAGGGTTCTTTATTAATCTAGAGGGAAGGGGTTAGGCACCCTCTAAGATCCGCTAACTTACGGTTATCCTGCCAAACCTAGGGTTAATTATTATGCCAAGAATGCAATGCAAGTTGCAAAAGGTAGTTGGGTGGAGAGCATTTAGAATATGAAATGTATTGTTACTTAATATAAAATATAGCGCCAAAATACGTAAAGTAGGTTTAGTGAAAACATGCATTTATAAAGTAATTATACTTAGTATAAAATATAGCGCCAAAATACATAAAGTTGGTTTAGGGAAAGCACGCATTTATAAAGTAATTAGAAAATTTATTCTATAACACACTCATACAGCTTAGCATAATATATGCAAATTATTATGACAACAATTAAAAATAAAAAAACGCTTTTATGCGTGAGAATACATTTTTATTATGAATGTTAACAAGTATTTATAAGAAGATGAGTTTCTCATGTTAGAATTTGGTGATAAATAATGTTTTGACTACCTAAATAGTTATGTGGATGGAGGATTACTAAATAGTTTGATTATAACTTAAGCAAGCTAGAATAATCAACTAAATGGGGGAAAGCAAATTTTTAATGTTAAGCTACTTTATAATCTATTGGTTCAAGGTTTAACTATTACGAATATCCTACTAATTAATGTAGCGTTAGACATATAATTTACAACAAATAAATGAATGGGGGCGGGGTAGAAAATAATTAGAAGGACTCGAGGAATGGCGATGTCATTCGCCGGCAGGTTGGAATTTCTGATGCGGATAGTAAGATGCACATAGATGTGGGTTTCACGTTCACTATAGTCTCGTCATGAGACTCTTGTTGCTCCGACGCGTTTCATGCAAAGTAAGAGAAGATAAGGATTAGTATATGCTTCATATCATCTTATCACATAACAAATGAATGGACATCAAATCTAAACATACGTGATCCAGTTCAAGCACGGGTATGCATAAATTAATTATGAGTGCTAGCAGAGTAACAAACCAACGAGAAGCAGGCGTAAAAGGCCAGCCCAGACATAAACTCGCAGGCCCAGAAGGCAGTACAAAGGCACATATACAATTATATGAAGGCAATACGAAAATTGCCTAATATAGACTGGCCCAGTAGACTGCGCAGGATACTCGGGTGTGAATATTGCAGGGATATGCCCCAAATATGCATTTAATGTACCTAAACTGGGCAATGTATATTAGTGTATAAAGAAAATGATGATGCCTATACTTATATTTGAACTTAGAACAATAAACAACTGCCCCATGTCCACATTAATATATTTGTTTTAAGAGGAAACAACATACGATACCGATAACTTAACAAACGTCGTTGTTCTCATTAACTTGTCGACTACAATGGAGTTTTACACATTCTTAAATACATTCCGATACACTTCTGACTGCTTTCTTTTTAAAAAAGATATATTATGATGGGTGATCCTAATACAAGACAGATTCCTGAGGACTAGATTCATCGGGATTAGACATGGACAATCATATAAGATCTAAACCTTGCAAAAAGACACCAAGAGAGGCACCTGATCCGCCGAATCTACGACATAATGCCGAAGCAGTCTAAAGAGGCTGGATTAACCATTACATTAAGTTAAACTATTAGCATGACAGGGAAGCTAACATCATTAAAACACACACAACCTTACATTAAGCTTGGCTTGGGGTGACATATTTGTCTTCGACAGGTACATATTTAATTTTTTCATTGTGTACTACAAATGTATGAGGTTAACCTTAAATCCTCAAAAACAAGTAAGGATGCTTTAAAACCAAAACATGTCAACTTTTCTTTGACAAACATCGCTTAGCTCTTGCTTTAGACCACTTTTCACCATAGGTAAACTTTAAAACAATTCTAGACAAACTTTTGGCATCCAAACATGTATAACATGACATTTCCAGATTATCTAACTAGCATTATTCGTTATCCGATCTCAGGATCGATTTAAGACGGGTTTCAGTGACATTAAATGTGCCGCCTATATACTAACTGGACATAGGAAAACAACTGAAGGAGCAAGTGTTCACAAGTTTTCTCATCTCATATATGCCGGGAATACAAGCAAGTCATTACAAAGTTTGCAAATATTATTCGTGAATCGACTGAAAGCGCTTCACATCAGTCGCACACACATAGACAACAAAACAACATCATACCGGCACATGTCTCAAACAAACATACATCATATAGATCCCACGAATGTAAATCAACAAAATTTGAATAACTCAAAACAGAGTCAAACCAGCACGGTTAAATAACATATAATCACTGCACATGTCATGAAACACAAATGGGCGACGAATACGAAAGAGACGAGCTTACCTTCTCCTGACAATGACCGGGCCGAATCAAGTCGTCGGTGCCTTTCGGAAGGCGTCGCAGTGGAAAGAAGGAAAGGTTTGCGAGAATTGTTGGCTATTAAGGGTGTTAGGTTCTTTTCTGAATACTCGATTGGATTGCTGTTCTGAATGCTGGTCTCTGCTTTTCGATGGTACTGAAGGGTTCCTTCTCGGGTTCCCCTGTTGATTTTCGATTGTTTTCTGAGTCCTCAATCGATGCCTATTGCATGCATAGCGGTTCTATATTTATAGCTAGGAGTTTGGGTTACAAGTTTGGTAAATGTTAAAGGATGAGATTTGTGCTTGATTCGTGCTTGATTTGGGTTGATTTGTTTCTGATTCCACGCGATTCGAACGGGTTATGATAATGTAAACGATTTGGAAGGATTTGTTTAGTTATGGTAAGAAATCGTTGGCTGGGTATGTGTGGGTAAGGAAGGCTTGATTACGCCGGATTCTCGCCTGAGAATCTCTACCGGTGATGGCGAGTCGCGCGGTTTGAAATTTTAGGGTTCTTCGTTTATGGCGAGAAGTGAGGTTTTGATCCGGGCTGCATGAGAAGAGGATGGGGTAAAGGAAAAGGTTAAAATGTCTTGGGTTGGGCGGTGATAAGGGAAAAATAATGGCTCAAGTATAGGGCTGTGCTGGGCTGTGCGATAAGGGCGTGGGCTTTGGGCTGAGCGGAAGGATAAAGAAATAAGTGGGCTTCGATTTTACTAAGGGCATTAGTACTTAATTAGGGGGAGTTAAATAGGTTAGTTAATTTTAGGTGTATTAATTAGTTAATTAGTGGTAAATTAAAACAATAATTGTGCTTAGATTATTTAGGCGCTTTATTAATCTAATTGTTTATAAATGCGGGCGTGCCATTTAATTAATGCTTAATGCTCTAGAATGCGGCGCTATTATTTAGAATCTTATTATTGTGCATTATTGCGGGTTAAATTAAAATGCATTGAGTTTATATTAAATTACTTAAATGCCAACGCAAGTACGGTATTTAAGAATTGTTTAAAGCCTTATAAATGCGACGCTATTAAGTGCATATATCAGATTAAAATTGATTTTTAAATTACAAATGATTACTAATAAATGCGGCTATGCTACCTGACACGACGTTATCGCTAAATTATTTATTTTATGCATTTATTAATTATTTAAGAATTACGACAGAGCTTGAAATTAATTAATGCGGACGCGAGACTCTAAGTGCTTAAAACTCTATGTAAGACGCGATGCCATTATTAAATTATTTATTTATGCATGTATTTATGTTTTATCGCTGCATTTTATTATAAAAAATCATAAAAAATTATTTTACAAAATTAGTCTAATTTTATAGTTAATGGCCGACGGAGGGTCAAAATCGTGTCAACAGATGTCCCTCTTTGTATGGAGATGATGGAAGAATCTTCTGACAAAGACGTTGACTCAGCCAATTTTGTCTCGATCTTCGCAATTGCAAAATGTTGTGCAGACGCGTCGACACAAAAATCAAAATCGTCGCCTTGTCGAGTTATGACGACACCGGGTTATCCATGGTCAAAACTCCAGGCGCTAACGCTGGCCGCCCCAGTTGTCGAGTTATAGCGACACCGACTACCATGGTGAAACACCGGCGCGCTAACGCGCAAAAAGTTAAATAATATAACTGGTCGAACCCCAAATGCATCAGCGGCTTGTACGGGTTCTACGGATGCTGAGCGAGCGACTGACGCTGAGGTCGCCGCCGCTAATCGCCGGCGCGTCATCCCGCCCCAACATTGCCCGTCCAGAAGAGAAATCCACGTTGAGCTCCCGCTCGCGCGCGTATAAGACTTAACAAAACGGTTAGATAAGCAAAAGGCAAAAATGATGATGTATAATTTAAAAGTAATGCAACTGAGTGGTGCGTTATCTCGCAAAATGCGATGCCTGCTGGTTGATGCGATGTTGCAGTTAAAATGCCGTGGCTTTCGCTCGCACGCACGTGCCGCGATAGTGAACGCGATATGTCGCCTTGCCGCAATCGCCTCGCACTAAAGCTCAAGAAGGTAGTGCATAAGCATGTAATAACAAAGCCGGAATGAAAATGCAATTTGAGAAAAGAGAAAATCGCCCTCGCATGTGATACGCGATACGATGATAGCGCTGCCGGACTTGTTGCCGTAAGCGCCGCGCTGGACGTGTCGCCGCCGGGCGCCGCTGCAGACGCACGCCGGCGACGCCGCTGCCGACGTGTCGCGCTTGGCGCACGCCGCCGCAGACGCACGCCGCCGCGACGCTGACGCCGGGCGCCGCTGCAGACGCACGCCGGCGACGCCGCGTTCGGACGGTTGCCGCCGGGCGCCGCGCAGACGCACGCCGACGGTGTCCTTGCTCGACACGGCGCCGAATACGCCGCTCGGACGTATCGGCCGCCGCTGCCAGACGCACGCCGGCGACGCCGCCGTCGACGCTTTGCCGCCGGGCGCCGCGCAGACGCACGCCGATGGTGTCGCCGCTCGACACGGCCGGCCACGCCGCTGTTCGGACGTATTGCCGGGGCGCCGGCGTAGACGCACGCCGGCGACGCCGCGTTCGCTCGACGTGCCGCTGGGGCGCCGCTGCAGACGCACGCCGACGGTGTCGCCGCCGACACAACGCGATAATGTCGCCTCGGACGTATTGCCGGGGCGCGCCGTTGCGCAGACGCACGCTGGCGACGCCGCCGCTCGGACGTGGCCGCTTCCCAGAGAATAAATGCTCCCGCAAGCCGAAGCCGAGAAAATGTTAGGCATACCGCTTAAACAAAATGATAAGCATATAGATAGGTGCACTTTACGGCAGTAGATGTCGCCCCGATACTCCGCATGAATATCGAGATATTGTCCTCGCACGGATACGCTAGATGTCGCACCGCGAATTGCCCCGACGCTTCGCTTGCGCGATGCCTTGGTCGCAAATTTGACTTTATGCCCACGCCGCTGCTAGACTTTGTCGCAAGCCTTGAACTTTGAATCGTGGATTGTTGTTGCTCTTCTCGCCGCTTTGCCGCCCGCCAATATGAAGAAACTTTTCACGATTTTCCGCTTCGATATTGCGCCGCTTCATTAACATGAAAAACTCGCGCCAAAGAAAATTTGTGAGTTTTTCGGGGTCGATTCAGATCCGACTTTGCCGCTTGTCCTCGATGTCCGCGTGTTCGCCCGCTTGGATTTGCAACCCTGCTTGACCTCTTCGAGATGTTTAGTAGTGTTCCAAAAGCATTTTCCAAAATGAAGTGTTTTTATAAGATGCACAAAACATCTTTAGAAATAAACATTTATATGACATGCGAAAAATGTAAAAGCCTCGCCTAATTTTGCCGAATATGACATGTATTTCGATCAAACGAACATCTTTGGAGTCCTTGTTATTGCTTTCTTCCCGCGCAAAGTCGTCTCAATTACGTGTCACGCGCGTAACTTATCTCCGTGATGAATTGCTCATATCGCTGAATAACCCAAACCCCTTTGTTGCTCGTAGACAAACGGGAGATTCCTAACGGTGCGACCGGCCGATTTAGGCCGCCACGTATCCCCACGAGGAATCAGTCATGACGTAGTTCATTACAAGCGAATTGGGTAAAATTCTAAAAAGTGGGACCGAACCGATATGGCCGCCACGATCCGCCAAGGGAATCGTGTCATGACGTAGTTCGACATAAAGTGGCTTTGATTTGCAAATGGCGAGACCCTATATTGGCTCTATGCATATCCCACCGAGGGAATGCAGCTTTACAATATAAAGGGATTACACTAAGACAAATACTCCTAGACGTAATATCTCTTCATCGATTCGCTGATAGCCTCGGGCCATACCTCGCCATCCATCTCACCAAGATTGTGCCCTCCACTTAATACTCGATGGACTACGTAGGCCCTGCCAATCGCGAACTTTCCTTTAGCTTCAATTTGATTCTAAATATGCTTTAAAACCAATTGTCCCGCTTAAATAACCTTCGCCTTATTCTCTTGTTAAAAGCTCTAGCCATTCTCGCTGATATACCGCCATTTATCAGATTCAACCTTTTTCGCCAATCAACATCAATCGCCATAACGATATCAGATCCACTCGGCCGCCAACTCGCTTCGATGATTCTCAACGATGGTATTTCCACCTCACGGTAGCACGCCTTGCTCCATACACCAAAAGATACGGCGTTGCCCGGTAGGTTCTGGATTGTGGTGCGATAACCCAAAAGCGCAAAAAGGCAAATTCTCGCGCAATGTTTGTAGCCGATCATCTTGCGCAATATCCTCGATGTTCTTGCTGGTCGCTTCATCGCCCATTCATCCGAGGTCGGCACGAGTGGAATTACGCGAGTGATCTTGAAATTTCCACATATCTCACGCATCAAATTATCGCTGAGATTGGTTCCGTTATCGTTACAATTGATTCGGAACCCCAAATCGCAAATGACGTTGTTAACTAACGTCGACCACCACCTTTTCGCCATCGACCGCGTGATGACGCCTACCCATTTAGTGAAATAGTCAATCGCTACGAGGATGAATCTGCGCCCATTCAAGCAACGTTCGATGGGCCGATGACATCCATGCCTAAGCCGCGAACGCCAAGGAGAACTTGTCACATTAAGCTCACTGAGGCACTCAATCAAATCTCCATGAACTGCATTGCCGGCATTTTCGCACAAAGCGGATACAACTGCTTCCATCGCCATCCAAAATAACTCGCCGCAGAATCTTTTCGCCAAAGTGAAGCCGCTCATACGAGGTCCACACGCCCTCCGTATCTCTTCTACTAGCTTGCTCGCTTTCGAGCATCGACACATCTCAATAAGCCCAGATCCGAGTCCTTCGCACACAATTTCCCATTCAAAAAGAAATGATTTGCTAGTCTTCGTGTCTTCTTCCGACGTTGGTTATGCCTTCGATATTCTCCCGCCAGGTACCTTTTGACGTCACGGTACCACGGATTGCCGCCTGCTTCTCGCCTATACGAGCAATAAGCGCCGCTCCAAAGACACTCACCGTGATCGATCGATGTAATTCTTGTCCTGATGTCAATCACGAGGATAAGGTTGCCAATGTGTCCGAATTCGCTCGATCCTGAACATGCCTAAATTCTATGGGTCAACCTCTTCGTAATTCCTTCACGCAAAATAGGTAGGAAGTATCTTCATATTCTGGTTGCCCATTCGCCATGCACTGATGGATCGCAAGTCCAATCACCTATGACCAAAGAATCTTGTATGTCCATATCTACGCCATTCCGAGCCCCAATACGCAAGCTTCATATTCCGCCATATCATTGGTGCATGGAAACTGAGCCATGGAAATCGGATAACGCCGACTGCTTCAAAACCAAACCGCTCCAATGCCGACTCTTTGAAATTTGCCGCCCATCAAAAACATCCTCCAACCCGTAATCCTCGAGATATCTTCTCCGATAAACAATACCTCTTCATCAGAAAATAGGTTCGGCGGGGCTCAGATTCTCATCGATCGGTTCTCATCAAGATGATCGCCTAATGCTCGCCCTTTACGCCTCGCGACGAGATTTACGATGTCAAACTCGCCAACATAATTTGCCATTTCGCTAGTTTTCCGCTGGGTACGGGCTTCAAGGATATACTTAAGCGGATCCATCCTCGAAATAAGATAAGTAGCAGATGCCGATGATAGTGCTCAACTCGGGCGACCCAAGCACGCGCAACAAGTACGCTCCACAGAGTATAACGAGCTTCATACGCCGTGAACTTCTTACTCAAATAGTATACGGCCTGCCTTTTTCCTCGCTTTCATCGTGTTGCCCCAACACGCATCCGAAAGCATTTTCTAACATGCATAAATAGAGTAGCAAAGCGTCTCCCGCTCAAGGTACTAGAATCGTGATTAGAAAGGTATTCTTTGATTCTCACAAAAGCCTGGGCAACTGTTGTCCACTTGGTAGCCGTGATCCTTTTTCAATAATTTGAATATCGCTCGCATATCACTAGATCGGCTATGAACTCATTGATGTTGAGGCGACCAAGGAAACTCATCACGCCCTTTTACTTTTCGGAGGAGGTAACTTTCGATGGCTTTATTTTCGGCGGGTCTAGCTCAATCCTCTCCCCGCTCACTATAAAACCAAACAGCGTCCCTGCGGGAACTCCAAATGCTCACTTTGAAGGATTCTAGTTGAAGTTATACTGTCTTAGTAGTTGGAAAAATTTCTTCAAGTTTGCCAAATGGTCCTCCGCTGCGATTTGATGATGACGCCGCCCACATAGACCTCAATTTCTTTATGAATCATGCCATGGAAGACGGTGGTCATGGTTTCATGTAGGTGGCGCCGCGTTTCGAGACCGAACGGCATAACTCGATAATAGTACACTTCACGGGTAGTGAACGCCGTCTTTTCGCGCCCTCTTCGCCATAAGGATCTGATGATAACAAAGAAAGCTGATTTAACGATCAGAGTTCATGCCGCATAATTATCGGCGAGTATATGGATGTTTGGAAGAGGAAAGTCATCCTTCTGGCCGCTCGCTGAGGTCTCGTAATCCACGCAGACTTGACCTTTCCATCTTTCTTCCTTACCAAGACGATATTTGCTAACCAAGCAGATACTTTGCAACTCGAATCACCTTTGCCTCAAACTGCTTAGACACCTCTTCTTTGACCTTCAAACTCATGTCCTGGTTTGATCTTTCTCGCTTTGTTTTACGGGAAATAAGATGGTTCAATAGGTAGCTGCAGGCGACGATGTCAGACTCAAACCCGCATGTCCTCATATGACCAAGCAAACACATCTGCATCGCTTCGTGAGCTCAATTAATTTTTCCTTCAGGTGACGCTTAGGTGGCGCCGACTTAGTCTCTTTCACTGCCTCATCGCCTAAGTTTATTAACTCGCTTTCTTCCAAATTTGGTTTAGGCCTATTCTCAAAGTTTTCCTTCTTGGCTAAGTTCGATCATGACATTCCTCTTGTTCCTGGTTATGCTCGCCATTTGAACTTTGTTCGCTGTCTCATTACATGTCATATTCAAGTATCAATGTGTTTATTAATATGATCGAAAGAAAAATGCTTAAAGAATTTAATTTTAACACAAACAAAATCTTTTAAAAGTCGCAAAGTGTCCCGGAATTTATGATGAAAGTAAATCATAGATTAAAAACATATTAAGAATCATAAATGCATGCCTGCTTTCTTTCTAGATAAAAAGGTCACACCGCTAGAACTAATCATAAATTCTACCAAGCTTCTGACGGTCGTGACAGTGGGTGCAAGTCCAATTATTCAGTCAGATCCATGCTCGTGATCCCAAATGCGAGCTCCTCAGCGGATCTCCTCGCGATCACGCAACACCGCCTTCATCATCACTTATGAACAGATTCTCGAACCCTACCGCAAGATCATCCGGTCATCTTCTCAGATCCGACGGTGTAGCTTTGACGAACGATCGACTGGGGCTGAATGGGCGCAGTGCGGAACGTATCCTTCTTCCGAGGTTCGTGGTCACCAAATCCTTCGGGCCGGTACCCCAAACCAAAAGTGTCTCTTCCCAAACAATCGATAGGCTTTGTGATCCCCTTCATACCGACTCCAAGACCTCTCACGCTCAGATTCATTTCTTAACATTTCTTGGCCACCATTTTGAGTAACGTGGCAGCAATGGCCGGACCCTACTTGCTCTCTTGATCTCATTAATATGAAAACCGAACCATCCGATCGTTTTCGCCTTCTATGACAGGATTGCATAATCGTGTTGATGCTTCCTTTTATCTCCAAATACTACCACTTCACCGTGATTCCATATAAACTTTAGGCACCGACGCAAGGTGGACGGATCGCATCAAATTTCACGGATCCACGACCTTCCTATCAACAAAGTTGTAACATGTAGCAATATCCAATATTTGAAATTCCACAACGAATTCTCGCAGTCCGATCCGCAGCGTGAGGTCCATCACGCCTTCGACTTCTATGGACTCCGGCAAACCTTTGACTCGATATGACTTTCACGAATTTCCATACCGCCTCAATTTCAACAAAGGTCGCTACGGGACAAATGTCGACTACCGAGCCTCCATCAATCAAAGATCGTTGAAACAATCTTGTCTCGCGACTGATGGTGATATTCAATGCAAGGTCAGGTTCGACGCCTCACGGTAACTCGCCATCGTGAAAGGTGATTCTGCGCCTCTAGTACTGTCCGACCAAAGTCGCCAAGTTCCCGTCTGCATTCTCCGAACGTATGCATCCTTCAACACTCCATCAATGCACTCGTGAGGCGTAATGCATTAACAATGAAAGTAGAGAAATACGCTACCGAGGTTTTCTTTAATCGCTTACGATTTAATACTTTAGTGGCATCTTCCTCCAAAATCTCGACTTCACCACACGCTTCTTTTGGTGCCTCGCTGCCTCTATAGGTGTGTAATACCTCCTCGACTGGTTATACCTGCAATGGTGACTTCATGACCCGCTTCCCACTTTCTCTCGCGATCCATCTTGACGGTGGCCCTTCCCGGCGCCAATAATCGTGATTGAACCTTTATGTCTCTGGTGCCCTTTCCAACTCAAATACCGCTTTCTTTCGAGGATCGTGTGGGCGAAAAGCGTATGGCGTTCGACTCTTCCTCACTTCGAATCGACGGATGGTTCCTCCAAGTCAGATTCTCATCAAGCGGTTATCATGCACATCGCGCTGCCGTGGTTTGGCAAGGGATTATCATGCACGCCAGCGTGATCCTTCACCAATTACTCCTTCTTTGATCAACTCTTCGATTTTGTCCCCGAGGTGTAGCAACTTCCGTCATGCGCTCGGCTATCGAGTGATACGCACAACGCTTATTCTCATCATACCATCTGGGATAGGCTAGAATCCTCCTCGAATCGTCGATCAAACCCGCAGCCGCATTTTCGTGATATCCGTACGGGTTCACCAGGCGCGGTTCCGACGGTCTTCCTTCAAAATTCGGGATTCGTCCGGGCGATTGCGTCGGCGTTGGCTGGCGGCTCGATGGGCGTTGACGCGGCCGATAAACGGGTGCTCGGAAGCGTATATATGGGCCGCGTGTGGTACCGGGTCGGGGTAGCAGTATGAGGTGTGAAGTTTCGCCGTGTGGTAGTACGGGGTTTGATAGCGGGTTCTGCATGCGAATGCCTCGTTTATGCTTTGTACAAATACGGAAGCGGGAAATCGCTCTCCTTCTTCCTCAAGTACTTCGATCGCCCCCGATCGACCGCCTTATCGTTGCTCGCAATGCCGCCAGATTCGTAATCCCGCCGCTTTAATACCTTCTTCTACGGTCACCCATTCGACGACTGCAAAATTTCGCCTCACGACGCTTTATCATCCGCTTCATAATAGGTCAGATCCTTCAAAGATTGTACAAATAGTGTGGTCATCTCACTTCCACCACGGTGGTTGTACCTTTGTCGCTCTCGAACGCCACCTCACGGCGTACTTCGAAAGTCTCCAGAGACTTCTTTTCCAACTTCATTAGATGTAACTCGCCCACCCCTGCCGTGTTAACCAACCGCCCACAAAGTCTCGGCCAACGATTCCAATGCGCCATTTACGCGATCCCGGCAGTGTACCAATCTATGCTCGCGGTTAAGCTTCGAATGAACAACTTCACGATGACAAATGGTTCTTCCTTACCCCGACATTAGCTTGTCGCAATACGACCTCAAGGCGCACGGGGTTCCTTTCCCATCAAATAGATCGAACTTGCACCTTGTATCCCACCGCGCTCCACATCCGCGCACGCAAAGATCTTCCTCATCTAGTCCTTCGTGACCTTTATCCGATCGCATGCAACGAACTGCTTCTTTCAGGCTGTGAATCTCCCGTGCTACGTCATCGCCCATTTTGCTCTGACTTCCTTTCCATTTCTTCAGAATGATCCACTTCGCGGCGCGACGGTGGAAAGGTTGGGTTTCGCTGTGTGTTAGCCGCCCGTGGTTTGTTTGGCCGCAGCTGGTATGGCGCGGGCATTGGTTGGCTTGGCGACAGGCCGATTATGGTGAAGTGAGGCGGAGGCGAGGTATACGGGCGAGGGAGGATCATTTTGGCGCGAGGTTGATGATCGTCCGGGCGGGCGATTGGTCAGAATCGCGCCTTGTGGGGAGTTTTGGGGGATATGCGCGGAGGTCGATCCGGGCGGTCATGGTGCAGCCCTTTGCTCGCATAGGGTATTCAAACCGACGGATAGGTTGGTCGATTCGTAGCCTCTCCATCTCAACTCGCATATCGCTAACTGTTGCAAAGAAATGAGCAATACATTCTTCCCGATCGTGATATTCCTCCTTCAAGTTTCGCTTTCGACAGTGAATAATTCCTAAACCGCTCGGCCGACGCCCGAGCTACCATATCGCCATTTCTGCCTCGATCCGCGAAGTGTGGATGCTCGACATTTGTCGAGTCAAATACGAACCGACTTTGGGAAGATGATAAATCCTTCTAAAAGATTTAACAAACGGCAAGTTAGCATAAGAACATAATTTGCAAGATGTAGCAGATATATCGCACATAGCACATTCAAACGCTTCCTAATACGCAAGGACCTCTATTACGCCGCAGGTAGGCCTAAGCGCCATACATGCAAAGCCATGTTAGATGTACCCAAGCCATTGTATCGAAATGCCTTTATTGGAAATAAAGTTAATTGAAATGACACTTTATAATAAAAACAATAAAAATCTCAAACTAAATAACTATGTCGTCGATGACGCGGTAAGCTCGTGTTTTCTTCGGTATAGCTCCACTGCTCCAAGTATTGTATCGCATCGCGCATTGGGCCCACATGTCCGGGTGATGACCTCTCGAGCCGATTGTCTTTCATTCTCGCCCTCGCAAAGAATGTCCTCAACGCCGCTCCTTCCGACTATATTCCATGCGATCTAGAAACCATGCTTGATACTGGGAAATCGCCGTCCTTCCCGATTTCCATTTGGTCAATATGATGCCATTCATAAAGGATCCGCTTGGCTTCGAACGACGACTCGTCCGAATCGATTTCGAGGCTCGTGTCGCTACAGAGGATTACTTGTGTATGGCCAAACCGCTCGAGTACGCGAATGGAGCATACGGTCAGAGTCCCTTTAGACCTATAAGTCCGATATAATACAATCCCTTAGGTCTCAAGTAGACCCTTTTGACTACGTGAAGCAATGGATACTTCCATCAACTTGATCGCATCGCGGGACGCTAGGTACTTGTACCAATCCTGGCCGATCGTGACACATAACGCCGTTCTTTCATAAAAAGCGGAGATCTTGTTGTCGCTACGTGGCATATATCGGCCATGTTTGAACGCCGATAAAAATGTTCTATTGCCCACATCCGCAAAATGAGATTACCGCTTTCAAAGAAGCTCGATTCACCCTTCGCACCTATTCAACGCCTAAATAGTTCTCGCAAGATCACGGGCGCCGAGTGAGTTGTTTGCCACCAACGCCATCAAACACCGCTTCTAACCACCGAACATATGCACGTGCCGATCCTTCCATGCTCGAGCGAAATAAAAGAATCCCTAGGAAAGCCATAGCAAATGCAATAGACGCCTAACTCTCCAATGGTCCGCAGCAAAGAAAATTCATTCTTAAACAATTTATATCCGCCTCGCAACCATATCTCTCGCATAAGTAGTCTAGAGAAACCCAATTATTTTCAAAGCAACGCAATTCTCCGTATTCTTCAAACCCGATACCGGATGAGCTTTTTCCCCGATCGCCATGTGGAATAACCGTTTCGTCCGTGATATGCTAAAGCAGAAAGAGTCGACTTCTTCTGCGCGGTTATTTCAAATCCCCGAATTTGAAGGCGACTGATCCGATCCCAAAATCGATCAATGCTCACCAAACGCTGATCGGGAGATGTCGATTAACGAGGTAAGGCATCCCAACCTTCTTCCGATTGCCATTTGACTACCCAAGTCGAATTTTGACCACCATGTCCTCAATTTGCTCTAACCCCATTCACCATTCTCGATCCGAGGATAGGTTCCATCTAAAAACAAATAAAATGAGTATACATTTTCCAATTTAGGCATTTCAACTTCGGGCTTGGTTTTGTTTATCATGACTATGCAACACATAATATGCTTTTGGGGCGCGGGTTATAATAACCCGTCGCCAATTCCGTGTCTTCTTAATCAGGTGTCGATGCCGCGAGACTCCACCTAAGGTAAATGCATGCATGCCCTAAAATAAGTGGTGGTATAGCTCTATCTTAAGTTTCTAAGATTTGGCTTTTCTAGACGCAAGGTTCCCGAGCGACAACTCGAGCGGAAGGCTACGCTACGATCGACGAACCGATCTAACTCACAGCGCCAACTCTCTTAAAATTGGGTATTTGAAGAAATTTATGCGCGCCAAGCACACCAAATACGCGAGTGTGATTGTGTGAATTTTCCAATGGAAGAAATATGAGCGAAATGCCGCTTTAAGGAAAGCAAGAAGGCGTAGCAATTAAAATAAACAAAACAAAATACAAAGACACGTAATTAAATGCAAAAGTAATGCCAAAATAATAACCCTAGGTCCATTGTGGTTAAGAACCTAAAATCCCAATGAGTCGCATTTCGCGCTACTTTTCGCCGCGGCATTTTCTAAATAATAGCGAACCCCGCCAAAATGCAAATGTTAGAGAATAAAAATAAAAATGCTAAAAGGTTTAAAAGGTTTTAAAAATGCCTAAAGGATGCTAAAATTGCAAAAGAGGTGCTAAAAGTGCAAAAGATGCTAAAGGTGCAAAATGCTAAAGTTTAAAAGGGTGCTAAAATGCTATGGTTCATGAGTCGCCACCTAATTAATCGGGTGAATTAGGACACCTAAATGTTTAACTAGTTTGAAGTAAAACATTAACTCCATTTTAATGGTCCGCTAAACTTAATGAGATTCGGTAAGCGGTTCTTTATTAATCTAGAGGGAAGGGGTTAGGCACCCTCTAAGATCCGCTAACTTACGGTTATCCTGCCAAACCTAGGGTTAATTATTATGCCAAGAATGCAATGCAAGTTGCAAAAGGTAGTTGGGTGGAGAGCACTTAGAATATGAAATGTATTGTTAGTTAATATGGAATATAGCGCCAAAATACGTAAAGTAGGTTTAGTGAAAACATGCCTTTATAAAGTAATTATACTTAGTATAAAATATAGCGCCAAAATACATAAAGTTGGTTTAGGGAAAGCACGCATTTATAAAGTAATTGGAAAATTTGTTCTATAACACACTCATACAGCTTAGCATAATATATGCCAATTATTATGACAACACCTTCGAAAAATAAAAAACGTCTTTTATGCAGCAGAGTACGTTTTTTTTTTTTATTATTATGAATGTTAACAAGTATTTATAAGAAGATGAGTTCCTCATGTTAGAATTTGGTGATAAATAATGTTTTGACTACCTAAATAGTTATGTGGATGGAGGATTACTAAATAGTTTGATTATAACTTAAGCAAGCTAGAATAATCAACTAAATGGGGGGAAAGCAAATTTTTAATGTTAAGCTACTTTATAATCTATTGGTTCAAGGTTTAACTATTATGAATATCCTACTAATTAATGTAGCGTTAGACATATAATTTACAACAAATAAATGAATGGGGGCGGGGTAGAAAATAATTAGAAGGACTGAGGAATGGCGATGTCATTCACGCAGTTGGAATTTCACGCGGATAGTAAGATGCACATAGACGTGGGTTTCACGCTCACTATAGTCTCGCTACGAGACTCTTGTTGCTCCGACGCGTTTCATGCAAAGTAAGAGAAGATAAGGATTAGTATATGCTTCATATCATCTTATCACATAACAAATGAATGGACATCAAATCTAAACATACGTGATCCAGCCAAGCACTGCATGCATAAATTAATTATGAAAAGCTAGCAGAGTAACAAACCAACGAGAAGCAGGCGTAAAAGGCCAGCCCAGACATAAACTCGCAGGCCCAGAAGGCAGTACAAAGGCACATATACAATTATATGAAGGCAATACGAAAATTGCCTAATATAGATCGCCCAAAGAGATCGCGCAGATACTGTGTGAATATCGCAGGATATGCCCCAAATATGCATTTAATGTACCTAAACTGGGCAATGTATATTAGTGTATAAAGAAAATGATGATGCCTATACTTATATTTGAACTTAGAACAATAAACAACTGCCCCATGTCCACATTAATATATTTGTTTTAAGAGGAAACAACATACGATACCGATAACTTAACAAACGCCGTTGTTCCTCATTAACTTGTCGACTACAATGGAGTTTTACACATTCTAAATACATTCCGATACACTTTGACTGCTTTTTTTTTAAAAAAAAGATATATTATGATGGGTGATCCTAATACAGTACAGGATTCCCAGAGGACTAGATTCATCGGGATTAGACATGGACAATCATATAAGATCTAAACCTTGCAAAAAGACACCAAGAGAGGCACCTGATCCGCCGAATCTACGACATAATGCCGGCATCTAAAGAGGTCGGATTAACCATTACATTAAGTTAAACTATTAGCATGACAGTGAAGCTAACATCATTAAAACACACACAACCTTACATTGCTTGGTCAGTGACATATTTGTCTTCGACAGGTACATATTTAATTTTTTCGTTGTGTACTACAAATGTATGAGGTTAACCTTAAATCCTCAAAAACAGTAGAGATGCTTTAAAACCAAAACATGTCAACTTTTCTTTGACAAACATCGCTTAGCTAACGCTTTAAACCACTTTTCACCATAGGTAAACTTTAAAACAATTCTAGACAAACTTTTGGCATCCAAACATGTATAACATGACATTTCCAGATTATCTAACTAGCATTATTCGTTATCCGATCTCAGGATCGATTTAAGACGGGTTTCAGTGACATTAAATGTGCCGCCTATATACTAACTGGACATAGGAAAACAACTGAAGGAGCAAATGTTCACAAGTTTTCTCATCTCATATATGCCGGGAATACAAGCAAGTCATTACAAAGTTTGCAAATATTATTCGTGAATTGACTGAAAGCGCTTCACATCAGTCGCACACACATAGACAACAAAACAACATCATACCGGCACATGTCTCAAACAAACATACATCATATAGATCCCACGAATGTAAATCAACAAAATTTGAATAACTCAAAACAGAGTCAAACCAGCACGGTTAAATAACATATAATCACTGCACATGTCATGAAACACAAATTGGACGAGAATACGAAAGGAGACGAGTTTACCTTCTCCGGACAGCGACCCTGGCAACGAATCAAGTCGCTTGATCGCTTGGAAGGCTAACGCAGTGGAAAGAAGGAAAGGTTTGCGAATTGTTGGCTATTAAGGGTGTTAGGTTCTTTCAATACTGATCGATCATTGCTCGAACGCCGGTCTCGCTACGGTAATCATGCGGTTCCTTCTCGTTCCCCGTTGATTTTCGATTGTTTTCTGAATCCTCAATCGATGCCTAATGCATGCATAGCGGTTCTATATTTATAGCTAGGAGTTCGTTACAAGTTTGGTAAATGTTAAAGGATGAGATTTGTGCTTGATTCGCGCTTCGATTGGGTTGATTTGTTTCGATTCCACGCGATTCGAACGGGTTATGATAATGTAAACGATTTGGAAGGATTTGTTTAGTTATGGTAAGAAATCGCTCGGGTATGCGTGGGTGCGAAGGTTGATTACGCCGGATTCTCAAAGTAGAATCTCTACCGCGACGGGCGAGGTCAAGGCGGCTTGAAATTTTAGTGGTTCTTCGCTTATGGCGAGGTGAGGTTTTGTTCGGGTCATTATGGAGAAGAGGAGGAAGGTAAAGGAAAAGGTTAAAATGTCTTGGTCGGTGATAAGGAAAATAATGGCTCAAGTATGGCAGGTCTTTGGTCATGCGATAAGTGGCTTGGCCGAAGGAAGGATAAAGAAATAAGTGGGCTTCGATTTTACTAAGGGCATTAGTACTTAATTAGGGGGAGTTAAATAGGTTAGTTAATTTTAGGTGTATTAATTAGTTAATTAGTGGTAAACTAAAACAATAATTGTGCTTAGATTATTTAGCGCTTTATTAATCTAATTGTTTATAAATGCGCGTGCCATTTAATTAATGCTTAATGCTCTAGAACGCGCGCTATTATTTAGAATCTTATTATTGTGCATTATTGCGAAGTTAAATTAAAATGCATTGAGTTTATATTAAATTACTTAAATGCCGAATGCAAGTACGGTATTTAAGAATTGTTTAAAGCCTTATAAATGCGACGCTATTAAGTGCATATATCAGATTAAAATTGATTTTTAAATTACAAATGATTACTAATAAATGCGGCTATGCTACCTGACACGACGTTATCGCTAAATTATTTATTTTATGCATTTATTAATTATTTAAGAATTACGACAGAGCTTGAAATTAATTAATGCGGACGCGAGACTCTAAGTGCTTAAAACTCTATGTAAGACGCGATGCCATTATTAAATTATTTATTTATGCATGTATTTATGTTTTATCGCTGCATTTTATTATAAAAAATCATAAAAAATTATTTTACAAAATTAGTCTAATTTTATAGTTAATGGTCGGAGGGTCAAAATCGTGTCAGATGTCCCTCTTTGTATGGAGATGATGGAAGAATCTTCTGACAAAGACGCTGACTCACAGCCAATTTTGTCTCGATCTTCGTAATTGCAAAAATGTCGCGTAGACGCGTCGACACAAAAATCAAAATCGTCTCGGTCGAGTTATGACGACACCGGGTTACCGTGGTCAAAACTCCGGCGCTAACGCGACTGGCCGCCCCGTCGAAGTTACGACGACACCGACTACCACGGTCGAAACACGGCGGGCTAACGCGACTGAATCGCCCCGGTCGAGTTATGACGACACCGCTACCATGGTCAAAACACCGCGCAAGCACGCGCTCAAATTTGTCCCATGTCGAGTTATGGTGACATCGGGCATGGTGCAAAAAGTAAAAGAATATAATCGCTTGAACTCAGCGTACCGCTTCGCTATGCGCTGGTTCTACGGTGACGCGAGCGAGCGACCGACGCTGAGGCCGCTTCGCCAATCGCCAGCGTCGCTCTCAACAGATTGCCCTGCCGTCAGAAGAGAAAATCCACGCCAGGCTCTCGCTTCGCGTGCTAAGACTTAAACAAACGGTTAGTGCATAAATCATAAGGCAAAAATGATGATGTATAATTTTAAAAGTAATGCAACCGTGAGTGTAGTGCGTTATCTCGCAAAATGCGACGCCGCTGTTGATGCGATGTTGCAAACGCTGGGCTTTCGCCCTTGCATGACGTGTCGCGATAGTGAACGCGATATGCCGCTTGCCGCAATCGCCTCGCAGACTAAAGCTCAAGAAAGAGGTAGTGCATAATCGCTAAGATGTAATAACAAAGCGCGAATGAGAAAATGCAATTTTGAGAAAAGAGAAAATCGCCCCGCATGTACGTGATATGCCACGATAGCGCTGCCGGACTTGTTGTGGCCGATAGCGCCGCGTTCGGACGGTCGCCGCCGGGCGCCGCTGCAGACGCACGCCGGCGACGCCGCGTTCGGACGTGGTTGCCGCCGGGCGCTATCGCTGCAGACGCACGCCGGCGACGCCGCGCTCGACGCGTGCCGCCGGGCGCCGCTGCAGACGCACGCCGGCGACGCCGCGTCGGACGGTTGCCGCCGGGCGCCGCTGCGTAGACGCACGCCGACGTGTCGCTCGCCGACACGACGCCGAATACGCCGCCGCTCGGACGTATGCCGGGCGCCGCTGCAGACGCACGCCGACGCCGCCGCCGACGCTTGCCGCCGGGCGCCGCTGCAGACGCACGCCGACGGTGTCGCCGCTCGACACGACGCTGAACACGCCGTTCGGACGTATTCGGGCGCCGCTGCAGACGCACGCCACGACGCCGCGTTCGACGCTGCCGCTGGCCGGGCGCCGCTGCCAGACGCACGCCGACGGTGTCGCCGCCGACACAACGCGGATAATGTCGCCGCTCGACGTATTGCGGGCGCCGTTGCGTAGACGCACGCCGATGACGCCGCCGCTCGGACGCTGGCTGCCATCAGAATAAATGCTCCCGCAAGCCGAGCTTGAGAAAATGTTAAGGCATACCGCTTAAACAAAATGATAAGCATATAGATAGGTGCACTTTTACGGGTAGAGATGTCGCCCCGATACTCCGATGAACATCGAGATATTGTCTCGCACGGATATGCTAGATGTCGCACCGCGAATTGCCCCGACGCTTTCGCTGCGCGATGCCTTGGTCGCAAATTTGACTTTATGCCCACGCCGTGTGCTAGACTTTGTCGCGCCTTGAACTTTGAATTGTGGATCGTTGTTGCCCCTTTCGCCGCCGCTTTGTCGCCCGCCAATATGAAGAAACTTTTCGTATTTTCCGCTTCGATATTGCGCTTCGCATAACATGAAAACTCGCGCCAAAGAAAATTTGTGAGTTTTTTCGGGGGTCGATTCAGATCCGACTTTGCCGCCTTGTCCTCGATGTCCGCGCGTTCGCCTGCTTGGATTTGCAACCCCGCTTGACCTCTTTGAGATGTTTAGTAGTGTTCCAAAAGCATTTTCCAAAATGAAGTGTTTTATGAAGTATGCACAAAACATCTTTAGAAATAAACATTTATATGACATGCGTAAAAATGTAAAAGCCTCGCCTAATTTTGCCGAATATGACATGTATTTCGATCAAACGAACATCTTTGAGTCCTTGTTATTGCTTTCTTCCCGCGCGCAAAGTCGTCTCAATTATGTGTCACGCGCGTAACTTATCTCCGTGATGAATTGCTCATATCGCTTTGAATAACCCAAACCCCTTTGCTGTCAGACAAACGGGAGATTCCTAACTGCGACCGGCCGATTTAGGCCGCCACGATCCCCACGAGGGAATCAGTCACGACGTAGTTCATTACAAGCGAAAATTGGGTAAAATTCTAAAAAGTGGACCGAACCGATATGGCCGCCACGATCCGCCAAGGGAATCAGTCACGACGTAGTTCAGACATAAGTAGCGGCTTTTGATTTGCATGCATGAGACTTATATGGGCTCTATGCATATCCCACCGGGAATGCACTTTACAATATAAAGGGATTACACTAAGACAAATACTCCTAGACGTAATATCTCTTCATCAGATCTCGCTGATAGCCTCGGGCCATACTCGCCATCCATCTCAGCCAAGATTAGGGCCCTCCACTTAATACTGATGGACCATGTAGACCCTGCCAATCGGGCGAACTTTCCTTTAGCTTCAATTTGATTCGGAAATATGCTTTAAAACCAATTGTCCCGCTAAATAACCTTGGCCTTATTCTTGTTAAAAGCTCTAGCCATTCTCGCTTGATATACCGCCCATGACAGATCAGATTCAACCTTTTTCGCCAATCAACATCAATCGCCATAACGATATCAGATCCACTCTGGCCGCCAACTCGGCTTCGATGATTCTCAACGATGGTATTTCCACCTCGCTGGTAGCACACTTGCTCCATACACCAAAAGATACGCTGCCCTTTCCTAGGTTCTGATTGTGGTGCGATAACCCAAAAGCGCAAAAGGCAAATTCTCGTACCAATGTTTGTAGCCGATCATCTTGCGCAATATCCTCTCGATGTTCTTGCTGTCGCTTCATCGCTCCATTCATCCGAGGTCGGACGAGTGGAATTACGCGAGTGATCTTGAAATTTCCACATATCTCACGATCAAATTACCGCTGAGATTGGTTCCGTTATCGCTACAATTGATTCGAACCCCAAATCGGCAAATGATGTTGTTGCGAACGGTCGACCACCACCTTTTTCGCCATCGACCGCGTGACGACGCTTTCTACCCATTTAGTGAAATAGTCAATTGCTACGAGGATGAATCTGCGCCCATTCAAGCAACGTTTGATGGGGCCGATGACATCCATGCCCTGTCGCGAACGGCCAAGGAGAACTTGTCACATTAAGCTCACTGAGGCACTCGAATCAAATCTCCATGAATCGCATTGCCGACATTTCTCGCACAAAGCGGATACAACTGCTTCCATCGCCATCCAAAAATAACTCGCCGCAGAATCTTTTCGCCAAAGTGAAGCCGCTCATACGAGGTCCACACGCCCTCCGTATCTCTTCTACTAGCTTGCTCGCTTCGAGCATCGACATCTCAATAAGCCCAGATCCGAGTCCTTCGGCACACAATTTCCCATTCAAAAGAAATGATTTGCTAGTCTTCGTGTCTTCTTCGACGCTGGTTATGCCTTCGGATATTCTCCCGCTGAGGTACCTTTTGATGTCACGGTACCACGGATTGCCGTCTGCTTCTCGCCTATACGGGAGCAATAAGCCGGCCGCTCCAAAGACACTCACCGTGGATCGATCGATGTAATTCTTGTCCTGATGTCAATCATGGAGGATAAGGTTGCCAATGCGTCAATTCGCTCGATCCTCGAACATGCCTAAATTCTATGTGGTGAACCTCTTCTCGTAATTCCTTCACGCAAAATAGGTAGGAAGTATCTTCATATTCTCGTTGCCCATTCGCCATGCACTGACGGATCGCAAGTCAATCACCTATGACCAAAGCTCTCAGATGTCCATATCTACGCCATTCCGAGCCCCAATATGCAAGCTTCATATTCCGCCATATTGCGGTGCATGGAAACTGAGCTTCATGGAATCTGATAACGCCGACTGCTTCAAAACCAAATCGCCCAATGCCGACTTTGAAATTTGCCGCCCATCAAAAACATCCTCCAACCCGTAATCCTCCGAGATATCTTCTCCGACAAACAATACCTCTTCATCAGAAAATAGGTTCGGCGGGCTCGACTTCATCGATCGGTTCTCATCAAGATGATCACCTAATGCCTCGCCCTTTTACTACTCATGCGACGTAGACGATGTCAAACTCGCCAACATAATTTGCCATTTCGCTAGTTTTCCGCGGCATGGGCTTCAAGGATATACTTAAGCCGATCCATCCTCGAAATAAGATAAGTAGTGTACGCCGATAGATAGTGCTCAACTTCGGGCGACCCAAGCACGCGCAACAAGTACGCTCCACAGAGTATAACGAGCTTCATACGCCGTGAACTTTACTCAAATAGTATATGGCCTGCCTTTTTCCTCGCTTTCATCGTGTTGCCCCAACACGCATCCGAAAGCATTTTCTAACACGCATAAATAGAGTAGCAAAGGTCTCCTGCTCGAGGTACTAGAACCGTGATTAGAAAGGTATTCTTTGATTCTCAAAAGCCCGCTGGCAACTGTTGTCCACTTGGTAGCCGCATCCTTTTTCAATAATTTGAATATCGCTCGCATATCACTGCAGATCTGGCTATGAACTCGCTGATGTAGCTGAGGCGACCAAGAAACTCATCACGCCCTTTTACTTTTCGGAGGAGGTAACTCGATGGCTTTTATTTTCGGCGGTCTAGCTCAATCCTCTCCCCGCCACTATAAAACCCAATGCCATGGAACGCCAAATGCGCACTTTGCGTGATTCAACTTCGTTATACCGCCTTAGTCGTTGGAAAAATTTCTTCAAGTTTGCCAAACGGTCCTCCGCCGCGATTTGATGATGACGCCGCCCACATAGACCTCAATTTCTTTATGAATCATGCCATGGAAGATGGTGGTCATGGCTCTCATGTAGGTGGCGCCGCGTTTCGAGACCGAACGGCATAACTCGATAATAGTACACTTCACGTGGTAGTGAACGCCGCTTTTCTCAAGGCCCTCTTCGCCATAAGGATCTCATGATAGCAAGAGCAATCGATTTAACGATCAGAGTTCATGCTTCGCACAATTATCGATGAGTATATGGATGTTTGGAAGAGGAAAGTCATCCTTCTGGCCGGCTCGCTGAGGTCTCAGTAATCCACGCAGACTGACCTTTCCATCTTTCTTCCTTACCGCACGATATTTGCTAACCAAGTAGATACTTTGCAACTCGAATCACCTTTGCCTCAAACTGCTTAGACACCTCTTCTTTGACCTTCAAACTCATGTCCGGTTTGATCTTTCTACTTTGTTTTACTGGGAAATAAGATGGTTCAATAGGTAGCTCGCAGGCGATTTAATGTCAGACTCAAACCCGCATGTCCTCATATGACCAAGCAAACACATCTGTAATCGCTTCGTGAGCTCAATTAATTTTTCCTTCGTGTGACGCTTAGGTGGCGCCGACTCTAGTCTCTTTCACTGCCTCCTCATCGCCTAAGTTTATTAACTCGCTTTCTTCCAAATTTGGTTTAGGCCTATTCTCAAAGTTTTCCAAATTTCTGGCTAAGTTCGATCATGACATTCCTCTTGCTCCTGGGTTATGCTCGCCATTTGAACTTTGTTCGCTGTCTCATTACATGTCATATTCGCGTTATCAATGTGTTTATTAATATGATCACGAAAGAAAATGCTTAAAGAATTTAATTTTAACACAAACAAAATCTTTTAAAAAGTCGCAAAAGTGTCCCGAATTTATGATGAAAGTAAATTGCGAGATTAAAAACATATTAAGAATCATAAATGCATGTCTGCTTTCTTTCTAGATAAAAGGTCACAATCGCTAGAACTAATCATAAATTCTACCAAGCTTCTGACGGTCGTGACAGGGTGCAAGTCCAATTATTCAGTCAGATCCATGCTCGCATCCCAAACGCGAGCTCCTCCGCAGGATCTCCTCGCGATCACGCAACAATCGCCTCATCATCACTTATGAACAGATTCGAACCCTACCGCAAGATCATCCGGCCATCTTCTCTCAGATCCGGACGGTGTAGGCTTTGACGAACGATCGACTGGGCGGAATGGGCGCAGTGCGGAACGATCCCTTCTTCCGAGGTTCGCGGTCACCAAATCCTTCGGTGGGCCGTACCCCAAACCAAAAGTGTCTCTCTTCCCAAACAACCGATAGGCTTTGTGATCCCTTCATATCGACTCCAAGACCTCTCACGCTCAGATTCATTTCTTAACATTTCTTGGCTACCATTTTGAGAGAACGTGGCAGTGAATGGCCGACCCTACTTGCTCTCTTGATCTCATTAATATGAAAACCGAACCATCCGATCAAGCGCCTTTCTATGACAGTGATTGCATAATCGTGTTGATGCTTCCCTTTTATCTCCAAATACTACCACTTCACCGTGATTCCATATAAACTTTAGGCATCGACGGCGTGGACGGATCGCATCAATTTCACGGATCCACGACCTTCCTATCAACAAAGTTGTAACATGTAGCAATATCCAATATTTGAAATTCCACAACGAATTCTCGCAGTCCGATCCGCATGAGGTCCATCACGCCTTCGACTTCTATGGACTCGGCCGAAACCTTTGACTCGATATGACTTTCACGAATTTCCTTATACCGCCCCTCAATTTCAACAAAGGTCGCTACGGGACAAATGTCGACTACCGAGCCTCCATCAATCAAAGATCGTTGAAACAATCTTGTCGCGACTGATGGTGATATTCAATGCAAGTGTCAGGTTCGACGCCTCACGGTAACTCGCCATCGTGAAAGGTGATTCTCGCGCCTCTAGTACTCCACCAAAGCCGCCAAGTTCCCGTCATTGTACTTCTCCGAACGTATGCATCCTTCAACACCTCCATCAATGCACCCGCGAGGCGTAACGCATTAACAATGAAAGTAGAGAAATACGCTACCGAGGTTTTCTTTAATCGCTTCTACGATTTTAATACTTTAGTGGCATCTTCCTCCAAAACTCCTCGACTTCACCGCCACGGCTTCTTTGCGGTGCCTCGCTGCCTCTATAGGTGTGTAATACCTCCTCGACTGGTTATACTGCAATGGTGACTTCATGACCCGCTTCCCACTTTCTCTCGCGATCCATCTTGACGGTGCCCTTCCCGCGCTCAATAATCGTGATCAACCTTTATGTCTCGGCGTTCTTTCCAACTCAAATCGCTTTTTCGAGGATTGGCAGGGGCGACAAAGCGTATGGTTCGACTTTTCCTCACTTCGAATCGACGGATGGTTCTCCAAGTTGTATTCTCATCAAGCGGTTATCATGCACATTGGCGCTGCCGTGGTTTGGCAAGGGATTATCATGCACGCCAGCGTGATCCTTCACCAATTACTCCTTCTTTGATCAACTCTTCGATTTTGTCCCCGAGGTGTAGCAACTTCCGTCATGCCCCGGCTATCGTAGTGATACGCACAATGCTTATTCTCATCATACCATCTTGGGATAGGCTAGAATCCTCCCCGAATCGTCGATCAAACTCGCACCGCAGCCTTTCAGATATCCGTACGGGTTCACCCACAAGCGCGGTTCGATGGTCTTCCTTCAAAATTGATTCGTCCGGGCGATTGGTGCTCGGCGTTGTTGGCGGGCTTGACGGGCGTTGATGCGGCCGATAAACGGGTGCTCGGAAGCGTTATATACGGGCCGCAAGGTAGCCGGGCTTGGGGGTAGGTGAGCGAGGTGTGAAGTTTTGGTCACGCGTGGTAGTAATGGGGTTTGATAGCGGGTTCGGCATGTTATGAATGCCTCGCTTTGCGTTTTGTACAAACACGGAAGGGAAATCGCTCTTCTTCCTCGCACTTCGATCGCCCCCGATCAATCGCTTTATCGTTGCTCGCAATGCCGCCATTCGTAATCCCGCCGCTTTAATACCTTCTTCTACGGTCACCCATTCGACGACTTCGCAAAATTTCGCCCACGACGCTTATCATCCGCTTCATAATAGGTCAGATCCTTCAAAGATTGTACAAATAGCGTGGTCATCTCACTTCCACCACGCGGTTGTACCTTTGTCGCTCAACGCCACCTCACGGCGACTTCCGAAAAGTCTCCGTAGACTTCTTTTCCAACTTCATTAGATAGAACTCGCCCACCTTGCCGTGTTAAATCCAACCGCTTCCACAAAGTCTGGGCCAACGATTCCAAATGCGCCATTTACGCGATCCCGGCAGCGACTCAATCTATTGCCTCGCCGGTTAAGCTTCGAATGAACAACTTCACGATGACAATTGGTTCTTCCTACCCCGACATTTTGTCGCAATACGACCTCGTGCGCACGGGGTTCCTTTCCCATCAAATAGATCGAACTTCTGCACTTGTATCCCACCGCGCTCCACATCCGCGCATGCAAAGATCTTCATAATCTAGTCCTTCGTGACCTTTATCCGATCGCATGCCACGAACCGCTTCTTTCAGCCGCGAATCTCCCGTATACGCCATCGCCCATTTTGTTTCTGATTTCCTTTCCATTTCTTCAGAATGATCCACTTCAGCGGCGGGACGGTGAAAGGTTGGGTTTCGCTGTGTGTTAGCCGTCGGGTGGTTTGGGCCGGCAGCTGGTATGGTGCGCGGGCATTGGTTGGCTTGGCGACAGGGCTGACATGGTGAAGTGAGTAGCGGAGGCGAGGTACGGGCGCAGGAGGATCATTTGAAGGCGAGGTTGATGATCGTCCGGGCGAGGGCGATTGGGTCAGAATCGACGGCCATGGGGAGTTTTGGGGGATATGCGCGCGGAGGTCGATCAAAGGGCGGTTCGCGGTAAATGCCCTTTGCTCGCATGTGGTATTCAAACCGATGGATAGGTTGGTCGATTCCGTAGCCTCTCCATCTCAACTCGCATATCGCAATCATTGCAGCAAATGAGCAATACATTCTTCCCGATCGTGATATTCCTCCTTCAAGTTTCGTTACCGACAGTGAATAATTCTAAACCGCTCGGCCACGCCGAGCTACCATATCGCCATTTCTTGCCTCGATCCGCGAAGTGTGGATGCTCGACATTTGTCGAGTCAAATACGAACCGACTTTGGGAAGATGATAAATCCTTCTAAAAAGATGCAACAAACTACAAGTAGCATAAGAACATAATTTGCAAGATGTAGCGTATATATCGCACATAGCACATTCAAACGCTTCCTAATACGCAAGGGACCTCTATTACGCCGCAGGTAGGCCTAAGCGCCATACATGCAAAGCCATGTTAGATGCATCCAAGCCATTGTATCGAAATGCCTTTATTGGAAATAAAGTTAATTGAAATGACACTTTATAATAAAAACAATAAAAATCTCAAACTAAATAACTATGTCGCCGATGACGCGAAGCTCGTGTTTTCTTCGTATAGCTCCCACTGCTCCAAGTATTGTATCGCATCGTGCATTGTGGCCCACATGTCCGGGTGACGACCTCTCCTCGAGTTGATTGTCTTTCATTCTCGCCCTCGCAAAGAATGTCCTCAACGCCTTGCTCCTTCCGACTATATTCCATGCGATCTAGAAACCATGCTTGATACTGGGAAACCCTCGCCGTCCTTCCCGATTTCCATTTGGTCAATATGATGCCATTCATAAAGGATCCGCTGGCTTCGAACGACGCACTCGTCCGAATCGAATTTCGAGGCTCTCGTGTCGCCTACGAGAGGATTACTTGTATGGCCAAACCGCCGAGTACGCAGAGCGAGCATATGGTTGTAGTCCCTTTAGACCTATAAGTCCGATATAATACAATCCTCAGGTCTCGGCAGACCTTTTGACTACGTGAAGCAATGGATACTTCCATCAACTTGATCGCATCATGGACGCTAGGTACTTGTACCAATCCTCCGGCCGATCGTGACACATAACGCCGTTTCTTTCATAAAAAGTGGAGATCTTGTTGTCCGCTACGTGGCATATATCGGCCATGTTTGAACGCCGATAAAATGTTCTATTGCCCACATCCGCAAAATGAGATTACCGCTTCAAAGAAGCTCGATTCACCCTTCTCGCACCTATTCAACGCCTAAATAGTTCTCGCCAAGATCACGGGCGCCGAGTGAGTTGTTTGCCACCAACGCCATCAAACACCGCCTAACCACCGAACATACGCACGTGCCGATCCTTCCATGCTCGAGCGAAATAAAAGAATCCCTAGAAAGCCATAGCAAATGCAATAGACGCCTAACTCTCCAATGGTCCGCAGTGCAAAGAAAATTCATTCTTAAACAATTTATATCCGTCTCGCAACCATATCTCTCGCATAAGTAGTCTGAGAAACCCAATTATTTTCAAAGCAACGCAATTCTCGGTATTCTTCAAACCCGCATACCGGAGGAGCTTTTTCCCCGATCGCCATGGAATAACCGTTTCGTCGTGATATGCTAAAGCCAGAAAGTAGCCGACTCTTCTAAGCGGTTATTTCAAATCCCCGACTTGAAGGCGACTCGATCCGATCCCAAAATCGATCAATGCTCACCAAATGCTGATCGGGAGATGTCGATTAACGAGGTAAGGCATCCCAACCTTCTTCGATTGCCATTTGACTACCCAAGTCGAATTTTGACCACCATGTCCTCAATTTGCTCTAACCCCATTCACCATTCTCGATCCGGCGGATAGGTTCCATCTAAAAACAAATAAAAATGAGTATACATTTTCCAATTTAGGCATTTCAACTTCGGCTTGGTTTTGTTTATCATGACTATGCAACACATAATATGCTTTTGGGGCGCGGGTTATAATAACCCGCTACCAATTTGGTGTCTTCTTAATCAGGTGTCGATGCCGACACTCCACCTAAGGTAAATGACGCATGCCCTAAAATAAGTGGTGGTATAGCTCTATCTTAAGTTTCTAAGATTTGGCTTTTCTAGACGCAAGGTTCCCGAGCGACAACTCGAGCGAAGGCTACGCTACCGATCGACGAACCGATCTAACTCACAGCAGCGCCAACTCTCTTAAAATTTGGGTATTTGAAGAAATTTATGGGCGCGAAGCACACCAAATACGCGAGTGTGTGATTGTGTGAATTTTCCAGAATGGAAGAAATATGAGCGAAATGCCAGTTTAAGGAAAGCAGTAAGGCAGGTAGCAATTAAAATAAACAAAACAAAATACAGCACACAGAATTAAATGCAAAAGTAATGCCAAAATAATAACCCTAGGTCTGTTGTGGTTAAGAACCTAAATTCCCCAGCGGAGTCGCCAATTCTGTCGCGCCCTTTTTCGGCCGCGGCATTTTCTAAATAATAGCGAACCCTGCTCAAAATGCAAATGTTAGAGAATAAAAAATAAAAATGCTAAAAGGTTTAAAAGGGTTTTAAAAATGCTAAAAGGATGCTAAAATTGCAAAAGAGGTGCTAAAAGTGCAAAAGATGCTAAAGGTGCAAAATGCTAAAGTTTAAAAGGGTGCTAAAATGCTAAGGTTCATGAGTCGCCACCTAATTAATTGGGTGAATTAGGACACCTAAATGTTTAACTAGTTTGAAGTAAAACATTAACTCCATTTTAAGGGTCTGCTAAACTTAATGAGATTCTGGGTAAGGGTTCTTTATTAATCTAGAGGGAAGGGGTTAGGCACCCTATAAGATCCGCTAACTTACTTATCCCGCCAAACCTAGGGTTAATTATTATGCCAAGAATGCAATGCAAGTTGCAAAAGGTAGTCATGGAGAGCATTTAGAATATGAAATGTATTGTTACTTAATATAAAATATAGCGCCAAAATACGTAAAGTAGGTTTAGTGAAAACATGCATTTATAAAGTAATTATACTTAGTATAAAATATAGCGCCAAAATACATAAAGTTGGTTTAGTGAAAGCACGATTTATAAAGTAATTAGAAAATTTATTCTATAACACACTCATACAAATTTTAGCATAATATATGCAAATTATTATGACAACACCTAAAAATAAAAAAACGCCTTTTACGCAGTTATAATACATTTTTATTATGAATGTTAACAAGTATTTATAAGAAGATGAGTTTCATGTTAGAATTTGGTGATAAATAATGTTTTGACTACCTAAATAGTTATGTGGACGGAGGATTACTAAATAGTTTGATTATAACTTAAGCAAGCTAGAATAATCAACTAAATGGGGAAAGCAAATTTTTAATGTTAAGCTACTTTATAATCTATCGTTCAAGGTTTAACTATTACGAATATCCTACTAATTAATGTAGCGTTAGACATATAATTTACAACAAATAAATGAATGGGCGGGTAGAAAATAATTAGAAGGACTCGAGGAATGGCGATGTCATTCACGGCAGTTGGAATTTCGACGCGATAGTAAGACGCACATAGACGTGGTTTCACGCTCACTATAGTCTCGCCATGAGACTCTTGTTGCCGACGCTGCTTCATGCAAAGTAAGAGAAGATAAGGATTAGTATACGCTTATATCATCTTATCACATAACAAATGAACGGACATCAAATCTAAACATACGTGATCCGCTTCAAGCACGTATGCATAAATTAATTATGAAAAGTAGCAGAGTAACAAACCAACGAAAGCAGCGTAAAAGGCCACCGCATATAAACTCGCAGCCCGTAAGGCGCATAAAGGCACATATACAATTATATGAAGGCAATACGAAAATTGCCTAATATAGACTGGCCCAGTAGACTGCGCAGGATACTCGGGTGTGAATATTGCAGGGATATGCCCCAAATATGCATTTAATGTACCTAAACTGGGCAATGTATATTAGTGTATAAAGAAAATGATGATGCCTATACTTATATTTGAACTTAGAACAATAAACAACTGCCCCATGTCCACATTAATATATTTGTTTTAAGAGGAAACAACATACGATACCGATAACTTAACAAACGTCGGGTTGTTCCCCATTAACTTGTCGACTACAATGGAGTTTTACACATTCTTAAATACATTCCGACTTTGACTGCTTTCTTTTTTTAAAAAAGATATATTATGATGGGTGATCCTAATACAAGACAGATTCCTGAGGACTAGATTCATCTGGATTAGATATGGACAATCATATAAGATCTAAACCTTGCAAAAGACACCAAGAGAGGCACTGATCCGCGAATCTACGACATAACGCCAAGCGACCTAAAGAGGCTGGATTAACCATTACATTAAGTTAAACTATTAGCATGACAGGGAAGCTAACATCATTAAAACACACACAACCTTACATTAAGCTTGGCTTGGGGTGACATATTTGTCTTTGGACAGGGTACATATTTAATTTTTTCGTTGGTGTACCACAAATGTATGAGGGTTAACCTTAAATCCTCAAAAACAGTAAGGATGCTTTAAAACCAAAACATGTCAACTTTTCTTTGACAAACATCAGTTAGCTACTGTTTTAGACCACTTTTCACCATAAAACTTTAAAACAATTCTAGACAAACTTTTGGCATCCAAACATGTATAACATGACATTTCCAGATTATCTAACTAGCATTATTCGTTATCCGATCTCAGGATCGATTTAAGACGGGTTTCAGTGACATTAAATGTGCCGCCTATATACTAACTGGACATAGGAAAACAACTGAAGGAGCAAATGTTCACAAGTTTTCTCATCTCATATATGCCGGGAATACAAGCAAGTCATTACAAAGTTTGCAAATATTATTCGTGAATTGACTGAAAGCGCTTCACATCAGTCGCACACACATAGACAACAAAACAACATCATACCGGCACATGTCTCAAACAAACATACATCATATAGATCCCACGAATGTAAATCAACAAAATTTGAATAACTCAAAACAGAGTCAAACCAGCACGGTTAAATAACATATAATCACTGCACATGTCATGAAACACAAATCGACGAATACGAAGCGAGACGAGCTTACCTTTCTCCTGACAACACCCGTGGCAATAATCAAGTCGCTTGATCGCTTCGGCGTCGCTAACGCAGCGGAGAAGGAAAGGTTTGCGAATTGTTGGCTATTAAGGGTGTTAGGTTCTTTCTCAATACTCGATTGATCATTGCTCAACGCCGGTCTCGCCACGGTAATCAAGGGTTCCTTCTCGTTCCTCGTGATTTTCGATTGTTTTCCGAGTCCTCAATCGACGCCTATCGCATTTAGCGGTTCTATATTTATAGCTAGGAGTTTGGGTTACAAGTTTGGTAAGTGTTAAAGGATGAGATTTGTGCTTGATTCGTGCTTGATTTGGGTTGATTTGTTTCTGATTCCACGCGATTCGAACGGGTTATGATAAGGTAAACGATTTGGAAGGATTTGTTTAGTTATGGTAAGAAATCGCATCGGGTATGTGTGGTAAGGAAGGTTGATTACGGATTCTCAGTGAGAATCTCTACCGTGATGGGCGAGCACAAGGCTTGAAATTTTAGGGTTCTTCGCTTATGAAGGAGAAGTGAGGTTTTGTTCGGGTCGTTTGGAGAAGAGGGAGGAAGGTAAAGGAAAAGGTTAAAATGTCTTGTCATGGTGATAAGGAAAAATAATGGCTCGGCGTATAGTGTCGTGGACATGCGATAAGTGGCTTTGGCTTCGAGCGGAAGGATAAAGAAATAAGTCTTGATTTTACTATGGCATTAGTACTTAATTGGGAGTTAAATAGGTTAGTTAATTTTAGGTGTATTAATTAGTTAATTAGTGGTAAATTAAAACAATAATTGTGCTTAGATTATTTAGGCGCTTTATTAATCTAATTGTTTATAAATGCGCGTGCCATTTAATTAATGCTTAATGCTCTAACGCGGCGCTATTATTTAGAATCTTATTATTGTGCATTATGCGGTTAAATTAAAATGCATTGAGTTTATATTAAATTACTTAAATGCCAACGCAAGTACGGTATTTAAGAATTGTTTAAAGCCTTATAAATGCGACGCTATTAAGTGCATATATCAGATTAAAATTGATTTTTAAATTACAAATGATTACTAATAAATGCGGCTATGCTACCTGACACGACGTTATCGCTAAATTATTTATTTTATGCATTTATTAATTATTTAAGAATTACGACAGAGCTTGAAATTAATTAATGCGGACGCGAGACTCTAAGTGCTTAAAACTCTATGTAAGACGCGATGCCATTATTAAATTATTTATTTATGCATGTATTTATGTTTTATCGCTGCATTTTATTATAAAAAATCATAAAAAATTATTTTACAAAATTAGTCTAATTTTATAGTTAATGGCTGGACGGGAGGGTCAAAATTGGGTGTCAACAAAAGATTTATGATTTTATAAAGTAGAATTAATTTTTGGATGAAAATATACGTTCATAAGATATAAATTGCTATATTAGATAAAATATATATTGCATGGTATAGTGCCAAGGCAATAAATAGGCCTGACATAATTTATAAACATAGTATGAAGTTCAAAAATATGCATTCATGTTGTTTGTAAAATACTTTTTTGGCAATGGAAAATAAAGGGAAAGTTAGTTATTTATGAATTTGCTTTGTTAATCCTGCAAAAGTATAGTTTAGGTTTTAATTGCTCTCTTTGCAAATGCAACAAAATTCAGATATGCATGACAATCCTAAATAAGCAACTGGGGAAAGGGCCAAGTTTCTAATACCCAATTATCTTCTAATTATTAATTCAAGGTTTAACTATTCTAGACATCCTACTAATTAGAATAGCGTTAGTCAAATAATTTACAATAAATAAATGAATGGGGCGGGGTAGAAAATAATTTAAAGGACTCGAGGAATGGCGATGTCTTTCGCATGCGGCTTGGAATTCCTGATGCGAGGATAAATACGTGTAGATGTGGGTCTTCGCGTTTGCCACAATGAGTCCCGCTATGAGACTCTTTGTTGCTCCGGTGCATTTCATGTAAAAAGAAAAATGATAAAGATTAATATATGTCCCAAGAAAATTAAATAACAAACAAGCACTTGACATATAGTGTATTTGAGCAAGTATGCACATAAAGACCAACATGTAACAATATGAGATGGAATAGGCAGCCAGCAGATGGTAAAAGCACAGTGGATGTGCGCAGGCAAGATACGCGACAAACAGAGGAGAGAAAGGGATGCTAGAGCACTGTGCCAACATCCATTACCACATATGCAGAATGCTCAAGTCAAAGCACAAATAGGCCATTCAACAGTTAAGGTCTGATTATTATTGTATTACTTCCAGTTACAAATAACAGGTTTCTGCAATGAGCATGCCAGCAAAACGTAAACAACAAAGGACAATTCTCGTGTCACGCAAATCAGTCCAGAATATAAAAGGCGAGATACAGACCTAAGGCACACAAATCAGTCTAGAACACGATAAAATAGGAGCAGGGAACAGACTCACACTCAGATTTGGAAGAAAGGAAACAAAATCATAATGATAGCCACATACTATGATGTGCAGGCGATTTACCGAATACATATGTGATGTGTGACCAAGTTCTAAAAAAGTAAAAGTATGATATATCTTGCCTATTTTGGATAACAGACCAACTAACCCTAGCACTTAACAGGTTAAGGTGTCTTTGTAAACTGGAATGGAGGCAAATGACACAATATACTCTTAACTTATGTTCCACTATATCAGGCCATATTATCTTTCAAATATGACGCGATGTGGTCGCATGTTCATATGGCATGGAATGACCCGAGAGATGCTAACACTAGTAGTTTTGATCATAGACATGGTGCAATCAAGATACCCGCCGCAGCAAGTGCTCGACCGCTCTAAGTACACCAGTCAGGTATAAACAGTAGGCAGAGACAAAGTAAGAGGCAGAACAGGGGCATATGGTGACTGAATACTAACATTCTTCTGTTCAGTTATTCTAAAGAAAAAGAAGGACATCCTTACATGTTTTTCTCGCATTTTTAACTCAAGGTAAACAGACAAGCATGGAATTAGTTAATGATATCATTTTCTCAACCCTTTAAGCCACCTCGCTTATCTTAACTACTTCCATTACTCCACACATATTTGGAAGATAAACAGATCGCAAGTTGAACTATATGCATCATATGACTAAAATTAACCCGTAAACATGATTTCACAGATGCTCTTAATCAAACTCACTTGCTCTTTCATTCTACAGAGGAGACTGATAGACATTGCAGGACAGATTCGACAGCATGCAGGCAACTTAACAATCAAGGTATGATGCAATCTGGACTTAACATGCTAGCATGGAGGCAGTTTATACTCAAGCAGAAAAAGGCAGAGGTATAATCAGCCTTTTAGACATAGCCAACATACATAAATAGTTAAATGACCCCTTAGAACAATACAGTAGGTCATACAGAACCACTAATGGTCTGTGACTTATCAACATTAGTCCCCAAACATCATCTTAAGCATCTAACAAATACAAACACACGAATGAACTAACACATATTAACACAAATTCGCACAAAAAGAATACAGAATGAACTGAAGGCGAGGAGGAGTGGATTTTTACCTTCTCCGGGCAGCGAACCGGGGCAGCGTATCAAGTCGTCGGTGCCACTCGACGGGTTTTGGGTTTGTGATGCGAATAGAAGGGTAAAGTTGCTTCGATTTTTGGCTAGAATTGAGAGAAGGTTGAACTACCTATTCATGCTAGCTAATGTCCGGCCGAGCCTCGCTTCCTTCCCGATTCTCGCTAAGCTCGTGGTTGATCGCCAGGGTGTCCGTCGATGCTACCCGACTTCCCCAATCGAGCTCGCAATGCCCTCGACCGCCATCGCTCGCTCTGCTCGATCGCCGCCGGCGAGTGTCCCCGTCGATCATGGTCTCTGCTCGCTCGCCTATTCTCTCGAATCGTGTCTTTCGAATGTTCTGCACGTGCTCGTTTGTGCACCACCATCCCGCCGCCTCGTGTATCGATTTGTATTTATAACCATCATTTTGGGTTCCGAGTTGGTAAGTTATCGTACCGCGATTTAGTGCCGATTTAGTGCGATTTGACGAGATTTGGTAAGAAAATGATTGAGGTGTTAAAGAGAGATCTTGGTTGCGAATGGTAAGGGTGTTGATATGGTAGTGATTCACGGATTCTACGAGAATCCCGGCATGGGTGTTGGGACGAGGTGCGGCGATCGATTTTTTAGGTTTAGGGTTTCGTTAGAGGGTCTGGTGTGGAAGAGACGGTGAGGTAAAGGATCGAACGCGTTTAAAGGATAAGCGTGGGCTTGGGTCTTTGGTAGGCGGCGACGTCGCGTGGTCGCGGTGTGTAATACCCGGGCGAATTAAAGGTGATTTTAATTAGGTATTTAATTTTAGGTGTTTAATTAGTTTTTAGGCTTAGTTAATTAGTGATAAATTGTGCTTAAATTATCTAGGTGCTTTATTAATCTAATTGTTATAAATGCGGGTGTGCTATCTAATTAGTGCTTAATACTTTAGAATGCGACGCTATTATTTAAAATCTTATTATTGTGCATTATTGCGATGTTAAATTAAAATTAAATTGAGTTTAGATTAAATTATTCAAATGCTAAATGCAAGTATGATATTTAAGCATCGTTTAAAGCTTTTTATAAATGCGACGCTATTAAATGCATGTATTAGATTAAATTGATTTTAAAATACAAATGATTATGAAATTCTCTGGCGTATTAATAAATGCGGCTATGCTACTTGACACGACGTCATTGCTAAATTATTTATTTATGTACTTATTATTAATTAAGAATAATGACAGGGCTTAAAATTAATTAATGCGGGCGCGGGACTCTAAGTGCTTAAAACTCTACGTAAGATGCGATGCCATTATTTAATTGTTTATTTATGCCTGTATTTATGTTTTATCGCTGTATTTTATTATAAAAAATCATAAAAATTATTTTACAAAATTAGTGTAATTTTATAGTTAATGACTGGAAGGGAGGGTCAAAATTGGGTGTCAACACTAGAGAACGAGGGGTTCTTGTCGTCTAGCTTGCGTGATGAGAATCGAGGGATTCTCTAGTTCGAATAAGACTAGAGAACGAGGGGTTCTTGCCGTCATTTTACATAAGGAGAATCGAAAGATTCTCTAGTCCTAGTGAGACTAGAGAACGAGAGGTTCTTCATTATTGATGTGGGAGTTGAAGCTCCTGCCACGCATCCGTGTTCGCTTTTACCCATCGTTATCACGCTTAAGATCAGTGGATTCTGAAAATGAAGAAAAAAAATCTGGTCTTTGTTGACTGCTGGAATTAATATGCAGGGACAGTAAACTCCGATTCTGTTTGGAGATCATCTATTGAAGAGGCCAAGAAACTATCACGAGAGAAATTAAATAATTTTTGAATTACTTGGAAGGTTCTTTAGCAATTTGTGGCATATGCAGTGACTCCCCAGGAGATGTTGTTGTCGTCACTGCTGATTTGGATGAATTACAGAGAATGTTTCTGGTCTGGATGGCAATTTGCCTTCATTGGAAGGCAAACAAGAACTTATAAATGCTTTGCTTCTAGTATGGTAGACATAACTACTACCAATATTAGAATTTAGATGTGTTGTTCCTTCCAGATGACTTGATTTGCTGAAAATGGAGTTTGGTGTGGCTGTATAAACTTTAACATGTTGCTGAGGAAAATGTTTCATCTTGTCAGGGGTGGGCTACAATTATTGGCTATATGGGCTATATTCTTGTTGGTGAGGTTGCTGCTGAAATCTTCAATTTATGCAGAGCGATGGTTTGCTCTGGTTACGGCTTTGGAACCGTTGCAGATGTATATGATGAAGTCATGGCTCAGTTCCTGCGTGAAGCATCCAGAATCTTCGTAATCTCTATCTTAGTGTCTTGAAGACCATTTTTCAGGAGTTGACTGATGAATCCATGCCAGGGAGGTAGTTTGGGAGAGATTGGGAGAGTTCTCTGAGAACTTTCAGCTCCCTAATCATGTTCGAGTTTACATACTGGAGCTTATGCAACTTATTGCAGCTACTGATAAAAACCGCAAAGGATTTTCTTCTAAGCTACAGGTGGAAGTTCATTCTTGGAAAGGCTGGTGCTGCCTGAGAAATGTTGTTATTGCTGTTGTCTAGTATTGCTTCCAAGCTAGGACTGAAACATCTGTTTTCAGTGCCTAGCTTGAGGGGGTGTTGAGATATACCACATATATACATTGTATATATATGTGGTTAGTTAGTTGCGTATTATTTTGATTAAATGTTCATTAGATATTTTTTATTAGAGATATTTTTGGTTAGATATTTAGTTAAAGTGGGTAAAGTCAGTTAACAAAATATCTTAGTGGGCTGTTAGTATCAATTAATTATCTTAGCCTATAAATATGATTACTTCTTTGTAATACGGTTAAGCTCTCATAATAAAAATTTCCAGAAGAGCTCATTTTGAGCTCTCCAAAAATATCTCGACTGTTTTCCTCTCTTTCTCGATTCTTCATCGTCTTCTCTGCTTTCTTTCCAGTTTGGAATTGATCCAAACTTTAACAGAAAAGGAACCACTACTCGATTGCTTAATTATCTTACTCTAGAAACGATATAGTTTACACCTAACCACAATCATTTTCACCACGAAGTCACGAACACAATATATTGAGACGAGAAACTAGAAAAGCACTCCCTCCGTCACAAAAACAAAATTTTCTTAGTTTGGTACTTTGGTTTGACGTGAAATTTAAAAAAATAATAAATTATTTTAGAAATATCTGATTCAAAACAATTCTTAGATATTTGTGTGGCTGTAAATCATCTCATAAAGTTAAATTATTTCTAAATATAAAAATGTATCAATATTTTCAGGACAAACTAACAAGGAAAGTATGACAATCTTCTTGGGAATAGAGAGTAGTAAAAAGAGACATAAAAAAAATAAAGAATTCTTGTAGAAACGCTTCTCCCATAAATGAGCTCTATCCAGCGCGAATTCAGATATAGTTTGGCTCTAATGCGGGTATCCGACACCGGGTGGTAAACAAAAAGAAAAAATGATACGGTGCAGTGAATGAGGCTACTCCTTCCTTAACTAAAATTTTCGATTTCGAGCCCTAGGTATGGAAAAATCTTTAATAAGGAGCTTCTCTTAGAAATGGGCTCTATCCAATGTAAATTCGAATATAATCCGCTCCAATACGAATACCGAACACCTCGTGTAAAAATAAAAATAAAAGATATAAAAAAAAATCAAAGAATTCTTGGTAGAAACGCTTCTCCCATAAATTAGCTCTATCCTGCGCAAATCCGTATATGTTCAGCTTTAATGCGGGTATCAGACACCGAGTGAAAAATAAAATAAAAAGTACCAAATGATGTGGCGCAGTGAATAATGCTGCTCATTTATCCAGAATTTTCGGATTCGAGCTTTGTGTATGAAAATCTTTGGTAGAAAGTGTTTCTCCTAGAAATGAGCTCTATCCAGCGCGAATCCAAATATAACATGCTCCAATACGAGTACCGAATATGAGGCGGAAAAACGAAAAAAGAATCCTTAAAAAGAACTAAAGAATCCATCATAGATATTTATTTTCACTTTTCACTTTTTTCTCTTAAAAAAAGAAAATAAAAGCAGAGATCTTGAATGGACGGTTCAGATCATTTTGATGAATATAATTGTTTGAAACTTGAGATTAGGGATGTCAGTGGAGCGGATAAATGCGGGTACCGCCCCGCATCCGCTCCAGTTGAAGCGGGTATGGGTGATGATTTGGTAGATGGTAGGGCGGATATGAGTATCAAAAGTGCTACCCGTCATGGGTAGTGGGGCGGGGTGGATTTTCTATAAGACTCGCCCCGCTCCCGCCCCTCCCCGCTACCCGACCCCGCCCCGCTATCCGCCCCGTACATGTTTGTGTTGGATTATTTAATTATGTTGATTTTTTGATATTCTTAATTAGACAAGGACTTGAAATCTCTTATTCTTATCAAGACTCTCTGATTCTTGTCAAGTTATCAACCTATTATTATATTATTATTATTATTATTATTATTATTATTATTATCATTTAAAAAAAATGTACGGTACCCTTCAAATTTTTTAATGTTTTTGTGTGAAAATGTATGGTACAATGCAACAACTCTACCTATGCATATGTACAACTTTGATAATGACATTGAAGTTTTCTTTTTTTACAATTGTGATCATTTGAAAGGACTAGAAAATTTCTTGTCTTCTTCTATATAATTTTCACACTTTATTTTAATCTTTTAATATTCCTAATATTTTGGTAAAGTTTCAGACTTTGATATTCGATACCAATAGTGAAAAAAGTTCATTTTTCCCATTTTTTTGGACCTCATTTTTCTCTTATATAACTTCTTTTTTTTACTATCCGTGATGGGTACCCGCCGGATAAGTGGGGTGAGGAGGTGGAGAAATTACTACCCGTAATGGATGATGGGGCGGGATGAAGATGAATTTTAGGTGACAAATAGGGTATCGGGTACCTTCCCCGCCCAGCTCCGCCCCAGACATCCCTACTTGAGATACTTGTTGGAGTACTTCACCAACTACAGTACAATCATTATCATATCTCAAAGGTGGGCCATATGTCTTCCTAAAGTCTGTAACACAGCTTGCTCTTAACAGAACCATGACCCCTTTATGTCCTTGTTCTTTTCCTCCTTAAACCCTGCTCACTTTCCATACACTTGAACAATACATTTACCTTTCTTTTTTTGCATCGCTGCTAAATTTTAGAAAATGGGGTGTTAATGTGTCACCTAATCCATCACCCACTTCCTTAAATATTTCATATTAATAGAGCAAGAAGTAAGGCATTGGGGGCTTAACTCATGCAACACTAAAAAGGGTATAAAAAATTGAATCTTTGAAGTTGAAATCTTTCAAGTTTCAAATTTTAAGTGTTTTCACTTGGTTCTGGGTTGTTGAAATGGGTAGAGAATTGAATCTTGAAAGTTAGTTTGATTTTTTAAGGTTTAGGTTGTTAAATGGTGAGAAATTGAGTCTTGGAAGTTGAAATCCTTCAAAGTTTTGATCTTTAAGGTTTTCTTGCTTGTGGGTTGTTGAAATGGTGAGATAATTGAATCTTGGAAGTTGAAATCCTTCAAATTTTTATTTTTAAGGTTTTCTTGCTTGTGGGTTGTTAAAATGATGAGAGAATTGAATTTTGGAAGTTGAAATCTTTCAAAGTTTTGATTTTTAAGGATTCTTGCTTGTGGGTTGTTAAAATGGGTAGAAAATTGAATTTTTGAAGTTGAAATCCTTCAAAGTTTTGATTTTAAGGTTTTCTTGGTTCTGAGTTGTTGAAATGGGGAGAAAGTTGTATCTTTGTAGTTGAAATCTTTTAAAGTTTCAATTGTTAAGGTTTTCTTGTTTGTGGGTTGTTGAAATGGTGAGAGAATTGAATTTTGGAAGTTGATATCATTCAAAGTTTTGATCTTTAAGGTTTTCTTGCTTGTGGGTTGTTAAAATGGGGAGAAAATTGAATCTTTGAAGTTGAAATCCTTCAAAGTTTTGATTTTTATGGTTTTCTTGGTTCTGAGTTGTTGAAATGGTGAGAAAATTGAATCTTGGAAGTGGAAATCCTTCAAAGTTTTGATTTTTCTTGATTTGGGTTGTTTAAATGGCAAGTGTAGATGTCTCTCATGTGGATTTAGAGGCCGGTGGCCATAGTCGCCGGTGCTCCGGCAGTGGTGGAAGTGAAGAGGGTAGTGTTTGTTTCTCTGAAGCTGATGAGGGTTCTTGTTATTCTCAGTTTTATTCCACAGCTGATGGTTCAAATTATGATGATTATAGCTTTGCTTGTGCCACTGAGTCTGAAATAGGTGAAGCTATGGAGGAATCAACAAGAGTGTCATCTGTAGCTGAGTCTGATAGATCAGTGGACTTAGAAAATGGAGGTGGTGAAACAAAGTTGCATGTGGGGAAAATTGAAAGAGATTGTAGGATTTGTCATCTTAGTTTAGTGAGTTCTTGTACTCCTGAATCTGGTGTTGCCATTGAATTAGGATGTTCTTGCAAAGATGATTTGGCTGCTGCACATAGGCATTGTGCTGAGGCATGGTTCAAAATCAAAGGAAATAAGTGAGTAGAGAAATACCCTTAATTCATTTTTCAAGTTTCTGCCTTTAAAATTTGATACATTAGATTGCCTATTTGATCAAACTGGATGCTCAAGTGATAATTGTTGTTTAATTTTCTGTTCTTGAAGTATAATTGCCTGCATATTTCCTTCTATGGCTTGGATTATGTGTTAGATTCTTTTGCACTTAATGGTTTTGCAATGAAAATGATTTGTTGAATCTTCTGTTGGAAGTGTTTGATAACTTTATTTAATATATGGTCTCTGAATTTTAATACATTAGCTTTCCTGTGTGATCAATCTAGATGCTTAAGTGGTAATGTTACCATCTTGTAACAATTATTATTTAATTGCTTCTATGGCTTCTCTTTTGTTCTAGATTCTTTTGCACTTAATGGTTTGCGATGAAAATGATTTGTTGAATCTTCTGTTGGAAGAGTTTGATTTCTTTGTTGAAATTGGCACTACATGATCTGTCAGAATAATCCTTTTTTGGGTAGGGTAACGTAGAAGTTTGGTCTGTGATGTCTGTTTCTCTTGGGAAAGAGATAGCATCATGTATTCTATGGGGAAAATAGGAAAAGTTAATTAAAGAATCTGAAGGGAATAAATAAAATGAAAAAAGTGAGAGACTAAATCAATGGTAACTTGACAAGTATCATTAGGATATCTAATTACACCGACAATTCTTCCTACCATGCCCTTTAATTGTCTTTAGTTTTTAAGCTCTTCCTGATATAAATATTTGATATGCACTTTTCTTTTATCAAAGTGAAGATTTGACCTTAGTGGATAAAGTAATAACTTTTATTTCCCCAACAATATGATAATACACTGCATGTTCTATTACTTAGATACTACTAGATCTTTACTTTGATTATCAATTCTCTGACAGTGACTTCTGATGTATGCACAGTCAAGATTCTAGTGTCATTTTCAGATAGAAACTTTCATCAATGAGTCTTTTTGATTTTTTAAGAAGTCCACACTAGTGATGCACGGTAAATTCGTGCTTTTGCTCTGATAATGACCAAGTAATTAAAAGGATCAAACGGAATTAAAAAGCACATGATGTTGTAAATGTGCTATATGAATTTGGACAAGGAATTGCAACATTGTCTTGGACATCTTGATATATCATATTGGCAATAAGATTGAAAATTTGACTTTTGGAATCTACAAGATTGAATTTTGTTTTGTTAAGTCTTCCTGAAGAATCAAGATTCATATGCAATCTATAAGAGATAGTAGAAAGGTAGTATTAACAGTTAGAAGTTGTGTGTGTGTGTGTGTGTGTGTGTGTGCACCCATGCGCTTAGTGGCGCAACCTCGCGGGGGAGGGGGAGGATTGGAACAATTGGCAGAGGATTAAGTACTGATAGATCCGTGTAACGAGATCTTACCTAAGTGCATTTATGTATGCATATACATACATACTAACATACATAAATAGTCGCCATCCTTAATGAATATCTGCACACACACACGTATTGTGTTTTTTCTCTACTGCTGACTGGTATGCTTGACTTTGGGACTTCCTCCTTCCACTGGAGGAGCTGGCTTACTTTCCAGACCTTGTATTCTGTACCGTGCTGCACAATTAAGTCAGTTAATGTTTGTATAAAACCTCAAGACCCCCCCCCCCCCACCCACCCACAATAAAAAAATAAGAAAACATAAAATCAAGTTAGTGAGAAACATCTCTTGAGATCTGTCCAATTCCATATGACAGGACTATTGCCATCTCTTATGACCCAATAGTCGCCGACTCATTGTCATCATAAGGGTTAACTTTTTTATATTCTTACTAGTGTTGTTCTCTTCAATATGGTTGTACATTAATTTTTGAGATTTGACCGTCAGTCTATTGTTATTGTTTTTTGTTTCGGTTGCAAAATGATTTGTCTGATAAATGTATTTTGGTAATCTTTCTGGTCAACTTTGTCACTAGTTCTTGTGGAACCACAGAATAGTACTAGATATTATGTCTTTTGGGAGAAGTTACAAATTCTCATCTTTCAGTAATCAGAAAATCTAGTTAAACTAGGACCTTAATAGGTAATTCCACAATCATGAGAACTGACAGCTTAAGCCTTAAAACTTCTGCCTCTTCCAAAATAGTTATCTTAATATGCTCGGTATTTTCAGTTATATGAACGTGGAAGTGCTAAAGATTACAAACTCGAACAGGACATCATTATCTTATCACAATCCTATTTTTTCAAATTTAGCTCTTTTATGTTCAAACTTCAAATGATAAGCATCTTCTAACAAAAAAAAAACCCGGTATTTAGTCGATTAGGGGCACCTGCACAACCCTTATTTATGTGCTTCCATCATTATACTTCTGTGTAACTTTTTCAACTCTGGAATCCTGTTCACTCTTGTTCTTTTACATATTCCACTCAGTTTCATCTTTCCAATATGGTAAAATTACTCAGAAACAGTCATCAAGAAGTATCTGGCTATCTGCGAGCTCTTTTATCAAATTGTAATACTGCTAGTTATTATGTGACCCTTTTAACATTTAAAGTTTTTTTTCCCAGGACTTGTGAAATATGCAATTCTATTGCACGTAACGTTGTTGGTCCAAATGATGTGGAGTCAGCACAACAAACTAATGAATCAAGCGCAGTGGCTACAAGTGCAGCGTCTGCATCAGTATCAACAACTTCAGAAGCTAGAACTTGTTTGAATGGCCATCGTTTCTTAAATTTCCTCTTAGCTTGTATGGTATTCGCGTTTGTCATCTCTTGGCTCTTCCACTTTAACATCCCATCATAGGGTATCATAGGAAAGAGTTTACGAGCCATGAAATTCGAATACAGTTGAAGGCTTAAGGTGGTAAAAAGAAATGGTAACATGTTGTTACGGACTAGCTTTGGCAATATATCTATCTACCTACAGGGCAATATTTCATCTGTCTACACCTAGATTTAGAAATCAATTTGTAAGTGTCATCGTCGATTTATTAACTATATTGGCCTTTGACTTCAAGAAAATGCCAGCAGTTGTGTTTTAATTTGTTATGTTCCAAGTTTAAAGTTTAAACGGACTCCTTTTCTTTATCCAAATTTGGTTATTGTTGATTCATACTTTTTCCTTGTACCAATGTCTTGTTTGGTTTTTGGAGAAGTGGGGGCGTTAAAGACAAATTAGACAAGTAAGGGGCTTTTAATGAATCTGAAGTTGACAAAACTAGTTCAAGATTTGGATTGAATTTCAACTTGGAGCTCCATTTACAGTTATCTGTGCACTGAATAGAGCCGTTTGTAAATAATTTGCAGAATAATGACTACCTAGATCATATTCAAGAATTTGTGAGGAAATTTTTGCTTTTATGTTCTACTATATAGAAAAGAGAAGGTTTCGACGTGTTAGTTTTAAGTCAATACATTTCAAATCAGGGGTAACTTAGTCCGGAAGCTTCAACAAGGCTCTAATCTTTATTTCCTTAATCTTATTTTTGTCTATTTATAATATATTTTATATATAATTATTATCAAATCGGCCAGTTGAGATCCACGTGTCATTGACCACATATCTAAGTTCAACTGTACCGTTTTATGAGTAAATAGTTTGGCATCCACCGTGGGGCTGGACAATAAAGGTGTCACATGTAACCTCCTCCACTAATCTAATTTTCTCTTTAAGTCTTGTTTTTGATTCAGAACAAACGGATGATAAGAGTAGGAGAACACAGAAGCAGTCGCAACATCGGGGACAACACAAGCAACGTCCCACTCGACATGATAGTTTGCCAATAGGAACCACGATACCAGAGGACCCGATGTTTGCAGACGGAGCCACTTCCAGAGGAGGACAAACTCGGCATGAGGACGTTCTTAACGATGAAACACCTGAAAAAGTCATACAAAATTTGAGGGCGCGAAATGCTTCTATGAGTGAGCAATTAAAGAGTCTGATGCAGTTTCAAGAGAAATATATGTTCAAAAATGTTGGCAGTACTCCAACAGACGAACCAATGCCTCCACCAAATGGTAATGGAGAAACCGGTAATGACTGGGGTAGATGAAGAAACGATGGTTCAAAAAGCGAAGCCGCCTTAAAAATTCGTTTCAGGAACAAGTCTTGAAATTCATAAAATATATGACAAACAAAGTCTACAGTCTACACCAATGCAGAGAAGGTGGAAAAACCCGCTAAGGAGTTCACACCTGCTCAAGAAAATTTCTGTGGGCTCATCATTTAAATGCAAAGAGATATATTCAGTTGGTGTATAAGCTAGAGGCTACGCCCGAACTGATCCCCAAAAGATTTAAAATGTCTTTTGTAGCCAAATATGATAGGACTATTGATCCACACGAGCACTAACGACATATACTACAGTCGTAAAAGAAAACGATCTAAGAGAACACGAAATAGAATCGGTTCTGATCAAGAAGTTTGTTGAAACACTTGCTAAGGAAGCTTTGACATGGTGTTCACTCATCCTTGAGAACTCAATCGGATTGTTCACCCAGCTCGCTGACATGTTCATAAAAGGTCATGTGTGGGCTCGGAAGATGAAGACGCGCAAATCAGATATCTTTCGCACTGCGCAAGGAGAAACGAAACTCCTTAGAGACTTCGTTTCACGATTCTAGAAGGAGCGAATGTTGCTACCCGCATCCCAGATGAATGGGCTGCAGAGGCTTTCACAATGGGTTTTAATTCTTTAAGTTCAGATGCCTCTCAGAAGCTTAAGGAAAATCTCTTGGAATTCCATGGTACAACTTGGGAAGATGTGCACAACTGATGTGAATTCAAGATCCGAATTGAAAATGATCTGCATGGTTCTAAGGTTGGAAGTATCTTCAGGAAGTCTGACAAAGAAGTCAGAGCTAACTGGAACTCCTTAAAGAATCACTTCCAACCTTATTCTACCTCTAGAAAGAAATGAGGTAGACAAGGTTTTCGCTCCTTTGAAAAGACAAATAACAAATGAGGTTACGAATGAAACAATCAAGGGTTGGTGAATTCCGATAAAGGTAATTCATCTGATTCTGTTAAGGGTATCGGGTACCCGAAATTATCCAAGTATAACCTCAACATCGACGAAGAACAAATTATGGCGGTACTAAGAACTCATCCACCATCTCGGCCACCGAAACTATTCTAATCTAATCCTAATAAAAGATATTAGTCCATCTAGTGCAATTTTCACGGCACTCATGAACATAAAACTGCAGATTGTAGACATCTACGAGAAAAAGTGGCAGGAATGCTAAGCAGGGGCAACCTCTGAGAATATTTGAGCCAGAGAGCTCGCAATAATTATGAGCGGGAACCATTCATTGGACGTAAATCAAATTCAGCTGCACCAGCCAATGTTATAAATATGATCTATGGGGAGTCAATGATTGCCACTACATCTTTTACCGCGGGCAAAAAGACAAAAATCTTGGTAACCCGGGAGAATAGATTCCGAGAGATACTTGATGAACATAATCACTGTTATCGAAGAAGGCGATGTCGGTGTAATCTTCCCTCACAACGATGCATTGGTGGTTATGGTACATATCGATTACTTCTAGGTGGAGGGAGTTATGATCGATCATGAAAACTCATCTAACATAATCCGGCTGAAGGTGATAGAGGAAATGAATATGACAAACAAGATAATATCGGTTGTCAGAACCCTCTCATGTTTCAATATGTCAAGCGGAAGTAGAATTACCGGTTGACGCGATGGGGGTTATCAAGATAACAAAATTCTACGTGATTGATGGTGACAAGAAGTACTATGCAATATTCGGAAGGTCGTGGATACATGATTTGAATATGGTTCCATCAACACTACATCTGTTGGTAAAATTCCCTATACTAGAAAAGATTTAGCAAATTCAAAGCGAACAACCCGCTGTTAGGGAAATGTTCACCATAAGGGAATCAAAGGTGGTGACAGATGCTAAATAGCAATTACAAGAAGCGGAGCCGGCACCAGTAAATGTCACCAGGTTCTGCTAGTAGAGTCAGAATCGATCTATTCGGAGGAGAAATTTTCAGACCGGTACTAGGTGCCTAGATATTTTCAGGCACCGGATGAGTTAGATGCTACCAAGTTCATCGTAGAGGAACATGAGCAGATTGCACTACATTCGGAAACTCTCGGTAGGAAGGTATACCTAGGCACCGGGTTAACCCCGGGGCTCAGGAATTTAATTCTTGAATATTTTATATTTAACGCTGATTGCTTTGCATGGTCTCATGAAGATATGAAAGGCATCCCTCCAGAAGTCACAGCTTGTATTGGGCATGGATCTCAGTTTCCCTCCCGTGTGGCAGAAAAAATAGTCAATCGCCTAATTCCGCAATAGGTTTGTTAAAGAGGAGGTAGCTATATTGCTTAATATAGGGTCAATTCGGGATGTAAATTACTCAGATTGTTAGAAAATGTAGTCGTAGTGCCAAAAAAGGAAAACAAATTTAGAATGTGCATTAATTATAAAGATTTGAACAAAGCATGTCCGAAAGACTAATTCTGTTGCCAAATATAGATCAGATGATCGATGCTACATCCGGTCACGAGATAATGAGTTTCTTCGATGAATATTTAGGGTATAACCAAATAAGGATGCACCGAAAGATCAAGAGAAAATATTTTTAAACTACTATCGGTACTTATTTTTATAACATCATGCTTCATGCCTTTTGGACTAAAAACGTCGAAGCTTCATGCAGATGACCATTTAAGTCATTTGCACGAAACCTTTGAGGTGCTGAGGAAGTATAATATGAAGTTAAACCCCGAAAAATGTGCTTTCGGGGTGGGCTCCAAAAAATGTATGTGTTTCTTGATTTCCCAAAGAGGAATCGAGACAAACCCTCATAAAATAAATAAAATAAAGGCTATCGAAGACATACCATATACACTTAAATATGTGAAAGCATGTCAGCAACTGACCGTGTGAATGATAGCCCTTAGTAGGTTTATCTCTCGATCGTCAGAAAAATGTCACAGGTTCTTTTCACTTCTAAAAAAGAAGAACGATTTTGCTTGGACGCCTAAATGCCAGCAGGCCCTACGGGACCTGAAAGCTTACCTATCCAATTCTCCGCTCATGTCAAAGCCAAATGATGGAGAACAACTACTTATATCTGGCAGTCTCGGAGGCAGCGGTAAGTGCAGTTCTAGTATGGGAGAAATAATGTACGTAATTTCCTGTCTATTATGTAAGTAGAGTAATGTCAGGGGCCAAGACCCAATACTCATTACTCGAAGGACTAGCTTTCACCTTAGTAATGTCGTCGCAAAAGCTTTAGCCATATTTTCAATGTCACCCAATTGCCGCAGTAACCACATTCCCTCTAAAAAATATGTTGCATAACCCGAGCTTTCCGGGCTCTTGACTAAATAGATGGTAGAATTAAGTGAATTTGATATTAAATATAGGCCTCGAACTGTGATAAAGTCGCAACTCCTTGCGGATTTTATGGTCGATCTTAGTCCGCGAGTAACTCCACATGCGAAAAAAAAGGCTATCCGGGTCGCGGGGACTGCCCTCGGGATCTGGACACTCTACACATATGGTGTCTCCAACGTTAAGGGGACCAACCTGGGAGTAGTCTTGCGAACTCCCACCGAAGATATTTTAAGATAAGTGTCACGACCCGACCCGACGGACCGCGACTAAACGCCCTAATGACGTCATTCTACTAACCTAATACACGTAATCCAATTAATACTAGGGAAAGTATGAAATCCGGCAGCACAATGCCGTAACAACAACATATGCCAGAATAGGCGAGCCGACAAGGCTGCATTTACACAAGACTGTACATGCCTCATGAGGAGTCACAACTAGCCAACATATTATAATAAGCAAGCCGACAAGGCTTCCACCAAATAATATCACGTATACACGGGAACATCCCAATACAGAGTACAATGACATAACTGACCAAAACAGATTTACAAGTCTACACACGTACAACCCACAACTGCCTACATACCTCTATGAGAAGGATAAAGACATAAGACGGGACAAGGCCCCGTCGTGCCCCTAAATATATGCATAAGTCTAAAAAGAGGTTCTCTACCAAAATGACCAAGCTCTGAATCAAAGGAGCTTCCTCAACAGCTGAGTAGGAACCTAGACCGGAGGATCACCAAACTGAACACATATACTGCGGCATTTAACGCAACCCCGAGAAAGGGTCGACGTAAATAATGTACTGAGTATGTAAAACATATAGAACTGTAAAGCAGATCATAACTGGCCAATAGATAACAAGAGACATGTAAGATTATCAAATACAAATCCCAACTGTACCATAGAAAATAGAGAATCAACTGTGCCTTACCAAAATGAAAGTCAGCTGTGTTTTATAAGGTGAGAGTCATGTATGTCCATATAAAATTCTCATATATACATAAACTGCCCTGCCCTTTCTGGGACGCGACAAAGTCATATAAGGTATACTTCCCGGCCCATTCTGGGACGCGAAAAGTCACAAAAGGTATACTTTCCGGCCCATTCTGAGACGCGATAAAGTCATAAAAGGTATACTGCCCGACCCATTCTGGGACGCGATAAAGTCATAAAAGGTACATTGCCCGACCCATTCTGGGGCGCGGTAAAGTCATATAATCATCACTTGACTCTCAAGGGAACAAATGAATAAATGGAAGGCATTATCTTATCATATATCATTTGGAACTACTGTATAGAAATCATGTACGTCCGTCGTACGTTCATTTATGAAAATCATGCCAAAAGAAAGGAGGAAGAGTTTCACATACCGCTTGTCGTCTGTACCAACTCATATCATATCGTCTTGGGTAAAATATAAATGCATGAATGACAATAAATATTCCCCGAATTTATTGGATGACAATAATGTCTTTGCTCTTCTGGCTAACATAATGGAAATATTTGATTGGTGATAACAGATCCTAATTGCCTAATTAATTCATTATGTGAGCCGTTAGTAGGTTATATTTTTATAATGATTTTATCTAATCAGCTGTGAACTAGAAAATGTAAAATAAATTAGTTCTATCTTAGTATCTATGCATATGGAATTCTAATCATTTTTATATAATTGTTTGTCGATGCCTTATTCACTTGACGCTGAATGGCTTATTTTAACATATCTTCTAAAAATATACCTTCTTATTTATTAAACCAGTTCCAATGCTTAATACTTATTAGTTACTTTAGATTAGCAGAGTCAAATTGGCTTCAGTGCTTACTAAAAACTCTCGTGAATACCAACATCTTTCCTATATGCCTTAATAAGGACTTAGGAACAGCTTAGACATGCTTTTAGCATATAATCAATAACATAGATATCCCTTAACTTCTAAGAATAGAATAAATTATGGAGCAATACCACAATTATAGTTCATACGTAGAACATGCCAAGAGAAAGAATGATTTGTCTTAACATACCTTTTAGTCGAACAAGCCAACTCAATATCATAATACGCTTCGTCTAGTACTTCCACCTATAATCATAGTAGCATGTCCATTAACCTTACGATTACTAGCATACGTTATGACGAACGACGACTCCCTATTCTAGGAAAATTCGGACAACACTTCCTTTGTTTATATGTACATCCATAATTTCCAAACCAAGCCAGCAATACCAACAGCAAGTCATAACTCAAAAATATAACCACAATAATCTCAGATATTCTATTTATGTCATCATAACGTATTCCTTCTCTTTTATATTTAAGTCATATCACAACTACAACAAATCAGGTGATTACTACACCTATTTCTCATGTTAATCCATATTAGGACAACTTTAAAACAGTCCACCAATTCTAGCGACGATAACAAGTAGTGCAAGTCCTACTATGTTCAACATAATATCCTTCTTACTCCTCAATTCTTTAAGACATGTATTGGTAATTACCACAACATATATACATGTTTATAATCAAATTTCCAACATTTTAACTTCACAAAATTAGCCCTTAATACCTTACAATAATGTCCATGTTTTCATACAAGTCTAAGCCAACAAGGCTTAATTTCCAAAGTTACTTTCTTAACTTCTTACAAACCAATTCATGTTCCAACACTTCTATTTAATCAATTACAACTTATATATCAAAATACTTCTCAATCTCAATATGCAAGTAATGACAAGAATAACAACAACCATAATCAAACCCAAGGTAATAAACCAACCCACAATCGGCCACTCCAACTTCAACAAAACCAACAATAATCACATGCAACCTCTTAATTCCAATTTTCTCCTAACGCAAGTTCATTCCTTAAACTACAACAACATGTAATTCCAATTTTACCTTAAGAAGAAGGATTCTTACCTCAATTTAAGCCCAAAACAACCCTGAAATCGGTCCACTGTCCCAACGAAAAATGCCCACTGTTTCGATCATTTTCTTACCCAATTCTTCACTTTTTCAACTCCAAATTGACATGCATGTGTTCTACAATGTTAACCCATCATCCTTACACGTTTTTCTTCCCAATAACTTGTCCAAAAATTGAGATTTTCTTGCCCTAATTTTCGGCCAGCAGTGGCACGTTTTTGCCACTGTTTTGGGTCTAATTTTTTGCCTCTAATTTTGGTGAATAATGTAGTCTAAGAAGAGGAGATAAAAATTCAATTTTTGGTAAGGAAGAGGGGTGATTTCGGCTGGTGGAAGGGGAGAGAAGGGACAATTTTGATTGAGTTTGAAATGGGAGAAGATGAAGGCTTGTTAGGTTTAGAAAGCTTAATTAAAATCTGAAAATCAAGTATTACCCTTTGGTCCCTTAAATATTACACTTTGGTCCCTCATTGTCTACTTAAATCAATCCCCAAGTAATAATTCTTAATTCCACTTCTTTTAATTCCCGAAAATTATATAAGACCTCGTATTCTCAATGTCATAACTCTTATAGAACGTTCCTAATCCTTAATGGGAATATATACAACTATCATTTTCCATTTCCATTAACACGCTCGTAGTAATTAAAAAAAAATTCCGGACTCACATCCTTTTAATACCAACTTCCGGATTAGCTTGTATAAATATACTTTATATCCAATATCCGAATCTTATTTCTTAATGACGTTCTTAATTATTGTCTTAATCTTACGAGGTGTAACAATAAGTAATACATAGAACTCTATTGACTAACAATAAAGTTGAGTATGAGGCTTTGATTGTAGGTTTGGAACTAGTCCGAGATTTAGGTTCTCAAATTATTGAAGTCAAGTGTGACTCGTTGCTGGTAGTGAACTAAGTTCATAGGGTGTTTGACACCAAAGAAGAGCGCATGTCAAAATACCTCGAGAAGGTTCTGAAGCTTTTGTCTCATTTTCAAGAATGGACGGTGGTGCATGTACCCCTGGAAGAGAACATAGAGACATATGCACTCGCAACCTTAGGCTTTAACATGAAAGTCGATGGTTCTAAAATTGAGTGGCTTGTTCAACTATTGCATTCAACACTAAACCCCATTGAGTATGATGAGGTGAATTCAATCAGCCTAAGTTAGGACTGGAGGAATGAATTTTTAGCCTATTTCCTGAATGGAAAGCTCCCGGAGGATCCAAAAGTATCTAGAGCTTTGAGGACCAAAGTTGTCTCATATTGTGTCGTAGACAAAAAACTTTATCGAAAATGCTTTTATGGTCCCTTAGTTCAGTGTGTAGGCCCCGACGAAGCTGATTAAGTAATGAAGGAAGTCCATGAATGCATCTGTGAAAACCATACGAGAGCAGAATCCTTAATGGGGAATCTCATGAAGGCCGATTATTATTGGCCCCGGATCGAAGAAGATACAATTTTTTTTGTAAATAAATACGATAAGTATCAATGCCATGCGCAACTGTTACATCGACCGAGAGAAGAACTACATCCCGTAGTGTCCCATAGTCGTTCATGAAGTGGGAGATGGACATAGTCGGACCCTTACCAGCGGCACCAGGACATATATTTCAAATTATATTTATGACTGACTATTTCTCCAAATGGGTTGAAGCTACAACTTATACAAAGATAGAAAAGAAATAGGTGAAGAACTCTATTTGGCAACACATCATTTGTCGTTTTGGCATCCCGAAGGAGATAGCTTGTGACAATGGTCAAAATTTTATTGGGGCCAAAATCATGAAGTTCCTAAATGACTTGAACATCAAGCGGGTCACCTCCAATCCCTATCATCACAGTGCGAATGATCAGGCAGAGTCAACAAACAAGACTATAATCCAGAATTTAAAGAAGAAACATGAAGCTGCAAAAGGAAACTGGTCGTCTATGCTATCAGAAATATTATGGGCATATAGAACTACGACAAAAACAAGTACTGGAAAAACTCATTTTCCTTAGTTGATGGTGCAGAGGCCTTGATCCCGGTTGAAGTGGAAACTCCCAATTTTAGATATCTCTGGGCTGAGGACAAATCAAATGCAGAATCAATGCGTGCACCTAGATTTGCTCGAAGAACGTCGGGACCTAGCATATGTCCGGATGGTAGCCTTAAAAAGGAATAGAACGTTATTATAACCGACGCACAAATCTGTGACACTTCAAACTCAGATACTTGGTGCTCCGGAGGGTAACCCAAAGTACATGGGAACGTAATGCAGAGAAAGTAGGCGTAAATTGGGAAGGGCCATATACAATCACCGGTATTGCTGGTAAAGGATCTTATCAGTTGACAGACAAATAAGGAAACAAATTTCTTAGTAATTAGAATGTAATCCATTTAAAGAAGTACTATGTGTAGTGAGACAAAACATGTGTTGCACTCTTTTTCTCTTTGTCCAGTTTTTGTCTCAATTGGGGTTTTCCGGCAAGGTTTTTAATGAGTCATCATCTCAAAAAGCATGTTAACTGTCTTACTATTAAAAAAAAGCTATTCAGTGTCCGAGCTTCATAGCATGATTCCCAGACACTAGGGGCCATATACACCAGAGCGGAGTGAAGAAAATTACAAACATTTTTGCACTTCAAGTAAAGCACCCGATACCGGGGACTCCCCAGATGTTGGGGACTGCTCAGGTGTTCAAATTATATGTAATCGAACTTACCACACTAGATGGCAACCAGATTATTCTTGCATTTGTCTTCACATTTGTAAGTCAAAGGAATCAATAAAAAAATCCTTTTTATGATTGATAAATATTTGCCATCATGAGCATAAAAACGTATGTTATCTTAAAACATATCAAAAATTCCATGTCATAGTGAACCAGAGACGTCATCTTCTAAAACACCATTAAAAATAAGAACCATCTCTTATTAAAAACCTTAATAAAAATAAGAAGTTTAGGCTCTGGATATAAAAAGTGTCGGAGTTGCGATTTGACCAAAATCAAGGCTAGTCCGGAACCAACTATAAAGGCCATAAAAAGCTCTGATATAAAAAAAATACATCTTTTGAATTAAAATTAAGTTTGACGGAAAGACTCCCGAGGCTTAACATTTACTAGTAGTAAGGTAAACCTCGAAATAAGATTCCAATTCATGAAGTAATGAAATTTTAGCCTACAAATAAATTTTGCTTTTAAGAATAAATAAATAAATAAATTCATAAGCAGAATTGCGGAAAGAAAAATCTCTATAATTCATATTTTCCAGATCGAAATCGATCCGCCTACAAAAATATCAACCGGGCCCAAAAGTGACCTGGTAACTGATAAAAAGCAAGACTAAAATTAAAACTCACGCAAAAGGTTATGGCCTTCCCGCTCCATTATCTGTCGGGGATGATTCAAATGTTACTGACAAAATAGAATGATCAAAAGATCAAGGAAGGGGGAGGGGGGGGGGGGGGTTCATGATCTTCTACGTCAGAATCTTCTTTGTTGACACTCAATTTTGACCAATCTTTTGGTTATTTCTTGCAATTTTAAGTATTTTTGGACACCGCATTTTTATCATCATTTTTTGCATTTTTTTTATAATAATTATATTTTTTACCTAATATTCTATGTTTTATTTTTCACAAAAATGGCATCACATCTTTTATTTCTTAAATTAAGCATTAGGTCTTTCTTAATATTATTTTTATTATTATTACACCGTCATTTTATTTTAATAATTTTGCATCAATTTAAATAATTAAATGGCATCGCATTTTTAATTAGGCATTAAACATTTTTAAATATTATGCTATTATTATACTATCATTTTTATTTTAATAATTTTACATCTCTTTAAACACTTATTTCTTTTAAATGATAAACCATTTTTCATTTTTTTACTCAAACCAATTTCATCGAATCAGTCCAATCCGAGGCCCAATGAGGATCAGTCCAATCCAACACCCTTTTATTTTTATCCCAATCCAACACTTTTTTTTCCCCCCTAAAAATCAAACTCCACTTTTCATTTCCCCCCCAAAACTAAAACCTAAACCTAATCCTCTCCTATAAATAAAAACTTACCCCTTCCTTTATTGAAAACCAAGATCAGCCGCACACAATACCGCGGATCCCCCTTCCCCATTTTTATTTCCTTTTGAAACATTCCCCTTCCCCATAAAAACAACCCCCCCCCCCCCTTTCATTTTTTAGACCACCAGCCCATTCCCTCACCCCCATTCCCGTCGACCACCATCAGTCGCACCCTACACACACCCTTAACACCTCACCCCCTTTTACCCTCTCCTACACTACATCTTTTCCAAATATCCACACATTTTTCTCATTCACTCCCCATCGCTGACCACTGCTCGAACTCCGGCGATGTCACACCGCCGAAGTTCGAGTACCCTACCCCCGCGGCCTTCACCATCTCCCGCGAACTCCATGAATGTTTTGCTCCGTTGTTGGCGCTGTTACAGCTTTGTTTTACGCATTTTCTTACTTTTTTTAATCATCTTTTGCTGCTACGTCGCGGTCGGCGTTGCTCCGACATTTTTGTCATGGAAGTGACGCCACCACTTAGCTTTGTTGCTATTATATATTGTTGTTTGTTGGACTGATTTTCTGGCTTTGGTTCGGCATTATTTTCGATCTATTGCATACTGGTTTGTCTGGACTGACTTGCTGATTTTTGTTTTATCTTGCCGGAGGTTTGAAATTCGGCGACCTCCGTTGGCTTTACTTTTGGGTTATCTTGTTTGCTTTTGCAACGGATTGATTTTTGCACAAATTTTGGTTCCTTGGTTACATTCTGAGTTTTCATCTTTTGTTGTTACGTCGCTCCGACATTTTTGTCGTGGAACTGACGCCACCACTCAGCTTTGTTGCTATTATGTATTGTCGTTTATTGGACTGATTTTTCTGGCCTTGGTTCGACATTATTTTCGATTTATTGCATACTAGTTTGTCGGGACTGACTTGTTGATTTTTGCTTTATCTTGCAGGAGTTTTGAAACTCCGACGACCTCCGTTGGCTTTACTTTTGGGTTCTGTTGTTTGATGGTTTGCCGGCGAACCAACGTCGATGTACTGATCGTTTGTCCCTTACCCTGCTAATGTTCTGCCATTTTTTCGGATTACTCTTGATATTGTTATTTTTTTAGTTTGCTGGTTCATTCTTATTTTGAAATGGGTGGCGATTGATGTATCGCTACTCCACTTTACCATTAGCACGACTCTATTTTGTTGTGTTTTGACATTTTTTGCTAGTATTTTTGATAATGAACTGATAGTTATACTTGGGGAAATACACTGATTTTGATCATATTGCTACACTTGGTGATCACTGATTTGAACAGTCACTATGGCCAATGAAGGAATCTCCGTCTGATTTCAAAGGTCTCCCCTGTACAAAATACGGGTTTTACTTTTAGTTTACTTATTATTTTTTATCGTTGTTTGAGAATTATTTACTCTCTTACTAATACTTTTACTAAGTGTTCATATAGGTACCCAGAGATACATCTTGTGCAGAATGCCTAAAAAAGGCTAAAGAAGACAAAAAGATGCCCCCTTTGGAGTTTTATTTTATGTTGTTGCATTTAATTTTAGTTTTATTTTATTCTGTATTGCATTTTATTGTGATTGTAAATTATTGAAAATGTTTAGAATAGATAGTTGTAGAATTAATAATTAAAAAGAATAGATTAAAATCGGAAACCGCTAGTTTATTTATTTTTAGTTCTGTCGCACTACTTTCAAAACATTCTTTTCAAACACATATTTTCTAAAGCCAATAAATAATTAATTTAGGTTTGACCGGATAACCGCAAGTTTGCAGATCTTAAAGGATGCCTAATCCCTCCCCTTTAGGATAATAAAGAACTCTTATCCAGAATCTCATTAGTTTCGCAGAACATCATATGGAGATCATTTTGTAGTATTTTTATGCTATATTCATGTGTCTTAATTCACTTAAATAATTAGGTGGTGACTCATCAACACAAGCATTTTGCTCCATCCAGGGAACCGCGCCAAAGAGCAACGTTGTTGTTCCGTTCCGACCCCGCGGTAAAAAACGGGTGCGACAACATGGCGACTCCGCTGGGGATATCAGGTTCTTGACCATATCAAACCCCATGTTAATTAAATATATCGCTTTATTTTGCTTTTATTTTTTTGGTAAATTCTTTAAATTGTTTGCTTTTCATTTTTGTAATTAACTGCTTTAATTGTTATTCTCTTTTACAGCTTTCCCTAAATTGGCATTCCACTCATATTCATCCCTTTCGGAATTTGACACTATCACACATTACACGCGATGTGTGTTTCGCGCACCCGCAAATTTCTTTCAATAAATCCAAATTTTAGGAAGGTTGGCGTTTTGTGCGGAGCGTCCGGTCCAACTGGTGGCCGCGTAGCCTTCTCACTCGAGTAGTTCGTTCGGGAACCTTGTGTCTAGTAAGTCAAATCATAGAAAAATTAGGATAGAGCTATACCACCATTTATTTTAAGTCATGCATGCATACATCTTAGGTGGGTCGGACCTTGATATTGTCTCCACAATTAGGAAATCCACCAAATTGTCGACGGCATATATGTGTAGCGTGATAATGATAGACGGATTCAAGCCTAATCATGACATGCCAAAATTGGAAATGTACATTCATTTTATCTCCATTTCCAACAAAAGCATTAATGTTTAGTAACTTGGATCAATTTGTCACAATCTCGCATATTTGACGTTTAGACCACCTCTGGCATAAGAGAGGTCTCATGCATATTAGGGCGCGCGCTTGATTTGCATGTCTTTTTGTTTTACTAGTGTTTGTCGCTAACAACTCTGTACATATCATTTAAAACAATAATTACCCTTTTAACTCAGTACATACCATGTTATGTGTTTGCAACTCTGGGCACGAGCATTTGCATTTATGCACATTTTTTTTGTCACACTGCAATCAGGATTTCTACTGGAGAAATCGTTCTTGAATATAACAACTTGGTCCTTGTGAAGCATCAACATCCAGTCCGGTCGAATCGATCAGGGGAGACTTTTACTATATTGTCACATTCCTATATTTTCTTATTTTTGTGACTTTCCTACTCTCACCTATTTCACATATTTTTGCAGAAAGATCGTCCTCGCAAACAGTCGAGGGCGGTCGTTAAAAACACAAAAAAAAAAAATCAAATCAAATCAAAATTACATAATGACCGGGAGTTATGTTGACTGAAAGAAGTCAGGCAATACCAGATTCAACGAAGCATCGCTCTGAGTTTTTCTATAATTTTGTAATTTTATACATATTTGTAAATTAATTGATGTGCTTAAATTTTTGTTACATAATCCCTTTACATTGCACAACATAAACTACGCGTGTATGATTCTCACCATACGGTATGATACGTAGTAACCCATCTTGGGTGCGACACCACAAAAAAAACAAAAAAAATCCTTTTACTTTAGCTTCCCGAACTACGCGTGTCTGATTCTCACCACACAATGTGATACGTAGGCAACCCATCTTGGGTTCTGCACCACAAAAAAATAATGATAATAATAAAAGGGAGGACATATTTGGTTCACCCATGCATTTCATTCATTATATCACGTACATTCATTTTTTCATTACATTCATTCTATCACATACATTCATTTTTTCATTACATTCATCATAATCATGGACAGTCATTTTACTTTGCATTCATTCTATAGTGGACAATCATTTATTTTGCACAAACTTTTATTCTTATCATCCTATCATGTATAAATTCTTTTTAAGCATGCATTTTATAACATATGTGAACGAACTACGCGCACCTGATTCTCATCAAAAGTGAGATACGTAGGCAGCCCTACTCGGGTTCGGTACCCTTTATTCAAAAATACAAAAAACAATATATATATTTTATTCAAAAAAATAATAATAATAATACAAAAAGAAAATCCTTTATTCGAAAAAAATACAAAAATATATATTTTAAGTATCATTATTTGACTTGGTTGATACCAACACAGTTAAGAGTGTGCATAGGAAAGAACGAGTAATAAGTATGACTTACTTCGTGGTAAGCTATAGATTCTTTTGGTACCTCTCATTCACACCTGTAATGAAACTATCTTACACGCTTTCAAGATAAGAACGAAACCAACCTCATCGTTTCATGTGCATTGTGTGGTGAGTTTTAACATAAGTTTAATTGCAATGCATTGTAATCTAGAACTAGGCCTGAATATTTGTTGAGGTGAAATCCTGAGTAACACTCGGTATAGGAAATGATCGTAGACTTTCTTTGATCCGTTTGAGCCTTTCCAACCTATCAAATAACATTATCTGTAGCACTCACCCTTTGAGCCTAAAACATATTCTTTTGAACCGCATATTATGCATATACCATTTCTGAGTGCATACACGCACTATCCCTCTCTTGGCCCGACTTCCTTGAGCGCATTGGAAAAGAGCAAATTGCTGACAACGATATCTGCGTTGAAGTTTCTAGGGATAAAGTTGCAATGTCCTAAAAAATAAAAAAAATAAAAGCCAAAAGCAAAGGACGACTTCATACAAAAGAGAAAGCAAAAGCCCCGAAAAAAGAAGAAGATAAAAATGAAATGAGGAAATAACTCTGAAAAAGGGAAAATCTCCAAACAAAGAATTCAAAAGAAGTCAGTCCAAAGGAAAAGGACAAATAGAAGCAGATCAGCATCAAGGCACATAGATGTCAAACACGGAAATAATTCAACGCTCAAAGAAGGATTAGTCACTCCTTACCCAAATAATATCATTCCTTTCCCCAAGCCTACATTACAAACACGTGACAAACCCTACATGATCCTATGCTGAGAGTTCTCACATTAGTGGATACTTACATGATGACCAAGTCTATGGTATCACAGTTGCATGCATTGAACATCTTTCTGAGTGTGAGTGTATTTCTCTATACGTCACAAAGTTCAAAATACTGAAATATATGTGAGGATGAGACTTTCTTTCAGTGAGGGCATTTGAAACATGAGGATGTGTATAGTTCGAAATCTTTAATTAAAGCAAGTGTCGACACTCAGGTATGTCTGAGGTACCATCTGAAGCTATAAGAATTACACCGGAGTCAGTCTCGTTTAGACTGAAAGCAATAAACTGGAATCCTTATGCACAATACTACTTGTTGGTACCAACTTAAGTCAACACGTGATTCTGTCTTTTCATTTTTCTTCCCAGAAAAGCAACAAAAAATATATCTATATACTTTACATCCTCTTTTGCTTATCACGAACTACGTCTTGACCTGATTCTCTCGACGGGATACGTAGGCGGTCACATCGACTTCGGTCCAATTTTTAAAAACTTAAAAATTCTTATTTTTGCATCACGAACTATGTCTTGACATAATTCCCTCGGCGGGATACGTAAGCGGCCATATCTGCTTCGGTACCACTTTTGAAAACCATAAAAATCCTTATTTTTACATCACGAACTACGGCTTGACTTGATTTTCTCGGAGAGATACGTAGACAGTCACATCGGCTTCGGTCACATAATTAGAAACCTTTCTCCTTTGTTTTGCACATAACAAGATAAGCTCATCTGATCCATTTGATATAGCAGACAAACTACCTACACATGACTCAGTTTTGTCCAATAGAGAGTTCATCATTCTCATATATCAGAAACTGAGGCATATTTTGAGTATCGCATTCTCATCTACTCATTGTACATCACATGTGTTCCCACATTAGCTTTGCATTCATGTTTCACAAGTTTTCTTTGAGCGCATGCTCCTCATATTAGCAGAAGCATAAAAGATATCAACAATCAAAGTTTTAAATTTTTCAACAACACGTCCATACAACTACGTCATCAACAACATTACGTTTATACAACAACGTCATCAACAACATGTCCATACAACGACGCCATCAACAGTATATCCATACAACGATGTCATCAGCATTACGTCCATACAACGACATCATCAACAACGTATTCATACAACGACGTCATTATCATCGCATCAACACAATGACGTCATCAACATTGTCAACACAATGACGACATCATCATCGCGTCAACACAATGATGCCATCATTATCGTCAACACAATGCTGGTATCATCATCGCATCAACACAATGACGCTATCAGCATTGTCAACACAATGACGACATCATCATTACGTCAACACAATGACGCCATCAGCATCGTCAACACAATGACAACATCATCATCACGTCAACACAATGACGCCATCATTATCGTTAACACAATGACGACATCATTCTCGCGTTAACACAATGACGTCATTAGCTTCGTCAACACAATGACGATATCATCGTGTCAATACTATGACACCATCAACATCGTCAACACAATAATGACATCATCACCGTGTCAACACAATGACGATATCATCACTGCATCAACACAATGACGCTATCAGCTTCGTCAACATAATGACGACATCATCGTCGCGTCAACACAATGACGCCATCAATATCGTCAATATAATGACGACATCATCATCGCGTCAACACAATAATGTCATCAGTATCGTCAACACAATGGTGAACATCTGCATTGCATTCAGAAACGACGTCATCTTCGTTCAGAAATGACGAACATCTGCATTGCATCCAGAAATGATACCATCTTCATCCAGAAACGCCGAACATCTGCATTGCGTCTAGAAATGACGTCATCTTCGTTCAAAAATGACGAACATCTGCATTGCATCCAGAAATGACGCCATATTCATCCAGAAACGACGAACATCTGCATTGCGTTCAGAAACGACGTCATCTTCATCTAAAATGACGAACATATACATTGCGTCAAAAAACGACGCCATCTTCGTTCAGAACGACAACATCATCATTGCATCCAGAAACGACGTCATCTTCGTCCAGAAATGACGAACATCTGCATTGCGTCCAAAAATGACGTCATCTTCGTCCAGAAATATCAAACATCTGCATTGCGTTAAAAAACGACGTCATCTTCGCCCAGAACGACGAACATCATCATTGCGTTCAGAAATGACGCCATCTTCGTCCAGAAATGATGAACATCTGCATTGCGTCCAGAAACGACGCCATATTCATTTCCTTTGCATTTTGACCTCGAGAACAAACACTCAAAAAATATTTCGGGGAACAAACACCCTATCTTTTTTCAATACAAGAAACAAACACCCTATCTTTTTTTCAATACAAGGAACAAACACCTTTTGCAATTCTGACCTCGGGAACAAACACCCTAGATGCATTTCAGAGAACAAACACCTATCTCTTCCAACATCCCATCACACTTGTAACCCAGTGTCATCAAGATTCGACACAGGAATAAAATTTTGAATCTGCGTCGGCATCGTCTTTAATTTTTCAGCATCACAGCAGCCCAATGTCATCATAATTTGACGCTGGGACAAATTTTGAATATGCGTCAACTTTACTTTTAATTCTGGCATCATAACGACCCAATGTCATCATAATTCGACATTGTGACAAATTTTGAATCTACATCAACTTGCTTTCAATTATTCTTAAAATTTCCTTTTGCCCATTCATTTTTCGATCTTTGTTCTAATTCTGAAGATGAAGACAAAATTGGTTACAAGTCAACGTCTTTGTCCGAAAACTCTTTCATCGTCTTCATCCAAAGAGGGACAAGTTGTTGACATCCAATTTTGACCCATCTTTTGGTTATTTATTTCAATTTTAAGTATTTTTGGACACCGCATTTTTATCATCATTTTTTGCATTTTTTTTTTATAATAATCATATTTTTTTACCTAATATTATAAGTTTTATTTTTCACAAAAATGACATCGCATCTTTTATTTCTTAAATTAAGCATTAGATATTTCTTAATATTATTTTTATTATTATTACACCGTCATTTTTATTTTAATAATTTTGCATCTCTTTAAATAATTAAATGACATCGCATTTTTAATTAGGCATTAAATATTTTTAAATATTATGTTATTATTATACCATCATTTTATTTTAATAATTTTACATTTCTTTAAACAATTTTTTTAAATGATAAACCATTTTGTATTTTTTTCTCAAACCAATTTCATCAAACAAGTCAAATCCGAGGCCTAATGCGGATCAATCCAATCCAACACCCTTTTATTTTTATCACAATCCAACGCTTTTTATTTCCCCCCTAAAAATCAAACTCCACTTTTCATTTTTTCCCCCAAAACTAAAACCTAAACCTAATTCTCCCCTATAAATAAAAACTTACCCCTCCCTTTATTGAAAACCAAGATCTGCCGCACAAACTACCGCAAATCCCCTTTGAAACATTCCCCTTCCCCATAAAAACAAGGGAAAGGACATATTTGCCCTCAAACTTAAGGAAAAGGGGCATATTTGCCCTCCGTCAAAGTTTGGGGGCAAATATGCCCTTCCCGTTATTAAAGTTGTACAATTTGTCCAAATTTAACTGAGCTGCCCATGTGGACGCCACATGAGCAGGTGTGACCCATATAAATGGCGATGCTACAGTGATTCTGACGGAATTCTTCAAATTCCGGCCAAACCACTAAGCCTCCGACGACGAGTCTTATACCAAAAGACTCGTCTCATCATCCTCTTCAATTCTATACCACACTTGCTTATCAATTTGTACTCAATCGTCATCGATTTTGCCCGCAAAAAACAGAGCCGTCGATAATGAAACCAGGGTCGGAAAAATGGCAGAAATCCAAAAAGTGAGAGTTGAACTTCGGGATTGAGTGTATGTTGAAGAGAATGGCGATACGAACTCAATGAAACCACTCTCTGCCATCGACAATAACTGAGTCGACCGGAAATCGCCCAAAATCGATCGGAAAAATCAATCTGGTTGTTCTTGCTGTACAGGTTGAATCGAGTTTCAGCGTTGGTATGAAGATGACGGGGAGATGATGGCGGTTACAATGGTGTATCCTAGTCCCGTCGATTGTACCTAAGCTCGCCAGAAAATGCAAAAACGTCGACAACGTTTTTGGCTCTGTTTTTAGCGGGCAAAATCGATGACGATTGAGTACATATCGATAAGCAAGTGTGGTATAGAATTGAAGAGACGAGTCTTTTGGTATAAGACTCGTCGCCGGAGGCTTAGTGGTTTGGCCAAAATTTGAAGAATTCCGTCAGAATCATTGTAGCATCGCCATTTATGTGGGTCTCACCTGCTGATGTGTCTCCCACGTGGCGTCCACATGGGCATCTCAGTTAAATTTGGGCAAATTGTACAAGTTTAATAACGGAAAGGGCATATTTGTCCCAAACTTTGACGGATGACAAATATGCCCATTTTCTTTAAGTTTGAGGGCAAATATAACTCTTTTCCCTAAACAAAAAACCATCCCCTTCCATTTTAGACCACCAGCCCATTTCCTCTCCCCGATTCCCGTCGACCACCATCAGCCGCACCCTACACACACCCTTAACACCTCACCTCTTTTTACCCTCTCCCACACTCCATCTTTTCCAAGATCCACACATTTTCCCATTTGTCTCATTCACTCCCCATCGCTGACCACTGCTCGAACTCCGGCGAAGTCACACCGCCGAAGTTCGAGTACCCTACCCCCGCGGCCTTCATCATCTCTGGTGAACTCTATGAACATTTTTCTCCGTTGTTGACGCTGTTACAACTTTGTTTTACGTATTTTTCGTACCTTTTTTTAATCATCTTTGCTGCTACATCGCGGTCGGCGTCGCTCCGACTTTTTTGTCGTGGAAGTGACGCCACCACTTACCTTTGTTTCTATTATGTATTGTCGTTTGTTGGACTAATTTTCTGGATTTGGTTCGGCATTATTTTCGATCTATTGCAAACTGGTTTGTCGGGACTAACTTGTTGACTTTTGCTTTATCTTGCCGGAGTTTTGAAACTCCGGCGACCTCAGTTGGCTTTACTTTTGGGTTCTGTTGTTTGCTTTTGCAACGGATTGATTTTTGCACAAATTTTGGTTCTTTGGTTACATTCTGAGTTTTCATCTTTTGTTGTTACGTCGCGTTCGGCGTCGCTCCGACATTTTTGTCGTAGAAGTGACGCCACCACTCAGCTTTGTTGCTATTATGTACTGTCGTTTTCTGGATTGAATTTTCTGGCCTTGGTTCGACATTATTTTCGATCTATTGCATACTGGTTTGTCGGGACTGACTTGTTGATTTTTGCTTTATCTTGCCAGAGTTTTGAAACTCCGGCGACCTCCGTTGTCTTTACTTTTAGGTTCTGTTATTTGACGGTTTGCCGGCGAACCAACGTCGATGTACTGATCGTTTGTCCCTTACCCTGCTACTGTTCTGGCATTTTTTTGGGTTACTCTTGATATTGTTGCTTTTTTTTTAGTTTGGTGGTTCATTCTTATTTTGAAATGGGTGGCGATTCATGTATTGCTGCTCCGCTTTGCCATTAACACGACTCTATTTGGTTGTGTTTTGAAATTTTTTGATGGTATTTTTGATAATGAACTGATAGTTATACTTGGGGGAATACACTGATTTTGAATATAATGCTACACTTGGTGATCACTGATTTGAACAGATACTATGGCGAAGGAATATCCGTCTGATTTCCAAGGTCTTCCCTGTACAAAAGATGGGTTTTACTTTTTGTTTACTTATTAATTTTTATCGTTGTTTGAGAATTATTTGCTCTCTTACTAATACTTTTACTAAGTGTTCATACAGGTCACCGGAGATACAACTTGTGCAGAATGCCTAAAAAGGGTAAAGAAGACAAAAGGATGCCCCATTCGGAGTTTTATTTTATGTTGTTGTATTTAATTTTAGTTTTATTTTATTCTGCATTTTATTGTGATTGTAAATTATTGAAAATGTTTAGAATAGGTAGATGTAGAATTAATAATTAAAAAGAATAGATTAAAATCGAAAACCGCTAGTTTATTTATTTTTAGTTCCGTCGCACTACTTTCAAAACATATTTTTCAAACACATATTTTCTAAAGTCAATTAATAATTAACCTAGGTTTGACGGGATAACCGCAAGTTAGCGGATCTTAAAGGATGCCTAATCCCTTCCCTTTAGGATAATAAAGAACCCTGATCCAGAATATCATTAGTTTCGCAGATCATCATATGGAGATCATTTTGTAGTATTTTTGTGCTACATTCATGTGTCTTAATTCACTTAAATAATTAGGTGTCGAATCCTCAACACAAGCATTTTGCTCCATTTAGAGAACCGCGCCATAGATCAACGTTGCAGTTCTGTTCCGACCCCGCGGTAAAAAATGGGCGCGACATTCTCTATATCCACGTAAAGCTTCCAATGATTGTTCAACATCTTGGAGGTCAATTTCAGCATCCAGAATCTCAGAAGCAATGTCAAAATCTGGTTTGTTGGCTTCCTCAAGAGTATCTACGCGACTCTTTAGAACAATCATGTCCCTAAGAAGCTTCCATATTTGTTATTTGGCTTGATGCTCAGCGATGATGTGCTCGGATATATGAAGCTGTCCCTGGGCTCCCGCCAAGTCAACCGCCAGTTCGATTGTTCTCCCTTGAAGAGTCACATATGAAGTGGTTAAGACTCTAAAATAATTCTCCCGGTCATTCAGAGAGTCAACAACATCCTATAGGTGTAACTGGATGAAGGCTTGAAGAGAGACGAATACCTAAGATTAGTTCTAAGTCCCTCAACTTCGGCCCGAAAGTGTTAGATTTCCTCGACCAATTTATGCTCTTCTTGAGAAGGACCCATTGGCCTAGCTAAATCCGTATTGGAAGGGCAGTGACATGTCCCTAAGTAAAGAGAAAGGTACCAGTGAGGAATTGGGAGATCAAAAAGGGAAATATTTTACCTGTAAGAGTAAGTCTACAAGGGAAGCCTCTAGCATAACATTGGGGAATTTTCAGGGAGAAAAAACAGATGTCCCGACCTCAGTGTCAGAGATAGGAATTGAGTTGGCCTTAGAAGGATAAGTTGGGGGAATGTGAGTTTCAGCCTCTGGAATAACTCAGATGGGATTTATGGGGGCAACTCCTTCGTTGTTCATATTTTCCTCATATTTGATTTGGATGACGTCCGCTTGTGCTTCTGCATGAAACTATTTTCAATATTCAGTAAGCCGACGACGATTCTTGACCGGTATCGTTGGAACTTTCTCTTGAGTTTTCTGCTTCTGGTTACTTGAAGCAAATTGTAGGATATTGGACAAGACATTTGTACCGGAGGATACCTTCTAGGTTGTATATTTTCTTGCTGGGAGCCCTACGATTGAAATGAATAGAATGAAAAGGAATCCCAGGAAATCCAGGGTCAAATCTATATAAACTGGAGAGTTAGGGTTAAGACTTACCATGTTATTTCCCCTTCTATCACTTGGAGGTGATACTTTCCATGATCGGGGGAACCACAGAGAATACTAACTACCCACTCAAAAATCCTTTCGATCAGTTGTGGCTCAACTAAAACGGTTGTGAAAAATGCAGTATTTGCATAAAAAAATCTTAGTTGAAAAAGTAAAATAAGTAAGGTCATGGTTAAAATATACTCACGAGAAGAGTTCTATTCCTATGGGAAAGGGTCTGCAGAAGGACAATGGATTTGATAGGTTTTAATCAAAATAAATTGGGTTGGCTAACCTAGGCCAAAATCATCTTCGATGTTAATAAGACTTTGGATTCCACGGGGGGTATAAGTGGACAATACCTCCCCGGTATATCCGGGGATAGTAGAGAAGGAAAAGGTGATCAATGGTGAACGGGGCATTGACATTATATGCCAACATTTGTATACAATAAACTAATCTCCAAATGTGTGGAGTGACTTGCCCCAAGAAAATTCTATATCGTCGATAAATGTCTTCGATAATTTGTGAGATAGGAAACTTAAAGCCAATAGTAAATCCTTCAATGTGGTGATGTACTCGATCAATTGAATTGACTGTTCTAATGACTATATCAGTAGAAAAGTTACAATCTTTCACGACATTAGGTAGAATTTTGGCAGTAACCGCAGATTCAATTTCTTCAACGTGTTTGAAATTTCCCTGAACACGAAGGTCTACAGAGAAATCGAAATCAGAGGGAAGAATCTCTGCAACAACTGAGTGCAAATCAATCTCTTGACTTTTTGGGGAAATGTGTTCTTTTCCAGGACGATAGGTTATAGGATCGTTATTATTGCATGGAGAACGAGAAAGATAAGATTTAATAGATGAGGAAGAAAAATTTAAGAAAGAAGAAAAGTTTATGAAGATTGAAGATTTGAGGAAGATTGTAGTTGCCTTTTGTGTGAGATTTGACTTCCCATTTATGGTAAAAGAATATAACGTATGGACATGAAAAAATGTGCATCATCATTGTTATACTTCACGTCGATCAGTGCAAGTTGTTCAGTTGCCGCCATTTCAGAAACATTGAATGGATGTGACATTTGACAAGTATTGTAATCATTACATTTCAAATTTTCTGTCGAATTGTATGATTCATTCGGTTTGAGGTTCAAATCCACTTTCTGGGTGCATAAGAGTTATGCCCGAAAAGTACGGGGACTATCTGTATGGGCCAAAATTTATATGAGACAGTTGTACGAATTATGATGTGACGCATGACAGTTAATGTTGAGTCAAGCCCAAGTCAATCTGAGGCGCCACCGGTAGCATCCAAATAAGGTCGGAAGCATTATGTGCATATGCGATCCCGGTAACTTAGAAGGTCAAATGAACCATTTTGAGTTGCAACGACAGTCGTTACTAGATCAGTCGTATGTCTTCGAGCAGAGTCATAAAGGCATTTATGGCTATAATAATTATCTGGTTATTACAACATTCATTCTCCTGTATTAATGAGAACATATTTTGTGGGCTGTGTACCCGTGTAGCTCATGTATAAATATGACACATTGTTCCATTGTAAGGGGAGATATCCAAGTTATTACAATACACTTTTCTTATTTTCTCTCTCAATTATTTTGCTTACATACGAGTTGGTGTAACTTAGCCCGTGAGCTTCCACAAGGCTCAGGCTAATCGCTATTTCCATAATCTTATTATTGTCTATTTATAATATATTTTATCTATAATTATTATCAAATCGGTCACTTGAGATCCACATGTCCTTAATCATGTATACAAATTCAAACTGTATTGTTTTACGGGTAAATAATATTGACCATTAAAAAAATGACACGTGTATTATTTTGTCAGTTTTTTATTTTTTTTCCTTCTCACTTGCTTCTAGGAAGGTGAGTACATTTTCTCTACTTATGAGGATATTTAATACACTATCGACAAGAATATGTAAATAATTGCAAGTAAAATTTAATTGCTAAAGTAAATATTCGATGCAAATTTAGGAGTGAAAATATGTATTTTCTCTAAAAGCAAAGTTGAATATAACACCCGAATTTCCTCCATTTTCGTAAAAAGATGACGAGGTTAATGCATCTAATTTTCAGTATTTCACATATCTATTTTATTGTTGAATTAAATTTCTTACAAAAACAATATCCAAAAAGTTCAAAGAATATGTGGAACATTATTAGTATTATTACGAGTGAAAATTATTTATCCTCCCCAACTTTGCTTTAAAAATTAAATTTCTCCTCAGACATTCCCCCCCCCCCCCCATATACCTATGCAATATCTATTTTACCCTTATATTTCAATTCTCCATTTATGTATTGTCTTTTTATAAAATATTTATTTTTCTCAACCTAGATATTTATACATTTTTTATTTAAAGTTAACATTTATAAAGTAAAATATCTTTTTTTTTTTGAATTTGTCACAAAATCTAATGCTACTTTTTATGATTGTTATTTTAATATTACATGCATCAAGTATGTTATACTTAAAGATGCATGTTTCAATCATCTCTTATTGTATATTGGCAATATATACAAATCAGTTTTTGTGTTAATACAAAATTATTTTTAAATTATAATTTAAATTTTATTTACTATATAAATAGATAGTATTTTAGAAATTTATTATAAAATATATCTCTATTTCTATTAATTATTTTTGTATTACCTGCATTAAAATATGTTTATTAAGTTATTATTATTAATTATTTTCACTTGTATAAATAGATATTAGAGTTTTAATTATTATAATATTTTTATTAATATGCTCATTTATTTCATTATGAAACGTCATTAACTTATATACTCAATTAGTATTTCTCACTTTTTTTTCGTCTGAAAAATGACAGTACTATATTTATTTTTTATATAGAAAATTTGTTAAATAGATTAGAAAATAAAAATATCATGATTTTAAAAAAGTAAAATAGAAAGATAAAGATCGATAATGTAAAGATAAAATAGGTATTTTAAAAAGTCAATTAAATAAAATAAAGAAAAATAATGTCTATTGAAGGAAATTTTAATTAGAGAGGGTAAATGATTTTCAGTCTGTCCGACAACATCGCGAGACAAGTTTACCTCAAATCTCAAAACCCTCAGTCTATTTCTGTTCTTGCACCTCTCATTCTCTAACGTTTCCTCCACAGTATACAACCAATTTCAAGATTTTATTTCTTCCAACATCAAAAGGGTATGTAAATATCTTCTAAAGTTCATATTTTTTTTTTTGGATTTCAATTTCTACATGTATCTAATCTTTCTTTACTCTTCCAGTTATAATGGCTGCTGCTGTTCCATCCGCCTCGGAAAGAGAACAGGTTTTTTTTCTTCACCTCACTTAATACTACTCCCTCCGTCCCGAAAAGATTGTGTTAGACACGAAGTTTAAAAAAGAAAGGAACACATGTGGTCCAAAATAAGCATTAGATATTTGTGTGGCTGAATACAGAGGGAGTAATTTTTTGCTTCTGCCTTAATGGGTGTCTGTTTCTGATCTATTAGTGTTCTTTTGAAATTAAAAATCTTGGGTTTTCTTTGTTTTTGGGTGAACAGATATTCTCTATGGCAGAGAAAGAGATGGAGTACAGAGTTGAGATGTTTAACAAGTAGGTCTTTTAGCTTTCTTGAATGTTTTGAAATATACCCATTTGCTTGATTTTTCTTAGACTAGCAAATTGTATAAGGATGATTAGTCAACAACAATATACTCAGTGTAATCCCACAAGTGGTGTCTCGGGATGAACTTTACCCCTACCTTTTGTGGGGTAGAGATGTTTTCGATAGACCATAGGCTCAAAAGAAGAACTGCATCTGAAGCAGGATTGTAAGAAAAATAGGACAACAAAGTAGCAAGATACAAATAAATGCAACAACAGATAGTGTACACATCGAAGAGTAAGAAATTATGCGATAACTAACAAATACTATTAAAATAGATTAACACTCAGCTACCTACTAGCTTTTTACCCTAAATAGTGATTAGTCAGTGTGCAGTAATGTACATTGAAATTTCGCAGTTGTAGTTTATACTATGAAATAAGTAAGTGCCACACAATTGTATGCTGATTCTTTGTTATACATAATCTTTTGCTACTAAGATTTGGGTTGGGAACTTGGATTGGTGGTATTTGTCCTTTTGAACATCAAAAGTTTCAGATATAAAGTTGGAGAGGAAGACCTGTTGTGAATTGTGTAAATCAGCTTAAACTAGTTAGAGAGGGAACACTTTTGCTTAGTTATTTTAAGTTTCATACACACCCTTTACACGTGACCTAATCCTTTTTCTTGGGACCAACAACATACCCAGTGTCCCACAAATGGAGTATGGGGAGGGTGGTGTGTACACAGACCTTACTCCTACCTTTGTGGGGCGGAGAGGTTGTTTCCGATCGACCCCTCGGCTCAATAAAAGTGTTATTCAAAAAACAGGTTTGAATAATACAAGAGTGAAAAAACTATGATGAAAATATAATTCTTTTTCTTGGGACAAGCACACAAAAATATTTTGTTGATGGATGGTCCGAGCTATATGCTGTTCCCACAGCACCTTTTGAGGGACTTGATCGGGGAATGAATACATATCTAAAGGCCTAAATTAAACAAAGAAAAGTGTCCGTTCATGAGGCGGTTTGCACAATTTGACATTATAATCAAGTCCCTCGAAAGGTGCTGCGGGAACATAAAAAAGGCCAGTTTATAAGATATACTATAAACTCTTAATATGATGTTTGGAAGTATTCTTTTTCTCTGCAATAAAGGTAGTGTTATCTGTTTTCTAGTTTTTCTCTTGACTTGCTGGGCTCTAGTTCGTATTTCTCATCTTCCTAATTCACTAATTTCTTACCTGCTCTTTTTTCCTTTTAAACTATAATTCAGGCTTACACATACATGCTTCAAGAAATGCGTCGAGAACAAGTATGTTATTCTTCTTCTGCTTGTGGCCTATTACGAGTTTTGTGCATCATTTTCTTGGCTGACAATACATTTCTAAATCAGGTACAAGGACTCGGAGTTGAACATGGGTGAAAATAATTGTGTTGACCGATGTGTTTCAAAGTACTGGCAGGTAAGCCATGGTTGTGCATTCTCACTTCACTAAATCCTGGAGTTAACCTTCTACCACCTAATAAATCCACATATATTTACTTTCAAGTTTCAAGTGGTAAAATTGCATTGGTTGCATAGCTATATTATCTAACTTTGTCTGGCTAATGGAAATGGATCATCATTTTCTGAATAGATTATTGAGTAGTTTAATAAGAAATGAGTAATATTTTCTATTGACAAACCTTGTGGCTTTTGGTAGTTCTCTAGTTAAATGATGATAGTTGTTATTTCTTTTTCTTCGTTTCACATTTTAGGCTGGTGCTAAAAAAGATATATTTTGATGTTTTTACCACAATACTCGAATAGAATAGATGACCCTCGTTACTTAAAGTAGATTAGATATGGATTTTAACATCAGTACAATTACTGAAGGGAATGAATTGGTTAGAAGCTCAGATTAGGGTAGAAGGCTAGTAGGTAGTATCGCTTATCTTTTCATATTAGTAGTCGCAATATTACTCTATAGTTTCTTGTGCTTTGATTTCTACTACTATCTGGTATTTCTTGTACTTCAATTGTCTTATTTTATCTGTGTTATCTACTGTGCTGTCCCTTTTTCAAACTGCTTTATCATGACTTAGTCGCTTTTGTTATTTTCATTTTCATGCTGGTTTGAATTTCTTGTTCTTATTTGACTTCTTTTTATGCTTTCTCTTGAGCCGAGGCTCTTTCGGAAACAACCTCCCTACCTTGGTAGGGGTAAGGTCTGTGTACACTCTACCCTCACTAGACCCCACGTTGTGGGATTTTACTGGGTATGATGTAATGAATAGGTTAGAAGGGAGAAAGATATGCATTGTTTTGCAGTTCATATGAGATACATCAGGGCATATACACTTGTTCACCTACCTCTGGAGGTCCGGGCTCACTAGTTATTGGTTACAAATTATAAACACCAAAGTAAAGGTGAATGAATACAATGATCTTTATTGATCAGTGGCAACCTTTAAATACAAGAAGAATAGACTAAGTTCCAACTCTTTTAATCGAGGAGACTTATTCAAAGCTAAACATGAATGAAGGAACAACCTAAGCGACCTGAGAATAAAGGAACCAATCCTAACAAACTTCTAAGGAAAAGGTCAAACACTAACAAATAGTAACGTGTGCGCTAATACACCGCCTCAAGGTAGGCAGTGTGTCAAACACTAACAAACCTCAAGTTAGGTAGTGTGCAACAACACCTAATTTGAAGAAAGATGGTTTGGGAAGAGCCTTTGTGAGAGTGTTTGCTAGTTAATCTACATCATCTATGTGCACAACTTAAACCTGCTTTTGTTGCACTTCCTTTCGAACTTAATGGAAAATCCACTATAATGTTTTCTATTTGACTGCGGGAGAACAATATTTTCACAAGTATGTGGTACCAACATTGTCACAGTAGATAATTGGAGTTTTGTGAGGTTGAGTTGCAACTATACCAAAACAGAAGATAACCAGTAGTTTAAGCAAGTGTACAACTATACCAAAACAGAAGATAACCAGTAGTTTAAGCAAGTGTACATGCAACAAATCGATATACATCTTTGGTAGAGGAGCGAGCTGTTGTGTTTTGTTTCTTGGAGGACCAGCTCATAGGATTATGACCCAAAAAACCAGAAGATAACCAGTAGTTGAGGCTCTAGTGACATATCCATTCCAATCAGCACCATAATACATATAGTACCTCAAATCGATACTGCGCATTAAACGTAAACCAAACTGAATAGTGCCTCAAAGATACCTTATTATTGATTTGAGAGCTTTCTAGTGAAGCTAAGAGTGAGTTTGCATAAACTGTGACAGTTTGTTTACTGCAAAATAGATGTCTGTGGGTGAATGTCACAAATACTACAGCTTCACGATGACTTGTATTTGGTTGCAGCAATTGATTTTACACCATCGTTAATCTAATAGTACCTCAGTAACACTCATTCAATGTTTTTGCAAGATTGCAATGATTCATGTTCTCATTACGCAGTATGTCATGATATTTGCACTTTGAAGTACTTCAACACCTATAAATAGTTGAGATTGCCATGATCTTTTGTCGAGAAGCAAGCAACAAGTGAGGAAATGACTTGTTTAACACCTGACCTCTTGCTTCCAATGATGATAATATCATCCACATAGACGAGGAGGTATACAGTAACATTGTACTGATGAAGGATGAGACGCGAAGTATCAGATTCAGTTTTTACAAATTCCAAAGATAACAGGTCATGCTTGAGTTTGTTGTACCACACACGGGGAGCTTGCTTGAGACTATATATCGCCTTTTTTAGACGTCACAAATATGCGGGAAATCTCGGAGATTTCGAGATGACCATGGAAAAAAGACATTATTGACGTCTAGTTGTCGTAGAGGCCAATTTAATTTTATTGCAATTTAGAATATCACATGAATAGTAGTTGGTTTGATTACTAGATTGAATTTGGAGTTAAAATCAATACTAGGATGTTGAGTGAATGCATTTTGCAATGACTCTTGACCTTATAATGATCTACTGAACCATCGGCTTTTTGCTTGATCTTGTACAACTCTTATGAGAAATAATATTTTTAAAATGATCACGTGTTACAGATTCCCATTTCATCAATGGATCAAACTCAAAGCGATGAAATCCATGTTTGATGCATTGATGAAAGACCAAGGGTGGGAATTGGTACGTGATACAAACACAATAATTTCTTGTAAGTGTGGTTATATAGGATCAAGCGGAAAACTGATACTTCAATAGATCATTATAAGGCATACTCGTCTCGTCAACTAAACTCCTAGTGTTGATTTCTGGTCCCTAGTAATCCCACCAACCACTGTTCCTGTGATACTTTCTTTTGCAATAATAACTTAATTAGCCTCTAAGGCAACTTGGCATCATTAATGTCTTCCTCTAAAGTCATCTGGTTGAATAGGTATAATGGAACAACCACCTAAATTTCAAGACAAGAATTTCCCCACTAATGGGCCATCTTTAAAAGGTGATCTATGGTGTCAAACAAGCTCCCCAGGCGTGGTATCATTTGCTATCTTTGAAACTTGTAAATTCTGAGTTTGATACTTCGATTTCATCCATCATCAGTACAATACCACTGTACCTTCTCGTCTATGTGGATGGTATCTTAATCACGGGAAGCGAGGGTTCAGTTGTTTACTCGTTCATTTACTTGTTGCTCGTTTCTTCATCAAAAACTTTTTTCAATCTTAACTATTTCAATACATACTGCATGAGGAGAATGAGCTATTGCAATCGTACTAATACTCCAATTGGCGGGAAAGCAACTGATGCAACCAGATACAAGAAAAGTCCTTGTGAAGCTAAAATATTTGTCATTGACGGAACCAAAAGTGTATGCAGAGTTGGTGCCAGATGCGATGGTGCAAGGTGGTGAATATCCATCTAATTGATCGTATAAGTTGTGGTGCATGTGCATGGGAAATGGTGCCTTCCATGTGGTAAAGTTATGACTTCCATTTAGTTTAATCAGAAGCTGCGAAGGGGGTTAAATTGGACTACCATTTTGCTGGTAATTTTATCAGCAATATCTTAACTTTGTTTGCCATTTTGTGGAGGGTGAGCGGGAACAAAGAAGGTAAGGATCATGCTCGTAAGAGCTTTTGGGTTCTTGATACCCATATAAACACCAAACTAAATGTGAATAAATTTGATCACCTTTATTGAACCAGTGGGCAATATTAAATACAAGAATACTTTTCCTAAACTAACTCCTTTGGTGGAGGAGACTTACTCAATGCTGAACCATGAATGAACAACTTTACTGGAAAGGAATCAAACCTAATAAAATGCATAGGGAAAGCTCAAAACTGTAACATTTGTGCTAATACAAATAACATTCAAATCACCTGTCAGGTTTATTATACTAAGATCAGGCGCTCCGACAACATTTGAGTTAAAATTGTAAAGAAGTTTGTTGAAATTGAATCTCTTTTGACATGAACACTTGAATAAAAGAATGTGAAAGTTGAAGATTAGGGAATGGAAACCATAATTTCACTTGAAATCAGATTGAAGTTCTATTACTGAATTTTAGTATTTGCAAATACTAAAATAATATTTATGGCCAAATGGGAAATTTCAAGCTTATAACTTTGCTGTTGGCCTACTTGAACCTAATCCTTTATATATATACTGCTGTTTTAAGTACAACCCCACACCCCACCCCACCCCTCTTCCTTTAGTGAAAATAAGGTGGTGTAATCTTTATATTCATTAAATCTTTTCCCACCTCATTACTGCCAGCCAAAATTAGATAGTTACCAAAGTGTGGTAGTTGCATCAAAACTTAATACTGGCCGGTATCTATGCTCCTGAAACCTGAAGCTATTTAGTTGAGGTTGTTATACTTCTTTTTTCTTCAAGATCCAACAATAACTAAGCACGCATTTAAATCTTTTCTGCAGGTGACTAACCTAGTGGGAACGCTTCTTGGGAACACTCGACCCATGTAACATTTTCCCGTTGTCTACTTCATGGTGTTTGAATAATTTATCAGGAAGGAAGAAATTGATAATCTTTGTCTTTATTGCTCAAAGATGTTGCATCTTGAACAAATTTTACTATATTTAGAAATATATTTCTTTTTTTACTCCTTGACAGTAAAGATGATCTAAACCAATGTGTAATGACTATTGATGATATTTTGTAATACAATGAGTCAATTTCAGTTTTTGACGAAAATGTTAGATTTTGGTTTAACAATGAATCAATTTCAGAGTTATTACAGCTTTTTGTCAGAATGTTGGATCATCTCACTTGATGCAGATATGAATGTGTATGGTTTATTGAATATGTTGCAATGTTGCTAGGTTTTTGTCCCTATTTCCTCTGATTTTAGTTCTAGTCCTATATTGTTACCTAAAATTGTTTAGGTGTGTCCAAGTTTCCAGATGGATTCATCTACTTTTTTGTTAATTTTGCGGTTGAGTGATCTCAGTTGGAGATGGAATTGCACGTGTTTATAGATTGATCAAGATTCAAGCTGTGCATTATATCTCACATAATCATTATACCCATTTGATGTGGATACACGAATGATAGAAGGGTTGGTTCATTATTTACCGAATCTAGAACCATGCATCATTGGTATTTGGAAATTTCTTGATTAAACAAAAAAAAAATCATCGTCAAACTGGTTTATGGACATTCTAACATTCTGGAAGTTTGAGAAATCTTTAAGGTTGTTTTGTGCGATCAATGGGAAATGCCCAAATCTACACGTATAAAATATAGTGGAAAATGCATGGGGAGAACAGAAAGATGTGCCCTTTGTGCTGGATAAGGGTGTCCATTGGGCCGGGTCGGTCTGATCCCGCCCCGCTACTCGCCCCGACCTCCCTTAAAAAATAGGATGGAAAATGACGGTGTCGGGGTTCGAACTCGGGACGGGACTAGGGCTCGTCCCGATCCTGACCCGCCCCGTCCCCTCTCCCTTTGCAGAAATAACCGTTGCACAACGATTGAATTTCAATTTTAGCTGTTGGCAACGTTTATAACAACCATTTTGGCCCACCCCACCCCCATAAACCCCATACTTCTCTTAATATTTATTTTGAACCCCTAAATTAGTATATTTACACTTTAATCCTATTTTTCAACTATAAATATCTCATTTTTCTCACAAATCTTCTTACCATATCTAATTTCTCTATATTTCTCTCTACAAGTCTACACTGCCTACTAAATATTATATTTTATTTGTTAATTTCTATCAAAGTTCAAATTGGGAGTGAAGTTGGCAACTATCATCGAGCAAAGTTTCATTTTTCAACCTCGATTACACGTCGACGTTACGTCGGCGCTTGATACCTTCTTTCCTTATTTAAATTGTTATTGTTACTTAATTTTAATTATCGTACTTAATTTCATTATATTTAATTATTTTTTTGCATAATTATAATGGAACGAAGTGGTCGTTTTTCTGGTAGAGGTACTAGGGTAACATGAGTAAGAGTGCATCTTCTAGTAATCCTAATTGCGACGATTTCACCCATATAGATGAAACTGATTTTTTAATGTTAATATTAATATACCATTAGATCATGAGGTATATTCTACATATGAACCAAACTTTAATTTAGAAAATGAATTAGAAGATAATTTAGATAACACACCTACTAGTGCACCTCCACATTAGGCTCAGGCTGAGTTTCAAACTGAAATTGGAATGCCTCATATTCCCCCTAGTATGAGGCGAGACAAAAAACAACGAAAATTAAAATTACATGTATGAGATTTATTTGATAGGGACATTGATAATCAACTAGCTATATATAAAATTTGTCGCGAAATTTATAAATTTAAAATTGGAAAAGGTCAAGGTGGGATGAGAGGTTTAATGAGACATGTAGAAAACTCTCACAAAGCAAGGTATAACCAATACCTGGCTGAAAAATCGGGTGTGCAAATGCCTTATGAGTCGGGACAATGTTCATATAGTGTTCCGACCAAGTACATGGTCGAATTAACCCGATGACGGGGTAAATTATAGGTCTAAAATATGATAAACACAGAGATAAGGAAAATTTAACAAAATTTGTTGTTGGGGAGGATTTGTCTTTTTCATTTCCTTCATGTCATAGTTTTATTCATTATATTAGAGAAACATATAATCCTGCTTTTAACAGTATTCCTAGATCAACTGTTAGAAGAGATGTTTTTAAAATTTTCCATGAATATCAATAATATTTACGTTATGCATTGTATCATTTTAATGGCAAAGTGGTTATCACTTCTGATATAGGCCGTAGTACTACCAGTAATGATTATTTAACTGTCACATGTCATTGGATAGATCAGAATTGGTCTATGCAAAAACGTATATTAACATATATATATATATATATATATATATATATATATATATATATATATATATATATATATATATATATATATATATATATATATTGATAAAAAGGCACACTGGAGTTTTTATTTAAAAAAATATTCATGAAATTAGTGAATATTATGAAATTACTGATAAAATTATGACTATTACATTAGATAATGCCTCTTCTAATGATTATGCTGTAAACATTTTAAAAACTCAATTTACTCCATCTTTTTCCGATATTTTTTTATGTTAGATGTGCATGTCATATTTATAACTTTTTAAAAATATCCTTGATAAAGTACAATTTGGTATAAATTTTATTTTTAAAGGTAATAAAATACAAAGACGCAAACAATATAAAAAACTTGTTATGATTGTGGATTACATTATAGAAAAATTTCAGAAGAAGTTTCGACTAGGTGAAATTCTTTGTATGAGCAACTACTTGTTGCTCACGAGTATAGAAGACCTATACCATTATTATTTAGCGCACATAATCAAAATCCAATGGATATGCTTGTAGATGATGTGATTGGGATAAAATTTTAGAACTTATCACATTTTTTGAGAATTTTTTTCTAGCTACTAAGGAATTTTCTGGGATTTATTATCATACTACTCATCTATGTTATTTTATATAGCTCTAATATTTTTGTTACTTAATGAATATATGAAAAAACCAACTTACGCTCCAGCTATTAAAAAATGTTTATAAAATTAAAAAAAATACGTTTCCTATTCCCACTATTTATTTTATTGGTGTTGTATTAAATCCTACTATTAAAGTAGACGATTGTAAAACACTTGTTGAAACGATTTATGAATGCTTAGAAATAATTCCAACAGACTCAACTGAAGAACCAACTGACGAACCAACTAAAGAAGAAGTTATGTCTAGCATACACACTGAATGCAAATATATATATATATATATAAAGTGCAAATAATCAACCAGCTTTTGTACCATCTTCTTCTACTTCGCTGCAACCTTATAAAAAACATGATGTTTATGCCCCCCGTCCCACTGGCCACCCCTAATGCTGTATTTCAGATGGGACTAGGGTATAATGTACTACGGAGTATAAATTTATCATAGAATAAGAGATACATGTCATATATAATAATAAATTATTATGCAAGACATGAAATACAAATATTTTTCGATTAAATGTGATATAAAAAAAAGGACAGTCCGGTGCACTAAATGTAATATAAGGACCAAAAAAATGGAAAACCCAAACTACAAAATTCCAGCAGAATGACTTTGAGCCAAAAGTATGCATATTATTAGTGTATGCTGAAGGCAGTGAATACACTCTTGAAGTTGTCAGTTAACAGAAGTTACAACAACATAGAGTAAGCTGTATAGAACATCTAAATGCATTCTATGAAATTCAGGTCCAATTTATCCCAATACTACTGAGTTTGCAATTTAAGACAAGTTGGACGTTCTTTAAATCTCACACTTATTATCTTTACATGGATAAAACACTAAATGATTTATTTTACCTGCGAAATTTGGAAATAAACTCGCAACGGATAAACAATTTGATTAGTTTAAGACAGCAAAACACCTAAAAACAATTCATCAGGCTGAAATTCTTGACCCTTCAACAAAACTTTCCCAACTCACCTCTAAAAAACTGCAAGCCAACTTCTGCATTTTGTTGTCAGCCATCACATTAACTCTGCCTTCTCAGAAAGAATCCTTAATGAAGTGACCTCATTGCCCGACACATCAGAAACGGATGAGCCTAATGTGGCTCCAGTGGTGGCCCCCATTTTCACGTCACCAAGTAGCCAATTACCAGCTACTGTCACCACTCCTGATTCGGACGTTGGTACCTGTTGCTGATCCTCCAGCAGATTTACCAACCACCCTGAACCAGATTCAGCCCCTATTATTGCCCATGCTGCCTCAGTAGCTCCTCCTGCTGACTTAATAAACACGGGCACTGATGCAGCGCCAGTAGCTACACCTCTCAGCCCAACACCAGGAGGTGCCACAGAGGCAAATTCTGTCCCGGACCATCCCATGTTTTCCTTCTTCATGCACGAGCACGACATTCTTGGTGGTTCATGTCCTTCAGGAAGAGTTGTCACCGGGATTATAGCCAATTCTGATGCCAACAATTTGCCTTTCTCCAAGCCGAATAATCTAATCTTCCCAATCAACCGCGGAGACCCTGTAAAGACTATTAACAACGCGTAACCAGCAACAATTATCCATACCTTATAGGCCTCAACGATTAACAGCAAGCTAAAACTATCCTCCAAAACAGTGGCTATAACAACATAGTAAATGGTTGGAACAACCTTTTGTAACAGTAGGGTAGCTTCCTTCTGGCCTATCCCTTCAGCAGCTCATGTTTGGCTCCATTACTGTAGTTGACAATGAAATAACCGAGGGGCATGAACTGAGATCGGCTGTTCTTTGAAGGGCACAAGGATTTTACTTGGCAAGCTTTCGGGTGGTACCAGCCATACTTTAGCCTTGACAGCACTTTTTCATCATGATCATGAAGTGGACCATTCCACTAGTTTCTTTGGGATTCATAGGACAGCAACACCAATTTCTCACATTGCAATTATTGGAGTGAATGGCAAGTATGAGAATGCTAAAAGATATGCTACCATTGAGACTCTTGCCCATGTGGATCAGCACAACTGATGGTATAGAAACAATTGCCCACTTCACTGTCTACTTCACACCTTAGCATTCCTTCCAGATAAGGTGTTGATCACCATGTTGAGTATTCTGTATTTTTTAATCTTCACTTTACATATCTTGAAGCATGTATTAATGGTTAATTGTGTCATCAAGATTATGATTTGTATTCAAAGCTCCTTAACCTGGTAGTAAAGGGTGTATCCAATTTGGATTTTCGTAAATTTCACGATGTCCTTGAAAGTATATGTATGTTTGTCTGTATTAAGACACAATGTACTTTATACACATTCGTACTTATATTAATGATGATTAATATTATGGCATTTGCATTTGTTGAATTATTAGTTGATTGTTTATAATATTCTATAAATGCATCCCTAGAGTTTACGTGTTTATTAATGATGTGAAAATTAATGTTATAACATAACTCTTAAATTACCTCGACTAATGATCATCGAGATTGAGATATCGATGATGTGCGATACGTCGACATGTGGTCTGCATCATATCCTTAGGGGATGTAATATGTCTCACTTGCTACGAGTTATGGCAACTCGTGATGGACACATGGATACTTGTTGAAGTATTGGTATACCCTGCTGATGCACTATTTGTTATATGTCTATAATGTCATCGGCATGTGAGAGATAGAAGTCCTTAGACTTGAGGTCAATATCACCTTGTTTACGGAGTAATATACTTTGATCCTATGCTAAGCTCAAATGCCTTATAGGTTGAGACGTGACTTGTTTTGGGTGCATTACGAAGTAGATTAAAGGTGGTATGTGAGCCAAGATTAGGATTCATTCCTTGAATGTATATTCGAGAGAACACTCAGATACTCATAAGATATTAGGTTGACTAAGTCGTTGGCAAACGCAATGGACATGTCTTTGATATGGTCCTGTTGTTAACTAATATAGATGAGTTATAATGATCAAGTCATTTGGATAGACACTTGAAAAATCCTAAGCTTGATTGAGTATGTCGTGAATGAAGTGATTTTATCTTCTCACATAGAGGTTCAATTCACATATTTCGTGTAGCTAAACTTTACATATTGAGTTCGTCTTCCGGCGCAGTCTAGGAGTTCCGTGTAGACCCTAATGTTATTAGTGTCAATATGTAAAGGCCTGAAGGGTAACACTAAGTCAATTGTTCCGTCGATTCAAGGATATAATCAGAGAGTATATAAATGTTCGGTTGATAATCGAGACATTAGAATAAAATAGAAAGCAGCGAGTGGAGCGGGGCCACGGCGCGAGTCGAGCGGCGCCGCGACACCACTTACTCAGCGCCGTGGCGCCGACACACGTCCAGTGGGTTTGAATGACCCACTCTATTTCGGTTTCTGGGTCTGGCCCACGAGGGAAACCCTAGCTGATTTCTCAGCTATATATACAGGGTTTTGCCTCATATTTTACACACAATCTTTTCATAAGATTTACTCTGTTGAAACTCTGCTGGAATTCCTAGCTTTCCAAAGGAGAGATTATATCATAGTTTTTGACTTGCGAATTGAAGAGTGATTGCGTGCGCACCCTTAGGACACACAAATTCAGGTTGAAGATTTGGAAGCTGCTAAAGTGTAAGTATTCTAACGACGCATTACAATTTACTTATGTGTTTTCATTGTTATAATCATCCTACAGTTTGACCTTCGTCGGATTTGAAACATAAATTTTCAAATTTCGCTGTGTGTACGAACCCGACAAAACCCTTCAGTGGAATCAGAGCCTGGGCTGTTTTGTGTGATTATACAATGAATATTAATGATAATATGAGTTAGGATTTGTTTAAATTTAATTTATGTCGTTTAAAAGCTTTAAAACCTTAAAACTCAAGAACATATAGTTTTATCTCCAGAACTGTTGAACAATGATGTAATCGAGGAAGTCATTCAAATCTAACTCATCTAAATTGATATGTGTGACCGGTTCGATTCGAACATGGTGCATTGAAACGAAGAACGAGAAGAGATTTGATGATGGTCGATGAACGTGCTGTGAAATAGTGAAAGGGGTATGAAATGAATCTGCAAATCTGAGCCTAAACCAATTTTAGGATTTTGGAATTGCAGAGATTGCGTTTCTGGGGTTGAGGCACCACAGCTCCACCATGGAGCGCCGTGACGCTGACTAGAGTTTTGCAGCGGCGCCGTGGCTCTTTTCAATAGGGCCTTGGCGCTATTCATCCAGAAGCTTAAAATGATTTTTTCGAGAAAAACTGAAAAAATTTCCGTCTTTGAAATTGCGGCGCCGTGGCGCCTCCCTGCAGGGCCACGAGGCCATCGACGGGTTTCAAAAAAAAAAATCGAAATCAGAAACTGAAGTTTTAAAAGTTTCAGAATCTGAAAATAATTTTTTTTAAAATTGAACAGATTTGGTGGTCCTTTGGGGCAAATCTGTAATTAAAGAAATTTTCTGAAAATTTGATTTTGAGTTCTGAAAATTGCAAACAGGTTCCTAAAATTTAAAAATATTTTCCGAGAGTTAAAATTACATTTTCTGAATTTATTAGGGTTCGAATTGAACTTTTAAATTCTTAAGGGACTAAACTGTAAATTTTAAAAGTTGCAGAAATCCTGAAAATCAGAATTTTAAAATCAGAAAATGTTTAGGGACTGTTTGGCATAGACATAGTTTTAAAGTTTAGACAAATAAACCCATGATTGTCATTAATGGTATATTATTCTATAATATACAAATTTGCTAAGTGATTGAATGTGATGGATGTAAATTATTAGCATAGCGTCCGCAAATATTGTTTGGGTAAGCGGCGCCCAATAATTGTTTAATTTCAAATGACCGCTATAACTGTCTGGGTAGACGACACCCAATATGTGATTAAAATCATCTTTTATCATGCTTATTGGGTTTGATGGTTTGCCATCTAATTGTGTTTAGATATTGCATGATAGGATGTCATATGATGTATGACTTGATTGTTGATCTTGAATGAATCCCGAAAACTGAAAATGTTCCCCAAACATTAAATACAAGTCTAAATTATAACGCGCCGTCCATTATAATTGTTAGGGTGCTAAATCATTTTCGGCGATATGAGTATTTATGCCAAAGCATTTGCTCTAAATCTAAGAGGACCAATGCCCTTTCATAGATGTGTTAAAATGAAAGTAGATAATAAACTTTGTAGGTATTTACACCAAAGTGTTTGCTTGCAAAGACTAAATTTACTTAGGTATCTAAATGCAGTCGTGTAATGGGGTTGACTTGTTTAGATGAATCTTGACGTCAAAGTGTCGGACTAATCTAAAGACGTAAGATTAAAATGAAAGATATTTAATCAAACCAAGAGTTGTAGAGTTGCTTTACAATTGGTTGAAGACCTATCAAAGTGTGCTATTGAAGTTATCAGCCAAAGCAAACGCGGATATAACCCATGTTTGGATCTTGGCCCATTATGACCTTTATATTGATTTAGGTCCGTATTCTACCTTGAGGTCGTAGAAGTATGAAAAATAGTGGGAGCTAATTAAAACAAAATGTAATGTTTAAATTAGCAAATTATGAATGTGTATAAGTTATTGGAAGAATGAATTATTGATTGCATTTTTTCCTATTCTATCTATATCTTCAGATCTCAGAAATGTCAAACTTTTCGTTGAAAATGCTCATGGAGTCAAACAGACTCACCAGACCCAACTTCATTGACTGGCTAAGAAATGCTAGAATTGTTCTAAGACAGGAACAAATTGAGTACACATTGGATAAGGTATTTCCAGCCGCTCCGGCGGAGGACTCTGCTGAGTATGCTACTTTTGACAAAGCTGCATACGAGAAACATTATAAGGATGTCACATCAGCTCAATGCTTAATGTTGTCTTCTATGTCACCACAATTGCAAAGACAACATGAAACTATGGGGCCTAACGAAATGTTAGCCCATTTGAGGAGTCTTTATGATTCGCAGAGTCAGACAATGGAGTATGACATGCTCATAGAACTTTTCAAGTGTAGGCTAAATGAAGGGGGCCAAGTTTCACCTCATGATTGAGTTGATTGAGAGTTTGACCTCTATAGACATAAGGTTTCATGACAGAGTCTCCACCACCCTCATCCTGTACTCACTTCTCAGGTCGTTTGAGAGTTTCATTGTTAATTATAACATGAATGGAACTAAAGCGACATTGCCGGAGTTACATAATATGTTGAAAACTTTTGAATCTTCGACCTCCAAGACCAAACCTATTCTGATGGTTGGGTCCTCTAGTCGCCCTAAACCGAAAGGTAAGGGACAACAGAAGGGGAAAGGCAAAACTGTTGCTCTGGCAGCAACAATGAAGCCTAAGGGAGGGGCGAAGAAGAAGAAGAAACTGACGGCATCAAATGTTTGCATGAATTGCAACAGGAAGGGGCATTGGAGAAAGGATCGCACTGCTTCAGGCGGAGGAATGGCACCAGGTGCTGTTGGGCAAGGTATGTTTGTAATTGAAATTAATCTATCTATAAATGATTCTCACTCCTGGGTACTTGATACCGCTTGTGGCTCACACATTTGTACAATGTGCAGGGGCTAACTGATAGCAGGAAGGTCGGGCCTCGCGAGGTGGACCTACTCGTCGAAAATTGAGCATGAGTTGCTGCTGAGCGCGTGGGAACTTATAGGATAGATTTACCTTTTGGCAAAGTTTTAATGTTGAACGATTGTTATTATGTTCCTTCTTTGACAAGGAATATTATTTCCATTCATGTACTTGATTCAGAGGGTTTTTCCTCAAACACATCTAATGGCAATATGGTTTTGACTTTAGATAATGTTGTGTATGGAATTGCGCCTCTTGTGAATGGATTATATACATTAAACTGCCGCAGGGAAATTTTCAATGTACAAAATAAAAGGGCTAAGTTAAATGAAGAAATTCTACCTACTTGTGGCATTGCAGAGTTGGTCATATCAATCAAACGAGGATAGAACGGTTGAGGAAATTAAATTACCTCGAACCATTTGACTTACAATCTTATGGTAACTGTGAATCCTGTTTGAAAGGTAAGATGATCATTAAACCTCTTTCTGGAAAAGGGATCCGTGCCAAGGAGGTGCTTGAGTTGGTACATACAGATGTATGTGGACCATTTTCGACTCAAGCTAGAGACGGTTTTTCTTACTTCATCACTTTCACAGACGACTTATCAATGTATGGATATGTGTATCTTATGAAACACAAATCCAAGGCTTTTGAGAAGTTTAAGGAGTTTAAGTGTGAAGCTGAGAAACAGCTCTCAAGAGTATCAAGACTCTCCGATCTGATCATGGGGGTGAATACTTAAGTAAAGAATTTCTTGATTACCTAAAGCTTCATGGAGTTCATTCCGAATGGACACCTCCTGGAACACCACATATGAATGGTGTTGCCGAGAGGAGAAATCAAACCTTGCTTGATATGGTTCGTTCCATGATGAACTTTTCAGCTCTTCCAACATACCTTTGGGGATACGCTATTTTGACCTCAATATATGTTCTAAACAGAGTTCCATCTAAATCAGTCGAAAAGACACCATATGAGGTATGGTGTGGCAAGAAGTCATCACTTAGACACATGAGGCCCTGGGGGTGTCCTGCATATGTCAAGAAGTGGATCACTGATAAGTTGGAATCTAAAAGTGAAATGTTACTTTGTTGGGTATCCAAAGGAAACTAAGGGATACTATTTCTATCTTCCTGGAGAACATAAGATATTTGTTTCTAGGAACGCAACTTTCCTTGAAGATGAATATGTCTACAAGGATGAGAGTTGCACGGAGATAGAACTTGAAGAAATTCAAGAACAAGGTGAGAAAGAGGTTGAATCATTGCCCGATGATGAAGGCAAGAATTCAGTGGGAGCTTTTGGCGAAGATTGGCTATTTAGGGTACCCCCTTCGGCCAGATCAAATGTTGTGTGCAGGCCACAGAAGTCCATTTATAGACTTAAGCAAGCCTCTAGGAGTTGGAACATTTGCTTTGACAATGCTATCAAATCTTTTGATTTTGTCAGAAGCAAAGAGGATCCTTGTGTTTATTTCACACGTAAGGATGAAGGTATTGTCTTCATTATTATATATGTTGATGACATATTGATAATGGGAGATAATAAGACCCTCATGCAGTCAGTTAAGGATTGGTTGTCCAAGACCTTCATGATGAATGATTTAGGTGAAGCCTGCTACATTCTGGGAATTAGGATCTATAGAGATAGACCTAATAGATTGTTGGGGCTGTCACAGTCAGTCTACATAGACAAAGTGCTTAGACGCTTTTCAATGGAGAATTCCAAGAAAGGTGGTCTTCCGATGGGTCAAGGCATCAAGTTATCAAAGAAGGGTTGCCCTTCTAATGCTATAGAACTTGAGCGCATGAAAATGATCCCATATGCTTCGACTATAGGATCGATCGTGTATGCCATGACATGTACTAGGCCAGATGTGGCCTTTGCACTTAGTATGACTTACAAGTTCCAGCAGAATCCTGGTGAGGAACACTGGAAGGCAGTCAAAAATATTCTCAAGTACCTCAGGCGTACTAAAGATTACTTCTTAGACTATGGTGGAGTTGATGAGCTGGTTTCCACTGGGTATACCGATGCTAGTTTCCAGACAGATATTGATGATTTCAAATCTCAGTCTGGTCACACGTTGATTTTCAACGGAGGAGTAGTGAGCTGGAAGAGTTCCAAACAAAGCTACATGCAGACTACTCATCAGAATGAGTACATTGGATCTAAGTCGCTAGGAAAGTTCGTCGCGATTTCTGAGTTCCTGAAGGAACTAGGGGTTATTCCGAGTGCTAGTTGTCCAATAACTATTTATTGTGGCAACACTGGTGCAATTGCACAGGCAAAGGAACCAAGATCAACAAACAGAAACAAACATGTACCGAGAAAGTACCACATCCTGAGAGAGATGGTGAAAGCTGAAGATATCAAGATAGATTATATTCCCACAGACAATAATCTAGCATACCCGTTTACTAAAACATTAAGCTTGGTGAAACATAATGGTCATTTTGAGAACATGGGTATTAGATATGTTGGTGATTGACTCTAGGCCAAGTGGGAGATTGAAAGTATATGTATGTCCTAGAGACAATTTGTATTAGGACACAATGTACTTTATACACAGTCATACTTATATTAATGATGATTACTATTATGACATTTGCATTTGTTGAATTATTAGTTGATTGTTTATAATATTCTATAAATGCATCTCTAGATTTTACGTGTTTATTAATGATGTGAGAATTAATGTTATAACATAACTCTTAAATTACCTCGACTAATGATCATCAAGATTGGGATATCGGTGATGTGCGATACGTCGACATTTGGTCTGCATCATATCCTTAGGGGATGTAGTATGTCTCACTTGCTACGAGTTATGGCAACTCGTGATGGACACATGGATACTTGTTGAAGTATTGGTATACCCTGATGCACTATTTGTTATATGTCTATAATGTCATCGGCATGTGAGAGATAGAAGTCCTTAGACTTGAGGTCAATATCACCTTATTTACGGAGTAATGTACTTTGATCCTATCCTAAACTCAAATGCCTTATGGTTGAGACGCGACTTGTTTTGGGTGCGTTACGAAGTAGATTAAAGGTGGTATGTGAGCCAAGATTAGGATTCATTCTTTGAATGTATATTCGAGAGAACACTCAGATACTCATAAGATATTAGGTTGACTAAGTTGTTGGTCAACACAATGGATATGTCTTAATATGGTCATGTTGTCAACTAATATAGATGAGTTATAATGATCAAGCCATTTGGATAGACACTTGACAAATCCTAAGCTTGATTGAATATGTCGTGAATGAAGGGATTTTATCTTCTCACATAGAGGTTCAATTCACATATTTCGTGTAGCTAAACTTTACATATTGAGTTCGTCTTCCGGTGCAGTCTAGGAGTTCCGTGTAGACCCTAATGTTATTCTTGTCAATATGTAAAGGCCTGAAGGGTAACACTAAGTCAATTGTTCCGTCGATTCAAGGATATAATCAGAGAGAATATATAAATGTTCGGTTGATAATCATGACATTAGAATAAAATAGAAACGAAACAGAATTGGAGCAGGGCCACGGCGCCACAGCGTCGCGGCGCCACTTACTCAGCGCCGTGGCGCCGACACGCGTCCAGTGTGTCCAAATGACCCACTCTGTTTCGGTTTCTGGGCCTGGCCCACGAGGGAAACCCTAGCTGATTTCTCAACTATATATATAGGGTTTTGCCTCATATTTTACACACAATCTTTTCATAAGATTTACTCTGTTGAAACTCTGCTGGAATTCCTAGCTTTTCAAAGGAGAGATTATATCATAATTTTTGACTTGCGAATCGAGGAGTGATTGCGTGCACACCCTCAGGACACACACATTCAGATTGAAGATTTGGAAGCTGCTAAACTGTAAGTGTTCTAACGACGCATTACAATTTACTTATGTGTTTTCATTGTTATAATCATCCTACAGTTTGACCGTCGTCGGGTTTGAAACATAAATTTTCAAATTCCGCTGCGTGTACGAACCCGACAAAACCCTTCAGTCCTTTGTTATGAAGGCACTAATGGTTGTGCCTTGAAATTTTTTTATACCGTACAACAGCAGAAGAAAAGCAGTCTTAGTGCAAAATGGCTTTAGCATCCTTCTGGATGCTACTTTTCAAAGAAAAGATGCATCACTTGTTCTTCTGGTTCTCTGCATTTGAATGAATTCTTGGCATAGGCACATTGATAAATGATAATCATGACAACTGAATTCCATTACTTGCAAAATAAACAATAAAGAATAGAAAGTGCATTTGAGGATAAAAAATAATCTTTCACCAAATGTGAAAAACTACTTCCGGAATGGAAAGAACAAAACTTGAATATTAACATTCAACAACCAATTGTGTTCATAAGCCCTTTAGGTGTTGCTTTTGTAGATAAATACAAGAAACTTGAAGACAATAAAAATCAAAGAGATGCAAATCTATACAGTTTCAATTTTTGCTCCTTTTGGCTTCTAACTTTGTGGCTTCTTTAAGAGCTTCTTGGGCATCATTCTCAATCCCAAGGATAAATAGGCCAGCAGCTTGGAGGTAAAAAGCAGTTGGCCAATCGGGGAAAACCACCTGAGCTTGCATTGCATCCCCTAAAGCCTCTTGTGGCATGTCGCTCATCAGATAACACAAGCAACGCCTGGCATATACGGTTGGTGATACCATGGTCCCTCCATCAATAAACTATATTAAACAGAATAGCTTGTAAGCTTCCTTGTCTTGTTCAAATATTTGAATACTTAAGAAACATATTTCATTTTGAGCCCTTACACTACATAGAGAGGAATTTAGTGAAGTCTTCCGATTGTTGTTTTACGACTAAGACGAAAGCAGCAAACCTTTAGCAATTAGGACAATGAACATATTTTAGATGGTCAAACCTGTGTATAGCAGTCAATGGCAGTAATGAAATCCTTGGCTCGGAAAGCAGCATCACCGTGCTTCTTAGAATTCAAGGTTTCCTGCATCTGATTTGTCCACATTTGGAATGAAAGCTGCAATGGAATCACAAAATAACAAAATCAAGATCAAGTTGTACCAATAAAAATGAGACGTGATATTTATTGTGGGGCTATTGAGATATGGGGATGGAAACACACATAACAAACAAGCAGTATAATAGTGAACTTGAAAATTATCACAAAACAATCAGATATCTATTATTGGCTTATTGTAATCCTTTTGTTTTACAATCGACAGACAAAGGATCTAAAACTTTACTATAACACATGCTTAATAATGATACCTAGGTAGGTCCCGTTGCTATTTGATGGAGAAAGAAACAGGATGAGTAAGTTTAAAAGGCAAAACATAGTGGGCTCTTTTTCATGGTAATAATTAGAGGAACAAGCATGATACTAAAGTTGGATCATTCATTTTACTAGGTTGTGAGAAGAATACCTAATCCAGAAAACATCTTTTATATATTTTTGAGAAACAAAGACGATCAATACCGCTAATGAATAGTGAAATTTTGTAAAGGAAGGAAAACCTCATTGGCAATTCCTTCATCATCCTTGTAGCCAGTCTTTTCCAATATTTCATGAAGGGCAGTAAGATCCTTTCTCAAACATGCTTCACCCATTGGCGTCAACAATAATGGCTGAGGTGGGGTTGCAGTTCCATGTGGAATGCCCAGCAAAACATGTGATGGCACCTGAATTATATCAATGGAAAACATGGGCTCCAAACATTAAATAAAACAAAATTGAGAAACCTAAGTGGTTCAGCTTGTTGAGAATAAATGACAATTCTTCGGCTAAAATATTGTTGGTATATATAAGATACGCAACTAATAAATTAACCCAAAAATATGAACAAATAAAACACTCTCAATTTATTTCTGGGAATGACTCACAATACAACAACTTATAATAAGGACACCTCTCTCTATCTTCTTCTTTCTTTCTCTCAACTCTCTTTTCTTTTTCCTCAACTCACCACACTACCATCTCTTGGTATTTATAGCAATTTGTTGGAAGAACCTTAAGACTTGCTAGCCTACCAACTTTGAAAAAGAGCTTTCTCTTAAGACTTGCTAGCCTACCAACTTTGAAAAAGAGCTTTCTATTTAACACAATAAACATGTGTTTAATACTAGTCAAATAAGATGGCTTCTAGATAGCTTGAGATTGTAACATGAACTTGGTGATGATTTTCAACACTCCCCCTCATTACCAAGTTCCCTGCTGCGTACTACCATTCCAAGTAATTTTCGGAACTCAGCATGTTTTGTTGCAGGTAAGCTTTTTGTAAATATGTCTGCAACCTGATTTTCTGTCTTGACTGACTTCATGTAAATGTCTTCTTGAAGTACCTTCTCTCGTAAGAAATGATAATGTACCTCGACATGTTTGGTCCAAGCATGAAATACTACTGTTGACTGATTGTCACAGTGTAATGTGACTCCATTTTCCATAGGTTGGTTCAAATCTTTCATTAGTTGAGTCAGCCAGACACACTCTTGTGCTGCCATCGCACCTGCTTTATACTCAGCTTCTGTAGTTGAAAGAGAGATTGTGGGTTGTCTCTTACTACACCATGATATTGCACCTGAACCGATATTGAACACGTATCCTGTAGTTGATCTTCGGGTGTCATGATCTCCAGCATAATCAGCATCACAATGTGCATTGACTTTGCATTGTACTCCCTTCTCATATAAGAGTCCCCAATCAATTGTACCTTTAACATATCTTAAGATCCTTCTAACAGCTTCTAGATGTGGCTTCCTTGGGTTCTGCATGAATCTGCTAACAACGCCAACTGCGAAAGCTATGTCTGGTCTAGAAAGAGTTAGGTAGATAAGACTACCTATTATCTGTCGGTACATTTTTGTACCCTCCAAGTCCTTCCCTTCGTAGGCACACAACTTTAAGTTTGGCTCCATTGGAGTAGAGATCGGCTTGCACTCTGTTAGCCCAAACTTTTGAATTAGATCTCTTGCATATTTCTGCTGACCAAGAAATATGCCTCTGTCTGTTCTTTCAACTTCCAATCCTAGAAAGTGCTTCAATTCACCAAGTTCTTTCATTTGAAAACGAACTAATAAATTTGTCCTTGTTCGTTGAATCTCGTTTGTGTCATCTCCAGTGATGATTAAATCATCAACATATACAAGAACCACTGCTAGCTTACTTCCTTGAGCTTTTATGAATAAGCTCGAATCTGCTGGTGCAACATGATAACCACTTTGGACCAGGAACTCAACAATCTTCCCGTACCATGCTCTGGGTGCCTGCTTCAAGCCATATAGTGCCTTCTTCAATTTGCACACATAATCTGGCTTCTCGTGATTCACAAATTCTTAGGGTTGATCGATATAGATGTCATGATCAAGTTCCCCATGAAGGAATGCATTCTTCACATCCATCTGCCATAATATCCATGACTTACTTGCTGCCAGGGCTAGTAAGACATGAACTGTAGTAATCTTTGCCACTGGACTGAACGTCTCGTCATAGTCTATGCCATACTCCTGAGAGAACCCACGAACAACTAGTCGAGCCTTGTATCGTTCGATCGTACCATCCGGCCGAATCTTCAATTTGTAAACCCATTTGCAGGATATGGGTTTAACACCTTCAGGTTTTGGTACTAAATCCCAAGTTTGATTTTGTTTTAGTGCTAGAATTTCTTCTTCCATGGCCTTCCTCCACTCTAGACTTTTTGATGCTTCTTCAAATGTTGTTGGCTCCTTGACCTCAGCATAGGAAACATCTATATACTTCGGATTTGGCAGCCTCTCTCTTGTAGACCTTCGCACTTGAGGTTGTGACGGCTCCTGTTGTTGCTCTTCTGGTTGACTAGTCTGGACTTCCTCCGGTGTTTCATGAATACCTGTTCTCCATGGACTTCTTGACTTGGATTGTCTATCCGTCGGGGATTTTGGTTCCTCTGACTCTGCTTGATCACCATTATCTTGAGAAGAATCTAGTTGCAGCTTATTTTATAGTTTTTCTTGCAACTCCTGTGTATCTGGGAACACTGCCTTGTTTGCCCACCATGAGGATGCCTCATCGAATACAACATTTCGCGAGACATAGATCTTGTTAGTATTGGGATCACAACATCTCCAACCTTTCTTTTGTTCATCATATCCCACAAATATGTAGCGGACAACCTTCTTGTCAAATTTGCTACGATGTTCATCTACGATAAACACATAACATGCACAACCAAATACTCTAAAGTAATGGACTGTTGGCCTTACATTGTATAACTTCTCAAATGGCAAGACAAATCCCAGTGATATAGACTACCGTCTTCATGCATTCTGCCCAGAACCTTGTATCAACATTCTTGGCATGGAGAAGACTTCTCCATGTCTCTGCTAGGTGGCGGTTCTTCCTCTCCGCTACTCCATTCTGTTGTGGCGTGTTTGCACATGTGAGTTGCCTCCGGATCCTACACTCCTTGAGGTAGTTGTTGAACTCCTTTGAGGTGTACTCTCCCCCATTATCAGTACGAAGACACTTGATCTTTCTCCCGAGCTCATGTTCCACTGTCTCTTTGAATTCCTTGAATTTTGAAAAAGTCTCATTCTTACGTTTTAAAAAGTATACCCACACATACCTTGAGAAGTCATCGATAAATGTTATCATAAATTGATAACCACGAGTTGAGGGTTGTTTGATCTTCCCAAGCAAATCTGAGTGGACCAGCTCCAACGGCTCCTTGGCTATGAACTTTGATTCCTTGTAAGGCAATTGATGAGCCTTACCATATTGACATACGGCACACACAATATCGTTGCGAATCTCCAATTGCGGAAGTCCCTTTAGCATCGACTTCTGCATCATTATTTGTTGTAATTGACATGTCCAAGTCGTGCATGCCAAAGATCGTCGGTGTCACTTCTCCTAGCCTTGTCAACATAGGCTGCTTCAGCTGACATCACATAAACAGCCTTCATTCTCCGTCCTTCCATTACCGGTGTACTAGTAACCTTTAAATCTCGATACACCTTCACATCATCTGGGCCAAACAGTACATAATTACCTGTGGCAGTCAACTGAAAAACTGACAACAAGTTCTTCTTCATCCCAGGGACATGGTAAACACTCTGGAGCTGAACTTGTTCACGACCGTATCTCTGTGGTAGTTTCGTTTTTCCAATGTGAGTTATTGGCATATGCGTGTTGTTTGATGTCACAACAACACGATCTCCACTGTACTTGGTCATGCTCAGTAATTTCGACTCATCTTCGGTCATATGATTGGAACAACCTGAAACAACGATCCAATCATTCTTGTAGTCGAATGACTGTCCGCACATCATTGTGAGTGTGAATTCACCCATTAGGCCTTTCTCTCGTGCGTCAACAACTTTTATCTCATCCACAAAGAATGATGTCTCGAAGTCCCAATTTTCCTCTCCGGGATCCTCGTTCTTAGAGGATGTTGCAGCATTTCCTTCAACTTTCTTCGACCAGCAGTTTCTTGCAAAATGTCCCTTCTTGCCGCAATTGTAACATTCGTCATTTTGACGATCTTTTTGTTGCCACTGATTTTGGTCCGTCCACCATTTTGAGCTCCTCGAGCTCCCCCTGGTTGGAGACCTCTATCTTGGTTTCCTCGAACATATCTCTTTTGATTATTGAATTTCCCGACACCACGTCCCCGTCCTCGACCACGACTGCGACCGCGTCCTCGGCCGTCTCTTCTATTGGTGAAAAGAGCCATCTCTTCACTGTTGGTTGGTCGATTAGACATGGGTTTGTCTAGATCCTCTTCATTAATTAGCAAATTCTCCAGATCTGCTAAAGTCGGCTCGGTGGCCCAGCCCCGAGTTGCCGTGATAATACTCTTGTATTCCGGCTTTAACCCATGGATGATAATTCTTTTCATCCTAGTCTGCGTGATACCATTTTCAGGATCTAGTTTAGATATCTCGTCACAAAGAGATTTCACCTTCGAGAAATATTGACTCACGGACATAGTTCTCTGGGAGATTGACAAAAGCTCATTTTCAAGCCTTTGTAATTTTGCATCATTTTTCTTGGCAAAAATTGTCGTCAAGATGTCCCATGCTTCCTTCGACGTTCGGGCATCTTTGATCCGCGGTAGGAACTCATCCTCCACAGCTACTGTTAAGGCGTACATGGCTTTTCCAGCCTTAACCTTCCACTTTTTCAAGGCGTCAGGGTCAGCTACTATCCTCTGGGGTGAAGCTCCTGGTCTTGCTGGTGTTGTCGGTACGATATCTGGTCTCGCCGGTGTTGAGGTAGAGGTATCTAAAGTTGTGTCTATGATTTGGGCCTCCTATGGTGGTGTTACATCACTTCCATTAACGATATCCCATAAATCCTGTCCGAGCAGGCAAAACTTCATACGGGTACTCCACGACCCATAATTGTTGTTATTAAGCTTCTCAATAGAGGAAGTAAAATCTGCCATGATGTTAACCATATTCAGGCAAAATTTTACTACACAAAGCTTTCAAAATTACAACCTTAAAATTATGAGAGTTGGTCGGACTGAACCAGCTCTGATACCAAATGTTGAGAATAAATGACAATTCTCCGGCTAAAATATTATTGGTATATATAAGATACGCAACTAATAAATTAACCCAAAAATATGGACAAATAAAACACCCTCAATTTATTTTTGGGAATGACTCACAATACAACAACTTATAATAAGGACACCTCTCTCTATCTTCTTCTTTCTTTCCATCAACTCTCTTTTCTTTTTCCTCAACTCACCACACTTGATGGCTTCACCATCTCTTGGTATTTATAGTAATTTGTTGGAAGAACCTTAAGACTTGCTAGCCTACCAACTTTGAAAAAGAGCTTTCTCTTAAGACTTGCTAGCCTACCAACTTTGAAAAAGAGCTTCCCCTTAAGACTTGCTAGCCTACCAACTTAGAAAAAAGATTTAACACAATAAACATGTGTTTAATACTAGTCAAATAAGATGGCTTCTAGATAGCTTGAGATTGTAACATGAACTTGGTGATGATTTTCAACACAGCTGAGGAATAAATTGCAATACAATACAATATGTGTCCTTCCCATAAATCAAATAGTTCCACCACGGTTTCCGTTTCCATTGTCAACTACCTAGAAAATATGAGACGGCAAAAGACATGGGAGATTTGCCCGCACTATAGTTACAGAATCAACCTTACTAAAGTGTGATCCTAGACAACCAAAAAACAAAATGCAAAAAGGAGGTATTCAGGTATTAATCCATTTTGATCTCATAAATGAAGGTATAGCAATTCTTCAAATGTTTACATGATCATACCTCTGTTTCTTTCTGAAGAGACATAAGAGAAGTGACAAGAGATTTTGCGTTTGGCCTCTCACGTGCTTCATACTGTAAACAGCGTGTGGCTAGCCGAACAAGCTCTGTTCCATCATCATTAGAAAAATGACCCTCCATGGAAGAATCCATAAGCATCAAAAAATTCTTCCCCCGAATTAGATCAAGTGCCTGCAAGAAGGTCAAAAAAGAAACAGTGGCTCTTCAAGTTTAGGAACTCAAATAATAGAGTTAACAAACGAAGCTCCACTATACAGGATTTAAGTCCAAGAATCTTTTGAAACTTACATGGCTAGGAGGAATATGCTTTCCACTCAAAAGATCTAGCAACATAGTTCCAAAGCTGTAAACTACACTTTCAGCGGTCACTCTTCCTGCCAATCATAAACTCGTTTCTACGTTTAGCACAATACTAAAAGAAATACCTGAACTAATTTGTGGAGTCCCTGGTGCAGAACAACAACACTTGGATTGAGAAAATAATAGCTTAAAGAAATCATATTTGACCTGTTTTCAAGTACTCCGGGGGAGTGAAAGCCAAGTTTGTACTATAACTCTTTCCGTCTCTACTGTTCTTCATCAGGCCAAAGCAAGAGAGTCTAGGATTACCATCCTGTGAAAGCGCTAACCAATATAAGAGCACTACACCTAAAGCAACCTAGGAATAATGAAAAGTCGTAAATAGCACTAGAATCAATATTTACCTGATCAAATAAGATTCTGTATGCATTAAGATCGTGATATAATGCCCGACCTTTGCAACTGCAGTAATCCAAAGCTTGCGCTAGGTAAAAAGCGACCCTCAACCTCATCGCCCATTTCATAGGTTGATTCTCCCCTATTCCATATCAACGTGTATCAAATACCAGCATCAACCACAGAATCATGAAGTAATTCCAAGTGGTAAAAGATATAATACAATTGACGATCTACTAAAACACAAAATAACAGTCAAAATACCTTCGACAACAAATAAGAACCCGTTGGGCCATGAATATTTCTCTGTTTTTTTTTTTTGGAATCATGTTTGGACATAGAATTGTTACAATTTTCCGGAATTGAAGTTGAATTCCAAATTTGAAAAAGTGGTTTGCACCACTTTTCACATTTTTCACTCCAAATTTTACACTTTCCACTCACAAAAATTCACTTTTTTCCAAGTTAAATTCATGTCCAAACACAACTCCAATTTCCAAATAACATTTTTCAACTTTTTTTCCAATATTTTTCTCCAAATTTCACATATTTTATGTCCAAAACGTTAATTAAATTATGCTTAGCCATGATCTAGATCACAATAAATCCCATCAGTTACAACATAAAGTTCTATATTCTGAGATACAAAGTTCTGGCATTATTAATTGCAATTTGGGGAGGACTCACAGTGAAACAAATGCTTAGCAAGGGTCTCATTAGGCATGAACTCAGCCACCAGCAACTTTTCCTCCCCTTCACAGCAACATCCTATTAGATTTGCCAATCTCTCGCTCCTCAGATTCCCCACAGCCCTAGCCTCATCCTTTACAACACACAAACATTATCCACAACATAAGAAAATCATTTGCTACACAAAAAGTTTACAAATCAGGACAATGAAGCACAACAAAGTTTAACCAAAACTAACCAAGAATTGGCGAGAATCAGGCCAAGCAGACCTATTGAAACGTTTAACAGCAACCCAACGACCATTCTCAAGCAACCCTTTATAAACTACATTTGGAGCTTTTTCTCCATGCTCTGATACAATATTTTCTGGAGAAAAGCCATTAGTAGCCATCTTTAGTTCATCAAGACTGAACTCAGTAAAAGTTGGAAATGCATTTTTCTCATTTTTGCCTCCATTCTCTGCATACATGATAAAAAAACAAACTATTAGTGCCTGTTTGGCCATGGATAATTTTCACATTTTCGGAATTTTATTCTTAATGTTTGGGCATAGAATATTAGTACAATTCTCGGTCCGGAACTCGAAAAACTCCAAATACATGTTTTCACATTGTTCACTCTAAATCACTCACAAAAATTCAACATTTTTCCAAATTGTATTCAAGTCCAAACACAACTTCAATTTCTTTTTTTTTAAGGGAAAGGGGAATGGAAAATGGGGAGGAGATTACAAGGTGCATAATACAAACCCTGACCAACAAGATCAAAGTTCAGTTAGCCAACCAGCTAAACTATTAAAATTGTTACAACTCCAATTTTCAAATACCATTTTTCAACTTTATTCCAAGTACAACTAACTTTGTTTTTTCAAATTTCACATTTTTTATGTCCAAAAGGCCACTAAAATCTCATCAAGACATTAAAAGAATTACACAAAAAGCAACAAAGTCATAGAAAATAAATACCAAGATCAGATGAATCAAGAAGGGATGGTTTGAGGTGAGAATGCCACCAACAAAAAGAGAACTTAGAGCAACAAGCACCCATTTTGACAGCAAAAAACAACTAGATTTCTTGAAATATTTCAACTCTAAACCTCAGCAAGCATTGGAATGGGGAGAGAAAGGAAACTTTATGTCTACTTTTTCTTTCTCAAGGAACAAACAGAGAACCAATTTATAGGGATCCAAAGAAAGGATCTTTTTGCAGAAATTTGCAGTACCCTTTGGTGATTCTGTTTGTGTTGTAAATTTAAGGCCTTTTTAACAGCATGCAGAAAGGAAGAAAAGAAAAGAAGTATTGTATATTAGAGTTGTATATAAGTATTATAGGAAAGTATGGGGTTTAATATATTATAGAGAGAAGGCAACAGCCAACTCACAGTCACAGTGTGTAGCTTTTTGTTTTTCTATTTCATGTCTCTCTTTAGAGAGGAAGACATGTGTTGTTGCTGCAAAAGAGAATGGCCTTTTTCTTTATAAATAAAAAATCTCTCTCTTTAATCTTATTTGTTTATTTGATTATCGCATTATTTCATTATTATTAATTTATATTTTTTTTTTGTGCTTCATTTTCGTTATTGTTAGCGTATGTTTTTTGTGCTTTGATAAATCAAATATCGCATTATTTCGTTATTATTATTGTTCTTCCTCTAAATGTTATATATTACTTTTTAATTTGCATTATTTCATGATGTTACTGTTTTTATTTTTCTATTTCTTTTTTAAGTTGTTTTGAAATATTTTATTTAAGTCGATGATCTATCGTAAACAACTTCTTTATCTCTATAAGGTAAGGATGTAAACTATACTCTCCCCAACTTCACTTATTAAATTACATCAAATATATTGTTGTTTTGTTTTTGTAATTATGGTTTAAAGTTTGTAGCTTTTGCAAGAGTTTCAATTTACTCATAATTCCTCTTTTGTGAATCCCACTGTGTATTCTCTCACTAATCCTTCCCCACTCCTTTAGGTGGGCCCCACAATTTTGCCCAAATTGGTCCCCACAATTTTGCCTAAATTGGTCCCCACAACTCCTTTTTATAGAATTCAAAAGCTTGGTTGACAAAAGATCTTTGTCTATTTAAAAGGACTATTTCTATTGTAAATGTGTATATAATAGTATTAATTGTATCTACCCATAATTAGAATATTTTTATATATTATGGAAATATAATTATGATAAGACTAAGATTCTCTTGTGATTAGGTTTATGATTCATATTGTAAAATGGATGAATATTGTACACTATATATACTTTGATATTAATGAGAAGACTCCCAAGAGAGATTAATATCATCTTACATGGTATCAAGAGCCTAAAACAAAAATTCAAAAATTCTAGATTTTTACGAGCACCGTCCCTCCCCACCCTGCATCTGCCAGCGCGCCTCTCCTCCCTAAATTATTGGTTTTTCTCTCCATTCATCTCTTCTCTAAATGGATACTCAGAATCCTTTCAATATTTCTAACGCGTCCACCTCCAAAAATCCCACCACCACGTTGTCATCCTCTTTTCATCCAGCCCTAACTATTACAAACATCAAGAACTTTATTCTCATTCTTCTTTATCAAGAAAACAATCAATATTCTCTCTGGGTTGAACTGTTTCGTAATCATGCATGTCTCTATAACGTGCTTGATCATATCGATGACACTATTCCGCGCCCTCCGGAGGTTGATGATTCTACTTGGCGTCGTCTAGACGCCGACGTCATACAGTGGATTTATGGTAGTATCTCTCAGGATCTTCTTCTTACTATCATGAAATCTGGAGTCACAACCATTGAGTTATGAAACCGCTTGGAGGAAATCTTTCAAGATAACAAGCACATTCGTGCGGTGTATTTGGAGGAACAGTTTAACAATACACGGCTTAAAATTTTCTCCAATATGGCTGAGTACTGCAGACAGTTGAAACTAATGGCGGATCAACTCTCCAACGCCGACACACCTGTCTCGGACACTAAAATGGTGTTGCAATTGATTGCATGCCTTCCCAAAGGCGACTATGATATGTTAGCCACCATGATTCAACAGACAGATTCGCTACCCAGTTTTAACAAAGATAGCTTGATCGGTGTATTTTATATACACTTTTTGAGTCGTTCTTAGTGAGTCTTTTGTCCCTTTTTGTACAAATACGTGTCGTCTTAGGATAGATTTTCTTTCTTTTGAGTCAAATTGGTCAAAATGGCTCTTTGGCGAAAAATGAGCGAAAAGAGAGCAAAAGAGGAGGTTCCAGAGCTTAAAATGAGAGAAAGTGGCGAACCAGCGAGATATCACGCGTCTGTGTGGCCTCCGGCCATCAGGCCAGCGCCCGGCGCCCAATATCCAGAGGCCTTCAGAAGTTTCAGCGCCGCGGTGCCTCCAGACAGCAGAGTTGCGAGCGCGGCGCCTCATCGTCGAGAGTTTGAGTTCCGGCCATGCGCTGTAAGCGGTCGGCGGCGTGGGAAAAATCGAGTTTGACGATTTTATGGGCTGTGCTGAAGGAAAACCTTAGGCGGTTTGAAGTATAAAAAGAGAACCCAGCGGTTTTAAGAGTTCCTTTCTTGCACAAACACAAGACTTCTTAGAGTTGAAGATTGGAGACCATTACTTAGTAATTTCTTTTCTTTACTTTACTTTTAGTTTATGTTGGATATTGAATTAGTTCTTGTCATGTCTATGGCTAGGAACTAATTCTAATATAGGGTTTTCCATATCAATTCACTTGAACCTTATTTTATGAGTTAATGCATGTTTATGGTTGTTCTTCTTATTGTTGAGATTTATTCCAATAATGTTTTGAATGTTTGGTAATTAATTGATCACTAATTATCATTATTTATATGATTTCTAATCAAACTTCGAAAGGAGGAGGTTGTGACTATGCTGTAGTTGGGTAATCATAAGTCGGATTGGGGATGAAAATAACTCAAATACTTGTGTAGCGTTAACGGGGGTTTAAATACCTAGCTTACTTGCGTAAACGTTAACAGGGTTTTTGTTCTTAATCCTCCTATAGAGTCATCCTTATCACCGAAAGGTAGAAAGGAGCGCTACTGGGGTTGAGTGTTTATATAGCCTTAACGGGAGTATAAAATGAATTAGTAAACCTGCTATCTCCAAAAGAAGAAGAACCATAACTTATTGCATTAATAAGTATTATAAGCGGATAGTTGAGGCGACTTGGAAGCCCTATTTCCATCATCACTGAAGTAAACACTTAGTTAATTAGCCTTTATAATTGTTAGTTACAATCAAAAAACTCAAATATCGGTCACCAAATAGATAACAAAGAATAGAAGTTGGTACTTGAGCACTAATCCCTGAGGACGATAACTCGGTCTTAAAGACTATATTACTTGAGTCGACAACGTGCACTTGCGTTAAAGTGTGTGCATTAAATCGCGCATCAAGTTTTTGGCGCCGTTGCCGGGGATTAAGCATAGTTCAATATCAATTTTATCTATTTTTAATTTCTAATTTGTTTTTTTTTAATTTTATTTTTTACGTTTTTTTTTTGTGAAAAGGGTGCCGTGATCCGTTTGTTTGTTTGTTTTTGATCTGTTTGCACGCCTTTCGCTTTATGCGAAGGAGAAGAGAGCGACACTTGTTCCCTTCAATCCGAGATTGAGAAAACTTGTAGAATAGAAGGAACCAATTTCAACCTCGATAGAGATGGACGGCGTTCAAAACAACAATGTGCTGAGAGAGGGGTTAGGTGAAAATCAACCTAACCAAGGAATGCCTCGGCGAATACCTATGGATGTCGAGGAGAGAGTTCAAGTCTATGCAGAAAGAAGCTTGGGCGACTACGTCTTCGAGGGTGAGCGAACGCACGACATGTATTAGGCTCCCAGCAATAGGAGCAAATAACTTTGAGATCAAACCGGCGATTCTAAGTATGGTGCAGAACACGGTGCAGTTTGGAGGACTGCCGTCGGAGGATCCTCATATGCACATAGCTAATTTCTTGGAGCTGTGTGCAACATTCAGATATAACGGCGCATCGATGATGCCAGTTGAGGCTCTTTCCTTTCTCACTCAGGGATAGAGCAAAGGTGTGGTTGAATTCCTTACCAGCTGATTCGATTTTTACATGACAAGAGCTGGCACAAAAAATTTTAGCAAAATTCTTCCCACCATGCAAAGTAGCAAAGTTGAGAGGGGAGTTGAATAATTTCTACCAAGCAGATGGAGAGTCATTATACGAAGCTTGGGAAAGATTCAAGGACTTGCAGAGGAAGTGTCCACCCCACAATATTGAGTTGTGGAACTTGGTCCACATATTCTATAACGGGTCGAATGAACAACCAGAACAATTATCGATGCAGCAGCAGGTGGGACCTTTATGAGGAAAACAGCCCATGAAGCTCACGACTTACTAGAAGACATGGCCACCAATAACCATGTCACAGAAGATAGACAAATGAGTGGAAGGAGAACAGTGGGAGTTCACGAGATAGATGCCATCATCGCCACAATTCCCAAGTTGCCACTGACCCAACGGCAAAACATACTGATGTCGGTGAATGCAGTGCAGATGCCAAAGAGCTGTGAAATGTGTGGTGGTCCACATACATTCGATAGATGTCCTTTAGCTGATCCTAATAATATGCCAATCGAGCAAGCAGAGTGCCAAGCTGTGGGTAACTATCAGAGGCCCCAGAACAACCCATACTCCAACACATACAATCCAGGGTGGAGGAATCACCCAAATTTTTCATGAAGAAATGAGCAGGGGCAGCAGAATCAATATAGAGGTCAGTACCAAAACCAGCAGCACCAAAATCAGCAGCCATTCACTCAGGCCCCACCTTCTCAACAATTCAATGCACCTGTTCAATGCTTTAACTAAACAGCACACATGAGATCTAGTACCTAGACCTGAGGGGGTGAATGTGATTCGTTATCTGTGGCTATTTCGTTACAAACTCAGAGATAGTGTAGATCTTGAGAGATATAAGACACGACTTGTGACTAATGGCATAAATCAGCAGCAGGGCATTGATTGTGGTGAGACCTTCAGCTAGGTTGTCAAACCGGCTACTATTCGCACAGTATTGAGCATTGCCATGGGCAAACACTGACCGATCCATCAGCTTGATGTGAAAAATGTATTTTTACATGGGGATCTGAGAGAAACAGTCTACATACATCAGCCATCTGGGTTCACCCATCCAGCAGTTCCTCACTATGTGTGTCGTCTCCGTAAGTCACTATATGGCCTGAAGCAGGCCCCCGTGCGTGGTATGATCGTTTTGCCAGATATATCTTGCAGATTGGGTTTGTATGCAGCAATAGTGATACATCACTCTTCAGTTTTTATCGAGGTAATAACATTGTTTGCTTATTACTTTACGTGGATGATATTGTTCTTACTGCTTCCTCCGACAGGTTGAAAAATGAGATTATTGCCTTGCTTAAGTCCGAATTTACAATGACTGATTTGGGAAAGCTGAGTTATTTTTTGGGGATATCAGTGACCAGGTCTGCCTACCACATGTTCTTGTGTCAGCGTAAGTATGCAGAATAGATTGTGTACAGGGCTAAGATGGCGAATTGCAAAGTTTCACCTACTCCAGTTGATTCAAAATCTAAGCTCAGTGCTATGGATGGTGCTCCAGTCTCCGATCCTACTCTGTATAGGAGCCTTGCAGGTGCACTTCAGTATCTCACATTTACAAGGCCAAACATTGCTTATGCTGTTCAGCAAGTATGCCTATTCATACATGCCCCCAGGGAATCTTATTTCACTGCTCTTAAGTGTATCATCAGATACATTAAGGGCACACTTGATTATGGTTTGCACCTATACCCCTCTGCACAAAACAAATTGCTCTCTTATACGGATGCAGATTGGGCTGGGTGTCCGGACACGCGACGCTCCACCTCTGACTTTTGTGTATTTTTAGGGGATAATCTAATTTCTTGGTCTGCCAAGCGACAGGGTACCCTATCTCGTTCCAGTGTCGAGGCTGAGTAAAGAGGCGATGCAAATGTGTTAGCTGAGATTTGTTGGCCCAGAAATTTATTGTTGGAACTTCAGTGTCCTTTGCGTCAGACATCTATTGTGTATTGTGATAACATCTCTGCCATCTATCTGTCTCATATCCAATTCAACATCAGCGAATCAAGCACATTGAGATAGATCTATAAAAAAAAATTATTTTTTTTTTAAAACATGTTATGTTCAAAGTGGCATGAAGATCTTTGCCATTTTCCTTCACTGTCCTTCCTTCTCCTCGTTTCCAAATAAAGAAAAAGGTTTTTTTTCCCACCTTTTCTCGTTTAGACTTGGTCATATTCTTTTCTGTTGTAATTATGGAAAAGACAAAAAAATAGTACAAAAGTAGTGCAAAAAAAAAAAGGCAATTTGCTACAGTAAATAGTATTACTATATTCTGATACTCCAATTTGTCATCAAATCATATATATGCCATATGATGATATGAATTTAGTACTTATGAAAGATGTTTATTGGTGTCCGAGTGTTTTCCCAATTTGCATGTTCACAGTTGCCTAGGATTTTCTCTTGTTTAGACTAATATTTCTATTGTGGTATCACTGGTATCGCTAAATAAAACGAATGACAATAGTAAATGACATAATTGAATTCAAACTCGTAATACTACCATTTAGAATAAATACCTTGGCTTATGACCTTTCTATGATGAGTTGATCCAACTCCAATTAATTGTCTTATGAATTATTTAGCTTATGTTCCAGGCACAAAGATAGAATGTATGTAAATTAATAAATATTCTTACAAACATAAGAAAGAAATGAGAAATGTCCATCATTTGGTAATGGCTAATTGTTTATTTTCATTGAAAATATGTATGTCCTAGAGGCAATCATTATTAGAGATAAATATACTTGAACACATTCGTATTATTAATAATAAGATTAATATATTTATGGCATTTACGATTATTGAATTATTATTTGATTGCTTGTAATTATTCATTAATGTGCATCTCTTGAGCTTACGTTGTCATTAATATAGTGAGATATTAATGATAGAACGTAACTCTCAAAGTTGTCTCGACTAATGATCATCAAGAATGAGATATCGATGATATATTATAAGTCGACATGTGGTTTGCATCACATTCTTGGAGAAAATAGTATGTCTCACCTGCTACTAGTAATTGTTACTAGTGATGGATACATGAATACTTTTGGAAAGTATTGGTATTCCCTGCTGATAAACTATTTGTTATACATGTCTAGAGTGTTATCAGCGTGTGGAGATAAATGTCCTTTGACTTGAGGTCAATACGCACCTTGTTTACAGATCGAGTAATGCACTTTGACCATTTCTTAAGCTTAAACTCCTTATAGGATAAGATACGACTTGTGTTGGGTGCATTATGATGTAAACTAAGGTGGTAGTTGAGCCAAGAATATGATTCATTCCTCGATTGGATATTCGAGAGAAAGCACTCAACTTCACAGTGATATTAGGTCGACCAAGTCATTGGTCAATGCAAGAGACATATTTAGAATATGGTCTAGTTGTCGACTAATATAAATGAGATAAAATGATCAAGTCATTTGGATAGACACATGACAAATTCTAAGTTTGATCGAGTGTGTCACGAATGAAAGGAATTTATCATCTCACATAAATGTTATGTTTGTTGGATTCATGTAAACATACTTCACATAATGAGTTCGTCGTACGACGCAGTCTAAGAGTTCTGTATGGACCTTAATTGGATTAGTGTCAATATGTGAAAGCCTAAAGGGTCACACTATGTCGATTGTCTCTTCGATCTAAGGGTGTATTGAGAAAGTATTCTAAGGGTGTATTGAGAAAGTATTAATTGTTCGATTTGAAATCGAGATATTTAAATTGATAATAATTATGGGATAATTTTTATTTGATGAAAAATATTTAATTAAGTCAAATTAGATTTTGGATTTAATTAAACGTGCTGAATATATATTAACGAGACGGGACGTAAGGAGTTGCATCGCTACCGGTGAGTCGCGGCAGGCCACTTGATGCCTACCGGCGATGGGTCGATCGCCCATCGCACCTCGGTTTTAGATCGGGCTTGGGGCCCAACCCTAATCCATTTTTATGACCTAAAACAACTATATATACAGTACTAAACCTTATTATTAACACACTAATTGAAAATTATTTTATGAACTTAGAGTTTAGAAAAGAAACTCTCTCAAACCTCTGTCAAAATTTTATGGCTTTCTTGACAGAGGAATACACTGTAGCAAGGCGCATGCAATATAAGGGACAACCGCGTGTAATCCCTAAAGTGAAGATTCCAGATTAAAATAACTTGTAAGTGTTCATGTTTATGTTTTACATTACAGGTTTCAATTGTCATATAACTATACCAGACGAAGTTGTTGGGTAAGAAAATAAATTTTAAATTTCCGATGTGCACTATTCATATATTTTGAACCAAATAAAATCCTACAGTGGTATCAGAGTCATGTTTGTTCAATGGTTATATAACAATTGAATAACATAATAACATAGGTTAAACATAAAATTGGTTTTCAAACTGTTTAGAATAAGGCTTCTTGAAATCCTACAAACCTTGACTGAACCATTCACCTTTTGATATCACCCTAAATTATCAACTACGTTAAATCGAGAAAGTCATTACGTTCTAACTCGAACTAAGACAAGTGTAGACAATCGGTTCATTGTGAATATGATGCACGGTAAAGAACGGGCAGGAATGGATGATGGTCGATATGTGCGTTATTGATATTGGTGGGTGATGATAAAAAATCTGTGATCTGATCCCTAAATTGGATTTAGGGGTTGAACGAATTTTATAAAATCAACACAGACACGTTCTATCAGACGTCGGTGTCGCGACTCCATAGTGGAGAATCGCGGCGCCAACTAGGATTTCAAGACGGCACTGCGGCTCCAGTCACAGTGAAAGGCAAGAGTCGCGGCTCTTGTCCAAAATCCACGATTAAAAGCTTCGTTTTAAAATTGTAGACTTACTGGACCGTAGGCACCGCGGCCCTAATTACATAACAGAAGCCGAAAAGCTTCTGTCTCACTGGAGCCGCGACGCCACCTGTCTAGAAAGCAAAATTTTCAGAGTTCAGAATATTTAACCCACGATTGTTATTATTATACAGTAACTTATATGATAAGTGTACTATTTATGTGCTAAATGTCAACAAGTTTGTCATTTAAATTATTAGAATTGCTTCCGCTTAATATCATAATTGGGAAGGCGGTACCCAATATGTGCTCAAATGACGTTGCATGATAGTTAAGATGCTTTATTTGATAAAGCATGCCAGAGTTGATCTTGGTTAAAATCCTAAGTTAAAATATTCCCCAAAATTCAATACAAGTCTCATTTTAAAATGAACACGTCGTCTGTTATAATTGATTGTAGTGTAAAATTCTTTTCGGCGAGATGAGTATTTATGCCACAGCGTTTGCTCTAAGTCTACGAGGACTCAGACTCTTTCATAGATACAGGTTAAATGTAGAAGTAGGTGATAAACCATCATGAGTATTTACATCACAATATTTGCTTTATAAAGGCAAAACTCACTTAGATACATAATTGCAGTCGCATAACGGGGTTGACTTGCTAGGCTGTCTTGACGCCACAGTGTCGGACAAGCCGAGAGACGCAGATCGTTTGTTTAAAACATTCGGTCAAACGAGAGTTACAAATTTCTTGTAATTGGTTTAGAGACTTACAAGGTTGTATTATTGAAGTTATCAGCCACATCAAATAGGGAGATAACATGAACCTGGTTCTTGACCCATTATGACCATATTTGATATGAGTTTGTATTCTTACATGGAGTCGAAGAGTATGTTAAAATAGTGGGAGCTAATTAAACTAAAGGTCATGTTAATTAATTAACCAATGTGTTCAATAAAAGTTATATTAAAGTTTAATTTCAAGTCTATCTATTTCTTCAGTATAAAATGTTGAATCTATCGCTCAAAATGTTGGTCGAAACAAACAAATTGACTGGAGAAAACTACCCTGACTAGTTAAGAAATCTGCGACTGGTGTTAAGATTGGAAAGGATTAAGTATGTGTTGGATAAAGTATTCCCCACAGTCCCTGCTAAAGATTCTGCTGAGTATGCCCTGTTTGACAAGGTAGCTTATCAGAAATATCTAGACGATGCTACCTCGACACAATGTGTGATGTTGTCCTCCATGACTGTGGAGTTACAAAGGCAACATGAAAAATGGGCCCCAATGAGATGCTAGAACACTTGAAGAGTCTCTATGACTCACTGTCTCAGACAATGGAGTATGAACTGTTGAGAGTGTTTTTCAAGTGTAAGCTGAAGGAAGGGGTCAAGTGTCAACACATATTCTGAATATGATCGGGTTGATAGAAAGGTTGACTTCGATTGGTACGAAGCTGCCTATAAACGTTTATGTCAACCTAATCCTGAATTCGCTTCCTGGTTCATTTGATAATTTCATTGTGACTTCATTATGAATGGAACAAAGGCGATTCTTCCAGAGTTTCACAATATGTTGAAGACCTTTGAATCATCCAATTCTAAAGGAAAAGTTGTGCTCATGGTGGGCTCATCTAGGAAGTTCAAACTCAAGGGTAAGAACATGTAGAAGAAGAAGGGTAAGGCAATTGTTGCACCCACGGTTTTGAAACCTAGAGGAGGTGTTCATAAGAAGGAAAAGGTAGCTGCGGATGTGTGCCTCAACTGTAAAAGGAAGTGGCACTGGAAGAAGGACTGCACAGCTCCAGAAGGAGGCAAAACACAAGGTGCTCCTGGCTCTGCTGGACAAGGTATATTTGTCATTGAAATAACTATGTCTATAAGTAACTCTCACTACTGGGTATTAGATATCGCGTGTGGCTCACACATTTGTAACAATGTGCAGGGACTGACTGAGAGCGGAAAGGTTGGACCATGAGAGGTAGACATGCGCGTTGGAATGGAGCACGAGTGGATGATGAACGTGTGAGAACTTATAGATTAGATTTACCTTCAGGCTTTTGTTTAGAACTAAATAATTGTTATTTTTTTCCCTCGTTGACGAGGAATATTATTTCTATCCCATGTTAGACATTGAGGGGTTTTCCTCATTTATTGCCAATGGTAGTTATGTACTGTCTTTTAATGGTTTTATTTGTGGAAATGCTCTGTTTGTGGATGATTTGTATGTTCTAAGTTGTAGTCATGAATATTCAATGTGCAAAATAAATGAGCTAAGATAAGTAATCTAAGAAACCCTACCTACTTATGTCACTATAGACTTGGTCACATCAATGAATCAAGGATAACAAGATTAAGGAAGTTAGACTACCTAAAACCATTTGACTTAGAGTCCTTTGGTAATTGTGAATCTTGCTTGAGAGGAAAGATGACCAACAAACCACTTTCTGGGAAAGGTGTGCGAGCCAAATAAGTGCTTAAGTTAGTCCATACTGATGTATGTGGGTTATTTTCAACTCAAGCTAAGGGAGGCTTCTCTTGCTTCATTACTTTTACAGACGATTTCACAAGGTTTGGGCATGTGCATCTTATGAAACACAAGTTCGAAGCCTTTGAGAAATTCAAGGAGTACAAGTCAGAAGTAGAGAAACAACTTGAAACAAGCATCAAGACCCTTCGATCAGATCGAGGAGGTGAATACTTAAATAAATAATTTCTGGATTACTTGAAGCTTCATGGAGTCCAATCACAATGGATACCTCCTGAAACGCCACAAATAAACGGTGTTGCTGAAAAGAGAAATCAAACCCTATTAGATATGGTTAGATACATGATGAATTTCTCAGCTCTACCAACATACCTTATGGGATATGCATTACAAAGCTCAATTTATATTCTGAACAGGGTTTCTTCAAAGTCAGTAGAGAAAACTCCATATGAGATATGAAATGACAAAAATCCAGCACTTAAACATATGTGACCCTGAGAGTGCCCTGTATATGTAAAGAAGATGTTTACTGACAAGTTGGAATCTAAGAGTGACAAGTATTATTTTGTGGGTTATCCAAAGGAAACTAAGGATACTATTTCTATCTTCCTGGAGAACATAAGGTCATTGTTTCCAGAAATGCAACTTTCCTTGAAGAAGACTATGTCTACAAGGAACAGAGCTGCAATAAGATAGAACTTGAAGAAATTCAAGAACCACAAGATAACACGAAAGTTGAACCCTTGTCAAATGACCTAGACAAGGATTCAGTGGGAGTATTTGATAAAGATTGGGTAATTAGAGTACGCCATCAGTCGGAGTGATGTGAGAGATAGTGCAGAAATGCAAAGCTCTCATACACAACCAATGGAAGATGATACAATAGTTGTACATCATTCCATTCAGAAAATACATGAAAATGACATTCCTGAATGCTCTCAAAGTGGTGGATTATCCAGCACACAAAGACCTTCTCACAATCAGAATGCAACAAACACTAAAACGCAGAATATTTAACTCCGTAGGACCACTAGGACTCATAGTCCTCCTGAAAGATATAATCTCCTTATTGAAATACACAATGAGATAGATATTCTGATGACGATGAACCTATAACATACAGCGAAGCTATGTTAGACATTGTTTCGCTGAGATGACAAGAAGCCATGAAATCTGATATGGACTCGATGTACATCAACCAAGTTTGGAACTTGGTTAATTTGCCAACAGGAGTTAGACCCATAGGATGCAAATGAGTCTTCAAGAAGAAGATTGACGCATATGGCAAGGTACAGACTTATAAGGAAAGATTGGTGGCTAAAAGTTATAATCAACGGCCTGAGGTCAATTATGATGAAACCTTTTCACCTGTTGTGAAAATTAAGTCCATTCAATTTTTTCTTGCAATAGCCGCATACTATGATTATGACATTTGACAAATGGATGTTAAAACTACTTTCCTCAATGGTAACCTAATTGAGGAAGTGTATATGATATAACCTGAGGGTTTTACATCCAAGACTAAGCCCAAAGCAGTATGCAAGCTACATAAGTCGATTTATCGACTTAAGCAAGTCTCAAGGAGTTGGAATATTTACTTTGACAAAGCAGTCAAATCGTTTGACTTTGTTAGAAACAAGAAAGATCCCTGCGTTTATAGTAAGTGCAAAGAAGGGAGTATTGTCTTCATTGTTATATATGTAGATGACATATTAATAATGGAAGATTATAAAACTCTTATGCAATTAGTCAAGGAATGGTTATCCAGCACCTTCATGATGAATGACTTAGGTGAAACATGCTACATTCTTAAAATTATGATCTATAAAGATAGACCTAATAGATCGTTGGGGCTGCCACAGTCCACATACATACACAAAGTGCTAGGACGATTCTCTATGGAAAATTCCAAGAAGGGAGACCTTCCTATGTGTCAAGGCATCAAGTTATCAAAGAATGATAGTCCTTCTACTGTTGCAGAACTTGAACACATGAAAATAATCTCATATGCTTCAGCTATAGGATCAATCATGTATGTTATGACCTGTACGAGGTCATATGTGGCCTATGCACTTAGTATGACTTGCAAATTTCAGCAAAATCCTAGAGAAGAACACTGAAAAGCAGTCAAGAGTATTCTTAAGTATCTTAGACTAACTAAAGAATATTTCTTAGTCTATGGTGGACAAGAGAAGCTAGTGGCTACTGGGTACACTGATGATAACTTTCAGATAGATCTTGATGATTTCAAGTCTCAGTCTGGATATACCTTTATTTACAATGGTGGATCAGTTCCAAGCAAGCAACAATTGCTGATTCGACAACTAAAGTCGAGTACATTGCTGGATCGGAAGCTGGTAAAGAAACTGTCGCGATATCTGAGTTCCTGAAGGAACTAGGGGTTGTTGGTGATTTTAAAGCGGGCAAATGAAGACTCGATAAGAGGAGGAGCGACAATTCGTGTGAAAATGGTCCATTCTTTCTTCTGATCTTTTGTCTGATGTTCTTATATGACAATCTTTAGCGATTATTTTAAACTGTAGCTCTTTGATGGTCGGTTCTTATCTTCTGATCGTGATGTATATTGAATCGGCATTCTTGTTATTCTAATTGCAAAGAATTAAAGTTGTAAATCGCGCGCACCATTCGCTCATGACTCAACGCAATTTGACTATTGGTTGTCTTTGTGGCGTGATCAGGTTTGTATTATTGACTGATAATTACTGTTTCATTTCAAACTAGTAAGCCTCTTCATTACTTTAATATGGGCGTTGAAACGATTAAAGAACAGCAAGTTTATTCTATAGGTGAACTATAGACAAATGATGTATATTAACATCTATGGTAGTGCATTCAAAAGTCGTCTTTCGATTCAATCACGTTGTTATATGTGTTTGTTATATGTATAATTTTACATTACGGGTATATACGCTCTTGAGAGATTTGATTATTTCAAAAATGACAAATAGTTAGCGCTTTGTCTTGTGAACAGTTATTTATTATGCTATATATATGTGTTGATATACGATCTCCCTTTATAGTATGAAGTATACAAGTACTACTATATAAGCATCATATAAATTTAAATTATCTACATGACATTGAGTTAAATACATGATTGATATGGTATGCAACTATTGGTAGGATCCCGTATGTGAAATGATGTATTATTCTATATATTTATGATGTTGTCCTGATGCTTTTTTCCCAATCAGCCTTATATATCAATTGTGTGTGTACACAAGTACACGTATCCATATGTTATATCTCCTCAACTGACAATGCCCTCTTCTTTCTTGAGTTTTTTTCAGATTAAGCGGCGTGTTAAATAAATTAGGAAATTATTTGCATCCATCTATGATTTCATATTAATGCATACATACGTAATACGCTCTAACTATTAAGTTTTCAGTTTTATTTCATGTCATTTTTAATATGGCGTTTAATATAGTATATATCTTCCTAATCCTTATCTTTTACGCATACATGCGAGCAAAAAATAAAAATAAAGTCGACCCTCGGAAAAGCATGATCAAAGTCAATGGCAACCCGCTTCGCATTTGCATTCCATTTATAATAAACAACTCGAATCTCTACTTGCATAATTAATCATATGTAGCTATGATATTATTCCTAACCCATTCGCTATAATAATTTGATCCTTGTGATTGCTAACCGCCAGCGAGTTGATAATAAAAAACCAGGATTAATCTCACTAAGTTTAGGGAGTTAATGTTTTGCTTCAAACTAGTTAAACATTTAGTCCTAAAATTAATTATTAATTAATTGGCGAGCGACTCATGAACTCTTGGCATTTAGCCTTTAGCATTTTTTTTTTTTTTTTCTTTTTTTTTTTCTTTTTCTTTTAAAAAACCTTTTTTTATAGCGCTCTTTTGCACTTTAGCCTCTTTTGCAATTTTAGCATCCGTTAGCATTTTTGAACATTAATAGCATTTTATTTATTTTCTAACATTTGCATTTTAAGCAGGGTTCGCTATATTAGAAAATAAATGCCGCGGCCGAAAAAGGGCGCGACAGGGGTTGTTCCAAGTATCACTTGTCCAATAACGATTTATTATGACAACACTAGTGCGATTGCGCTAGCTAAGGAACCAAGATCAACAAACAGAAACAAACATGTACCGAGGAAATACCACACACTCAGGGAGATGGTGGAAACAAAAAAAATAAGATTAGATTATGTTCCCACAGATGATAATCTAGTTGACCCATTCACTAAACCATTAAGCTTAATTAAGCATAATGGTCATTTTCAAAACATGGGTATTAAATACATCGGAGATTGGCTATAGGCCAAGTGAGAGTTTGAAAGTATGTATGTGCTAGAGACAATCATTATTAGGGACAAATGTACTTGAATACATTTATATTATTAATACATTAATATATTTATGGCATTTGCGATTTTTAAATTATTATTTGATTGTTTGTAATTATTCATTAATGTGCATCCCTTGAGCTTACATTGTCATTAATAGAGTGAGATATTAATGATAGAGTGTAACTCTCAAAGTTGCCTCGACTAATGATTATCGAGAATGAGATATCGATGATATGTTATAAGTCGACATGTGGTCTGCATCACATTCTTGGAGAATTTAGTATGTCTCACCTGCTACTAGTAATGGTTACTAGTGATGGACACATGTATACTTTTGAAAAGTATTGGTATACCCTGCTGTTAAAATATTTGTTATACATGTCTAGAGTGTTATCAGCGTGTGGGAGATAAAAGTTCTTTGACTTGAGCTCAATACGCACCTTATTTACAGAGTAATGCAATTTGACCATGTCCTAAATACGACTTGTGTTGGATGCATTATGATGTAAACTAAGGTGGTAGTTGAGCCAAGAATAAGATTCATTCCTCGATTGGATATTCGAGAGAGAACACTCAACTTCACAGTGATATTAGGTCGACCAAATCATTGACCAATGTAAGAGACATATTTAGAATATGGTCTAGTTTCCGACTAATATATATGAGATAAAATGATCAAGTCATTTGGATAAACACATGACAAATTCTAAGCTTGATCGAGTGTGTTAGAAATGAAAGGAATTTACCATCTCACATAAAAGTTATGTTTACTGCATTCATATAAACGTACTTCACATATTGAATTCATCGTACGACACATTCTACCAGTTCCGTATGAATCCTAATTGGATTAGTGTCAATATGTGAAGGCCTATAGAGTCACACTATGTCGATTGTCTCTTCGATCTAAGGGTGTATTGAGAAATTATTAAATATTCGATTTGGAATCAAGATATTTAAATGATAATAATTATGAGATAATTTCTATTTGATGAAAATTATTTAATTAAGTCAAAATTAGATTTTTTGGATTTAATTAAACGCTGAATATATATTAATGAGACGGGACGTAAGGAGCCACATCGCCTACTAGGCTGAGGCGCGATTCCGACCCCCGCTGCATTGCCTACCCGATAGTGGGTCCAGTCAGACTGGCCCACTGCACCTCGATTTTGGGTCAGGCTTGAGGTCCATCCCTAATCCATTTTTATGACCTAAAAATAACTATATATACAACACTAAACCTTATTATCAACACACTAATTGAAAATTATTTTCTGAACTTAGAGTTTAGAAAAGAAACTCTCTCAAACCTCTGTCAAGATTTCCTAGCTTTCTTGACAGAGGAATACATTGTAGCAAGACGCTTGCAATCGAAGGGACAACCGCGTGTACTCAAAGATAACTTGGAGATGTTAGAACACCTCACCTCGCTTGCACCCCTAAAGTGAAGATTTCAGATTAAAACAACATGTAAGTGTTCATGTTTATGTTTTACATTACAGGTTTCAATTGTCATATAACTATAACAGACGGAATTGTTGGATTAGAAAATAAATTTTAAACTTCCGTTGTGCATTATTAATATGTTTTGAACCCAACAAAATCCTATAGTCATTGAGGGTATAATAGGATGATTGAGATTCTTTTACTTTAGTTGAATGTTTCAACTTTGAAGTTAAGAAATGAAGAATCTTCTTATAGGAAATAATATACTCTTTGCGTTTCAAAATGTTTGTCTGGTTTTTATTTGACACTGAATTTAGAAAGTAAAGAAGGTTTTTGAATCATGTAGTTGATAACTAAAGATATATAGAATCTACCAAAAAAGAAAGAAACATTCATTTTAAAACGGACTAAAAAAAAAAGTAAGACAAACATTTTGAAATAGAAAGAGTATTTTCTTAGGGCTCGTTTGGTGTGAGGGATAAGAGATAATTAATCCTGAGATTAATTTTGAGATGTGTTTATTTCATATTTGGTTGGAATAAAATCATGATAACCGAGATTAATTATCCTGGAATTATAATGTTATTTCATCACGTGAAAGAATAAAATAACTAATTCCAAAATTAATTATCGTGGAATAACTTGTTTCCGACCAAACAAGTCTTTAATGTGCCTATCCCATCCAAATTTAGATACCGAACTCATTGTTTACCGAGGTCTAACTCTAGCTAGACATGACTACAGACAAGATAGTATTAAATTATTTATACTCTATTTTAATTTGTGTGATATTTTCTTTAGTCTATTCTAAAAAAAAATAACTTAATGAAAAGTTTTTATAATCATATAAATGAAATAAGGCGACAAGAAAAATTTATAATCATAAACAAATACTATAATATATTAAGATACATGTTTTAAAGTCTTCAATTTTTTTAAATTCGATGTGGTGATTCAATCTATATCACATAAATGATAAATCTAATAAAAGGGTATATTTAAAGATATGGATAAAAAACACACCTTAAGTATAATTTTTTATTTTTTTTTACCTGAACGATTGTGAGAGGTTCTTATCAAACTATCATCAACTAGTTAGCAAAACATACCTCCAACTATGAGTTGTTCATTAGAAAAAATGAACTGATAGTTGATGATAGTTTAGGTAGGAACCTCTCATACCCAATAGTTCAGGTAGGAAATTCAAAAAATTATGAGGTAGAAAATTTAAAAATTTATGAGATAGGAAAAGTGAACTAGTGTTGAAGTGTATTTTGCTAACTGATTGATGATAATTTAGGTATAAAACTTTTATACATGATAGATCAGATATAAAACTAAAAAAAAAGTACCCTTTTAACTCTATATTTTAACATTCCTGGGAAAATGAAAATTTGGAAATATGGTCAGTGGTTAACGTTCATGAGTTTTCATTTCCATTTAGAAGTTTTACATAAAGAAGGAAAGGGGAAATTGACCCATTCAATTCAAGAATATGCAGAGCAGAAGCTGAAAATATTCCAAATTAGCCAACTGGATTTATGATTTTGCATAAATGAATCTTGGACTGCTTCAAATACCAGTGTCTGTCTGTCAGTCTTCCCTCCCTGACGTAAACATTTCAACCTTTTTAAACAATTCTTTTATTTGTTTTCTTTTGTAGCCTCTCATTCTTTTTTTTTTCTGGGAAAGTTACATATTTGGCAAATTGATCCAAATAAGTAACTCTTTGACTAATTGTTGAAGTCAAATCAAATTAGTAACTTATTGTTGGGAAATTAACAGGAATGTTCGTGCGGTAAAAGTAATTAATATAAAATATTACGACTTATATCTATTTAGGAAAAAGTATTATAAAATATTCATTAGGCATGTACATTACTCCTACTATATATCTCTGAGATGAACAATTCACATATCATATACTGCAGTACTATATCTATAATAATTTATAACAGTTCAATTATTCTTACTTTTGTATACCTTCGGTGTATACAATTATGTGTGATGTATTCTGAAGGTATACAACGTATGAAATAATACTATGTAATTTTTTAATGAACCAAATTTTGCAAATAAGCCCAAGTGAACTTTTTTACTCCTTTTGAATAGTGTTTTAAGGAAAGAATTAATCTCTCGATGAATGACATATATATACAAGTTACAATAGGAAAAACATTTTCCTATTCTATATCTAAATCCCTATTCTATAAGGAGACTAACTATACAATTATGGTAATATTACAATCATAAGTAATGTACAAGAATAATTTTAATATATACCATATACACAAGAAACCAACCGTGTGGGCCCTGCTGGATACCACAACCCGTGATGGTCTTTAACATACAAAAAATAGACATTTACAAACTATACGGAATGTATTTGAAGTTTCACTTTTGATTCGAAGTTCATTCAGTTTGACCGTTCAGAAGGAATATTTTTTTAACAAATAGGGTAGTATTATTATCGAATTCGGGAGGCATCACCCTTGACATTTTGATAAATCTACACTAATTTTTTAAGTTTTAATTCATCTTAAATCAATAGTATATAAAATAACTCGATTTTTATAAACTTGCTTACATTACTTTCCAAGCGCGTATAAAAGAGTATGTATGTGTGTGTTATATATGGTTTTCCATTTCAATTCGTTGGAGAACCGTTGAGCACAAAGTATATAATTATTTTAATAGGTTTATTCAACGCAAATCAAACTAATTGAACCAATAAATTTAGAACACTAAATGCCTTATAGGAAGAAGAAGAAACAAAAAAGAGGCTAATCACTCAAAATTGGGAGGAAAACATGGACAGATGAATGATGGTCATCACCACGTTAATAATAAGTAGGTCAATTATGTGTGGTGCCTTGTAATAATGTGTACCACCACAAAGGTATCAAAGAGGACCCCAAAATAAGCATGCAAAAGTAAAGAAAAAGTGGTCGTTAAACACGTACACTAATCATGAAAATGCACATAATTTACTCATATCAGACACCAACATGTCTAGTCTACACACTCAGATTTTGGGTTCTTTAATTTGTTTTCTTTGTTGGGTGACTTTTACAGCTTAAATTGCGCCAACATGGGAGGTTTCATTTTATTTATTTTAGAAAAAATACACCTTTTCATCTCTAAATTTGCACCGATAACTCACTTTAGCAATTCAACTTTACTTGTAATTATTTACCACCTAAACAACTTATATGTGAAATAAACTCAACCTTACGTTGTCAAGACCAATCTTACAATACACTGTGTAGAACACTCTCTGCCACATCAGCGCTACGTCAAGTTTTTTATGTAGAGGAAACTGCAACTTGTTTTTATTTTATTTTATAGTCATCAATTTATTAATTGTTTTCTCTTTAATATTTAGTTCAAGTGACCATGAAAATGATGGAATAGATAGGGTAGTGGCAATGGAGGAGAATAAAGAGAAGAGAAATAAAAAACTTAAAATGAAAAGTGGACCCACAAATTTTATTTGTCTCAAATAAAATTTTTATATAGTTAAATAATATATATTAATATACTAAAAAAATATTAAGTGTATTAATGATATATTTGCCACTAAAAATGACATGTTTATTGTTTTATAAGTTTTTTTTTTCCTTCTCAGTTGCTTCCATGAAGGTGAGTATAGTCTCTCTACTTAGGGGGACATTTAATGCACTATCGACAAGAATATAAATAAATAATTGCAAGTAAAATTTAATTACTAAAATAAATTTTCGGTGCAAGTTTAAAGATGAAGATACATATTTTCTCTTTATTTTATATCTTGGTCCAGATCTTATATATGCATACACTATATAAATATATGTTAATCTAAAAGTGAAAAGCTTCAAACCAAGATGTTAAGAAACTAGAATATTCCGTTAAGTTGATGGACCAGTATGATTTTTATCATGCATGAATATTAATGTAAAAAACATAAGTCACAAATTTGTGGTTAAAATTTAAATTGCGCCAACATGGGAGCTTTCTTCTTCTACTCCATTTTATTTAATGCCTTGGTCCACATTATATATGCACCTTTTAATTTTTCATTTGGTGTCTAATATTCATAATAGGGAGTAAGATTAACACATATTCACGTCGTATAAGGCCCATTAAGGTAGAAACATTCTCTATTAAGATTTTTTTCATATCCTAACCTCGAACTTAAGACTTCTAATTATGGGGAGGGTATCCACCCCACAACCCTTGTTGGTGGTCCAGATATTTTGCTAATACTACATGAATTTTAAACAAAGTTTTATTACAAAAAATACTTACAATGTTTTATGTGAATAAATTATTCTTGTAAACATGTATATTATAGAAATAATTGTATCCCTACCCATAATTAGAATATTTTCATATATTGTGTAAATATAATTATCGTAAGACTAGAATTCCTCTTTTGTATAGGCTTAGAATTCCTATTTGTATAAGGGATGAATATTGTACTCTATATACTTTGATATTAATGAGAAAACTCCCTAAGAGCCTAAAACTCCAAAAATCCTAGAAATTTTCTTCCTCAGCCGCCGGCACCACCCCCCTCCCACGGCGCCGCGACTCTCTTCTTCTCTTCAAGATATTTCTTGGTTTTTCTTTTCTTCCTCTCTTCTCTAAATGGATACTCAGGATTCTCCCACTGTTGTTGACGCTTCTACCTCCACAAATACCACCACCAAGTCGTCACCCTCTTTTCATCCCGCTCTCACTGTTTTCAACATCAAAAACCATATCCCCATCCTTCTTGATCAATAAAGTAGTCAGTATTATCCTTTGAACTGTTTCGCAATCATGCATGTCTCTATAATGTGCTTGATCATAATGACACCATTCCGCGCCCTTCGGAGGTTGATGATTCTACTTGACGTCGCCTAGACGCCGGCGTCAAACAATGAATATATGATAGTAATTCTCAGGATATACTTCTTACTATCATGAAATCTGACTTCACAGCCCGTGACTTGTGGAATCGTTTGAAGGAAATTTTTCAGGACAACAAGCACACCCGTGCTGTGTGTTTAGAGGAGTAATTTAACAATACACGTCTTGAAAACTTTTCCAAAGTGACTGAGTACTGCAAACAGTTAAAGCTCATAAGCATCAACTTATCGCATCGACTACTACATCGACACCAAAATGGTGTTACAATTGATTGCTGGCCTCCATAAAGGCGAATATGATACATTGACCACCATGATTCAACAAACGGATCCGTTACCCAGCTTTAACAAAGCTCGCTCACAGTTGCTGCACGAAGAAACCCGCCGTGCTAAGCAGCAGCAAGGACAGCAGCAGACCACCCGCCGTGCTAAGCAGCAGCAGGGACAACAACAGACCAGCACCGCGGCGGCTCCCCAACATCAGTACAGCGCCACGGTGCCTCAGTACAGAGACGCGACGCCTACCCCATTCCAGTACCAGCAGTCCTTCAACCCTTATTCCCACCACGGGTTGTTAGGTCCAGCTCCAGCACCACAGCAAGCCCACTTACGCAGTGGCGGTTCAGCAGTCTCCTCCGCCATGACACCCACCGAGTGGGTCAAGCCAAAGACTCTCAACATGCAGCGGCGACAATAATTGGTACATGGACTCCGGAGTCACATCTCACATCACCCAGTCTACAGGTACTATTCCCAAACTGTGCAGTTTAAAGCATCCTCAATATGTTACAGCTGGTAGTGGACAACGCATTCTTGTAAAGGGTTATGGTACATCATACACACAACCTCCCCATCCACCATTCTCCCTTAAAAATACCTTATATGCCCCACATATGATTAAGAACCTAATCTATGTCCGCCAATTTACTCATAATAATTTTATCTCTGTTGACTTTGAACCTTTTGGTTTCACTGTAAAGGATCTTCGTACGGGGACACCTCTTACGAGATGCAATAACACGTGAAATCTTTATTCATTCACATCCACCGCCGCTGTCAGATCTTGCTCTTCCGTCTCTCTAGCGGCTATTTCTTCTTCGACATGGTTTAATAGGCTTGGTCACCCAGGACTCCCAGTCTTTAATTTTCTTAGAGGCAATAATTTCATTACTTGTAATGAAAAGCTTGTCCAAAATTGTGTTTCTTGTTCCTTAGGCCAACACACTCATCTTCCGTTTAAATCATCTACTAGTGTTACCTTTGCACCATTTGATACAATACATGTTGATTTATGGACATCACTTGTTGCTAGTTCTCTCGGTAATAAATATTATCTTGTCTTGCTAGATGATATTTCTCACTATATCTGGTTGTACCCTTTCAAATATAAATCGAAAGTGTGTACCAAATTTCTTGAGTTACGACAATTCATCCAAACACAATTTGAAAAAGGTATCAAATCATTTCAGTGCGATAATGGTCGTGAATTCAATAACTCTATATTTCACCATTTTTGTACCAATAATGGCATGGTTTTTCGCTTCTCTTGCCCTCACACCTCACCACAAAACGGTAAAGCTGGAAGAATCATCCGCACCATTAACAATATGATTCACACCCTATTGATTCAAGCCTCCCTCACTCCATCCTTCTGGGTATATGCTGCTAAAATGTCAGAATACATTCTCAATATTCTCCCTGCTAGCACTCTTCACAACATGACCCCTACCGAAATCTTCTACCATAGAGTCCCCTCCTATGATCATCTACGTATTTTTGGTTGTATGTGTTATCCCAACCTTAGCTCTACCGCCCTTCACAAGCTCGATCCTAGGTCCACTCCATGTGTCTTTCTAGGCTTCCCACCGAATCATAGGGGCTATCTATGCTACGACATGTCCACTCGTCAAATCTACATCTCTCGTCACGTCACATTCGACGAGACCACATTCCCGTTTTTGAATCTTTAAAAATTCCAAAAATCGGATTACTCATTCCTTGACGAGCTTGCAATCTCTCCCATCATCCTTGATCAACTTATCTCTTCTGATCCGTCGACAGCGCCGCGACCTAGTGATGAGGCGCCTCAACACCATATTTCTAGAGAGGCCTGTCACTCAGATAGCGCCGAGGTTCTAGATCCAGGCGCCGTGGCGCCTCCAACGGCTTCTCCCCACCTTCTTTTTTTCTGACCCTACCATCAGTCTCAACCCTCCCTACTCAGCCATCACCGCCTCCCACTGTCCCCACTCACCAAATGGAAACTCGTGCCAAACATGGAATCTTCAAACCCAAAGTCCAATTTAACTTGTCTGCCCAAACCATTTCTCCAATTCCAAGAACCCTATATTGGCTAAACAAGACCCTAATTGGAATGCGGATATGTCTGAGGAATTCAATGCATTAACTAAACAACACACATGAGATCTAGTACCTAGACCTGAGGGGGTGAATGTGATTTATTGTCTGTGGCTATTTCGTCACAAATTTAGAGACAGTGGAGATCTTGAGAGGTATAAGCCACGACTTGTGGCTAATGGCACAAATCAGCAGGAGGGTATTGATTGTGGTGAGACCTTCAGGCCGGTTGTCAAACCAGCTACCATTCGCACAGTTTTGAGCATTGCCATGGGCAAACATTGGCCGATCCATCAGCTTGATATGAAGAATACATTCTTACATGGGGATCTGAGAGAGACAGTCTACATGCATCAGCCGCCAGAGTTCAACTATCCAGCAGTTCCTCACTATGTGTGTCATCTCCGTAAGTCACTATATGGCCTGAAACAGGCCCCCCGTGCGTGGTATGATCGTTTTTTCAGGTATATCTTGCAGATTGGGTTTGTATGCAGCAAGAGTGATACATCACTCTTCATTTTTCATCAAGGTAGTAGCACTTCTTACTTATTACTTTACGTGGATGATATTGTTCTTACTTCCTCCTACGACGGATTGAAAAAAATGAGATTATTGTCTTGCTTAAGTTCGAATTTGCAATGACTGATTTGGGGAAGCTGAGTTACTTTTTGGGGATATCAGTGACCAGGTCTGCCAATCATATGTTCTTGTGTCAGCGTAAGTATGCAGAGGAGATTGTGTACAGGGCTAAGATGGCGAACTGCAAAGAGGTGCCTACTCCTGTTGATTCTAAATCTAAGCTCAGTGTCATGGATGTTGCTCCAGTCTCTGATCCTACTCTATATAGGAGCCTTGCAGGTGCACTTCAGTATCTCACCTTCACCAGGCCAGACATAGCTTATGTTGTTCAGTAGGTGTGCTTATTCATGCATGCCCCCAGAGAGTATCATTTCACTGCTCTTAAGCGTATCATTCGATACATTAAAGACACTCTTGATTATGGTTTGCACATATACCCCTCTGCACTAAATAGGTTGCTTTCATATACGGATGCAGATTAGGCAGGGTGTTCGGACACGCGACGCTCCACCTCCGGCTTTTGTGTTTTTTTAGGGGATAATCTGATTTCTTGGTCTGTCAAGCGATAGGCTACCCTATCTCGCTCCAGTGTCGAGGCTGAGTACAGAGGCGTTGCGAATGTAGTAGATGAGATTTGTTGGCTCAGAAATTTACTGTTAGAACTTTAGTGTTCTTTGCGTCAGGCATCTATTGTTACTGTAATAACATCTCTGCCATCTATTTGTCTCTTAATCCGGTTCAACATCAGTGAATCAAGCACATTGAGATAGACCTACACTTTGTTCGTGAGAAAGTTGCACTAGGTCATGTCAGAGTGTTACATGTTCCATCATCCTACCAGTATGCAGATATATTTACCAAAGGACTTCCAGACAGTTATTTCTTGACTTCAGATCCAGTCTCAACGTTCGGCTTCCTCCCGCTCCGACTGAGGGGGTGTGTAAACATGTATATTATAGAAACAATTGTATCCCTACCCATAATTAGAATATTTTCATATATTGTGTAAATATCATTATGGTAAGACTATGATTCATCTTTTGTATGGCTTAGGATTCCTATTTGTATAAAGGATGAATATTGTACTCTATATAAAATTTGATATTAATGAGAAGACTCCCTAAGTGAGATTAATATCATCTTACAATTCTAGGTCAAAAAAGCAGCAGTGAAAAACAAGAGTATTGGTACTCCCTTGGTCTCAAATTATCTTTAATTTTTTTACACGCCTCTTAAAAATATTAATGAGGAGAGATATTTGACTAATTTACTATTATTTATGTCTAAATTATAATCTCTCATTAAATTGTTAGTCTATTTATGTGTTATTTTCATTAATGACAAAATTCTACTAAAGGTAAAATGGAGAATAAGTAATTAATTGTGACTTAAACTTCTAAAATAATAAATAGTTTGAGACAACTAATTTAATAACCGCGGCATATAATTTGATATGGATAAAGTATTTAATTTCTTTAAGTATTTTTTCCCCGTGAGTATCAATGTCAACCTACTATTATGGCATTTCTTCAAAATTTAAGAAGGTTTCACGACGTATTAAATGTCACTTTGCCACCATTGATATATTCGTCAAAAAGTAAATCCAAAGATGTATTTGTTAAATAGTGTCCAGAATATTTGCCCTAGCGTCGCGACCCTTAGGACACAGCGTTGCGGCGCCGCCCCGGATTTCTAGAATTCGAATTTACCTGTTTTGTATATTAGACTTGTACCTAAATTAGTTTTGTAACATTACCATAATTGTATAGTTAGTATTCATATAGAATAATGTTTTAGATATAAAGTAGGAATAGAATTCTCCTATTGTAACTTGTATATATATGTCTTTCATTAATAAGAATAATCAAGGGATTAATTCTTTCATGGTATCAAGAGTCTAGGTTATTTTTCTTTCTTCTCCAAAATACCGTGAACATCCCTCACCCAACCCCTCGATTTCTGTCCAGAAATCCGAGCCCTGTCCTCCTTCCTATTTTTCTTCGAATCTTGTTGTTCTATTTCCTATGGCTGATAAGAACAATTTTCATTTTGCCCTTACTATTTCTAACATCAAGAGCGTTATTCCTATCGTTCTTGACCTAAAAAACGTCCAATATGGGACATGGACGGAATTATTTAAGATTCATGCTTTGGCACATAAAGTCCTCCACCACATCATTCCTCCAACTCCTCCAAAGGAGGATGATAAGGCGTCTACTTCTACGACAGTTGTGCCCACTAAAGAAGCAGATCCAGAATTATGGGTCATGCTTGATGCCAAGGTTCTTCAGTGGATTTATGTCACCATCTCCTTGGATCTTTTACAGACATATATGGAACCCAACTCCACAGCTATGGCGGTGTGGAATCGATTGCGAGAAATATTCCAAAATAACAGTCATTCTCGAATTGTTATCTTTGAGCAGGAATTTTCACATGTGGCTATGGTAAATTTACAAAACGTTTCTGTCACGACCCGACCTCGGGCCCGTGACTGGTGCCTTACCCCAGGTACCCTTGTGATACAACATCAGAGAGAACCAGCGGAAGTAAACTCATAAACAGGAAACCATATAAAATATGAAACATGCTAACCCAAAATGGCTACCTTTCTGTAAATATAAATATAACAAAAACTGAACAGTTACATCCTTTACAACCCAATTTATAACAGGACTACATGCCTCTAAGAGTTTGTAACAACTATGACGGGACAGGGCCCCGTCATACCCCTGAATGTACAAGATATCTACAACATCAGGGAGAACCGTACCAAAAGTCAAGCCTCCGGAGAAATGGAGCTTCTGACACCTGATCAAAGATCCTAAGAATGAGGATCCACCACCGCTACTCCCTACTGCATGATTTAACGCAGGCCAGGAAGGGGTCAGTACACAATATGTACCCAGTATGTAAAACTGGAAAATACTGTAATAATATCATAAGTCTAAATAAAGCTGGAGTCATGGATGATAATCAAATTACAGTACACTGTGCCTTACTAACAATGAGAGTAACAAGTATAAACTTTACTGCATAAAAATAGGAGGCTCATGATCAAAACAGGGTCACCCGCCCGTAGTATCATTAAGCAATCCTACTCCTAGGACTATTTCACCCGCATAGGTCCAGTGGACCCGCATGAGGTCATCCGCCTCGCATGGGACTATTTCACCCGCATGAGACTATTTCACCTGCATGGGCCCGGTGGGTCTGCAATGTGTACAAACGCCGCACTCGCATCATGAGTAGCAAATTCATGGAATAAGTAGTAACCCGGGGTCTACCCCGTAATAATATATAACCTAGCACAACCGGCTATCATACATAACATAAGCGCTACCGACTTATCATAACATAAGCAAGTTAAGAAATCCCCTAACTTCTTATTAACATTATTAATATATCCTCTCATTTTAGTTTACTTAAGGCACTAACATGTCATTTAAGAGAAAAATCCGGGAATTCAACCCAAGTACCACGTACCTCTAACCTTTTAAGAATGACTCATTTTATATAAACTCCCAAGATACTAATAACCGTAGTATCAAGTTACGACTACTTTTCAAGACGAGTCACATTTCCTTTTAGAATATAATAGGCTTCTAAATCAAGTGACTTCATTTCTTTTAAAACTTTTGGCAATTGATGCCTTAAAATCAATTTGCCTTTCATAAATTCAAATCATTTATCCTTACTTATTTTACTTAGAGTAAATCTTTCTTTTGTTAACCTTCCATAAAGCTAATATAACCAACTCCCCATAAAGTCGTTATATTAACGTTATACATTAGTCAAATACATTTCCCTATATCCAAGGGACTTATACTTTTAAAACGAAACAAGTATCATATCCTTAAAACACTTCAAGTCCCTTAACTTTGAAAACTTAGGACATCCTTAATACTTTTAAAGAAGTGAGTTAATCCCCTTACTCACCCAACCTGGCCATTATTAAAACAAGTAAGGGATATCAAAGTCTTGTACGTCTACCGTACTATATAAGTGCAACTATTCATGCTCAAGAGATAGGAAAGTTCCACATACCTCTTCGGGTCAATCCAATCGCAAGTCCAATATACCGCACGTAATATGTCAACCTATAATGACCATAATACGTTCATTAGCCTCTATCTTTAACGTAGAACATTCTAATTGAAAAGTCTCTTATTCCTACGGAAAATTGGACAGCACTTCCTTTTGTTCACATACTTTGCCACCTTTTTCAAGGCCGAATTCAATAACCAAACACGCCACCTTTAAGGCTCAACAATGCAGTTAACAAATAGGGGATTACACGCCTACTAGACGTGTAAAATTCCGCCCCACAATTGATATCAAACTAGTACAAACTACAAGGTCCAACTCGGCAACTTTGAGGTATAACAACATAAATTCTTATCCAATTCCTTTTTAATCCAAATTCTTATCCAATTCCTACATGCAATATATCTAAAGGCAACATTGACAACTACAAGTCCTTTCTTCCATACATGCAACACAATTTTACTTAAAGAAATGAACGGATTGTTACCTTGGAGTTTACCCAAATTAGTCCAACAAATTCCACTTGCCTTCCTTCCACAATCACCTCCACAAACCTCCTACAAGCTTGTCAACATGTTTCCTTCTTGCCACCTTTCCAAAATTTCTCTAAGCCTTGGTTTCTCCTTGAATTTCTAGAGAGAATGGAGAGGAAATTTTTAGAGAAAAGGAGCAGGAATTTTTTTAGAGAGAAGGGAAGACTTGGTCAATAAATAGGACATTCACAAAATCATATGGGGGGGGGGGACACTTATCACCCTCCCATGGCCTTTTTTTTTAAAAAAACAGTTCAGATTTTTCCCCCAGATTCGCAGAATCCGCCTTGGCGTCGCGGCCCTGCAGCCGGCGTCGCGGCGCTGCAACTTCAGCGATTTTCAGACTATCCGGTGCCGCGGCGCTGTGGCCCCTGACCGAAAACACTTTTCTGATCAACTGCGCACTGAACTTGTACCTTCCATAACTTTCTACTCCGATGTCCTATCGACGAATGGTTGGTTGCGTTGGAAATTAGATTCAACGAACTACGTACTAGGCCTTTGAAACACCTAGGAACTCTTAATGCAACTGGACATAAACCACCTCAAAGTTGACTAAAAACCTGTCCAAAACATTCCGTCAACCCATCATTCTAAAATTTAAGTCTCAATTCCTTTCATACGTTCTCAAAAGCAAGACCTGAATTACGGGGTGTAACAGTTTCTTCTTATTGCAAACGTCTCAAGGACTTGGTAGACAAACTCAACAGCGTGGGTTCTCCTGTTTCTAATAGTCGTCTAGTTCTTGACGGGTTGCAGTTCGCTGTGAGGCCTACAACTGTTGCTTTGCTATTCGCCGAGTAACTCCCTGCCAGGATTTTATCAAGCCTGTTCTATGCTTACTTTGGAAGAAGTCGGATTGGCTAAGAAAGTGGCGATTGGGGCCAGCCCTGTCGTCATGATGACTGCTTCCAATTTTTCTCCTTTCAATCCAGCCAATGTGACCCAAAACCACAACAACGGGGTGGTAAGAAGGGCTAAAATCGAAAGAATAATGGCAAGAATCGTGGTGGCAACAACGGGGGCAACCGTCAACATCAGCATTTCTGGAGCCCACAGGGGCCCCCTGGACAGTGGAAGTGGGTCCCAGCCCCTCACAACGTCGCGGACGTCGCGCGCTCAGACGCTCACAGCAGTGCCGCAGCCTCGCCTTCTTCCCAGTCGGACTCGTGGTTCGCATCAGATGGGCAAGAACAAAGAATCCAAAGATACTTGGGCCACACCCCCATTAGGACTACCACGCAGTGGACCCCACTCAGACCGACATTGAAGCAGTGATGCACACGCTTGAGTTGACTCAACCAGACCTTAATTGGTACATGGACACAGTCGCCACTACCCACATGACATCCGACCAAGGTACTCTCTCGTCTTATTCCAATTTGAGCACTAATCGTGGTATAACTGTTAGTAATGGCAATTCTATTTCAATTAAGGGTTATGGTCATAAAACTTTATCCCCTCCTCATCCATCACTTTTCCTGAAACATACCCTTCATGCCCCAAAATTGATTAAAAAATTGGTGTATGTCCGTAAATTCACCACTGATAATTGGATTTCTATTAATTTTTATCCATTTGGGTTTTCTGTGAAGGATTTCAAGGCGGGGAGTCATCTCATGAGGTGTGACAGTAGGGGGGATCTTTATCCAATCACACCGAGTCTCAACATCTCGCGTCAAGCTATGTCATCCACTTTTGCAGATCTTGCTCCTTCTTTGTGGCATGCTCGTCTAGGTCATCCGGAGTCGTCTATTTTATCTTCTTTAGATAGACATAAGTTTATTTCTTGTAAGGGTACGCGTAGTACTCCACTTTGTCAATCCTGTGCTTTGGGAAAATTATTAAGTTACCATTTGTAGCTTCGAATTCTAATACTTCAATATCATTTGCTATTATTCATAGTGATTTATGGACATCTTCGGTTCTCAATTCTATGGGTTATCGTTATTATGTTTTATTCTTAGATGACTATTCTAAATATTTATGGACGTTTCCAATTGCGAAAAAAACTCATTTTTTTTTTCATTTTCATAAAATTTAGAGCTTTCATAAAAACGCAATTCGAACGGAAAATAAAAAAATATTCAATGTGATAATGACAAAGAGTATGACAATGGGAATTTAGAGAGTTTTTTGCTCAAAATGGGATAAATTTTTATTTTTCTTGTCCTCATACGTCTTCACAAAATGGGAAAGCTGAGCGAAAAATTAATAATATTGTCCGCACTTTATTGGTTCATTCTTCCGTTCCTCCATTATTTTGGCATCATGCGCTACAAATGACTACCAATAAGACTCCATTATTGTCCATTATTTTGACATATTCATCTCCTCTCAAAGTGTTATACAATAAGACTCTGTCATATTCTCATCTTAGGGTCTTCGAATGCTTATGTTATTCACTGTTTCCATCCACTACGATCAACAAACTTCAGGCACGTTCTACTCCTTATGTATTTTTGGGTTTTTCGTCAAATCACCGTGGTTATAAATGCTTTGATTTTTCCTCTAAATGAATCATCATTAGTCATCATGTTCTCTTTGATGAATCTCAATTTTCCTTTCCTAAAGTAGAAAATCTCGTGCCTAGTTCTTATGATTTTTTGGATGATAATGTCTCCCCCTATGTTATCCGTCATTTTTTCAGATTCTGCAGAAAAAATGACGTCAGCGTCGCGGTGCCTGCCAGCCAGTGTCCAGACAGTTTCAATCCCGTCATTAGCGCCGCGGCCCTATGGGGAAGCGTTGCGGCGCCAAAACTTCAGAGAGCTCTGCAGTTCTTCCAGCGTCGCGGCTCTTCCAACGGTAATTCTCGAAATTTCTCAATATACCCAAAATTCCGCCAATCCAACCCAGAGTCATGGTCCAGTCACTCGCAGTCAATGGAGTATTTTTAAACCAAAAAGACATTTTAATTTGAATTCTTATATTCTTAAATCTCTCTTACCCCGTAATCATGTGTCTGCCTTAAATGACCCTAATTGAGAAATTGTCATGACCGAGAAATATAATGCTCTTATTGATAATAAGACGTGAGAGTTGGTACCCTGTCTATCTGGTGTTAATATTATTCGGTCTATGTAGATTTTTATTCATAAGAAAAATTATGATGGTTCAATTGTAAGGCATAAGGCTAGACTTGTAGGTGATGGTAAGACTCAGTAGGTTAGTGTGGATTGTGTTGAGACATTTAGCCCGGTGGTCAAGCCGGCTACCATTCGCACTGTGCTCAGCTTGGGTCTTTCAAAATCATGGTCCATTCATCAGCTAGATGTGAAGAATGTTTTCCTACATGGTGATTTTCAGGATACAGTGTATATGCATCAGCCTTTGGGGTTTAGGGATACTAGATATCCGAATCATGTCTTTCTATTGAAGAAGTCCTTGTATGGACTTAAGCAGTCTCCACGGACTTGGTATAAGTGGTTTGCTGATTTTGTTTCGACTATGGATTTTTCTCACAGCAGGTCTGATAATTCATTATTCATTTATTGTCTAGGATCTTCCATGACTTATATATTATTATATGTTGATGATATTATCTTGACTGCCTCTTCTGATGCTTTGCGAAAGTCCATTATGACAATGCTCAGTTCTGAGTTTGCCATGAAATACTTGGGCCCATTGAGTTACTTTTTTGGGATTGTTGTAACTCGTCATGCAGGTGGATTGTTCTTGTCACAGAGAAAGTATGCAGTAGAGATCATTGAGAGGGTTGTGATGTCATCCTCTAAGTCCACTTCCACTCCAGTTGATAGTAAACTCAAGTTGGGTGTTGCAGTTGTCTCTCCCTATGAGGATCCGACCCGTTATCGTAGTCTTGCAGGCGCTCTTCAGTATCTGATGTTCACGCGACCTGATATTACATATGCCGTACAGCAGGGGTGTTTGTTTATGCATGATCCCATAGTTGAACATATGAATGCACTCAAACGCATTCTTAGGTACATTCACAGAACACTTGAGTATGGTTTGCATTTGTATCCATTGTCGATGTCTACACTAGTCTCATATACATATGTTGATTGGGGTGGTTGTCCTGACACCAGATGATCTACGTCTGGCTATTGCATGTTTTTAGGTAATAACTTGGTCTCATGGTCTGCCAAACGTCAATCCACGCTTTCACGTTCAAGTGCAGAGGCCGAGTATAGAGGGGTAGCCAATGTGGTTTCCGAATCATGTTGGTTACGTAATCTACTGTTAAAGCTTCATTATCATATTGACAAGGCTACCTTGGTGTATTGTGATAATAAAAGTGTCATCTACCTTTATGGTAATCCTGTTCAGCACCAGCGTACTAAACACATAGAGATGGATATTTACTTTGTTCGAGAGAAGGTAACTAAAGGACAAGTACGCGTCTGCCATGTCCCTTCCAGATATCAGATTGCAGACATTTTTACAAAGCTTCTTTCCTCAGTCCTTTTTGAAGATTTTAGAGACAATCTCAGCGTACGAAGACCGTCCGCTATGACTGCGAGGGTGTGTTAAACAGTGTCCAGAATATTTGCCCTAGCGCCACAGCCCTTAGGACACAGCGCCGCCCCGGATATCCAGAATCCGGATTTACCTGTTTTGTATATTAGACTTGTACCTAAATTAGTATTGTAACATTACAATAATTGTATAGTTAGTCTTTATATAGAATAGGGTTTTAGATGTAAAGTAGGAATATGATTCTCCTATTGTAACTTGTATATATATGTCTTTCATTAATAATAATAATCAAGAGATTAATTCTTTCATTATTGAATTCATATCGTCGTAACTGTGACGTTCCTCGTGTTAAAGATAAGGTTCCATCTTCATAAAATGATAAAAGAGTTAAATTTGCCCCTCTAAGTATGCGAAAAGGATCAAATTTATCATCCATTATAGTATCGGTTAAACAATAACCCCGACATTAGTTAAATGGTTTAAATATACCCTTCTTCCATTACTATCCAAAGTGGACTTCCAATGCCACATGGCACTGACACTTGGTGAGGTGGAAACCACATGACATGTCATGTCACCCGCCAACCCATTTTACCCCATCCACTTCCCTTCTTCTTCCCCCACTAACATCTTCTCCCCTCAACCACCATTGCTATCATCAAAACTATAATGACCACCACCATTTTCATCGATCACCACCTCTACCTACTTAAAATATTTCACTGTAATAATGTGCCTACTTTTTAAATGAAGATTATTTTTTCAAACTTAGCAAGTTTGACATTTCAAGTGAATAATAGGGTGATACAATTTCGAATACGGATGGAGGGTAATTAAGAAGAGTAAATGAATATGTTTCTTGATTTTATTGATGAATGATTTACAATATACATAAGGTTACAAGAATATTTACTTTGATACAAACTAGGTAACTAATTAATATAATTACAAAATGATTATAATTCTACCTAAAATAGGAGATATTCAAACTGTAGCGGTCGTTGTTGGTTGTTTCCGGCCGGCGGGGACTGCCCCTTCACGCCGCCGTTGTTGTCAAAATTTCTTCCGTCGTGGCTCTTGCCGGACTGCCTGCTCCGACGGTTGTTACGGGAGGAAGTGGACTGTTGCGAGTCCTCTAGCCGACGATTCTAGTTGCCATACCGGGAGGCCCTGCCGTCGGCGGAGGGCCCAATGGTGGTGGTGAGGGCGGTGTCAACAATGCTGGCCCGAGGGGTGCTGCGCTTGATTTTTCGAGTTTCCTAAAGGATAAGCTTCGAACGGGCCTCATAAAACGGAGGTAACGACGTGTATTGCTGAAGGATGGTGGCAACACCGTCATAGGACTCGTTCAAACCTGCAATAAGTTGCATGACCAATCACAGATTAGTAATAGGTGCACCGACGTTGGAGAGTTGGTCGGCAAACAACTTGAGTTCTTGACAATAGGAAAACACGTTTGGTAAATCGTCTTGATGAACCTCATTGAACTGATTTTCAAGGTATAACACTCGTTGAGTTTTGTTGCCGTGGAAAATCCTGTCCAAACATTTCCATGTTTGGCGGGCAGTGACATCAGTCTCAATGATGGTGTGCAACAGATAATTAGATATCGCGTCGTATATTCACTGGAGGACGGCTGCATCCAAACGATACCAGAGTGCATCATTAGAAGTCGAAACTGATGGTACATCTATGGAATTCGGCGTGGGAGGGATGATGTGGTCGATAACTTAGTAAACACGATAATGGATCTTAAAAAGCTCTGCACACGAGGAGTATTAACCCTTTTTCATCTCAAGAGTCAAAGGGATGTAGTTTTTAATGTTGTTTACGACAAGTGCAGGATGAAATTTAGTTTTGTCAGCCATGGAAGAGGAAATTTAGGAGGAAGATGGAGGGAGAATGACCGAAAAAATTAGGGTTCCATCGTGGGGAAAAGAGGAGGCGGCCGAGAGAGGTCGGCGGCTAGGGTCTGACGTGAAAAAAAGGTGGCGGCCGAGAAGGTGTATCAGCGGCTAGGGTAGAGTTTGTAGTTTTAGGCTACTGATACCATAAAAGAATATGTTTCTTGATTTTATTGATGAATGATTTACAATATATATAAGGTTATAAGAAATATTTACTTTGATACAAACTAGGTAACTAATAAACCTAATTATAAAAAGATTTTAATTCTATCTAAAATAAAAGATATACCATTAATAAAATTAATAAAACAATATTGAAAAGTATTCTATTAAAGAGGGGTTTCTTCCTAGCTTGTACTTTGATCTTGTGATGTGGTGCTAATACTCCGCTAATAGTGCTACTATTGACCATTTCAAATACACTTTTATCTACTTGCTGATAATGAGTACTAGTACTGTTAAGCACGTTATCCAGCCTTGGGGTGATAAAATTAGTTCAATCCCAACTGACCCGCCTAACTCACCCAAAGTTTCATGTGTTTGGGTAAGAGTAATTTTGATGATGGGTTAGCTTGGGCTAGCCCAAGTTGACCCATCATAAATCAACAATCCAAATGAATTTATGATGCTCAAACTTGACCCACAAAAATACTCAATTTTAGCGATTAGAGCTTAACTCTAGATTAAGATTTTTATTTATAAATAATTATTTAAAAATTTATTTATTATTTCAGAACAATAAAAAATATACCAACGCACTCCAATCACACTATCCATCCACCATACGTCCATACCTCATCCCCTACGCCAACACCCACCCAAAAACTGAACCACTCTCACATCTCGGCCCCTACTTTGCCTACTCCACCCTACCCCACCTCCCGCCCTAACTATCCCCCCACGTCCTATCCCATTCTCAAATTTCTATTTTATATTTATTTTTAATTTTTAAACAATTTATAAAAAGAAAAAAATCTTACCTCCCCCTCCCCCGCCCTATCCACACCTACTCCCCCTCCACCCCATCCTCAAAGTAAAAAAATATAATTTTTTTTCTTACCTCTCCCCCTACCGCCCTCCATCCCTACCCCATTCCCAAATTTTTATTTCATATTTTTTGTTAATTTTATAAAACAATTATTAAAAATAAAAAAAATTCTTACCGCCCCGACCCCGCCCTACCTCATTCTCAAATTTCTATTTTATATTTTTTTACTTTTATAAATAATTTATAAAAAATATGTTTTTTCTTACCCTCCACCCCCACCCCACCATTGCCCTACCATATCCTCAAATTTCTAAAGTAAAAAAATATATGAATTTTTTTCTTACCTCCCCATACCGTCCTAACCCCGCCTACCTCCTCCGCCCCACTCCATTCTCAAATTTTTATTTCATATTTTTTGTTATTTTTATAATAAATTTATTAAAAATATGATGTTTTTTCTGACCGCCCTCCCGACCCGCCACGCCCCCTACCCACACCTACCCCCTCCACCTCCATCTCATTTCCCTATCCCATTCTTAAAGTTCTATTTTTATATTTATTTATTTTTGCTTTTATATAAAAAAAATCTGTAAAATATTATTCTTATTTTAAAAATAAATATATGAAAAAATCAAATATTATACAAAATAAAATAAATTATAGAAGGTAAATTTGAAATTTGTAAAAGTAATGGGTCAAGTTGAGTTATGATCCATCATTTAGCACATCTTAACCTTCCATCTTAGCCCAAACGGCCCATCTGACCCTATAATCCAAGCCCAACAGAAAATGTAATTATTATACTCATGATAGATTGTTGTTGATAACTCTGTTGCTAGGCTAATAGTCATTGTTCGTCACTGAAGAAATATTATTACAAGTATTGCCATTTAGCAAATTCATCGATGCAAGCTGATTGGTGGAGCTAATTTGAGTACTTAAAAAAATCATTACAATGAAAGATTTTAAGTAGGTGGAAGTGGTGACCGATGAAAATGGTGGTAGTGATGGTGGTGTTGATGGTAGCAATGGTAGTTGAGGGGAGAAGATGCTAGTGGTGAAAGAAGAAGGGAAGGAAATGGAGTAAAATGGGTTGGCGGGTGACATGGCATGTCACGTTGGCTCCACCTCATCAAGTGTCAGTGCCACGTGGCATTAGAAGTCTACCTAGAATAGACTTAACGAAGAAAGAGCATATTTGAACCATTTAAATAGCGTCAGAAATATTTTTAAACCGCTAGTATAACTGATAAATTTAATCATTAGTAGACGGGCAAATTTGACCCTTAACTGTCATAGAATTATGCAGCTTTCCTTGAGCATTCAACCTTGTACTTCCAAGTTGTTTACTCTGGAGAATATAAAGGTCATTGAATGATACAAGTAATTTTGTAAATGATGTGAGTACAAAACAATATATTGGACTTCTTAAGCAAATATATATATTTTTGGTTTGAATTCATGTGATATTTTTGCTTTCCCGATAGCTAAATTGACTAATCTTTGAAGTTAAATTGAATTTGGTCAACTTATTATTTTAAAATTAATATTTAGATATTCAGAAATTATACAAAAATTTCTATAAGTTTCAATTCTTCTCATCAATATGATAAAAAAAATTAAAATATTTGTCAAAATTCATATAGTTTGAATCACTAAAAGCGAAAAATATCACATAAATTGAGATGAAGAGTAACTCATAACACTTTTTAAAATAATATTTGTATGAGTTTATAAATAAAAAATTCACTCATTGATAGCTTGATAGGCGGGTATGTCAGAGACTAGTTCGTGTACTATTAATACCTGCCTAACTAATTTAATTATATTATGTTACTAATATCTATATAACTCTAACCAATCAATTATAGAACCCGCGACCCGGAGTAGCATCCAAATGATCAAAAGAAAAGAATGGGACCGAGTTGGCTGTCAAGAGCACCAACAAATATTACACCACACACAAGAATAATACTCTTCATCCCAATTTATTTGAAAGTCGATCAGTTTTAAGATAAAATCGCTTTATCTTTGATTTAATTTTAAACATAGATTTTTGAGTATTTTATAATAAAATTTACATATTTGAAAATTACATAAAAAATATTATAAGTCTGCATAATTAATTATTCAAAATATATGAAAAGAGTTGAAAAAATCGTAATCAAAGAAAAAATCGTTTGACTTCAAAATTGATCTATCTTCAAAAAAAATCGGGGCGGGGTAAGACTTTTAGTAAAACCAAGCAAAACTAGCTGTGAACATGCTATTGCAAATTGATAGAGATGATTGTCAAACAAACTACAAAATACTCTAGATATAGTACTACAAATTAATCATGCACATAACTTTTGCTCTATAAATCCTCTAATTGATGTGATAGTGATGTCCTAATCAATTTGCCTTCAAGAATTCCTATTTCAGTTTCATTCTGATTTAAGGGCTGGAGCTAAAGGAAAGCAAAGGGTTCAATTGAATTTCCTTCTTTAAAATAAAATGTACTGAATAAATAACGTAAAAATGAATTTTTTGGGGGGTTATATACGAATTATTGTATCCCCTTAATTTAAAGGGTACATATCTAGTATAGTGATGAGCCGATGATATTTTGAAAACAATCTCTCTACCTCCCAAGGTAAGAATAAATTTGCGTACACTCTATCTTTCTAGTCCACGTTGTGGGATTTCACTAAATATATTGTTGTTGTTGTATATCTAGTATAATGGTGAAAGAGGTTCAAAAATTTCTTTAGATCAAAAGTGTTGGAAATTTATTAAATGTGAAAATAAATTTAACCCATCATTTATGACTCGAACGATTGAAGTCTCGCACGTCGGAAACATCGTTTCCACACACGTCCACACATAGTGTCAAATATCGTAAATTTCATTAGTGAAAGAGATATTGGTACGGAAGTGAAACGGTTGAGACATAGAATGATGGATGGTTATTGGCCAAATGACACGTGTTCCACGTTGGTAAATGAAGGAAGAAGTGTACGAAGTGTAAGATCGAACCGGTTAGAAAAAGGGTTGCGACGTCACCGCGGAGCCGGGACGCTGCGGCTCCACCACCACCAGGGCCGCGGCGCTTGAGACGTCTTTACTCACTGGAGCTTCGGCGCCACGGCGCTTCGGAGGTTGTTTTACCGTTGGAGACGAAAAATAACTGGCTCTTGGGCTGACTTTGGAGCATTAATTTAATTCTCTATTATTTGGCTTATGAATTCAGCCATTATTTGGCTGAATTGTAACCCCTAATTAAGTGTCATTACATGGCATTCAAGGTCATTACTTGTCTAGTTGGGAAGACATCTTACACACACTGTAAATTGAAGCCCTTGACTCAATTGTAAAACACACCTTACACTTGTATGATTTCAGATTTTCTGAAATCTCTTCATCTCTTGCAATCTTCCACACTCAAAGATCCTTCTTTTCTAGCGAACACTTGAGTCTCCTTTACTCACTTGTTTGATTGCGGTTTTATCTTGAGACATAAGTTGCCAACACATCGTTAAAGTATTATATGGGGCAATATTATCTTAAGAAAAGATTAAAAATCAATCGACTCAGCAAGCCATTTTCCTTGTTCTATTTCTAGATTCCTAAATAATGTGTTGTTGCTATCAGGGTCTAGAAGCTTGTTACAATTGGAGAAAACACTGAAGACGGACTCAAGAACTACTCAAGAACGCAGATTCAAGACAGATCAAGAACCAAACTTTGTTGTGGTTGTCACAACTTTTGTTAGGCATCAAGCCTATTGCATTGTAATTGTAATTGTTTATCTTTTCTAACCACTAGTGGTAGTTATATACTATTTTCGTACATCCATTGTGTATCTCACAATCTTAAGATAATATTGGTACTAGTGCTAGAAAGATGTATGCCAGCAGATCTGGTCCTAGTTTTGGATCTCTTTTTTACGATAGTTGCAAATCTGTTTCCGTCAAAAGGGAGATCTCTGTTGCTGATCCTAAACTTCAAGATACTGCTGATAGTTATGATAGCAAAGTTGAAGGATGAGTTGTTGTCACCGCTCCCGAGAGTGGTGGAAACAAGCGCCCACGAGAGGTGGAGGATATCAACTGGGCAAAAGGAAGAGGCTGAAAATGATGTTCTATCTTGCAGCCAAAGGGCTACACTTGTCCTAGACAAGGAATACGAAGATGAGTTAAGTAAACTTTTCTTCTTTGTCAATAAGGAGATTAAATTATGTCTGAATAAAATGAGTAAATTAAGGCAAAGAATATGAAGTGGTGTCAACAAAAACTTATATTCCATACTCTTTAAAATCAGAAGTTTAATCTCACTTTCCTTCTCGTTAATAATTGGACTTTTATAAACAAAGGCCTAAAAGATGTGGACTTAGATTGTAATAAACTGGATTTATGGACAATCCTAAGCAAGGGAAGAGGCCTAAATACAAGGACTAGAGGACTAAAGACAAAGACTAGAGGACTAGAGGAAAACTTGTCACCGTTTCTGACAGAAGATCTATCTTTTGACAAGATAGTATTGGACACTCAGTCAGACGAAGCCTACGGACGACTGGAGTGGACTAGAGTTTCTAGATCTTAAATGATTTGAAGGCAGAAAAGAAATAGGACACTCAGTTTGCTAAGGCAACTGGAGTGGGCCAGAGTATCTAGATCACATATGATCCGGTTACGCCCTAACCATGGGCAAGAGGTTGTTCATGTGAAGCAACGCTACCTTCAAAATAGAAGAAGTTGAAGAGGTTGTCCTCAAAGGGACTTAAGGGAATGGGATCACTCTTAAAAGAGGTGATATATGTCCTAAACTTGATTTCAATGACGTTGTTGGGCAATATGGCTTGAGTCTTCGCCTCATTTCCCGCAGGTCGATGATAACTAAGAGTGGTACAATAAGACTGTAGTCAAATGAATGATATATTTGTAATCCGTGCATCAATGCCTTCATAGATTAAGGCATGTTAAATAGAAAATCATTCAAAGCTAATTAAGTTGATATTGTTGCCATATGTAGACATAAATCCTCAAATGAATGTGAGGTAGACGAGTAGACAAAATCATCTTTCCATTCTATTAAAGGAATAGCGAAATAAGCACCGCTCCTCTATAACATAGTCACGCCTACGTTGGTGATTTGACACTTGTACAAATAGAGGGGGGAGACAAGAATGTTGTGATCTTCATCAAATGATGGTACAAAGTATTACTTCCTTTGTTGAAGAACAAAGATGAATCTGTTGAAGCAGATGAGAGTCAGAGCGTCGCGACACCTCTACCAAGATCTGCGGTGCTTGAAGGTTGGTTGGTCACTGGAATTCAGGAGTCGCGGCGGTCTCCCAAGCAGGGCCGCGGTGCTTCGGAAGTAGAAGCTGAAAGTATGCGGTTAGAGGGATTCGTATGGATAGAGGGGGGAAATGTGAAGCATCGTTTATCAAACGACTGCTCCTTACTCACCTCAGACCAACAGTGTTTGCCAAGTGCAGATTCGTATGCCCAAGATATTTGGGGCAAGGCAATCCTTACCACTAATGTGATTCTCACCGAAATTCCGCATAAGGATAAAGATAACGCTCCATACGAAACATGAAAAGAATCCCATATACAAATATTGTGATATGGGGTAGTGTGGCAAGTGTTGAGATACTAAAGCCAAAACAGGTCAGTCGGACCTACGACTGTAGATTGTATATCCACTAGATATGCAAAGAACAATAGTGCTTATCGCATCCTGGTGCCAAAGAATGTTGAATTCTTTGAAGACGACTTTCCTTGAGAAGGAAAAAGTAGTGGTTGCTCAAGGTTAACAAGAACTCGCGAGTGCCTGATTGTCCGAAACTAGACGTGTCAGATCTATAGGACTCGAAAGTTGCTGAGTATCCGAAGCGCAATGCTCCAGATCTACAGAACTCAGAGATTCTAGATGTTGAACCGAGCCCGAGTAAAAAGAGGGGACAAAGACCTGTTCCAGGCCTTCTAGCTTATATGGTTGAGAATGAACCATGGACAAATTGAGAATTGTCATCTCCAGAAGCGCTGCTTTGGAAATAGACTTCATCAGATAGAACCACACTTGTGTGATCGTTGATCTTCCTCCGGGAAAAGAACCTCTTGGTTGTAAAAGTGGATACTCAAATTGAGTACAAAGTAGATGGATCTACTGACGAGTATAAGGCCTTGCTTATTTGTACATGTGCTCCACTGTAAAATAGCTTAACATTCAGGGCCATTACAGTCTTGCATGACATGGATGTTGAGACCGACTTCCTAACCAGAATATTGGTTTGATGAACTGTTGGACTTCTTCCTGAACTTCCACTATGGTCCCTGAAATGTTTACATTTTGGTCATGGAAGTTTCAGATAAAACAAAAACAATGAATCTGACTACAAAAACATTGACTCTGAATCTAGAAAGCCAACAGTGGGAAAACCAAAAGTCTGGAAGTGGAAGAAGAAAGTGATACGGAACAACCCGCGGGGTATGTGGTTCTAGGGAAGAGAAGAAAGTCAGTCGACTTGTCAAATCTCTGTGTGGGCTGAAACAACCCTGAAGGAATGGCACGAAAACCTTGATAGTACTTACTATCGAAGGGCTTATCCATTAAAGAGTGTGGCAAATGTGTCTATATGAAAAGGTAATTCTAACTCGTTTATGATATGCCTTTATGTAGACGACAAGTTGATCACGAAGAGTAATCCTAGTTTGATCCTAGAAGTATGCTGAAATAATATTTTGACATGAATGATATGGATATTACAAATGACATCTTAGGAATTGGGAATTCCAAGACATTTAACGAACTGGTCTAAACCAAACTCATTTGTGAGGTGTTTTGACAGTCTCGTTGAAGTCACTGGATTTGAATCATAAAATTGATTGGAATCATGGTGCACCTATATATCATGAGCGATAGACGTAGGTCACATGTAGTTCAATATATTTTACACACTACAACTGACCTGGTATCGGCTCATAAAGAAGATCGATTGAACTAAGGTTCACTGGTAACGATCGATAGAAGGCTTTAAATGAGATGTGACGACATCTGAATTATCTGCTTGTCTATGAATTATGATATTCTCGATGTCCAGCGGTTCTGGAAGAACACAGTGATGCAAAATGGACATCAGATCTGAAGAACACCAAAATCCACAAGTGGATGTGTGTGGTGTGTCTCTGCAAAATCCTCTAAGCAAATTTGCATCGGCCGATTCGTGATGGAATCGAAGTTATCGTTTTGTACAAAGAATGATGAGAAGTTGAGTAACTTCACGACCTCTTAGAGGATGTCCCTTATCGGAAGTAACTCGTGCCTTCGTCAGTTATACGCTGAAGGGCACGGATGACGGCGTCTGGACATATCTGTCGCAGACATAAGATCGTATGACAATTGATCGGGTGACATATCCTTGATTACTGAGTCAAAGGATATACCGGACCCTTTCATTAAGGCACTACCCAAAGATAAAGAGTCATGCCGGTCTAGAGGAATGGGCTTAAAACCCAAACTATACGAACTGATATGGTGGATACCCAATCTTAAAGACTGGAGATCCCAAGAATAAGGTTCAATGGGAAAACTAAGTCGTAAAAGTTTAGTTAAGCGCTTAGGTGGAAGCAAGAGCACTTCGGATAATGTTTTCTTCTTAGAAACATGAATCAAATGTCATTTCCGAGATAGACATTAAGTGCTACCTGTGGAGGGGGTAAAGGTTAAGTTTTCAAACCTTTAATGATCCTCAATGATTGAGGTTAGGTTGGAGAAACTTTTAATGGTTCATAACACTTGTGTAGCGGGGTATTGCAGGATACCTTATAGGAGACCACCTATTTAAGTGCGAGGACAGGCAGCCTCAAATGAACGCACTTAAGAATCCAAGAGTGTCCACAGCCCACGACGGACAAACCTTAAGAAAGATAGAGTAAGGAAAGGTGTTGTGTTGGTACCGTTTTCTTGGCTTACACTAAACACTGACGGTTCAAGACATCACGTTCACCACGCAGTAAGTAAGTCCGATGTTATTCTACTATGGAAGGTTCAAAGCTACGGATGCCTATCCAGATGCAACATCGATCCGCCGGATGATTGCTAGAAAGACACCTTGTGGGTGCGCCAAAATCTCTTTCAAGAGGGGATTGTTGGAAATTTACTAAATGTGGAAAAAAGTTTAACCCATTATTTATGACTCGAACGATTGAGGTCTCGAACGTCGAAAACATTGTTTTCACATACGTGCACACATAGTGCCAAGTATCATAAATTTCATTAGTGAAAGAGATATTGATATGTAAGTGAAACGTTTGAGACATAGAATGATGGACGTTTATTGGCTAAATGGCACGTGTTCCACGTTGGTAAATGAAGGAAGAAGTGTAAGATCGAACCGGGTCAAAAAAAGGGCCGTGATGCCACCACCACCAGTGCTGCGGCACCGCGGCGCCCCAGTGGTAGGGCCACGACGCTTGAGACGTCCTTACCATCGAGCTTGGCCGCGCGGCCGAGGCGATGTTAGCGTTGAGAAAAAATAATCGCGCTCTTGGGTTGACTTTGGAGCATTAATTCTCCATTATTTGACTCATGAATTCATCCATTATTTGGCTAAATTGTAACCCCTAATTAAGTGTCATTACATGGCATTCAAGGCCATTACTTGGCTAGTTTGGAAGACATCTTACACACACTATAAATTTAGGCCCTTGACTCAATTGTAAAACACACCTTACACTTGTATGATTTCATATTTTATGAAATCTTTTCCTCTCTTGCAATCTTCCACACACTCAAAGGTTCTTCTTTTCTAGCGAACACTTGAGTCTCCTTTGCTCACTTGTTTGATTGTTGTTTTATCTTGGGAGATAAGTTGCCAACAACCGTTAAAGGATTATACGGGGCAATATTATCTTAAGGAAAGAATGAAAATCAATCGACTTAGCAAGCCATTTTCCTTGTTCTATTTCCAGATTCTTAAACAATGTGTTGTTGCTATCAGGGTCTAAAAGCTTGTTACAATTGGAGCAAACACTGAGGACGGATTCAAGAACTACTCAAGAACGCAGATTCAAGAGGGATCAAGAATCAAACTTTGTTGTGGTTGTCACAACTCTTATTAGGCTTCAAGCCTATTGTATTGTAATTGTAATTGTTTATTCTTTTTAAGCACTAATGATAGTTATATACTATTCCCGTACATCCATTTGTATCTCACAAAAAGTTCAAATCCTCAATATGACATTCTAGTGTAGCTTTGAATTCTTTAATATGAGTTTCTAGTATAGTTCATTTCTGAATCATGATTTCAGCATTGTGTCTAGTGGTGTTGTAGTTAACGCCCAAAATCTTTCTTGTACTAAGACCCTTATGCTGCGGGAAAATTAATTTATTCACAAGCATAGAAATCGGTATTTTGGAAGAAGTCGGCAAAAGTCAAACCGGAAACGTATATTATTTGAAGCATCGTCTAGTAGGAAGTAGGAACCAATAGCACATGTGCTAGTCTATGATTGTTCATCATCGTAACTTAAGTTTTCCCTAAGTAATAACGATCTAAAGTGCAATAGAGAAATGGGGTAACGCTAGTCATTGGACACAAAGCCAAGCAAAGTAGGGGTGTCAAATATGTGGATTAAACTGAGTTGAGTCGAACTGCTCAAAAGGTTTTTGAGTTGAAATGAGTTAAAAAGCGAGACACAACCTAGCCACTTTATTTATATTAAGTATTATTTGTTTATTTATTCTTTTTTAATTTTATAAGAATCTTATAAAACTCTTGTGTTTTCTTCATTATAGCTATATATAGCATATCAAATAAAAAAATATTCTTTTAAATGTATTTTGATAAGATTTCTAATGAGTAAATTTAGGTTATATATTAGCCCAATTTTTTATGGGTCGAATTGGACAGGTCAAAATGGGTCATTCGCACAAATGCCCCTATTTCGGGGTGGTCTTAATTTTTGCACCTCAAATCTTTAATTATTACTCTTTAGTATTTTAAGTGGTAAATAAGAGGATGAAAATACCACTGAAACTGAAACTTACATAACTTTTTTACGCGACATAAATTCATATTTTTGCATCATAATAATCCACGAATTATGTCGTAAAAAGCATAAATTACTTATGCATTTACCGGCATAACTTACTATCACTTATAACAACTTATGTCGGTAAAGACATAATGTATTTCATAGCAACACACATATCCATACACTAGATAACTTATGTCAAAAAGGGCAATAGTCCATAAAAACTCTATAATTTTTAACAACTTTTGATGATGCACTCTGGTCTCGTTTGAACGCAGCCATCCTCCAGTGGATATACGACACGATATCTAGTGACATATTATAAACCATTAATGAGACCGATGTCACTACCCGCCAAATGTGGGAACATTTGGACAGTATTTTCTATGACAACAAAATTCAACGAGCGTTATATCTTAAAAAGCAGTTCAATGACGTTCATCGGGACGATTTTCCAAACGTGTCCGCCTATTGTCAAGAACCAAGATGTTTGTCGACCAACTCTCCAACGTCGGCGCACCAGTCACTAATCATCGATTGGTCATGTAACTTATTACATGTTTGAATGAATCCTATGATGGAGTTGCCACCATTATTCAATAATGCACGTCGTTACCTCCGCTTTATCAGGCTCTTTAGGAGCTCATCTTTGAAAAAACTCAGAAAATCAAGTGCAACACCACTCGGGCCAGCATTACCGATGTCACCCTCACCACCACCGCCGGGCCCTCCGCCGACGGCAGGACTTCCCAGTTCGACAACCAAAATCGTCAGCTAGAAGACCGCAATCACCGCTTCTCAGAATAACCGTCGAACGGCATCCGGCGGTAACGATTAAGAAATTCTGGCAACAACGGCGACGTGAAAAGGTAGTTTTCGCCGGTTGGAAACAGACAGCAATGACCGCGGCAGTGGTAGCAACCTCCACCATGGGCTGCCTACCCACCGTGGGCTACGTGGGCCCCACCGTCATGGGTCTCCCCTCCTTGCCCATATACGACATCCTCGCGGACTCCACCTCAGAACTGAAAGGCCTAACCTGGCATACTTGGCCCACATCCACAATATGCCTACACATCACAGCCTCCCTCCCGGCCATCGACTTATGCACCGACTGACATTGAGGCAGCTATGAGCACAATATCACTCAATACTCCAGACAAAAAATAGTATATGGACATATGCGCCACATCTCATATGACGACATCACAAGGTACTCTCTCGTCTTATTTCAATTTGAATAATTTAAATTTGAATATTATTGTTGGTAGTGGACAAGGAATTCACATCCGTGGTTATGTTATTCCTTCATATCCCCACCACATCCACCAATAATCTTTAAAAATATCCTCCATGCCCCTAAACTCATTAAGAATATAATCTCCTAGCGACGTTTCATAATTGGCAATTGGGTTTTCCTTGACTGTGATCCTTTTGGTTTTACTGTAAAGGATTTTACGACATGTTGACGAATAATGAGATGTGACAGCACCGGAGATTTCTACCCTATTTCAAACGTCGTCAATAATCCAGCATCAGTTCCCTCAATCTGTGCTGCTCTTTCATCTTCCATATGACATTCTAGATTAGGACATCATGGAAACTTTGTTTTACGCTCCCTTAGGAAAAATAATTTTATTAATTGTAACCGTATTTCTAGGACTCATATATGTGAATCTTGTATTTTTAGAAAACATGTCAAATTATCATTTTCTGCATCCACAAATTGTACTTTAATGCCTTTCGATATCATACATAATGATTTATGGACATCCCCTATTTTGAGTACGACTGGCCATCAATATTATGTGTTGTTTTTGGACGATTATTCCAACTTTCTATGGACTTTTCCAATTGGAAATAAATCTCTGGACTACCTCATTTTTTCTTTATTTAGTGCTTTCATAAAAACACAATTTGAAAAGAACATTAAATATTTTCATTGTGACAATGGCAGAGAATTCGTTAATAACCAATTCAAACAGTTTTGCTCCAAAAATGGTCTTACCTTTCATTTTTCCTTCCCTCACAAATCCTCCTAAAATGGTAAAGCCGAACGGAAAATTTGAGCCATAAACAACCACATTCGCGCCCTACTTTCTCACGCCTCAATACCCTTCAATTCTGGCGTTATACACTCTTTATGACCACATATCTCCTAAATATAATCTCAAACAAGTCACTAGGTCAACGGTCACCCACCCAAGTTCTATTTTGTAGGAACCCCTCCTACTAATACTTGCATATTTTTGGATGACTTTGTTACCCTCTCCATCCGACCACTCACAAACTCCAACCCCGGTCTTCCCCGTGTGTGTTTCTGGGTTACCTTGTCAATCATCATGGTTACTCGTGCTATGACTTGTCGAGCCGTAAAATTATTATTTCATGTCATGTCCTATTTGATGAGTCATTTCCCATTTGTCTCTCTACACTCGCCACCTCGACATTCCTACCACATCCTAGATGATGGCATATACTCTCTTCTAATTCACCCATTACATAGTCCGTTGTCCCAGACCCTGTCACCCGCCACCATCTCGACCAGTCCGGGACTAGCTGCCCACTCGATTCTTCCAACGGTGGCCCAAAACAACTCGCATCAGGGTGATTCTGCAGCCACCTCTTGGCAAACCGAGGTTCAACCAACCAGTACCATCACCCCTGCCCTTCCCCCTTTTCCTGGAAGTCCCGTGGCAAACCCCTTTCCCGTCCTGCGTCCCTAGACACACTCTTAGACAATAGAAATATATGTCATGCACGGAACTCATAAACCTAAACGGTTATTTAACATTTCTGTTTCATATGTCCCTTCCCCTGTCCCTCGTAACCCGAAGGATGCCTTGTCCGGCCCTAATTGAAAAGCCGCAATGATTGACAAATATAATGTTTTTATTGATAATAATATATGAGACCTAGTACCCCGTCCACCTGATGCTAACATTACTCATTCTATGTGGATTTTTATACATAAAAAATGATGGTTCTTTTAAGAGGTACAAGGCTCATCTTATAGGTGATGGCAAGTCTCAACATGTGGGAGTGGACTGTGATGAAACATTCAGTCTGATCGTAAAGTCCGCAACCATCCGGACCGTCCTCAGTATTGTCATATCCAAGTTTTGACTCATTCATCAGTTTGATATCAAAAATGTCTTCTTACATTTGGATCTTCATGAAACAGTATATATGCATCAACCTATGTGTTTCAGGGATCCTATTCATCCGGATTATATGTGTCTGTTGCAGAATCGTTCTATGGATTGAAACAGGCTCCTTGAGCATGGTACCAGCGGTTCGCCGATTATGTCTCCTCTATCAGTTTTTCACACAACAAATTCGATCATTCCCTATTCATATACAACTAGGATTCAGACATGGCTTACCTATTATTATTTGTTGATGACATCATCCTCACCAGATCATCTGATGCTCTCCGCCGGTCCATTATGTCTCTTATTTCCTCTGAGTTTGCTATGAAAGATCTGAGCCCCCTGAGTTATTTCTTGGACATCTATGTCACTCGACATTTTGGCAGCCTATTTCTATGTCAGAATAAGTACACCGAATAAATCGTTGACCGTGCAGGCAGGACATCTTGCAAACCATCCCACACGCCTATAGACACCAATTCCAAGCTTAGCGTTGATTCCGACCCTTCTTATTTAGACCCGACTCACTATCGTAGCTTAGCTAAGGACCTGCAATACCTCACATTCACGAGATCAAACATATCATATGTCGTGCAACAAATCTGTTTGCACATGCATAGTCCTATGGAAGCACTTATGCACGCCCTCAAACATATTTTACGATATGTCAAGGTACACTTCAGTTTGGATTACATCTATACAAGTCTTCGCTCACTAGTCTCACTGCTTATTCTGATGCTGACTGGGGTGGATATCCTGACATCCGACGGTCCACATCTGGTTATTGTGTTTTCCTTGGAGATAACCTATTGTCTTGGTCTTCCAAAAGGCAACCTACACTATCCTGAACCAGTGCAGAAATAGAATACAAAGGTGTTGCCAACGTCGTCTCTGAGTCTTGTTGGATCTGTAACCTTCAACTTGAGCTTCACTGCCCGATTCAAAAGACAACATTGGTCTACTGTGATAATATTAGTGTGATATATCTTTCCGACAATCTCGTCCAACATCAACGCACTAAACACATTGGGATGGACATTCATTTTGTTCGCGAAAAAATGTCTCGTGGTCAAATTTGTGTCCTTCATGTTCTTTTCACATATCAGATTGCCGACATCTTCACCAAAGGACTTTCACGCATACTATTTGATGATTTTCGAGTCAGTATCAGTGTTCTAGAACCTTCCGCTTCAACTGTGGGGGTGTAATAGAATATTTTCCAATATTCTTTCATTAATTGTATATCTCATATTTTAGGTAGAATTATAATCCTTTTGTAATTAGGCTAATTAATTACCTAGTTTGTATCAAAGTAAATATTCTTGTAACCTTATATATATATTGTAAATCATTCATCAATAAAATCAAGGAACATATTCCTTTAATGTCGAGCAAAAAATAGATATTTTCGTCCATAAATTTTCATCAAACGACCAACAAAGACAAATTAAAGACAATGCATTTGAAGGACAATCAGCGCAAAAACTTCAGTCAGAATTGATTAAGCTATACATAAGCGGGTCATTGACCCACTCCAATTTAACCGGACTAAATGGATCATCTTTTATTAGACTAATTTTATGACTACTCCTGCCTGCGAAGTTTAGAAGGCAACTTCTTAGCCCCCTGCACAGGTGCAGATGTAATATATGTTTGCCACTTTTCAAAGGTATATCTATTTTATTTAACTCTCTGTCTTTATTATATTGTTCTTAAAAATCTACTTGCTATGTGGTGCAAGAAATTCCCAACATCTCACGGAAAGAGTGTATAATGTGGATTTTGAAGAAGAATATTTAACCTGCGTTGTTTTTAAAGAGGGTAGTGTGATATGATTTAAGTCGACAAAGCATAAATAAATTTCATAAATTCGGAAGCCGTATTGAGTAACGTGCCAACATCCAAAATGTTGTTGGAAGAGCGGGAGGATTTCTTCTGTCATTGTAAAAAGACAACTAGGCAATGGTTGTTGTTGTCCCAGGGGAAAGGTGCAGTCTACAAACAGGTAATGTGCGATAATATATACAGAATTTGACAATGGGCTAAGGAAATACGTGGTCCTAGGGAGATAAAGTATTCAGTCGGATCTACACACACACCAGCTCATGCCCATGATACTGGCCGCATAAAGGAACATATACAGTTTTGGAAATAAAGAAATGTGGAATGAGAAAATAATTGCATTAACCAAAAAATAAAATGAATTCCATAATACATTTGATTAACATTAAAACCACAGGGGAGCGTGGAGACAACCATAGCATCGCAATCAACCTTCATTTCGTATCTTACACTAAAACCAACACTATTGAACTTGGAAGAACACCAGGAATGATTCGCCAATAACACAACTTGTAATGATGGCATTGTTACCAGTCTATGTAGCAGGCATCAGTTAGTGGCATTCGATGAAGTTTATCGTCTATACACCATTAATCATCGCTTCATGTACTGTTTTGCCATCTTCCACAATTTTCCCGTTTATTTGGGTTCGGGCCTCTACAGAAATGAAGGAAACGGTGTCAAAGCTAATCTCGTTAATGACTAAAAGCTACGATCCCTAAGATGGAAATGCATAAATCTCTATACCCATTCAGCAGGATCTCCAGAATTTCCATTCAGCAGTTTGTGATTCTCTTCTTTAGACTTGCTATCCTTGGTCACTGGAAGCAACAAGGCACTAGTGCGATCAGGCAGTTCTGCAAGAAAGATGTCAGAGCTTCAGCTTTTCAACACTTCTTGTGTAAAAACAAAGAATGGAGGACGTAAACTAGATAGAATAATTCTTCTGAATATAAGTTGACTTGAAAACTAACCTGGTAATGTTTTATCAATGAAGAACACTACAAGGTTGACAGTGTACCTGTACCAAATTAATGTGGCTCAATTAAGTGTCAAAATAACAAGAATGTGGCGAAGAGCACATCAAGCAAAAAGTCACTCACCATGCTACAACAACATCAACAGTGTAATGCTTGCGTGATGCAATAATCAATAAGCTTTGTGCAATAACAGCTAACCAAGCACACTGTTTTATAAACCTGCAGAATAAAATCAAGCAATCAGCGACAAATATGAGCTGTGCCGAGATACTTCAGAAATGATAGATATGCAGCACAAGCAAAGGAAGCATAAAATTCCAGTCACTCAGTTAAAACACAATCTGTACCATGAAAATATAAAAAAAGTTCAGAAGAAACCTTTCCCTACGTGAACTTACAGAACCCAAGGAAGACTTATCTTCCAGGTAAATGATTGAAAGAAAAGGAGAAAACAAAGCAAATGGAAGGGAGTTGGAGCACCATCCCATTAATAAGGTGAAGTACTTTCAGTACAACTCACAATGAACTCCCTTCCCCACCAAGTAATGGATGATTTGAATAGTTCGATCGTCACCAGAACTAAGACTAGAATGATTATCAACGCAATTCCCACAGATATCAAAAGATATTTAATCATTATAGCTGTAGTACCTTCGTGTTCCATATTTCTGGTATGTCCGCACAAAGACTAGAGAGAATATCATATGAGATGAAAATATTAGATCACCACAACCATAAAGCATACCCCGAGGAACTGCACATTCATAAACCTCAGATTAGTGTCTAAATTAAATAATGTCGCTTTAGATGCAGAAGGAGCTATTAGTAAAGGAGAATGCAACTTACCAATCAATAGCACTTGTACAATATTGTCAGGAGGAGGAAGCGTGGCAAGCTTTGAACCCTGATATTTTGCAGAAAAAGAGCTATTGAGGCTTTGTGATACGTAATAAAGTAAGCCGAGGCACAGATGACAGACAGCAAAACAAAAAGCTAAAAAAACATCAAATAAATGAAAATAGCTTTTACCTCACGACAGTGATAGTTTGGACCAGGAAGCTGTGTAGAATAGAACGTTAGGATCCGAAGGAATTGACAACCCTGTTACAAACATTTATTTAACCAACTTAGAAAATATAACGGATATCAAGATGTCTGTTATATGTGGACAAGAATGAATAGCAAGTGAAGGAGTTCAAGTGAAAGTAATCCTGACAATAAAAAGGCACTTACGACTAAGAATGCTAGGACCCTGCACCATATCAGAACTGTATAGATCTTTTTGGTCTTGAAAATAAAAGGATGGAATGTCCACTACAGCAAAGCAAGAGAGAAGCATTAGCAATAGAAGACACTAAATTAACTCCACAACAAAGTAAAGATTAAGACTATGACATCCCCAAAATCCATTCCAGGGTAAATGAAAATCTGGTTGACCACCACATCAACATAATTTAAACTAATATTCAGGCTTTCCCTATTTCTAAAGCCTGAAGCAGCTTGGCATCACAGTTTGCCTAAAACTAAAGCAAGTGTGCTTTTACAAACTAAAGTTTCAAGGGCATAAAGACAGACAAAGAATCCAGTTTCCCTTATAATCTTGCCAAGAGAAAATATGAGAAAAGTTCTAGAGAAACAAACTCACCAAGATGAAAGATAGAAAGATCGTGGTGAATACAGTTTCACTTATGTAAGCTCTATCTTGTCCAAGCTCCTGGAATGTTAACCAAAACAGAAAAGGTCAGCATGCATCTCCCATAACAGTTGAGGGAGAGAAAAAAACGAGAAAACCAACCGGAAGAAGATAGAAACCGACGTCCTGAAGAATCGGTCCAGGCCGATGAAAGTAATGCACCCCTCTAGCAGCAAGTCCATGTATGTACTGAGGAAAGGAATATAGAAGTTTTACAACTCAGGAATCCAAAATGTAATAATATCAGGAATAAGAAAGTCTATAGAGCAGAGAAACATAAGCTCATCACATTATTTGCCAAAAATCATATTCAACATCCATAGAAAATGTAAACAAGTTCTATGATTCAGCAAGACAATATTTGACAGATCCCGACCTCCCGTTACTCTGGACAAACTATGCCCTGCCTAGACAGAGGAAAAAGAAAATACTGCTAAAAGAAACTTTTTTTTTAAACAGGTAAATTTACTGCTAATAGAGACATTGAGCAGTCGAAGTTGTCACATTTGTTTTGTATCTTGCTGTCTCTTTTCTTACATTCCTGCTGCAGGTACTATACGTCTGAGCCGAGGGTCTACCGGAAACAGGCTCCCTACCCCCAAAGAGCCTACCCCCAAAAAGATAGAGATAAGGTCTGCGTACATCCTACCCTCCTCAAACCCCACTTGTGGGATCACACTGGGGTTTCTTGTTGTTGTTGAAAGCAGTAGAGACTACAAATGGAGGATTTTGTAGCAACACACTGTAAAATCGAAAGCATTTGAATTTCAACCTAGATTATAATACTTGCTACTCCTGCAAGTCCATAGCGAAAAAACTATAAGGACCCCCCCTCACCTCTTCTGCTTCTCCAGGTCCCCCTGTTATCAACTTATGAAGTAAAAATTAAAACTTGAAACAATTATTGATAGAAAAAAACACTATGGTTGAAGATGGCCAACATTAAAACCTGATAGAACTTGTAATAGATCACAAAAAGAGTACCACAAAACAAAAGAGAAAATGAAATATAAACCTGACAAATCAAACCGCCAAGAATATATTTCCAACTATCTGCAAGAAGATTGATCTCTGTTGTTGCCTCCGCACAAAATCTCTTCCACAACTGCTCTCCATAACAACAAGTCAACAATACAATCACGACAAAAACAAAATAAAAAGCAACATAAGAGGTAGAAAAAAAAAACGAACCTTTGAGGTCTCGCGACCAATGTAAAACGACATATCTTTATCTGTACCAACCAGGTCCATATTATATCACAAACCAACCATGTCTTAATTTAGAGAATACTACACTATAAACAACGAGCGCAAGACAATTTTTAATACGCCCAAACTCTTATTCACTTGGAAACAAACTTTTTCCTTTAATTCTTGACAAAATTCAATTCAAACAACAACAAAAACGCAACAAACCAACCCGATCTCGAAAACCTAATTACCAAATGAGTGTACAAAAATGGAGAATAATCCGGTATAGTTGTTTTCTCTCTCTAGAAACTAACTTTCTCTCTCCTAGTCTCCTTTGTCTGCTAAAAACGCGAGTTGAACACGGAGGACAGTTTTGAAGAGAGAAAGAAATATATATATAAAGCCTTCTTGCGAAAAAGGGTGGAAATTGGAGACTGATAAAGACCTTCCTAGTTGAAAAATTTTAAAAAAAAGGTCAATTCCTTGAATTTGTGATTAAATTTCGTTTAGATATTTAAATTAAAATTTATTTTAATTGAGCACTTCAAGATATGATAAGGTATTTCTATAAGATATTTGAGGTTCAAATTTTGAAAAGAAAAAAAATTGTGTGTTCTCAAATGTCAATTAAATACTTCCTCCGTCCCAAAAAAATTATTTTAGTTTGACTTGACACAGAATTTAAAAAATAAAAGAAGACTTTTGAAATTTATAATTTAAAACAAATCTTAGATATTATGTGATTGTAAATCATTTGATAAAGTTAAATTGCTTCTAAATATATAAAGATGTGAATCTTTTGGGACAAACTAAAAAGGGAAGTATGATAATCTTTTTGGACCCATATTATCACCTCCACTCATTTCTACTCTCTCTGTTTAGTCGACCGATTCACGGAGTCGTCAGCAACCCCCGCCCGATTGTCGCCGATTCACCCACATTACCGCAATTCATAATTAGTCGCCTTGATCGATTCGGTGATCAAGGATGAGTCGGGATGATGAAGGTGTGAAAGCGTGTGGTATGAGTTGCTCGTGTGGCGCGATCGTCGTGTGGTGGGGTATCGATTAAGGTCGATGGATTGGGGGCGGGTCGATGTCAGGTCTGGGTGGTAATGGTGGCGGTGTTGGGCTAAATGATAGGGTTATCGCAGGGTGGTTTCTGGGTTTAGGGTCGGTGTCGGGTCTGAGGGAGTTGACGGTGACAGTGATGTGTTACAGTGACTAGGTTGTCGCGGGGTGGTCTCTGGATTTGGGTGGTCAACGGGAAGTCGGAGGACATGCGGGGGTGGTAGACGTTGTGGTGGTGATGGTTGGCAGATCTGGTGTTCACCGGAATGTTTGGTCGGAGTTGCGGCTCGTCGATGATGGCGGTGGAGAGGTAGTTGCGAATGTTTGTTGTGGCTCATCGATAATAGCAGTGGTTGGTTACTTTGGTTCACTTTGAGTTCAGACTCACGGCTGGAAGCGGCGGAAGGCGAGAAGGGAGTAGAAGAGTGGTGGGTGGTGATGTGGGTCCCACCCGCTATGTGTCTTCCACGTGGACGCGATGCCCACCCACCACTGATCTGACAGCAACAAAATCTAGTGGTGCAAACATACGAAGTAATAATTTTTTGCGTTGCGATTTTTTTTATGCCTTGAAAGCAAAAACAATTAAAAATTCTGGTGGTGCAACTGCACCACCATGCTTAAGGTGTATCCGCCACTGGTGTCCAGGTGAAATTTCGTTCATAGAAGGCAAATGTGATAACTTTACTAACGAAAATGACATATTTGACCTCATACTTTAATGGAGGGTAATATGACTCTTTTTTAAAAGTTTAATGGCAAATATAATCCTTTTCCTCTATATATATATATATATAGCCTTCTTGTGAAAAAGGAGGAAATTAGAGACTCATAAAGACCTTCCTAATTGAAAATTTAAAAAAGGTCAATTCCTTAAATTTGTGCTTAAATTTCATTTAGATATTTAAATTAAATTTATTTTAATTGGGCACTTGAACATATGATAAAAATATTTCTATCAGACATTTGTGGTTCAAATTTTGAAAAGAAGAAAAAAAAAATTGTTTTAATTTTACTTGACACAGAGTTTAAAAAATAAAGTAAGACTTGAATTTGTAGTCTAAAACAAATCTTAAATATTATGTAGCTTTAAATTATTTCATAAAGTTAAATTATTTCTAAATATAGAATGATGTCAATCTTTTGGGACAAACTAATAAGTGAAGTATGATAATCTTTTTTGAACAAAATAATATATTTAATTCCATTAATGGAGTTTGCGGAGGATAGTTTGTATACACATCTATCTTTACGAGATAGAGAAGTTGTTTAAAATATGTTATCTCCTTTAATTATACACATCATACTTAATTAGAACAACCATGAAGTTTTACGGTTTATTAAACGTAATTCGCATAATTAAAAAAGTGATATTTTTATAAGTGATTAATTTATCATTTGAGAACACACGTAAAAAGAAGTTAACAATTTAGATTGAAAATATAATCGAATGTCTTAATGAAATTTAATGAGAAATTTGAGGTGGTAGACTTCCAAAAATCAATTGATGTTCTAATATTAGCAAAAGTGTAATTCAGTACAAATATGATCTTTGTAGAATTAAAAACAATAAAATAAAACCTCTTTATAATCTTTTAAACGTAGCACATGGAAGCGATGATTGACCAACTTGTTTCCTATTTTCTTCAGATAATAATATAAAATAGAACGTTTTTCGAGGGAAAAAGAATTGCTTAATTAAGTAGGAAAAAAAAAAGAATTTGTTTGTAATGGTTTTGGCGGAATCCGAAGTCACGAGGCTCGAAAATCGAAAAGAAAGACTCAAATTTTCTCGCTAATTGACCGATTTTATATTATATTAAATATAATTCTTCAATACATAATTAAAAAGTTTTGATGGTTTTCACAACTTGTGAATTTTTTATGTCAATAAAAAAAAATACAATTTAAAAAATTCAAATTACAAGTCAAACAAAACTTTAACTTCAAATCATATAATTTCAAATTATCACCAAAACAGCTCATAATTGGCCTTTCGATGAAATCCAGTCTATCTGCCAGAGCCAACCAATGTGAAGGAATTTTTTTTTAAAAAAAAAAAAAATTAAAGCCGGCCAACACAATGATACTATTTTAAATTATTTCTCTAACTGTTTTAGTTTGTTTTTTTAATAACAAATAGGATAAAAAAATTATGATATTTTGTTGAGCTTGGTAGAAAATAATGGAGTACCTATTTTAAATTTAAAAATAATCTTCTATCGAAATTATCTTTACTTGACCTTTTCTCTTTTTGTTAGTTTTTGATCAAGATTACTGAAAATTAAATTTAATAAAGTTTGCCCACTCAATTCGGCATTTCAGTAGGTTGGCTTTCAATCAATTCGGTAGATATACAAACCAAATAATGTTTTTTAAAACGTAAGTCTAGCTAGTAAGATTTTAGGAATTAAAGCACAAAGGTTGGAAAATGTGTATTCTCCATTTGGCTTTTTTTGGTTTCCCACCAAACTCGAAAGAAGAAAAACTAACATTCTGTAGGTTTATGGGTAGAAACACATTGAGGTCGTTAGTAAAATAATGCATGTATTAACTTTGTGTATTAATAAACATTCTGTAGGTTTATGGAATCAAATATTTTTTTAAATTATGCAATGCATATTATTTCTAATACATCAAACCAAGCGATAGATAAAAAATAATTTCTGCATAACTAATGTCAGCATTACTAATACCAGAATTACTAATACATCATATTCATCATTATTCTTATACACTCTACCAAGCAACCCCTAAGGATACATGCTAGGGAAATTACCGACATTACCTTAGAAAGACATGAAGTTAAATATGAAATTCATAGTGTGTGTTTGGTAATGGAGGAAAAATATTTTTAGTGTTTTTATGTTTGGTTGATCAAAATATTTTAGAAAATATTATAAATAAATTGATAGAACTCCAACAGTAATATACTCCCGTAGGGCAGTATATTTTTCGTGATGATCAATGATGATTACAATATCGGGTACTCCTTTTATAAAAAAACTACGTTCGTGGCTTTTATAAAAAAAATCTTTAAAATTTAAGAAAATAATTTACCATGGGGAGAAGAAAATGAATTCCATAAATTGCATTCCAAATTGATAGACTCCTCCGCACCGCAATACTCCACTCCCACACCACACCCAACACAACACCAGCATTATAAATTGCTATGTCGTGTGATAATTTAGGGGCCGTTTGGTTTGGGTTTTAGAGGATATAATCCATGCATAGAAATTTATATCAATTAACACAATTCTTTGCTGCTCTTTTTTGTTTTACTCCTAGATAATATCTGTGTAAATTATGAATTTTTTAATGTATTATTTTATTATGAACGAAATAAGTATTTATTAATAAATACGTGAATTAAAATTTTAAAATGACCAAACTACCCTTATAATAATAAGTTTTTTTTATTTGTATTAAAAATAAACAAATAGTTTAAATTATACTAATATGACCAAACTAACCTCATACTAATGGTGCATTGTATACTAATATGTAATACATCAAACTAAATATTCGACAAAAATAATTTGAGCATTATATAATCCTTGCATAATTAATCCTCGCATACGGCATAACTAATCTCTGCAAAATTTATTTCGATCAAATTGTTAGAGATACAGTCAATATACACGTGATATACTACTCGGTTTGACATAAGTAATTTTGATAAATATTTTGTATTAATTAGTCTTGTACACTTGATATACTATTTCTAGTTCACTATTTCTTATGATAAGAAGTTATGTCTCATTCATGTGATGAGAAAGCTGAGAATTTATAGTTAAGTGTACAAGACTAATTAATATAAAATATTTACCAAAATTACTTATGTCAAACTGAGACCAACACGTGATATACTTTTATAGTATATCACGTGTATATTGATTGTATCTCTAACAGTTTGATCGAAATAAATTTTGCAGAGATTAGTTATGCCGTATGTGAGGATTAATTATACAAGGATTATATAATGCTGAATTTTTTTTTGTTGAATATTTAGTTTGATGTATTACATATTAGAATACAATGCACCATTAGTATGAGGGTAGTTTGGTCATATTAGTATAATTTAAATTATTTGTTTTTTAATACAAATAAAAAAACTTACTATTATAAGGGTATTTTGGTCATTTAAAAATTTTAATTCATGTATTTATTAATAAATACTTATTTCGTTCATAATAAAATAATACATAAAAAAATTCTCCTTTCCTTTAACTAGTTCTTACTTCTTTTTCAATTTAAATTTTAAATAACTAATCTTTTTTTTTTTTCAAATTACACCAAGTTATGTCCAAAACGTAGTTTCCTTAGTTCAAAGAGGGTAGCTAAAACATATCTTTCGTAAAAGAAGAACAAGTTCAAATAGAATTAAAGCAGTGGACTATACTTTGCTAACCAACTAACTCGATGAATATGACTTTGATTTTAATTTTGGTCTATTTTGTCAGTTGTCACTAAGGGATCGTTTGATAGGAGCTAAGTTCATCATGCATTAAGTGCTTCATAAGTAACCATTTTTTACTGCATTATTTTGCTACGTATAAAATTTGTCGTATTTAATACGGTATTTAGTTTGTAATTCAGAAACTTATAATTTATGAGAGAATCTGTATATTATATTATGCAAGATAGAAGATGAAATAATTAATATTTAAATAATTAATATATGAATAACTAAATTATGTCTAACTAATCATTATATAAAATAATACATAAATTTCTTCATAACTAATCATTGTGTTACTAATACCCGTGTAATTCTAATAAGCTACCAAACGATCCAAAATAGTTATGATAATGGGGTAGAGTTGAAGAAATGTTGAAAGCCAGTAAAATATTATCATTATGTGATGGAAGTCGTGAGTTGGCCAGCGGAAATAACTTCTACAATGCAAGATAAGATTGCGTCTGATAGACTTTTGTCTGCGTGCTCTCGAACTCCACGATAATAAAACTTAATGCACCGGGTATTCGGTTTCAACTTTCAACTATAATAAAACAGAAAAGAGCGTGAAATGTCTGCGCGCTCAAATTCTTTGAAGTGAAATAGTCTACAGTGTAGTTTGGTGGGGTAGAAATTTAATTTTGAAGTGCTCTAAGATTTCAAAGGAAGCACGTTTTGCAAAACCTAAAAAGTCTAAATTGGGTGCCATGGTCAAACTAATGGTGGCGTCAACTCATACTTTATCATCACAAGAAATCAAAGATTTTTTAAAGAATTTCTGAAATATGTTCCAACCAAAAATACGGTTATAGATTTGTATTTTAGGGTTTAAAGACAAGTGAATTGTGTCTGATCCGGAGAATTTCTCAATGAGTCCGGTATTATATGATAGGTATTGAATAAGAAAATAAGCAAATAGATGAACAAGTAAATAATATGAACAAGTAAACTTTGATTCGGAACTAGTAATGAACAAGTAAGATCGTGTACATGTGCGCCGCGACACTCTGATCAAAGAGGGCTGATATGATGAGAGTTTTTGGAAGTGAGAGACAGTTGTGTGAATATTTCGGAGTCATTGGGATATCCGGACACGCATATATATATATATATATGTATTCCTCCTAAAGTTATGACGACGTGAGCATGCTGATGTCATCATGTGCATGCGTATCGCGACAAAGAGGGCTGATATGATAGGGAGTGTTTGGGAGTGAGAGACAGTTGAGTGAATATTTGAGTCCGTTATATATATATATATATATATATATATATATATATATATATATATATATATATATAATTAAACATATATGTATGTATGTGTTTAATTGAAATTAAACATATATGTATGTATGTGTTTAATTGAAATTAAATGAATGAAAGGACGCAACAGTTAGGATTCCTCCTAAACTGTTATTTTGCGCCTGTTAAATAATTAAGAACCCGTCCGAATAGTTTAGCTTGTTGGGCGAAGGTCGAATTCGTGGCCCTAGGGTCACGGGTTCGATTCTCACTAGGACATCGCTCTCTGGGGCATATACTTGTGATTAAGCCTGGGCGCTAAAAGTCGTCTTGAGCGTCTTTGCGGTGTGGGTTTGATTCCCTCCAGGGCGGTCGCAGTGGTCGACCTTGCATTGATCCGTTGGGCCGGACGGCGATCGACACGTGCACATCCCGCGATTTACGTGGTGGGAGTCTTTGAAGAGTCGGTCCCATCGCCTCCAGGAGTCCAGCACAGGTGCTTGTGTACAGGTGCTAGCGATAGGGGGGAATGAGGGTTCCCGATACCTGGGTCATCAAAAAAAAAAATTAAGAACCCCTACACTTCTTCTCGTGATAATAGACTAGAAACTTCTCCTTTTTCTCTTTCCAATTTCTACAAACCTCTCTTGAAGATTCTTGTGAAGACTTCTTCCCCTAAAAGTGTTGGAACAAAGATTGTACCAAGTTACCAAGTACATGTCTATAATTTTGGGATTTAAGATTTTTATCAGATTTTAGGAAAGAATTAGTAATTTTCGAATAATAGCACGCAGAAACAGTTTTTGTACGAACAGTAGGAAACATTAATTAAAAGCATAAGTACAATAAAATTTAAAAGGAAAAAAATTCTTATTAAGTTATATTTACCAAAACATTCCTACTTTAGTTTAATTAAGTTGTCTCATGCTCTTTGAAATCACTTATCTATTTAATGTATCTTATACTAGTAACAATGTTAAATTAGTTATATATATTTGAGATAATATTAATAGTAAAATGGATCTCTACCTGTCTTTTTTCGTACTTTGCCGCTTAAATATATTTTCAAATACACTTGTCAAGCACAATTGTTTATCTAGTGCAGACAAAAACGCTTCTAAAATTATTTGACTAATAAAACGATTATTTTTCCAAAATAACTTTTCTTATACTCTATATGAGAATAAGTCATTTCAAAATTGTAACTTTCCTTTTTTCATTAGGTAAGAATATATACACTAATTACAATGACTAGGAAGAATAAGTCTTCCTTAGTATAATACTAGAAATATTCACTATACAATAATTACCTACCATATATGAAGAGATACTACATTAATATAGGATATTCACACAATATTCTATTAATGACACTATAATACTTGTCACGCCCTTTTTCGGCCGCGACATTTTTTGAATAAAAATGGCTCCTGCTCAATAAAAGGTTAGAAAATAAAATGATGCTAAAATGTTTAAAAGAATGCTAAAATGTTAAAAGGTGCTTAAAGGTGCTAAAACTGCTAAAGGGTTCGCGGGAGTCGCCACCTAATTAATTGGGTGAATTAGGACACCTAAATGTTTAACTAGTTTAAAGTAAAACATTAAATCCATTTTAATGGTCTGCTAAACTTGATGAGATTCTGGGGTAAGGGTTCTTTATTAATCTAGAGGGAAGGGGTTAGGCACCCTCTGAGATCCGCTAACTTGCGGTTGTCCTGTCAAACCTAGGGTAATTATTATGCTGAGATGCAATGCATGCTTTGAAAATATTTGAAGAGAAAGATGATGCAAGTGTTTATAAAAGGGATGCATTTTGATAAAGATTTATAAGACTTGTGCTCTAAAATACATGTAAAAGTTTAAAAGTATTCATTTATTTTTATTTATAAAATAGATGATGCAAAGTTGATTTATAGACTAAATGTATGCATTTACTTGAAAATTTGATTTTTTATATGTGGCATAGTGCAAAAGACGATTATCATTTGGCAAAGTTTAATCATGCATGGCAAACCTAAAATAATTAACTTAAAGGGAAGCAAATTTCTAGTATCCAACTACTTGCTAATTTATTGATTCAAGATTTAATTATTCTAAGTGTTCTAATAATTAATGTAGCGTTAGACAATTAATTACAACAAATGAATGAGGGCGGGATAGAAAACCAATAAAAGGTGACTCGAAGGAGTGGCGATGTGATTTCGCCTGTGGTTTGGAATTTCTGATGCGGATAGCAAGATACACACAAATGCGGGTGAATGCAGATCTTCAATTGATGGAAGGCACAATGAGTCTCGCTATGAGACTCCTCCTTTTGCTCCGATGCATTTCATGTAGATAAAGAAGAAGATAAGGATTAGTATATGTCTCAACTATTTGAATCACAGAAAAGATCTACACACATGACCCATACTTATACAACCAGTACTTGAGGACATGTAAATCAGTGAATAGACTGAAGCCAACTGCTGCAACAGTCAGCAAACATAGCCAGCCAACAATGAAATACAGTGAGGTTAACATATAGAGGGTAATTACATGGTTCGTACTCAGATCGCGATATGTTTGAATATTACAATCAGATGCACACAGTAGTAGCAGATCGCAATTCCTTTCCAGCATGTATTATAGCAGTGCAGGTGATCGAGATAGTACACAGTGGATAGTTTAGGCAAATAAAGCAAACATTTATTCTAGCAAGAGAATTGTAGGTATGCAGAGATTATAGGATAGATCATGCCTAAGTCATACACTGCTACATGCTTATGCAAACAAGACCATGGTTCAAGACATATGAACAGAGATGGATAAGAAATCGAATGTCAAACCTATATGTCATTTGGAAACAGCAGATAAGCAATTTTAATATGAACAATTTCAGCAACTGCACAGTGACATGTACTTCTAGCAAACAGCCTAATAACTAAACCAAGCATACATTATATCATATTTCGGACCTTCATTCGACGAATGCTTAGAAGGCAGAATTTACACATATTGAGACAACAAATACGAATATACACGATACAACAGCAATCAGGATAAAACAAACTTCACATAATCGAATACGAAATCAGAATTTCACAAAGAGGATAGGATTTACCTTAGGACGTGACAGGCGGCGTATCAAGTCGTCGGTCCACTCGACGGGCTTTGGGTTTTGCGATGCGAATAGAAGGGAAGGTTTTGCTTGCTGATTTCTTGGTTGTGTTTACTACTTGTTTCTCACTGAGTTCCCGGATTCTGCTAAGCTCTGGTTGTTGACTGCTCTATGTTGCTATGTGGTTCCTAACTATTGCTAAAGGTGAAACGATTGCTATCTCACTCTCTTGCTGTCTGTCCTAAGTCGATGCCATCCCCTTATTCTAAATTGCTATGTGGTTCCTCTCCCGTTTCTGCTCTATCTCTACTCTCTGTCTGTGTTTTTTCTCCCCTCTACTGTGCTCTCTGCATGTGCTTATATAGCCCCATTTGGGTTCCAAGTTAGGTAGGCAATTAGGGCTGATTCTGGGCTTGATTTGTGCTTGATACGAACAGAAAATCCCTCCTGATTTCGTGTGATTCGATAAGGTGCGATCTGAAGGATTTGTGTAGGGATTCGGTTTATCTATGGTAAGAAGGGCTGGCTTCGTGCATGGGTAAGGAAAGGGAGCCGGATTTTCAGGCGAGAAATCCGGACTAGGGTAAGGGGTGAGGTGCTGGCGGCGATTGCTAGGGAGGTTAGGTTTCTTTTAGGTTTTTTCTAAGGGAGTGGGGACGATGGGAAAGTAATAGAATTGGAGTCGAGGATGAAGGGAAATAAAAGGCGGATGGGTCGGGTGTTGAAATTTGCGTCGCGGGTTTTGGGCGACGGGTTTTGGGCTGGGTAGATATTAAGTGTATTATTAGTATTAGTTTTAGGCTTTAGTTAATTTAATTAGGTATTTAATTAGTGGTAAGTTATTTTAATTAGGATTAGATTATTTAGGTGTTTTATTAATCTACTTGTTAAAATAACAAATGCGGGCGTGTTATTTAAGTGCTTAATATCTTAGAATGCGGCGCTATTTATTTAAAAACTTATTTATTGTGCATTATTATTATTAAATTATCTTAATATGACTTTAGGCGCTACAATAATTATGAAATTACCTGCTATTGATAAATGTGACTATGCTATTTGACGCGACGTCATTGTCAAATTATTTATTTTATGTATTTATTTACTTTACTATTATTTAAGAACTATGACAGGGCTTAAAATTAATTAATGCGGGTGCAGGACTCTAAGTGCTTAAACTCTACGTAAGACGCGGTGCCATTATTAAATTGTTTTATTTATGCCTGTATTTATGTTTTATCGCTGCATTTTATTATAAAAAATCATAAAAATTATTTTACAAAATTAGTCTAATTTTATAGCTAATGACTGGACGGGAGGGTCAAAATTGGGTGTCAACAATACTATTCTAGAATATTCTAACATAATATTCTAACACTCCCCCGCAGTCGAAGCTGGAGGGCGGCGAATGCTGAGACTGTCCCGAAATTCTTCAAATAATATCAGCGGAAGTCCTTTTGTGAATATATCATCAATCTGATGTCGCGTCGGAACATGTAACACTCGCACTTGTCCGTGAGTCATTTTTTCACGGACAAAATGAATATCTAACTCAATATGATTAGTGCGTTGATGATGGATTGAATTCCCTGATAGATAGATTGCACTAATGTTATCACATTATACCATAATAGATGTCGGAATAGGGCAATGAAGCTCAAGTAAAAGATTCTGAATCCAGCGAGAGTCAGATACCACATTGACAACCGCACGGTATTCAACTTTAGCACTCGAGCGTGATACTGTGGGTTGTCTTTTAGAAGACCAGGAGATCAAATTATCACCAAGAAAGACGCAATAGCCGGAGGTGGAGCGTCTGGTGTCCGGACACCCTGCCCAGTCTGCATCTGTGTAAGTGACAATTTTGGTGATGGAAGAAGGATATAAATGTAATCCATACTCCAGAGTGCCCTGAATATACCGCACAATGCGTTTGAGGGTATGCATGTGTTCTTCCATCGAATTATGCATGAATAGACACACTTGTTGTACTGCATAAGTAATATCCGACCTGGTGAATGTGAGGTACTGCAACGCTCCAACCAGGCTGCGGTATAATGTAGGATCATCAAAAGGTTTGCTAGTTACAACACTCAACTTCGACTTTGTGTCTACCGGAGTGGCCGAAGGTTTGCATGAAGATATACCCGTTCGTTCCACAATCTCAGATGCATACTTTTTTTGAGAGAGAAATAACCCACATGCATGCCGTGTCACAGAAATTCCTAGAAAATAGTACAGCGGACCAAGATCTTTCATAGTAAATTCGGAACCAAGATGAGACATGATATTCTTGCGTAGGGAATCTGAAGATGCTGTAAGAATGATATCATCCACATATAAAAGAAGATAAGCAGTGTTATTACCCTGCCGATAAATAAACAGAGAACTGTCCGAACGGCTGTGAGTAAAGCCCATATGTGACACAAAATCTGCAAACCACTTATACCAAGCCCTGGGGCTTGTTTGAGGCCATATACTGATTTGTTCAACAAACACACATGATTGGGATAAGCAGAATCTCTGTACCCCAAGGGTTGGTGCATGTAAACTGTCTCATTCAGATGACCATGAAGAAAGGCATTTTGACATCCAGTTGATGAAGTGACCATCCTTTTGAGAGTGACAAACTTAGAACTGTTTGGATGGTAGCTGGTTTGACCACTGGAATGAACGTCTCCCACAATCGATGCCAACCTGCTGGGTCTTCCCATCACCTACAAGACGGGTCTTATGCCGCTCAAAAGAACCATCATATTTTTCTTTATGGATAAAAATCCATATAGACCGAATAATATTAGCATTAGATGGACGAGGTACTAAATCTCATGTCCTATTTTTCATTAGAGCATGATATTCATCATTCATGGTCATTTTCCAATTCGGATCTTTGAGAGCAGACATTGGGTTACGAGGCAAAGGTGATTTGGAAACTTGTGTATGGAGGTTGTATTTGGTATTTGGTTTAACAATACCATGTTGACTACAGGTGAACAGACGAGGCATGGCGATGGATTTGGGCCATCGCCGAGAAGAGAATCGATGGGCTGGACGCCCTTTATTTGTCGAGGTGTGGCCGGCCGAGAGGGTGTGGTAGGCGATGAGCCTGGAGGAGCTGGAGGTTGGCCCATCTATTAGAGCAATGCCCCACTGGGCCGAGAGTCAACAAGCCCACTGTGCTGGGCAGTTTGACCCAGTGGCTGGGCTGCTGGTCCGCGGTCTAGTGGGACCATTGTTTATGTACCTGCGGGTCCCGGGCTGTGAATAAAATGTGTTAAATACGAAAGTTTATCATCATTCAAAAAATCATAAGTATGGGTCCCGGTTTCATGTATTTTAGCAAAGGTAAAAACTGTTTCATCAAAAATAACGTGGCGACTTACAAACATTCTTTTTGAAGAAATATCATAACATAGGTAACCACGATGATTAATAGGGTATCCCAAAGAAAACGCATAGAGTGGACCGGACTTGTAGTTTTGTGATTGTGGTGGATGAAAAAAATGGATAGCAAAGACAACCAAACACTCTTAGAGGATGATATGAAGGCACTCGTAAGTAAAGCATTTTTAGTGGAGCTTGGTAAGACATGTGTTTATGAGGAAGAATATTCAACATATATGTAGCCATTTGAAGTGCATAATGTCAAAAGATGGGGGGTATGGATGCATGAGCAAAGATGTTCTAAAAATATTATTGATGGTTCTAATTTTGCGTTCTGCCTTCCCATTTTGTGAAGAGGTCTGAGGACAAGACAAACGAGAATTTAAACCATTTGTTTTGAAAAAATCTCAAAACTGATTATTGTCAAATTCCCCCCATTGTCACATTGAATACTTTTAATCTCCTGTTCAAATTGAGTTTTGATGAATGCCCTAAAAGTGAGAAATGTGAAAAACACTTGTGATTTCTTTGATAGAGGAAATGTCCACAGATAATTAGAATAATCATCAAGGATAAGCAAATAATATCTATGACCAGAAGAACTCAAAACGAGAGAAGTCCAAATATCACAATGCATAATATCAAACGTCATAAGAGTGCAAGAATTAGAAGCAATAAATGGCAATTTCACATATTTACCAAGTGCACAAGAATGACACTTATTCAAAATCCGAGTCTGGTTACAAGAAATAAAATTATTTTGTTTATGAGAAGCTAAAACAGCCTCCCCCGAATGTCCCAAACGTTGGTGCCATAAGGATAGTGCCAAAGTTGCAAAAGTAGAATAAAACTTGGATTGATGACTAGGTAAGTTTATTGGATAGAGCTCCCTCTTGCTATCACATCTCATGAGAAGACCAATTATCAGTTGTAAACTTCCTAACAGATACCAAGTTTTTGATTAGTTTGGAGCATGTAGGACATTATTTAGAGACAATGGTGGGTTAGGTGGTGACAATGTAGTAGAACCATACCCTTTGATTGAAATTGAATGGTCATTTCCGATAATGATACCACTATCATGTGTGACATTGCTCCGGAGTCCATGTACCAATTTGAATCCGGTGGATTTAGTCCAAGAGTGTGCATAACAGACTCAATATATGTTGGATGGGCCACTGTTGAGTGGGTCTCATGCCACTGGGTCGACTGAGGCCCAGGTCCACTGCTCGGCTGAACTGCTGAAGAGAAATAAGCCTGATGGGCCTGGCCGAATTGAGGCCCATTCTACTGCCACTACTGAGGCCCATTTTTGCGTTCTTTGTTCTTTGGTTCGCCATTGGGCGCCGCTGCTAGGCCCGATTCTTTGGACCCGGTGTTGCCGCCATCGCCCACCTCCTCCGCCACGATTCGCCACCATTCGATGTCGCATCCGCGCGGAGTTGGTGGTGCCGCCATTTATGCCGCCACCGGAATTCGATGTCCTCCTCCTTTGTTATTTCCACGATTTCCACCCTTATTTTTATTATTATTACGTCTTTTTTGTCCCTTATTTTGGTGAGAGGGATAAAAAACATTACCATCATTTGAAGGGGTGGCAAGGAAGGCGGAATTTGACGTAGTTGAGGCCTTTTTCATCAAGCCCGACTCTTCAAGTACAAGCATGGATCTTGCTTGATAGAATTGTGGTAGAGGGTTACTTTGACGGATGAGAGTTCCCACTCCGCTATACGCTTCAGTGAGACCAGCAACCAATTGCAACACTAGCCGGTTATTAGTAACTGGTGAACCGACGTTCCTTAACTGATCTGCCAACACTTTGAGGCGTTGACAATATTCCGAAACATTGGAAAAATCCGTCATGTCAACGATGGAGAATTTCTGTTCTAGTGTAACAACGCGAGAGTTTTGATTATCTTGAAAGATATCTCTCAAGCGGTCCCACGCCGTCATGGTTGTTGAATCCGGCTCCATTATGGTGTGCAACAAGTCCGTGGAGATTGTTGCATAAATCCAACCGAGGACTGTGGCATCAAGCGTATCCCACAAGTCCTTGTCTACATATGTGGGTTCCTTTCCCTTCCCATCTTTTGGTGGAATGATATGATGAATGACTGTGTGAGCCTTACAACATATTTTAAACAATTCTGCCATGAAGCATAATGCACAGTTTCCATCTCCAGTTTAACAGAAATATGTGTCTTAATGTTTGAAATGGCTAGAGCGGGATGAAAAGAGGATTTAGATTCAGACATATTTTGGTTGAGATGAAGGTTGTTCAACAATGGAGGGATAAAAGCAAGAGAAATTAAAAAAATTGAAGAACAACCTAGGTCGAAAATTTGGAGAGAAAATTTGGATCTTTTCCTTAAACTCTTGATACCATGTAAGACTTTGATATTATTTTCCTCAACTTTTCTTCTTCCATTAGGTAAGAATATATACACTAATTACAATGACTAGGAAGAATAAGTCTTTCTTAGTATAATGCTAGGAATATTTCCTATACAATAATTACCTATCATATATGAAGAGATACTACATTAATATAGGATATTCACACAATATTTTATTAATGACACTATAATACTATTCTAGAATATTCTAACAAAAATAAGTATATCCTGAACCTTGGCAAACAATCAATGCAAATTTACAATTCAAACTAATAAATAGCTTAACAATTTTTTTAATACAAGTATACAATTTAAGTCGAAAATAACAATAATAATTTATATATATATATGTGTATATAATGTACATTTTTATACATAATAATGTATACTTTTATATATATTTGACTAGTAATGCGATTATTTTTAGTCGACGGGACAAATGTGTAACTTGCCCATTTCATTATTTATACAGTCTCTCTTGAAATTTCTTCAATCGGAATAAAACGTCAATTTCATATTCCAGATGAAGATTAGAACAAAAATGTACCCAAATGGTAAGAAGATTCTGGGCAACTAAGGAAGTTTCCCATTGGTACTTCAATTAATGAAGAAGACATTTGACATGTGAAATCAAAGTCTCTTCGTAATTCATACGTAAACCATGACTAAACACACAAAAAAAGGACATTTTTTTCTATATTAGGGATAACGAAACAATGATAGTATTATTATGATTTTGACGGGTAATTATGTCTAGATATGTGAAATGTGTACGAATTAGATGTTAGTAAGGTAACATGTGGGCTTTCTTTGGACCGACCATAATCATGTGGTTTTTATTTAAATTTTCGTCATTAGGCCATTGTATGACTCGACAAAGTTAAATGACATTCGATAATATTCCCTTAACATTTTTGCAATCAATTATTTGTTAGATGTTGTATTAGAACCGTTAATGTTGGGTTTGGTGTTATGACATTTTGCCAACATATCATTTTCAGTACTAAGTTAAAATCAGAAAATGTTGGACAAATGTCATGATCTTCGGACCAACATTCTGATAACAGTTTTGTCTTACTTCACGAGACTGAAGCTAAACTCGTGGAATTTTTACCACGAGGGTAATTTGACTTGGCAAGGATTTTTTGGAGCTGAAGAAAAACGTGGGAAGACCAAGTACAAGTAGTTGCTAAACTTGGGGAACAAGTCCAAGAAGTTAGAGGATTTTGCTCCACAATCTTCTCCAACAGATCCTATCAGCTGCCCATCTTTCTCTCAACCTCTACAACGATTCAATGAGCATTTCAAGGAAGACCCTCTACTACAAATAGAGAGGCTGCATCAGTGAATTGATATCCAGAAAAATCAAAAGAAAATATCAAGAGAGCTCTCCGATATAACGATCAGAAAACTGGATCACAAGTGTTGCCTGAGCGTGTCGACAACATTCTGCCAACATTATAATTGTTGCTTAGATTCTAGATTTGTTCTTTATTGAAGCAATTGTAATGAGATGTTGTCTTATGTCTATTTAGGTAGATTTTTCAAGCATAAGTCATCTGCGACTTAACCCTTTTTATTCCTTTTGTATTATCTTGTAATATTGTAAAAGAAGAAAATTTTAATTGTATATAAATATATACAATACTTTCGATCATTGATCGTCATAGGTTATATCAATATATAACCTATGTAAATATAAATCTTTGTGTTCTTTATTATTTCCGATGCATTTTATTCTTCAAAAGTTTTTCTGTTTTTATCGAAGTGTCGTCACTTGTGCCAGACGACATTATCGCTGACATTTGCAACAATTTTAGCATACAAGCTTATTTTACTTTTGGTTAGTTTTTAATTGTTCCATAGTATTACCCCGGGACCCAACAAGTGGTATCAGAGTCAACACTTGATATAACAAGTGTTTGGTCCTGTTATTTAAACTATGGATCCGACTAATCCAACAATTGGTAGGCTTCATATTTTAGATGGTTCAAACTATGTCTATTGGAAAATTCACATTCGCTCTCATATCAAAACAATTGATGTTATGGCATAGAGATCTATTACCAACGGATATGTTGTTCCAATGCTTCCACCGGATGAGGAATGTGACATACTTGTTAAACCTGAATCCGAATGGAATGCAGAAGAAATCAACAATGCAAGCTTCAACGAAAAGACCTTAAATGCCATTTTTGGATGGGTTGATCTTTATATGTTCAAACTCATACAAAACTGTTCTACAGCCAATAACGCTTGTGATACTTTACAAACTCATTGTGAATGTAGCTCTAGTGTTCGTCGAGCGAAGCTTTGTAAGCTCATGAGTAAATATGAACGTTTAAGGATGGAAGAGGCGAAGGATATTAGAACATTTTTTGAAAAGTTGATTGACATATCTAATGAATGTCAAGTGCTTGGTTCTCCATTGACCAACACTCAACTTGTGGAAAAAACACTTCGTTCTCTTCCTGAAAAGTTCAACATAAAGATTTGTGCGATTGAAGAAGCTCGCGCTACAATGGATCTTCATACCTTAATGAGATTCTCAAAACTTATGAGATGAATATGAGGAATCAAAAGACATTGTATAAAAGCAAAGATATAACACTTCAAATAAAATCCTTAGAGAATCAAATCGATGAAGAGGATGAGAACCTTTGAAGAAATTGATGATGGTGCAAATGTTGCCCTCCTTACTCAAAAGTTCAATTCTATGGTAAGGAAGTTCAATAATGATAAAAATAAATTCAAATCCAAAGAGCACCAAAATCAAGGCTTCAATCAAAAGTCTGCTAACTCTCTTCCTATAGTACAAAGAGGAAATCAACTAAAGAGAATCAACTCAGATCGAACCAAATTTGATCCCAAATAACTTGAAACTGTGCAATGTCATACATGTTCTGGGTGAGGTCATTATGCCAATGAATGTGCAAACACCTTGAGAAAATATGGTAAATGTTTATGGGTTTCTCTTAGTGACGACGAAGGAGAAGAGGAATGAGATCAAGAAATAGAGTCACAAGCAATGCTGACCATTATTTTTGAACAGTCCTTATCAGATGAGGAAAATGTTGTCAACAATGTTGTTCCAAATGTCACCACATTTTCTTCAACATCAGCGACAACATCTGCAGTTCCAGCCACATCCGAAAGGTATAAATACTTTAATTATCGTGATATTAATTGCTTTAGTGGTGTTATTTCTGTTAGTGAGACTAACTTTGAAAATCAAGTTGACTCCAAGGACGAAATGATTAAGTAATTAAAAAAACTTTGTAAGGACTTAATTCTACAATGCAAGCAACTTGATTCAAAAGTAAAATATTTGACTCTTGAGAATACAGATTTAAAAGGCACTATAACCCGCTTAGAGGTGACACTTACCAAAAAGGACCTTGAATTTGATAAGATAAGTGCAAAGTTGAATCTAGCTGAAGCAACCTTCCGTAAGCTCAATACAAGAACTTCCAAACTGGATGAAATACTTAGTGTTAGTCAACCACTACACGCAGGTATTGGGTACAAAACTCTCTTAACGCAATATGCTCTAATTTATTTGACAAAAATGAGAAAATGGGTTTTGTGAAAGAAAAAAGATTAAATAATAGAGTCTCATATATGTTAAAAGATATGAAGTTTGTGTGTCATCATTGTAACAACCCTGGTCATACAAAACCATACTGTTTCAAACTTCAGAAGTCCAGGAGCAGAATGTTGCCAAGACGAATGTCTAATATCTCGAACAACACTCGAAGCAACATTCCTCAGTCCAGAAAGGAAAAATGTTTTAAGAGAATTTGAGTTCCCAAAATGAGTGTGAAATGTAATGTTGATATAAATGCTTTAAGGACTAACATTTCAGGTTCTTGGTACTTTGATAGTGGGTGTTCATACCACATGACAGGGACAAAAGAGTGTCTAAAGAACTACGAGTCACTCAGTGGAGGTAATGTGACTTATGGAGGTGGCAGTAAAAGTAAAATCATAGGAAGAAGAATCTTAAATGTTCCTGGTGTTCTTGACTTAAAGAATGTCTTACATGTTGAAGGCTTAATGGTTAACCTGGTTAGTATAAGTCAATTGTGTGATGACAATCTTGAGGTAAAGTTTAATAAGTATGTTTGTATAGTTACAAATGAAGCTAACAAATGTGTTATGTCAGGTGACAACTGCTATCTTGTTGGAGAACAAGAAATCTTCAATAATGTTAGGACAGATGACACAATTTTGTGGCATAAAAAATTAGGGCATTTCAACTACCGTAACTTAGAAAGATTAATTTCTTATGAGGCAGTAAGAGGCATTCCTAAATTAAGTCCTAAAGATAAAATAGTGGTCTCTGAAGATTGTCTAAAAGGTAAGCAAACTCGTGTCTCCCATAGTGTTGCCCAGAATGACGGACAACATTCAGGTACGTCTCACTGCTTTCAATTATTGCATATGGATCTTATGGGTCCAATCGAGGTAGATAGTTTAGGAGGCATGAAGTATTCCTATGTGATTGTAGATGTTCTCTAGGTATTCATGGATATGTTTTTTGAAATAAAAATCTCAAAATTTTGACATGTTTAAGGTATTGCACTCTAGGATAATAAATTTGTATCATTCTTCTATTTTTCGAATTAGGTCCAATCATGGAAAAGAGTTTGAAAATAATATGTTCTCAACCTTTTGTGAGAAAAAAAGTATTTTTCATGAATTTTCTGCTCCCAAAACTCATTAGCAGAATGGTGTAGCAGAGAGGAAGAATAGAACTCTACAAGAGATGGCTAGAGTCATGCTTAACTCTATGAAAATGTCAAAACATTTTTGGGCTGAAGCCTTGAATACTGCAAGTCACATCACAAATAGAGTCTATCTAAGGTCTGGAACAAAAATGACACTTTATGAGCTTATTAATGGAAAGAAACTCAATTTGCATTACTTTCATATGTTTGGGTGTGTTTGTTACATCTTAAATGATAGAGACCATCTAGCAAAGTTTGACTCTAAAAGTGATAAATGATTTTTTGTCGATTAATCTCAAAATAGTCATGCTTATCGTGTGTACAATCTTAGGACCAAAACTGTACAAGAATTTGTGAATATTGTTTTTGATGACTTTTCTGACCTTACAGGGAATACATCTGAAAATAACGTTACAATTTCAGTAGAGAATGTGCAGAATGCTGAAGAACCAGATGTTGCCCCAAATGTTACCACATCCGAAGCAACATCTGAACCTGAACCCGAGATCACAGAAGGTACAGATGAGGAGCCGAATGCTGAATTGCTAGATCAAGTACGAAGGGACCCCTCATCTAGGATTAGAAAGAACCACCATACAGGTCAGGTGATAGGGGGAGTGTTTGAAGGTATAAGAACAAGGGGGAAAGAACCTCTAAACTACAGAGATATGGTTAGATATGTGTATATGTCTACCATAAATCAAAAGGCCAATCTTTCTTATTATATATCTACTTTAGAACCTAAGAATATTTCAGAAGCACTCAAAGATAATTATTGGATTTAAGCTATACAAGAAGAACTTGGGCAGTTCACTAGAATTGAAGTCTGTAGTTCCACGCCCAAATAATACCAATGTAATTGGAACTAAATGGATATTTAAGAACAAGTCAGATGAATCTGTAACTGTTGTGAGAAATAAAGCTCACCTAGTTGCTCAAGGATACACGCAGGTCGAACGAATTGACTATGACGAAACCTTTGCTCCTGTTGCCAGAATTGAGTCAATTAGATTGTTACTTGTTGTTGCTTGTTGTCTAAAGATTACACTCCATCAAATGAATGTTAAAGGTGATTTCTTGAATGAGTATCTTGATAAGGAAGTCTACGTTGAAAAACCTAAAGGATTTGAAGATCATCACCATCCACAATTTGTATACAAGCTCAAAAGGCCTTTTATGAATTAAAACAAGCTCCACGTGCATATATGGTCGTCTAACTCACTTTCTTCTTGAATTTGGTTTTAAACGTGGTGAAGCTGATTGTACTTTATTTATAAAACATCACGGAGTAGATATAATCATTGCTCAAATCTATGTAGATGACATAGTCTTTGGTTCGACTTCACAGTCATACCTTGAGACATTCGTCGAACCTATGTCATCAACATTTGAGATGAACATGATAAGGGAACTAACTTTTTTCTTAGGCTTGCAGATAAAACAAAATGAAGACGAAATCTTCATCTCCCAGAGTAAGTATGCCAAGAATTTAGTTAAGAAGTTTGGATTGGAAAATGCTAAACAAATGAGAACTTCAATTGCATTAACACAGAAGATATGCAAAGATGATGTTGGCAAAAATGTCGACCCAACATTGTATCGATCTATGATAGGTAGTCTTCTATATCTCACTGTTAGTCATTTTGATATAATGTTTAGTGTTTGTGTGTGTGCTCGATTCCAAGCCTGTCCCAAAGTCTCCCACTTAAATATCGCAAAACGTGTCATTAGATATGTTGTCGGTATATATGAGTTGGTAATTTGGTATTCCAAAGACATTAATCCTAATTTAATAGGATATAGTGACTCTGATTGGGCTGGTGATGTGGATGACAGAAATAGTGCGAGTGGAGGATGTTTTTATCTTGACAATAATCTTATTTCTTGGTATAGTCGTAAACAAAATTGTGTCTCACTTTCAACTATTGAATCTGAATATGTAGCAGCTGGAAGTTGTTGTTCTCAATTATATGGCTAAGACACATTTTAGACGACTATGGTTTTTTAAGTAATATCTTAGCTTTGTATTGTGATAATATGAGTGTTATAAATATTTTCAAAAATCCAGTTCAACACTCTCGTACAAAACACATTGATATAAGACATCATTTTTTAAAAGATTTGATTGAAAAACAGCTAGTTCAAATTGAACATGTTGACACTTTTCATCAACTAGCTGATATTTTTACAAAAGCTTTGGATCATGAGAGGTTTTCTAGTCTGAAAAATTCTCTTGGTCTCTGTAATCTCTAAAATGGCATTGTTTGGTGAATGTCGGCTGAAATGTCTCTAACATTTGGGTGACATTTACCTGTGTAATATCATAATCTGATTTTTGTAACTGTTATTGGCATGAATTTTGTGTTCACACAAGTATGATCCTAAAATAAGAACATGATTCAAAAAGTGACACTGTTCTCTACGATGATCCTAGATATCATAAAAAAAAGTATCAAAATAAGGCCAAGCCTTGTCCAATTTTTTGGCAACTGTACAAATGGGCAAAGCCCTTAAATATGACACCGTTCTTATACCTTAGTAGTATCAAGTGCTAAAACATGAAATTATGAGGATACTAAATAAGTATTTTTATTTTTGACATAAAAATAAATCTTGTATGTGGTTTATGATTAGATCAAGGACACAATGGAAAATTGTTACATTAGTCTGGTGGTTAAACTCATAAAACACATAAAACGTGTCTTGATTTATTGCCAAAACAAAAAAGTTCTTCTGGGATCATAATACCCGTGTTATTCAAGATGTTGCCAACATTACTGTTGACATTTTCAGATAATGATATTTGTTGGGATACGGTACATAACTGATTTTTGAAAATTCTGTTTTTAGCTTCCCTATTTTTATGCCTTATTTTGGAATTTAAACTTTTAAATGATTAGATAAAATTTCAAATCTTGATGTCTATCTTTTTCCTTAAGTTTAGGTGCAGGCATTTGACAGCAACTCAAACACCTAAAACCAATTTTTTTTTTGCCAAGTGTATAAAATCTTCTTCATTAGTTCTTTTTAGTCTTTTGTCTTTTTTCGAAAATTGAAAAAAAAAGTGGAAATAGATCATATCAATCTCGGTTTAAACAACCAAGACCGATGGATTCATCATCACTTTCTTCATCTTTCGAAACCCCCAAAAAACCTAAACCCTTAGAATCTCCTTCTCATTACTCTCCAATGGATACGTCCCCGATGTCAACACCCATGACCTCCAACATCTCAGACAACACACCCATGAGTAACAGCCCTTCTATTTGTACATGCATTGTTCTTAGTGATTTTCAGGAACCCTTGAAAATAAGTTATCCTGGAGATAACAATAACCCCATTGACGTAGACAACACCCCTGATGCTTCTGTTTTGGGGAAAAGGACAAGTGCTTCCACCTTTCCCACCAGAAGGTCCAATCGAGTGATTGAAAGAACGTTCGAACAAGAGTTTGTTGCCAAGAAATACAGGTTTGATTTCACAGTTCGTTCTTGCTCAAGTAGTGATACCGATGATACGGACTTCGAAATATCTTCCGAGGCAACTGATGAAGAAACCTCTGCTAATCATCAAAGATAACTATAATTTTCAGATGCTCAAACCGAATCCTCTGTCTCTGTTCCTCAAAGTTTGTTTGAAGATGAGGAAATTCCAGATGACACGCCTTTAAAAAGATTTTGTCCCAGAGGATTCCCTCATAGAGAAAGATCAGATGTTTCTCCAGATATCACAACATCTCAGGCAACACTTCAACCAACTTCTGAAGAAACACATTCTCATAACTCCTCCAACAACGCAGATTCCAACATACCAAACCTGTCTGATATAGACAGTGAGGTAAATGCTTTCTCAGACAAATTTTACTCTAAAGCCAAACATTATAAATGGGATTACTTTAGGAATATGATGATTAGGTCGGAAAGAGAATTAGATATTGCTTCATGTTCTGAGTATGGTTTGGTAGACTTTCTTGAGGATATACAACTTCTTGGCTATGTCACTGGTAAAGAACCTTATGTTGATGAGATTGTAAGGTTGTTCTATGTAAATTTGGACTCTGCTATACGGATACCTCTTTTAAGAAATTTGGAAAGGCTTGTCTCTATAATAAAGTTTATCATTTTACCCCTTCAATTATAAATCAATGTATACGACTTAATTATGCGCAAATGAGAGAAACAGAAAGAGTAACATCAAACAGAGATACAATGATTTAATACCTCACTGGAGGTATACTAAAGAAGTGGATCCCTAGATGCCCAGCATCGAAACTCACCACTTTATTCTCAACCCTCCACAAAATAGCATTTCACAAATTGGCTTCCCTCTCTGAATGAATCAATCGTCACATCTGAACAAGCTTTCCTACTCTTCAAAATTGGTAAAGGATTCCAAGTTGATCTGGGAAAGATAATTTTCTATCAAGTTGTCAACCTAGCTGAAAAAGAATCAACTTCTATCCTACTTTTTCCTCTTTGATTTTAAAAATATTAACTAACCAAGGTCTAGAGCCTTTAAGAGGAGATGTTTTGGGAAAAGCTCCAGAACTCTATAATGTCAATAAAGCTATACTTAAGAGCAAAGAGAGAGTGATTGACCTCCACTGGTCAAAAGAGGCAGATAAGAAAAATGTTTCCAGAAATGCACCTAACATTCAGGGCAACACGGGTCCAGGACAGTATGAACTGTCTACACATTGGCTAGTGGAGCAAATTACTAAACTCAACTTACAAATTACTAAAGTTGATAATGTTAGAGATGCACTAGTTCGAGCAAGAGACCATTTCCTACTTCTGCTTTCTTCACAAAAAAATGGATAAGAAACTGAGGGGGAGCAGATGCAGAGGAAGCAAATGATGGCCGGTGAAGGCACAAGTGGAGAAACTATTGCTGCAGAAGAAGCTGTAAATGCTGCCATGCAGAGAGAAGAGGCAGTTGGAAGGAAAGTCTTGTTGACAAGACTAAGGCTCCGAGCAGAAACTGAAGCTGCAAGACTAAGAGCTTAAGCTGAAGCCGAAACTGCCATACATAGGATGAAGCAAGCAGAAATCATGGAAAAGTAGAAAGCGGTTGTAAGCTACTACGGATTCATGATATGCAAAGATGTGTGATGATACTATATTGCTGTTGTTGATGGTTGGTTACTGTTTTTAAATTGAGATATACTAAACAATAGTTGGTTACTGTTTAAATTTGGGATGTAGCGATCTGACAATTGTTGTTATTTTGGGATGTATTATTTGACTATAATTGGGTACGTCTAATCCTATATATGAATGACATATATATATATATATATATATATATATATATATTGTTGTTTATATGCCAACACAGGTTGAAGGGGAGCATTCGTGTAGTCATAGATGTGTCTATACAATTGCCTTAAGTCACTCGTATTAAAAATATTCGTTTTGTGAAGAAAGACAAAAAGGGGGAGAATGTTAATGTTGAGTTTGGTGTTATGACATTTTGCCAACATATCATTTTCGGTACTAAGTTAAAATCAGAAAATGTTGGAACAAATGTCATGACATTTGGACCAACATTCTGATAGCAGTTTTGCCTTACTTACGAGACTGAAGCTAAACTCGTGGGATTTTTACCACGAGGGTAATTTGACTTGGCAAGGAGTTTTGGAGCTGAAGAAAAACGTGGGAAGACCAAGTCCAAGTAGTTGCTAAACTTGGGGAACAAGAAGTTAGAGGATTTTGCTCCACAATCTTCTCCAACAAATCCTATCAGCTGCCCATATTTCTCTCAACCTCTACAACGATTCATGAGCATTTCAAGGAAGACCATCTACTATAAATAGAGAGACTGCATCAGTGAATCGATATCCAAAAAAATCAAAAGAAAATATCAAGAGAGCTCTCCGATATAACAATCAGAAAACTGGATCACAAGTGTTGCCTGAGCGTGTCGACAACATTCTGCCCAATATTATAATTGTTGCTTAGATTCTAGATTTGTTCTTTATTGAAGCAATTGTAATGAGATGTTGTCTATGTCTATTTAGGTAGATTTTTCAGGCATAAGTCATCTGCGACTTTACCCTTTTTATTCCTTTTGTATTATCTTGTAATATTGAAAAAGAAGCAATATATTTAATTGTATATAAATATATACAACTTTCGGTCATTGACCGTCATAGGTTATATCAATATATTAATATAACCTATGTAAATATAAACCTTTGTGTTCTTTATTATTTCCGCTGCATTTTACTCTTCAAAGGTTTTTTTGTTTTTATCGAAGTGTAAATGCGCTGCATTTACGGGCTGATATCATGACATTTACAATTATTTTAGCATACAAGCTTATTTTACTTTTGATTAATTTTTAATTGTTCCATAGTATTACTTCCGAAACCCAACAAGATCAATTCGATATTTATTTTTACTTAATTATGATTAGATCAATTATTTGCAGATTTTTTTATGGTGTCTAAGTGCATCGCAATTACAAAACCAGTCATCCTGATCACGAAGGACTAGTCGAAGAGTTGACTGGTCAAAGACATTTTGTGTTGTGATCGCAACCCACTGACCCCAATCGGGAAGGGAATCCATAGGATTGACCAACCAGGCTATCTTTGGACCCGCCATAAACATGTTTGTTTTTATTTAAATTTCCATCATTAAGCAATTGGATGACTCGACAAAGCTAAATGACTTCATGATCATATTCCCTCAACTTTTTTGTAATCAATTGTATTTATTAGATGCAGTAGTGACTATATTTTTCGTTATATAAATGACAAAAAGAAAAGGATAAAATAAACGGAATAAGAATATCGCAAACAAAATGGACATTAAATCTTATGTAACCTCAATAATATTGTAAAGAATGGATCTTGGATCTAACTCAACCCTAAAAGCTAGCTTGTAGGTTAAGAATTGTCCAAGTCCATATAAAGAGTTCATGTTCTCATTCCATTACCGATGTGAGACTCTTAACACTCCCCCGCACGCCCAGAACTCGCTAACTGGAGTGTGGACAATATAATTTGGGAGCCCAACATCGGTGAACAAATAATTGGAATGGACATGACTCTAATATCATGTAAAGAATGGATCTTGGACCTAACTCAACCCCAAAAGCTAACTTGTAGGGTGAGGATTGTTCAAGTTTCCATTACCGATGTGAGACTCTTAACAAATATCATGCTACAAAATAGACATTTGAACACCATCACATGTCAGTGGCTGAATATCTAGAATAAGAATAATATAACACACCTAATATCGAATAAATAAAAAATGAAGACGGATCTAACTCAAATATCATATGAAAAAATTGTTCTTATAACTTGATTCAAAAGTTACTTTACGAGCTGAAAAATGTCCCGGATTGCATAAAGAGATAACAATTCATTTTCTTAATTTATGTTAAATGTTCTAACGTATCATGAGCTTATTAGAAGTTGAACTATGTGATATTATATTCCAAGTGTGGAGTACTATTCCTCCGTCGCACATATAACTTTATGTAACATGATTTGAAATACGAAGTTTAAATTATCTAAATATTAATATGAATTTGGATATACAATTTTAATTTCTTACAATAAAATTACATATTTAGCAAGATTATATAAGAAATACTATACGTTACAATAATTAGCATTCAAATATTTAAAAGATATATGAACAATTATAATTTAAGCAATTTTCTTTTGACTCTCAATTAAATCTTTCATATAAAGTGGAACATTAGGACTTGCGAGTTGGGAGTATTAACATATCCTTTAGGAGATAGTATTATTGAAAGAATTAATTCCTTGATTATTCTTATTAATGAAAGACATGTATATACAAGTTACAATAGAAAAATCTGTTTCCTATTCTACATCTAAATTCTTATTATATATGGAGACTAATTATACAGTTATGGTAATATTACAATATTAATTATGGTACAAGACTAATTCTTAATATATACCAAATATACAAATCCTAATCTGCCCGTGATGGGCTTGGGCCACTGGTTCCGTGATGGTCAAATGTTGGACTGGGCCGTGACTTCATCTTCTCAATATACACATAATATACAATTGTATATTGTATATTAGGTGTATATTTAACACATTCCTGCGATCATGTGGACGTCTTACGTGTTGAGGCGTTTCTAAATCTTCAAAAGGGTGAGGAAGACCCGTTGTAAAGATATGCGCAATTTGATATACGAAAAGGGCGTAATGACGCGTACTTGTCCTCTAGCTACCTTTTCTCGAACAAAGTGAATGTCCATCTCTATATGTTTAGTGCGCTGGTGCTGAAATGGATTACCAGAGAGATAGATGACACTAATATTATCACAATACACCAAGTTAGTTTTTTGAATAGGACAATAGAGCTCTAAATAAAGATTATGTAACCAACATGACTCAGAGACCACATTGGCTACCCCTCGATACTCGACCTCACTCGAACGTGAAAGCGTGGATTGCCGTTTGACAGACCATGAGATCAAGTTATTTCCAAGAAACATACAATATCCAGACGTAGAAAGCCTAATGTCAGGACAACCCCCCCAATCAGCATTTGTATATGAGACAAGTGTAGTCGTCGACGAAGGATATAAATGCAAGTCATAATCAAGTGTTCCCTGAATGTACCTAAGAATGCATTTGAGCGCATTCATATGTTCAACCATGAGATCATGCATAAACAAACACACCGGTTGTACGACATATGTAATATCAGATCGCGTGAACGTAAGATCTTGCGGCGCTGCGCAAGACTACGATATCGGTCCGGATCCTCATGGGAAAGCGGTGCGGCGCAACTTAGGTTTAGTATCAACTGGAGTAGAAGTGGACTTACAGGATGATATCCCAGCCCTCTCAATGATCTATGTTGCATACTTCTTCTGCGATAAGAACATACCCCCTGTATGACGAGTGACATCAATCCCCAAAAAATAACTCAATAGCCCCAAGTCTTTCATGGCAAACTCAGAACTAAGCATTGTCATAATAGACTGACGTAATGTATCAGAAGAAGCAGTCAAAATAATATCATCCACATATAACAATATATAAGTCATCGAAGAACCCCGACGATATATGAATAATGAATTATCAGACCTGCTGTGAGAGAACCCAATAGTCGAAATATAGTCAGTAAACCTCTTATACCAAGCCCGTGGAGACTACTTAAGATAATATAATGACTTATTCAACAAACAAACATGATGAGGATATCGAGTATCCTTAAACCCCAAGGGCTGATTCATATACACTGTTTCCTTGAGATCACCATGCAGGAAGCCATTCTTCAAGTCTAGCTGATGAATGAGCCATGATTTCAAAAGAGCCAAGCTAAGCACAGTGCGAATGGTAGTCGGCTTGACCACCGGACTAAATGTCTCGCCACAATATACACCAATCTCCTGAGTCTTACATCACCTACAAGACGAGTCTTGTGCATCGCAAATGATCCGTCAGAATTATCCTTAAGAGAAAAAAATCCACATAGACCGAATAATATTAACACTAGATGTACGGGGTACCAACTCCCACGTCTTATTATCTCAATAAGAGTATTATATTCATCAGTCATGATAATTTTCCAATTTTGGTCATTTAAAGCAGATATAGGATTACAGTGTAAAGGTAATTTAAGAACATTAGAATTTAAATTAAAATATATTTTTGGTTTAAAAATACCCCGTTGGGCTCGGGTGACTGGACCATGACTCGGGCTGGATTGGGTGAATTTTGGAAATTTTCGAGAGACGGGGCGGGTGGCCAGTGCGATGGGTCGGCCCAACACGGTGAACTGGCAATCAGTAGTTACTAGACCGATCTCGATGCGATGGGCATTGGTGGAGTCGAGTTGCGGGACATATTCAAAAAATGATGGATAATATATGGTGAGATACTATCATCAAAAAAATTATACGAACTAGGCACGAGTTTATCTACCTTAGAAAATAGAAATTGGGACTCATCAAAGATAACATGACGACTAATAATGATTCGTTTAGATGACAAATCAAAACATTTATAACCACGGTGATTTGACGGATAACCTAAAAACACACAAGGGGTAGAACGTGTCTGAAGTTTGTTAATTGTGGTGGATGAAAAGAGTGGATAACATAAGCACCCAAAGACCATAAGATGTGAATACGAAAGAGTCTTATTATATAAAATTTGTACAAGGGAACGAATATGTCAAACCTTTGGAAGGGAGAATGTTAAGGATATCAGTAGTCATTTGTAGAGCATGATGCCAAAGTACGGGGGTACGGAAGCATGAACCAAGAATGTTCGGATAATGTTATTAATGGTACAAATTTTGCGTTCGGCTTTCCCATTTTGTGAGGACGTATGAGGACATGAAAAATGAAAATTGATTCCATTTTTATCACAAAATTCCCGACATTGTCATACTCTTTGCCATTATCACATTGAATATTTTTTATTTCTCGTTCGAATTAGGTCTTAATGAAAGCTCTAAATTTTTGGAAGATGGAAAAAATTTGAGATTTCTTTGCTATTGGAAACGTCCATAAAATTTTAGAATAATCATCTAAAAATAGAATATAATAACGATGACTCAATGAAATAATAAGGAGATGTCCATAAATAGCTATGAATAATATCAAATGACATTGAAGTAGTAGAATTAGAATCCATAAATGACAACTTAACAATTTTTCCTACGGAACAAGATTGCCAATTCGGAGTACTACGTGTATCCTTTCAAGAAATAAGTTTATTTTTATCTAAGACAGACAAAATAGATGGCCCTGGATGACCTAGACGAACATGCCACAAGAAGATGCAAGAGCTGCAAAAGTGGATGACATGACTTGACGCGAGAAACTAATACTTGATGTGAATGGATAAAGATCTCCCCTACTGTCACACCTCATGAGAGGACTCTCCGTCTTGAAATCCTTCACAGAAAATCCAAAAGGATCAAATTCAATCGATACCCAATTAACAGTGGTGAATTTACGGACAAACACTAAATTTTTAATTAATTATGGGGCATGAAGAGTATTTTTCAAGACAAGTGGTGGATGAGGAGGAGACAAAGTTTTATGACCATAACCCTTAATTGAAATTGAATTACCATTACTAAAAATTATACCACGATTACTTCTCAAATTGGAATAAGACGAGAGAGTACCTTGGTCGGATGTCATGTGAGTAGTGGCGCCCGTGTCCATGTACCAATTCGGGTCCGGTTGAGTCATTCCAAGCGTGTGCATTGCGACTTCAATGTCGGTTTGTATTGGTCCTTCTGCGTGATGGGCCTGAGGGGGCCGGGGCCGAAGAATGTCGGACTGCTGCCTCGGCCCATATGTTGGACTAGGGTACTGGGCCTGACTCGAGAAACTAGGCCTGGGCTGAGCTGAAATATGGGCCTAGTTTCCCGGGTAGTATGCGTAATTGTTTGGCGCCGACATCGCTGGCCTCACCGCCATCTGAGGGTTCATTGTGGGCCCCATGGGCCCCATGTTGTTGTTATTCTTTGCCGATGCAGGGTGACCCGCCACCGCCATGCAGTTGCCGCCACGATTCTTGCCATTATTTTCCCGATTTTGACCCTTTTTACCACCACTGCTGTTGCGATTTTGGCTCAAGTTGGTGGAATCGGAAAGAGGAAAATTGGACTCAGTCATCATGACGACGGGACTAGCCCCTATAGCCACATTTTTAGCTAAACCCGCTTCTTCCAATGTGAGCATGAAACGAGCTTGATAGAATTCCGGAAGGGGGTTACTTTGACGAAGGATCGAAGCAATACCGTTATAGGCCTCGGATAAGTCTGCAACCATCTGTAGAACGAGACGACTATTTGTAACCGGAGCACCCACATTGCGAAGTTGGTCCGCCCAGTCCTTGAGTCGTTTACAATAAGATGAAACGTTAGGAAAATTCGCCATAGCAACATGAGAAAATTCTTGTTCAAGGGTAACAATGCGGGAATGACTGTTATCTTGGAAGATATCATGCAATCGATGTCATAGATGTGTAGTTGAGTTCCATAATCGTCTGTAAAAGGTCCATGAATATTGTGGTATAAATCCATTGGAGAACTTTTGCGTCAAACGCTACCCATAATTTTGGATTGTCCATTTTGGTGGGTACATCATCATCTTCGGTGGTCTCATCCCCCGTTGTAGGAGTCAGAGGGATGATGTGGTGAAGAACATGATGAGTCATTGCATGAATCTTGAATAACTCTACCCACGTCCCATATTGGACGTTTTCAGGTCAAGAACAATAGGAAGAACACTCTTGATGTTAGAAACTGCGAGGGCATGATGAAAAGTGTTCTTATCAGTCATGGTGAATAGAACGAACTTTGGACAAGATTTTATGGGGGAGAGGTCTCGGGTTTCTGAAAACCGAGGGGGGGGGGGATTTTGGTCACGATTTTGAAGAGTTACACGAGAAAAGAGTGAATAGCGGAAGCAAGAAAAATAACCTAGACTCTTGATACCATTGTTAGGTGTATTTTATATACACTTTTTGAGTCATTTTTAGTTAGTATTTTATTCATTGTTTATGTTTAGTATAATATTAGGTGTTTTTTTCCTTTCTTTTGTGTCACAACGGTAAAAAATGGAGAAATGGCGAAAAGGAAATGAGCATAATTGAGATGGAATTGCACACTAAAAGGGCCAATAAATGAAGTCTAAGAAATCTCGGTAAGTATAGAAGAGATCAGACGAAGTCCGGACGAAGAATCAGAAAATTGTCCAATTAACGCCTCCGGCGCCGTGGCGCCTGCCAGCAGCGCCGCGGCACCGCAGCGCCTAATTTCCTGCGAGTTTTGATTTTACTGTAGTAGTTTCAGCGTCGTGGCGCCAGTCTGCAGGGCCACGGCGCCAACACGATATTTTTGAGTTCTGGGCCGAATTTGATACGTTTTCAGAGTCCAAAAGGGATAACTTTTTCTACCTACAAAACCTATAGAATCCCTAAAACCCTGCTCATTATAAATATAACTCCTTAGACCTTATTCTACAATCCATCATTCTACCATCTTGTAAATATTTCACAACACCATTCAAAGAGACAAGACAACTTTGGAGGCTTTTCAGTATTATTTTCTTTCTCTTTTCTTTGCTTTTATTTCAGTTCATGTTAGAGATTGTATTAGTTCTTAGAGTGACTATGGCTAGGAGCTAATTACTTTATTAGGGTTTTCCTTGAGATTCGCTTGAAACTCTTATTTATGAATTAATACATTAGTCTGGTTTCTTCTTTATATAGTTGAGATTTATTCAATAATTGTTTTGATTGTTTGGTAATTAATTGATCACTAATTATCATCACATATATGATTTCTAATCGAGATCCGAAATGGGAGATTGTGAATATGATATAGTTGAATAAACATAGGTTAAAAATCGTGGACGAAAGTACCCTGATACTTGTGTAGTTTAATAGGTTATTGTTCTTAATCCTCATTTGTGGTAAATCTTATCATCGAAAGATAGAAGGGTTCTGCATCGGGGTTGAGTGTTTATATATCCTAACCGGAATATAAAACGACTTAGTTAACCTGCTATCTCAATATAGAAGAAGAACCTTTATCATTGCATTAAAGATTAAAGCGAGCAGATAGTTGAGGATCTTGGAAAGCCCTAATTCTCCATCATAACTGATTTATTTTCATAATTAGTTTATTTCATGCATTAATTTTAATTATTAGTCTAAAAACACAAACAAATTAACGTTAACCAAATAGATACCATAGAATAGATAACCGGTACTTGAAAACCAGTCTCTAAGGACGATATTCGGTCTTACCTAGACTATATTACTTGTAACGATACGTACACTTGCGTTAAAACTGTGGATAAATCGCTAACAATTTTTTGGCACCGTTGCCGGGGACTGACGTACTTTCAATATCGATTTATCTATTCTTATTTCTAATTTGGTTGCTCCAAGAACAAGTTTCTAACTTGTTCTGCGAGCATCTTGTTATCACTTTTTGTTGTTTTTCTTATTTTGTAGGTTAAAAAAAAGGCATATGGACTACTACTACTATCAGGGGCAGCAGTACCAAGACTACTATCCACAGCAGCAGTATCATCAACAACAAGTTAACCCACAAGCTCCACAGGAAGATCGAAACGAGCTGCAGGAAGCCTTACTCAAACTTCGCGGTGCGAGAATCCTCGAGGCATTTTCAATGACCACAGTTCGTGCCCCATCCAGCGAGCTGAATTGAGCGCAGCATTGTTGGCACTCACAACCGTCCAAACTCAATTCATGGTGGAAATAAGACCCCCTCTTCAGAACTTGGAAACTCCAATGGAACATATTCTGAATTGGGAACCACAAATCGGGCAACTGATGGACATGGTAACCATTACACCTCAAGAAAGTCCACCAAGTGACCCAGTTACGAGGAATGGTGAGCAGATTGTGGAACCTGAACCACAACAAACTATTGAAGAATTTGGAGAGATAGTTGGTGTAGATAAAGAAGAGGTCACTGAGGACCACGCTATTGCGGAAAAGACTACACCAAATGTCATTGCTGACCCTCAACCAGAAAGTCCATACCTTCAAGGGCACCCCCAAAAGTTGAGAGATGTAGGTAGATTCACTGATCCCTACATTATAGAGAGCCTAAAAGACAAACATGTCTTGTGGAATTGGGGGACAATCTTAGATCTGAGGCCCTTGTTTGACAAAGGTGTTGTAGGAAAAGTGAGACCTGTAACAATAATTGTGCGGATTGCAAGCAGTTCGTAGAAGGAGTCGCTGGGCACTAGTAAAGGTTAATTGCGTCCTGCTAAAAGACGTTAAAGACAGCGCTTGTTGGGAGGCAACCCAATATTTATTAATTAAGTTATTTCAATTTATGTTTTTAGTTTATTTTATTTTGTCTTGAACAGTCTCACGGTCTTGGGTTCTTGTCTTGTGTTGTTGGATGACAGGTGGACTAGGAGCAGACCCCGAACAGAAAAAGGAGCAAAAACGCTAAAAACAAGAAAAAGTCAAATCATCGCCGTGGCTACATCTGAACCTGGCGCGGCGATTACGAGAAATTCCCCTTGACAGCGTCGTGGCGCCAAAATGCAGGGCCACGACGCCGAAAGTTCAGACGCAGTGCAAATTCCAGAATATTTCCTCCCATACCTCTGTTATGATCGTTATGTTGTGTCAGTAAGTTGTCCCTATTTTTTAGTCTTCACACATTGGGGACAATGTGTCGATTAAGTTTGGGGGAATATCTTATTTTGTTATGGTCTTGTTTTTGAATTTTTTTTATTTTTTGTCTTTGTGTTGTTTTTGTGTGTTTTTGAGACATATTTTTTTTGTTATGGTCTTGTTTTTTTTTTTTATTTTATTTTATTTTTTGTCTTTGTGTTGTTTTTGTGTGTGTTTTTTAGTCATATTTTTTTTATGGATCATGCATGTTGTAGTTGCTAAAGATATTGAGTGGATAAAGTGGGATAATGTAATGGAATTAAAAGCGATAATCTGTGTGCTTAAGTTAGATATGCCAAAAATTCATGACATCTATTTCTTTGGAATATTTGTGCTTAGCTTATGTGTGTCAGTTTTGAAAAGAAAAGTGGAAAAATGTCTAGAAAATTTGTTTGCTTGTTATTTGAGGCGAAATAGTTAAGATGTACATGTTTAGGGAGATGATTCAGACATTTCTTTGATAGCCCTTCTGACCATTCATTACCTACCCTGACATAAATTGTATCACTAGTCAGCCCATTTGAGCCTAAAATAAGATCTTTCTTTGACATCCTATGATTCCATGTTTGTGTCATAAGTGATAATTGAAAGTTAGTGGGATGAAAAGTGTTGAAAAAGAAATAAAAAGAAAATTGAAAATTTTGACGCACCCTAATGAAAAATATGCAAAAGTCTAAGTTTGGGGGTGCCTGTTATTTATAATACATATCATTCTCTCAAAAGAAAAGAGGGGATAAAGCGGGTACGAAACTAAAAAAGAAATCAAAAATAAGGAAAATGAGTTGAATGAAAAATGCTTATGGTACGTAATTGAGCCTAAATGCCTATTTTTACCTACCCATGCCTAAGCCTACATTACAACCCTTGAAAGTCCTGATGATCTTTAATATGTATGTCTATGATTAGTGGAGAATAGCAAGTAAACAGGTCTATATCATTTGGAAAAGATGGAATGAAATTGACATGCATAGGTTAGGTGTTTGTATTTCCATTGAACATGATCTAAGTGAATTTGCGAAATATCTAACTTGAAATTCTAGATTGCTGATTATTCATGCTATATATGTTCTAACATATTATCTCATCTTTCATCCATGATTATTGAAGAATCATTGCTATAACTACTTGATACATTTCATAGAGTCTTTGTTCGTTTTGTTTTGTCTTTGTTTAGTGTTTTACTCGAGGACGAGCAAAGTTTAAGTTTGGGGGTATTTGTTAGGTGTATTTTATATACACTTTTTGAGTCATTTTTAGTTAGTATTTTATTCATTTCATTTATGTTTAGTATAGTATTAGGTGTGTTTTTCCTTTCTTTTGTGTCACAGCGGTCAAAAATAAAGAAATGGTGAAAAGGAAAGGAAATGAGCATAATTGAGATGGAATTGCACACTAAGAGGGCCAATAAATGAAGTCTAAGAAGTCTCGGAAAGTATAGAAGAGATCAGACGAAGTCCGGACGAAGAATCAGAAAATTGTCAAATTAACGCCTCCGGCGCCGCGGCGCCTGCCAGCAGCGCCGCGCCGCCCAATTTCCTGCGAGTTCTGATTTTGCTGCAGTAATTTCAGCGTTGTGGCGCCAGTCTGCAGGGGCACGACGCCAACACGGGATTTTTGAGTTATGGGCCGAATTTGACACGTTTTCAGAGTCCAAAAGGGATAACTTTTCCTACCTACAAAACCTATAGAATTCCTAAAACCCTGCTCATTATAAATATACCTCCTTAGACCTTATTCTACAATCCATCATTCTACCATCTTGTAAATATTTCACAACACCATTCAAGGAGACAAGACAACTTTGGAGGCTTTTCAGTATTATTTTCTCTCTCTTTTCTTTGCTTTTATTTCAGTTCATGTTGGAGATTGTATTAGTTCTTAGAGTGACTATGACTAGGAGCTAATTACTTTATTAGGGTTTTCCTTGAGATTCGCTTGAAACTCTTATTTATGAATTAATACATTAGTCTGGTTTCTTCTTTATATAGTTGAGATTTATTCAATAATTGCTTTGATTGTTTGGTAATTAATTGATCACTAATTATCATCACATATATGATTTCTAATCGAGATTCGAAATGAGAGATTGTGAATATGATATAGTTGAATAAACATAGCTTAAAGTCGTGGACGAAAGTATCCCGATACTTGTGTAGTTTAATAGGTTATTGTTCTTAATCCTCATTTGTGGTAAATCTTATCATCGAAAGATAGAAGGGTTCTGCATCGGGGTTGAGTGTTTATATATCCTAACCGGAATATAAAACGACTTAGTTAACCTGCTATCTCAATATAGAAGAAGAACCTTTATCATTGCATTAAAGATTAAAGCGAGCGGATAGTTGAGGATCTTGGAAGCCCTAATTCTCCATCATAACTGATTTATTTTCATAATTAGTTTATTTCCTGCATTAATTTTAATTATTAGTCTAAAAACACAAATAAATTAACGTTAACCAAATAGATAACATATAATAGATAACCGGTACTTGAAAACCAGTCTCTGAGGACGATATTCGGTCTTACCTAGACTATATTACTTGTAACGATACGTACACTTGCGTTAAGCGTGTGGATAAATAGCTAACAACCATGAAAGAGGTAATCCCTTGATTATTCTTATTAATGAAAGACATATATACTATACAATTATGGTAATATTACAATATTAATTATGGTACAAGACTAATTCTAATATATATCAAATATATAAATCCTAATCTGCCTGTGATGGGTCTGGGCCACTGGTTCCATAATGGTCGAATTCTCGACTGGGCCGTGACTTCATCTTCTCAATATACACATAATATACAATTATATATTGTATATTATAATTATATATTATGTGTATATTTAACAATTATTTTTCCGAAAAGGCCAAATTTTTAAAAGGTCGGGAATTTGTCAATAGTGACATTGCTGCTAGCCTGCTACTTCATAGCTGACGTTTTCAACGAATATATAAATCTTAGGTCCTCAAAATAAAAACAATTAGATGCACATTGATCATGCAACATGATTATATATATATATATATATATATATAGTCAATGGTCCAAATGGGGCGTTAATTCCACGAGACGACTTGTTTCCGAGTAACGGATATTACACTTAGGGTGTGTTTGGTTCTGGGTAAACAGGAAAGGGAATGGAGGAATGAAATTCCCTTTGTTGTTGTTTGTTTGGCCTTATTTTTTTATTTCCTTTACCCTTTTTCCACTTTCATTCCCTTTCCTTGATTCCCCCCACCCCACTAGGTATTTGGATTCCCTTTCCCCAACATGGATTCCGGACCCCGGACCACTCGGACCATCCCGGACCCCCGATCCCGGACCCTAGACCACACAAAACCAAACATGTAGGGACAATCAGGTAATTCTTTTCTTTTCCATTCCATTCCCTTACTGAATTTCATTCCGTTTACCCTGCGCGAACCAAACGCACCCTTAGTTGAAAGGGACAAGGAGAGAAAATGGAATAAGAAAAAATAATTACTAAAATCGAGTAAAATTCGAATTTTGGAATGTGGAGATACAGCTAGGGGTGCACAATTTTCGGTCCGGACCGAAAAATCGGACCGGACCGACCCTCTTTGGACCGGACCGAACCGGACCGAGATTATCGGTCCGATCTTCGGTCCTTTAAAAATCTTGTTTCGGTTTTCGATCCGGTCCGGTCCAGGGTCGGTCCGGTCCGGACCGAATTTTTTAATTTTTTTTTATAATATATATAATTTATATAATTCCTAATATATATAATATATTTAATATATATAATTCCTAATATATATAATATATATAATTCCTAATTTTCTAAATTCCTTCCTAATATATATAATTCCTAATTTTCTAAATTCCTAATATATATAATTCCTAATATATATATAATATAATTCCTAATTTTCTAAATTCCTAATATATAATATATATATATAATTCCGGGTCGGGTTCCGGGATCCATTTTTTTATTTAAATTGAATTTCCAATACTGAAATTGACATTCTCGGACGCGGTGCCACGCAATTTTTACGTTGAAATATATTGTACATCGCGAGATATTTAGATTTGAAAATGGGAAAAACGTAACGATTTGGGGAAAAAGAGAAATTGAGGGGCAAGATGGACGTTTTTGGAGAAATCGGAGGAATCAAACCGCTTATGTTGTTTGGCCACCCCCGTATCGAAAAAATACGCGAAATCAAATTTTTTTTAGGTAAAACGGACGTCCGAGCGCAAAGTTATGACCGTATAAAGTTTGATCAATTTACAACCTATATTTCATATGTCAATACGTCCGGGTGAAATTTGGGGGCTGCTGAGGGTGGGGCTGGTGAAGTGAGAAGTGGTGAAATTTGGGGGCTGAAGTGGTGGAACTGAAATTTGGGGGGCACTGGGAGGGGATTCGGTCCATCGGTCCATTAGACCGGACCGGATCGAAATTGACCCGGACCGAGAAATTCGGTCCGGAGAATCCGAAGATTCGGTCCTCGGTCGGTCGATTCGGTCGGTCCGTCCGGTTTGACCGCTGTGCACCACAGATCTGGTGGGTCTTGGCTAGGGGTGTTATCGGTTCGGTCCGGTTCGTGTATATGAATACTCGGACCGATAAAGTTCGATCTGAGTGCAGATCTCGCTCGGATTCTGTCGGGCCGGTAAGAATTTTTCGGGTCGGGTTTCGTGGCCCGGATTTTTTTTATTTTTTTTTAAAATTGAATTTTCAATATTGAAATTGATATTTTCGGAACATTACCACGAAATTTGGACGTTGAAATCTATTGTATATCGCGGGATATTTAACTTTGAAAACGAAAAAAAGCGTAACGATTTGGGGGGGAAGTAAAATTGATTGCAAGACAGACGTTTTTTGAGAAATCGGCTACTCCAAATTTGGCAGTTTGTCCGGCCCTGGCTCGATAAAATACCGAAATAAAAAAATTAGGTGAAACGGACGTTCGAGTGCAGAGTTATGACAATTTAAAGTTTCACCAATTTACAACTAATTAGAAATTTGGTTGAAATTTGGTAGGAGAGGGGAAGTCTTGGTGGGAGAAGTGGTGGGGAGGGTGGCTGGAGGGGTGTTATCGGGTATTTTACCGGGTTATCGATCCGGGTAATTTTTCGATACTCGTATCCGAAACGTTAACTTTTCGATACTCGTATCCGAAACGTTAACTTTTCGATCCGAGTATCTGTCCGGGTTTACCGATCCGATTCTCGGGAAATTACCGTTATATCCGGACCGCTAACAGTTCTAGTCTTGGCCGCTAGAGCGGCTTATTCAACGTGACCACCACTTGGAATGGCTTTCAAGAAAAATAATTACAAGAGATTTCAAGTTTGAGTTCTGTAATGGCTTGGAATGACAAATTTCATGGGCAACTCAACTGGTTCTCAAGGGGGATAATTGGAAAAATGGTCAAGATCGAATCCCGCCAGCGGCAGAGTGGGGGTTACTTCTTAAAATAAAGGAGGGCCCCTTGTGCGCAACGTGGTAGTTGTCTAACATTTGAAACCAGTTGAGTTATCATGATTAACTCTTTCAGACCGGGATATGGAGACTCCTGGGGTGGGAGATCACCTTTTGGAAAAAGCATGTTAAAATATAATATGTCATTTGACAAATATGACAGTTTCTTAAATGGTCATTGAATTGGTAGACATAAAATCCCTTAAGCTATATATAAATTATAAAATTCATTACCTAGTACAATCTTTGGATACTCCAAAATTCTAGTTAAAATTAATATTTTCATGTTCTAATAATAAAATCAAAATATTTAACATAATATTTCAAGCTATAAGAATAAAACAAATAACCATTTAAACTTTGAGTATGCTATAAGTTTTGTTTTTGGTTATATAAACTTCTTTTGAACTATTTCGATATTTTTTATGTTGCTCAAATTTTTTACTAATGAAAGTGCTTGAACATAATTGTATCATTGCTCAAAGAACTTATAGTTAAGCATCGTGTGTTCAGTTGTACTATCATTCAATTGTATCCTTCTATTGTCTACTTAGACACTATTTTGCAATATTCTAGAATTTTTGTTTGAATTAATATTTTTAACATTTTGAAATAAAAACAGAAATATTCAATTGGGTTTTATAATTTAAAAATGGAGGGGTATTTTGTCCAAAAATAGGTTGTTTTACTGTTTTGAAAATATGAGCATAGTTTGATGATCATAAATCATATTGTCCAAAAAAAATTAAAAGTTAGTTTAATGAGACTTTTCTACGAGTTCAATGACCATTTGAGGAATTGACTCATGATAAATGTATATAAATAGTGTCAACTCACAACTTTTTAGTTGACACTATTTATGCCATTTCATTAAAAAATAACTATTATTACGGAGTTTTAAATTTCACATATGAGATTCAACTCGTGAAATTAGAAACATGATAGACTATTTTCAACTAAATGGATTGAAAAGTGATTATTTGTGACTTTACACTCTAACTTCGTTCATCTAAAAAGTGATAATCTAAGTTAAATATGTAGGTCAATTTAACCCATAAAAAAATTTGTCAAAATATTTAAATAAATAACTTTGTTTGTGTGATATGTTATGTGATATTTAATAAAAGAAATAAGTTTGTATGATAAATTAACAAATTATAAAAAGCAACCAAATAAACTAAAATTTGATAAGAATTCCGGTGGTTGAACTATGTTTCATTGTCTAACCGATTTTGATCACCTAGCTCATATCTACACAAATGACTCGAAGTTTTCATTTATTAACTCAGCTCATTTTGATTATTTATGTTTAGTCCAACTCGCCTTTTTGTGAACAATAGAAGATATCTTCTTGAAACAACTCTAAAACTACTTTTTTTTGTTAAACAAAAGAAAAAAATTCCTGAATTTTATTTTCTTAAAATACTTTTAGGAAAAACTTAAATAAACACGTCTAATTTTTCTTTTTGTAAGATTAAAAAATGTTTCTAGAAACAAACGTCTTTATTTTGCTTAGAGAAAAGAGAGACGACTATAAATATTTGGTCATTCTTTCTTTTCATTTTTTCTTTCATGGCAAATGGTTGCTTCTACCAACGAAACAATCTCATAGTATATGCTTACGCATGTTTCGTTCTCAGAGACTAGAACTAAACAAAAATGTTTTGTAAAGAATGAATTTTGGGTCTAACTCAAGTCCAAAAATTAGCTTATAAGGTGAGGATTGTTCAAGCTCATATAAGGAGTCCATGTTCCCATTACATATCCGATTTGAGACTCTTAACACTCCTCCGCACGCCCAGATCTTGTTAACTGGAGCGTGAATAATATAATTTGGGGGCCTAACATCGGTGAACAAAGAATTTGAATGTGTCTAGCTCTAATACCATGTAAAGAATGAATCTTGGGCCTAACTCAACCCCAAAAACTAGTTTGTAGGGTGAGAATTTTCCAAGTTCATATAAGGAGTTCATGTTCGCATTCCATATTCGATGTGAGACTCTTAACATGTTTAATCAATATCATAGGAATTTATTTTCTCCAAAAAATGTTGGTGGTTAAAATGTTCAATCTACACATAAATTTGTATCACATGTATGAGAAAAGCTCAATTTCATGAGCTTATCGATGGAACAGTGAATGTGAGAATGAGGAAGAGAGAAGAGAATTTTTGCCCAAGCTTTTCTGATCTTTATTTTTCATCCACACTTATTTATAGTGACAACTTTGCACTATAAGCCACTCTTACAAACATAACAAACTACATTAGAAAAGTAGACAATTGAACTAATGGACTAAACTGAAAATAGTAGACTGAAATAGAAATAGTATACTAATGTATATCTAATGTATCCTCAACACGCCCCTCAAGCTAGGAACTAAAAACAAGTTTTTAAGTCCTAGCTTGGACAATAGATAATCATGGCGATCATATGTCAAACTCTTTGTGAGAATATCGGCAAGCTGCTCATCAGTGTGTATATACAATGTGTTGGTCAATCCTTGCTGCAGTTTCTCGCGAACAAAATGACAATCGATGTCGATGTGTTTAGTCCGCTCATGAAAAATAGGATTGGTTGCTATCTGTAACGCAAATTTGTTGTCACTGTGCACAGAAACTGGTAATGTAATAGGAACATCCAATGCTGAGAATAATCCAGAACCACACAACTTCAGCCATTGCAGTAGCCAAACTTTTATATTCAGCTTCAGTTGAACTCCTCGAAACAGTGGGTTGTTTATTCGACTTCCAGGAGATGAAGGAAGCCCCAAAGAAAACCAAATAACTAGTAACAGACCTCCTAGTATTAAGACATGATGCCATTCAGCATCACAATAGGTAGTGAGACTGGTAGTGTTGCCAGCCTGCATGAAAAGACCTAGGCCTGGAGCCTGTTTCAGGTACCTAACCACTCGATGTGCAGCCAAAAGATGAGAGGTCTTTGGACATTGCATAAATTGACTCAAGCATTGGACAACAAAGGAGATATCAGGTCTGGTGTTCGTCAGATATAATAGTCTGCCAATGAGATCTGAGGTGAATCATCAGTAACATGTTGATCATACACAACAGATGTCAACTTGACATCGAGCTCCATAGGTGACCTTGCTGGTTTCCCAGCAAAGAGTTCAAGATCAGAGATTAGCTCCACTGCATACTTTCTCTGATGCATCACTATACCAATGTCATTTCTAGCAAATTCAAAGCCTAAAAAATATCTCAAAAATCCCAAGTCCTTGATCTTAAAGTTTTGTTGGAGAGCCTGCTTAAGGCCCTCATCACTGCCAGTGATGAAAAGATCATCCACATATATAAGTACCACAACTATTTTGTCACCAACCTTCTTAGTAAGCAAAGAATGATCTAGTTGACTTTGAATAAACCCTGAGCTCTGCAAGACAGTGGTTAATTTTATATTCCATTGCCTAGAAGCTTTCTTTAATCCATACAGTGATTTGATCAATTTGCACACCTTCCCTTGCTTGTTATCAAAGCCTTGAGGCATACTCATGTACACCTCCTCATTAAGGTCACATTGCAAGAATGCATTATATACATCTATTTGGTATATGTTCCAACCTTTGGAAGCAACCACTGAGATTACTGCCCTCACAGTCACCATCTTTGCCACTGGTGAAAAAGTGTCTTGATAATCAACTCCATCTTTTTGGTTGTAACCCTTGGCTACCAATCTAGCTTTGAATCTCTCCACTTCACCATTTGTCTTATATTTGATCTTGTAGACCCATTTACATCTAATTGCCTTCTTGTGTTCAGGAAGATCAGTTACTTCTCATGTGTTGTTACTTTCCAAAGCTTGCATTTCAAGCTTCATAGCATCCACCCATCTGGTATCCTTCCCAGCTGTAGAATATAAAGTTGGGTCATGCTCAACTTCAATTTTAGCAATATAACTCTAATATTTTGCATTTAGTCCAGCATAGCTAAGATTATTTGACATAGGATATAAGCAACCATGTCTATTCTCTGGATCTCCTTTGTGTGACACTTGTACAAAGTCTCTCATCCATGCAGGTTGTCTCCTACTTCTGTCTGATCTCCTCAATGGTGGTTCAGCTTCAGAAGTAAGATTGTCATTTGGTTGACTTGTGGACTGAGTATTGTTCTCCTCAACTGCTGTAACATCTTGTGATTGTGCCATGTGATTTGTTGCAGTATCCTCCGAAATTTGTTGGAAGACATCAGTATCAGCTTCAACCTCTGCTTGTTGTGATTGTTCTGAACTCAGATTAATATCAGCACCAAGTGACTTCTTCTGTTGAAAAGGAAATATGTCCTCATAAAATGCAACATTTCTGCTCACTAATAGAACATTGTTAGATAAATTCAGCAACTTATATCCCTTCTGCCTGGAAGAGTATCCAAGCAGCACTGCTTTGATGGCTCTAGTATCAAACTTATCCGCCTTCACCAGATTGGTTGCATAGCATAGGCATCCAACAACTCTTAGATGAGACAGAACATATGCCTTCTTATATAGCCTTTCATATGGTGAGATATTCCCCAACATCACAGAAGGTAATCTATTCATGATGTACACAACAGCCTCTACACAGTCTCCCCAAAATCTGGCTGGCAAGTAACTCTGAAACTTGATGGCTCTTGCAAGTTCTAATATGTGTTTGTGCCTCCTTTCAACTACTCCATTTTGTTGGGGGGCTATAGGGACTGGATGTTTGATGTACAATTCCTAACTGTGAAAACAAGTCTCTACAAGAACTATTTATAAACTCTGAACCATTATTTGACCTGACACACTTAACTTGAGAACCAAACTGAGTTTTAATCATCAGACATAATTCTTTAAGCATAGTAGCAACATCTTACTTAATATGCAAAAGGAATACCCATGTCCATTGAGTAAAGTCATCCACCACAGTTAGAAAAAAATCTTATTCCTGTATATGTGGGAACCTTGTATGGTCCCCAAACATCAAGATGTAACAAGTCAAATGGAAATGTAGTCATACTCTTGCTAGTGGGAAATGACAGCTTAGTTTGTCTTGCCATGGGACATATATCACAATGTTGAATTGTGAAACTAGAATTATTATTGAAAACACTTATTTTCCTAAGTACACTCATTGGTACATGCCCTAATCTTTTGTGCCATAAAGCAACCTTCAATCCTACTGCACTGACCCTTGACATGTGAGCATGTGCTGTCATCAATCTACCCTTCCTCCTTGTAGAGTCCATTACATATAAACCATCTACTTCTCTACCAATCTCCTTCACCTTCCCAGTGAAGAGATCCTGCAGCACAAAGAAGTCAGGAAAAAATCTTGCACTACAATTCAATTCCTTGATCAACTTTGACACTGAAAGTAAGTTAAACTGAAAACCTGGCACACTAAGCACATGTTTTATGAGTTCACCTCCTGTCAATCTACACTCCCCAGTCTGTGTAATTGGTGCAAAACCTCCATTAGGCAGCTGCACATATCATGAGTTTTCTGACAAATCAGGTGTCTAAATCATATTCTTACTTTTAACCATATGGTTAGTAGCTCCTGAATCAACTATCCATGGACTACTGTTACCTTCATCATGAGCAGACTTACCTGCCATACATACTTTAGCAGCAATGGCATGATCTGTACCTGTTGCCTTATTCTGGTTCATTATAGACATCATCCTCTCCAGATTCTCTGGTGTGCAGGTTCTTATCATCTGTTGGAGTAAAGCTGATGATTGCCTTCATGATACCTCTGATTAATTTCACCATCTGCATATCCACCATGAACCATCCATACCACTGCATATGCTGCTGAGTTGAGCAATTCCCTTCAATCTGTGTTGCCATAACTGCATTAACTTTATTCTTCCCTTTATAATCTGAAGGATATCCTATTAGTTTATAGCATTTTTCTCGAATGTGTCCTTGCTTCTTGCAGTAATCACAGTAGTACAACAGCTTATGGCATCCTTCTCTATTGTGTCCCTTCATATGGCAATAATCACAGAATGCATATGTATTATACTTCTTATTTTTATTGAAGGAGACCCTGCTTTTTAGTGTCATATTGTCAACAGAATTCCCCAGAGAGGAGATATGTTTTTGACTTTCATCTTGTGTTATCATGGCATAGGCTTGGTTCACACTAGGTGTAGGCGACATCAATAAGATATGACTCATTGCTTGGTTGTAACCATCATTTAATCCCATGAGGAACTCCAGTAGTCTCTGATTCCCCAGATGTGCTATATACTCTCTAGGATTCGAGCACTCACATGTATGAGGTGGTATGATCGAGTCTATTTCGTCCCATAAGTCATTCATTCTGGAATAATACTGAGCAACTGGTGAGACTCTCTGATTCAACATTGTCAACTCCTTCTTTAGTTGATACACTCTTGAGAGATTGATCTTATCAAACCTCTCCTTCAGATCCTTCCAAACAGCAGCTGCACTAGTTCTGTATAAAATTCCATTTAGCAGATTTTTGTCGACATTTCTCATTATCCACGACATCACCAAGACATTACATCTATCCCACCGTCACATGTGACTAGGTCCATATGTGTCGCGTCTTATAGATCCATCGATGAATCCAATTTTGTTCTTCGTCAGTAGTGTTAATTGCATCGCTCTACTCCATAGTGTATAATTTTCCATCCCTATCAATTGAATGTCTACCTGTATTGCTCCTACACTGTCTGAAGCACTAAAAAACAAGGGACCTCTGAACCAGAATTTGAACTCTCCTCTACAGTCAGTGATGGTATTGTTGTTATATTTTCCATAGATCTCACTTTTCCACAGCTAATTGTTGTACGATTATCAGAAATTCAGGATCGAGAATATAAAGGCAATACAGATTGACTTGAGTGATAGATCGATCTACAACTATCAAATTCAGAAGAGATTGTAAACAGCAACACAAACACAGAGATCGATTGATAGATCGATCAACAACTATCAGATTCAAAATGTAAACAACAACACAATCGATTTCCAAACGAGATCGATACACAAACTAAATGTTCAAACCTCTACAAGCTGAATTCTCCGGTTTCTGCTCTCAATTTTGGCAGAATACTCCCTGATTCATGTTGTATGGCTTTTATACTATGTTAAAATGTTCAATCTACACATAAATTTGTATCACATGTATGAGAAAAGTTCAATTTCATGAGCTTATCGATGGAACAGTGAATGTGAGAATGAGGAAGAGAGAAGAGAGTTTTTGCCCAAGCTTTTCTGATCTTTATTTTTCATGTAACCACACTTATTTATAGTGGTAACTTTGCACTATAAGCGACTCTTACAAACATAACCAATTACATTAGAAAAGTAGACAATTGAACTAATGGACTAAACTGGAAATAGTAGACTGAAATAGAAATGGTATATTAATGTATCAGTTAACATATGGACCAAAATCATAACTGTTTCTGATCGATCAACTTAATAGAATTGCAGATTATGAAATGTATCAATGGGTCCTATATATTATGTTGTGGATTATGACTAAAGGTCCTAGATAACGATTTAAGATTTTGATGGGTCCAATAAATTATAGTAGTACCATATATTAGTGACTCTTGTCAATAGACAAACAACATCACTAACGTTAGCATCTTTCATTAGTCTCCTTAAATATTTAGCATAATCATTCATTTAAATGAACAATTAAAAAAAAATTATAAGGTCATTTTCCATTGGAATATTTTTCACGGAAACTAATAAAAGGATTATGCTTTAATAGAAATTAAGAATTCTTGATTTTAGCGCATCAAGCTTTAACAACTAGGCTTGAGAAATGGCTCATTAGCTCATATTAATACATTAATTGACTCTATTTTTCCAATTAAAGGTGGATCTCCCATCACAGGAGCATGCACTTGGTCCTCTGAGTTGTGAAGGAGTTAATCGTACAGCTCAACTGGTTCAAAGATTAGACAGCTCTGCATTCTTGCATGAAGCCTCCTTTATTTTAAGAAATGCTTGCATTTCTGTAGTTGGCGGAATTACTATTACTACTGTATATAAGGGACTTTTGTAGTCTTCACAAAAGTTTCCAATCTATTGTTGATTCGTTTGTTATAGATTCTACCATGTAGGCATTTTTTTTACGTTATATTTATATTATGAAATTTGAGAATTTCTAAAAATTATTAAACTTATATGTAGGCATTTTTTACTTTATATTTATTTCAATGAGCTCATATGTGTTTAAAAAGATGTATAGTTTTAAAAATTATTTAGTCTTTCTGATCTATATTATCTAAAATATTTGTTCTTTCAGAAAATTAAGATATAATTAATTATTTTTTGAGTTAATGGTCAAAACACACCTTAACTATCATTTTTTCGTGAGTTCACATCTCAACTATCATTTATTCTTTTTTTTTACTTGAACTATCATCATCTATGTATAAAACACAACTCAACTATTAGTCGTTCCCTTTTCTACCGGATTAAAATTATATATAAGGTAATTTAGTTATATTATCCTTTTAGTGAAAATTTCAAGAATGTAATTTTAACCAAATAAAAAAATTATGGAGTCGCCTTTGAAATTTTATACGGTGCCTTTAGTAAATATAGGTTATTTCTTGATATCATCTAAACTAAGGTTAAAATTCACATTTAACGCATAATTAAACACTTGACATGAATGAGTGAAAATTTAGTAAATATCAAAACAAATCGAGTTTTATCTATAAATAAGAATTACACACTCACAAATTCACAAAATAAGAAAATATTTTTTAATTTATAATTTTCGTAAGTTGTAATTATCATACTTTATCATGTTAGTATAGGATACCAAATCACTTTTGTTCCTTTTAAATTTGCTAATTTTTCTAATTAACTTTCTTCCTCATAAATAAAGTTGTTAAAAATCATCTAATTATGTGACGAACAAACTATAATAATTATAAAACTTAGTAAGATATCATTAACCTGCAAATATATATTAAATTAATTATGCGATAGAAAATGTGACATGCTATACTTATTTAATACTTTTAATTTTGAGTTTGGGCCCGGGCTTAGGAGCCTTTCGTAACTAGTAAAGATTATAAGTATACAATTTAATATGTCAACTTTAACAAATATACACATACCCGTTTAGCACCTGGAAAAAGCCACTTTAATTTCAAATCCAAATAGAAAGTGACTTGTTATGACTTCTCAACTATTCTTATTTCTCTGATAATTCCTCGGGAAAAAAAAAGCGAAATACCTCGCGACAGAACCCTCGTAAAAGATTGATGGAAGATAAATTACGGTGAGCAGCGATCCACTAGGTGAGAGATCTGATAGTGCGCGAAATATCGTCACAGGAGGAATGAACCTCCACGCTGCGGTTATCGGTGAGCACATCTACTGGGTCGATCTACGCGCACTAAGCCAAGTGGGCTAGTACTTTAAAATAAAGTTGGGATTTTTGAAGTGTCAAAGAAAAAAGTTTTTGGAGTAGTTGAAAAGTGCCAATCCAAGTACGAAGCTTTACTTTAGTGCTGCTTCTTCTAAACACGAATAAAGCTGCTTTTTGATCTATTTGTATATATTAAAGTATTAAACTAGTAAATATGTTCGCTCTTCGCATGGTTATAAAATATTTTTTTTAACATCGAAACTTAAAAATATTTAAAAAGTGAACTCTTCATGCTTATATACATATAAACATAAATAAGCTTATATGTTTTAAAAATATTAGTATATACATGTGTGTGTATATATTTAAAACAAATATGATTTTTCTGTTGTTTTAAAATATTTATTTTTTCCTTTTAAGTAGAGAGTTAAGTTTTTATGATTTCATCCTACAAAGGTAAAAATATACATAGTGTTTTCCTCGAATATATTTATGCAAAAATTATTATAAACATGAAAAATATATTATATATTTAATACATATGCAATTATAGAAAAACATTATATGTTTATATTTTCCACATTTATTTTGCTTGTAATTCATATTTATGCATCTAGTCCAGCTACATATGAGCATTTCATGGAATCTAAAATTAATGGAACCATTTAAAATCTTTGAACACCAATTTTCGCCTTCATTTGCCACTTCTATTTTGTTTTGATAAAAAACAAATGCACGTTTACTTCTCATAGATGAAACAACATCTTTGGTGGCACCGTTATAATGTATTAGTTATTTCATCTATTATCTTATGTAAAATAATTTATACATACTTCATTTGTATAAAATTATAAAATGATAATCAAACACTAAATATAAATTTTGTATAAATCAATTATAAAATATGAACGCGAACACATGAAAGCACCAATCGAATTACATCCCGATTTGCTAATTCATTAAGAAAGTGCATCAACATCTACTAATCTACATACAAGAACGCCACAAAAGATTTTCACTGAGCTTCAATCTTTTGCTTCCCCCCTCATCATCATCTTTCTCTCGTATGTGTGTGTGTGTGTGAAGTAGCTCCACCTTCCTTTGTCTTATAATTTGTCAAGAAATTGGTTGCCAGAAAAGTTGATAATTTGTAGAGGAAGGCAAAAATACAAATAATTAGCTCATATATAACTTATTATAATTAATGATAATTTACTGTTACAAAGAAATCTTTTCAAGTTCCATACTTTATTACATTCTTATTGAATATCATATATAGCTAATAAATATAAAATTACTCCCAACATATGAAAAGGGGTTATTAATACGGACTTTCTTTATTGCATTACTAATTAACTGCACAACCTAAAATTACTATTGAGAATTGAAAAGGTTTGGGAGAAAAAATCGGAGGAAGTGGAGTATTAATTACTGAGCCATTTAATATTATTACAAATATACAATAAAAAAGGAGGAAAAAACCAAAAAGAGAGAGAAAAAAGTCGAGAAAAAGAAAAAGAATAAATATGATTATTGGCTTATCACCTACTCAAGAGCTTAATATTCTAAGTAGAAAGTTTAACTTCAAGCAAGTTGGATTGGCTAATATGAATCCTTTGAATGTCATTTCATTAAGCATGTTATATCATAATTTCATTAGTTTTATATTGATGGTTAACCTATTACTTCAATTTTTTGGTATTGAAACTTAAATTATATAGTATTGAAATGACATTGGTCCTGATAAGCGGAACGATGATGACTCGTGTATTTGATATCCACCAATTTGGAATTGAAACATATTTGGAGGATATATACAACAAAAAAGAAGAGTTTCCAAAAGTGAAAACAAATCTTGGCAATCATATTTTTATGTAAGTTCTACAACAATCTTAGATGAAATGGCGGGAACATTGTCCGCTTGACAATCTAGAGCTAATATGCCTCGAGGTGATCCATTATCATACATGATATAATTGACCAAAGAAATGCAAGCTCAAGGCCAACCAATTCCGAAGTTAACAACTGCATTAAAATTGCTAGCCAAGAATCAACTTTCATGGCAAGTCAATGCCATGAATAATGTTCAAGGGTCACGTTGTAATTCAATGATAATGAGTAATCAATATCAAGGTCAAGAGGACATTTATATTTGTCAAGAATCCAATCAAGATGGTGATTTCCAAGAAAAATGCTATCAAGTCCAAAACGAGAAAGCTGAATATGTGGGTAATCAAGGAGGTCCATAAAGATCTAACAACAAAGGCCAAAGATGGCAAGGAAATCAATGGCAACTCCAATTGATCCGATCATGATTGGATTGGCAGTAACCAAGGTTGAAATGGTGGCAATCGAGGCGGGGTCTTTCCAACAAAGATCTTACCAACTGATCCAGAATCGAGGTGGATGATATCCCAGCTGCACTCCCACAATCTCTTGCTGAATTGGTTAACTGTTAACGATCTTGGCCCGTCAATGTCACTCTCGTGTGAGAGTTCTATGCTTATGCACATGCATTGCCAAGGGAAGAGCACAATACACTATCACAGTTTGTCATTCGAGGTGTGAGGGTTGCTTTCACTGCACACGAGTTCAATCGACTGTTAGGGTGGAGACACAAGAACAGAGTCAACTAGACAATGCTCTACTTGCAAATTTGGTTTCCAGTAAAAACTGACCAGCTGAGATTGTGAAGAAGGATGCATCAAACCCAACATAGGTGAAAAAAGGAAAAATAAAAAGAGTTTCATTCAACAACACAACTGTGGCTTGGAACGGTTTTACAGGCTACAAACTGATGCCTTCCAAGAATCACACTGAGGTCCCAGTGAAAAGAGCTACCCTTATTGCAGCTCATGTCTGAATGGCCTGTTGATGTGGGTCAAATACTTGTGCAAGTGATTTTAGACAAATTCTCAAATAATGAGGATGTCATACTATTCCCGGGCCCTTAACATGCCTCTTTAAGAAGTGTCAGGTGCCAGCTCCTCCCTCAGATCAAACTTTGCCAGAGCTCGTCTTGTCTAACTTCCTCAAGCGTTTCAAAGAAGACGTGATACCTACTTTGAGGAAGACAAAGGGAGGGCCGTGGGTTGTCATAGGTTGGACCAAGAAAACATCCAGTGTGCTCCTTCATCTATGCCACCACCTAGTGAGCAGCTACCTTTTTTGCGGCCCGCTCCTCCAATTGTGCTCCCCACCACTGAGGATGCAAACCCGCCTTCAAGCACCATTCCTCCCACCAATGCCCATAGCATCCCTGATATGCCCTCTTCTTCAACAACTGCTCTTGCACCTAGCACATTCATATAGGATCATGTCTCTGTTGGTAGGCCTGTGTTCAAAATAAAAAAACGAAAAAATCAAAAACTGGAAAAAGGAATAATGCAGAAAGTAAGAAAAATATCCGAGACCACAGAATTCACTTTGTGTCCTTAAGGAATTTAATCCCCTCACTGTACCTGAGGTTATGGATTATTTCCTCCCAGGATAAAACGGATATACCTGTCGCAGGAGTAGCGGTACTTCAAACGCCGACGACTTCGACGAACTCAAAGTTGACAACGAACCACAGTAAGACTCGATAGTTTTATTTGTGAAAGAGAATGCATAATTTTTAATGAAAGAAATTAGTTTCAGTATATTAAAAATGAGGCATTGCCTCAGTTTATATAGCCTTGAAGATGCCTTTTCGGAAAGGTTGGGGATTTGTTCGCGGAAATGCGTGACTTTTCATTTTCCCTCCATTTCTCATTCACACCAACTTAGCTAGCTTTAACCATTAACTAGCTATAACAATCCCCCACATGAATGGGGAATGACTATATGAGAAAAAAAAATATGCATGACAAAAAACGGTGTGATTCGTAAGCAAGGATTAATCGCATCTGGATAAGTAGATTTCTCTTTGAACTTTCCGTAGTGAACATATGTCGGATATACTCGGTCAATCGGTAGATTTGATATCTTTGAACAGTCGAGCTTTGGTGTATACCTAGACAACCACATGTCACACAATTAATCCTTTAACCGTCTTTGATTCTCATTGTTTTGTTCGTTTCAGCCATGAACACTGCCTGGTTCATAATTGCGTAGAGAATTGGCCTTACAGAATTCTCCTTGAAGCGACTTATACTTCACACTTACACAGGTGATTCCTAAATGTGTCATCCCGTAGATACATTATTTGATATACCCTGTACCAAACTTAGGAACCATTAAAAAGCTGTAATGTTTTATCCTGGTACTGAACATTGTCTCATCACGAGAATGGACCAAAAAATTATTGTGACAATGTTGAACCGTCATCAATGACTTTGTTTGATCTCTTTGAACTTAGATCTTGGGATCTCCAGTGTTCTAGGTAGAGTTACCGTCACGATGACTTGTCCTCGACCATAGTCCCATTCCCCTCGATGATCTTTCAACTACCTCTCTAGTTAGGCCTTTAGTTAGTGGATCCGACACATTATCTCTTGATTTAAAATAGTCAATTGTGATAATTCCACTAGAGAGTAGTTGTCTAATGGTATTATGTCTTCGTCGTATGTGACGAGACTTTCCGTTGTACATAACGCTCTCGGATCTTCCTATTGCCGCTTGGCTATCGCAATGTATGCATATAGGAGCCAACAGTTTGGGCCAAAATGGAATATCTTCTAAGAAATTCCGGAGCCATTCAGCTTTTCCACCTGCTTTGTCTAAAGCTATGAAATCAGATTCCATAGTAGAACGGGTGATACATGTCTATTTGGATGACTTCCAAGACACTGCTCCTCCACCTATGGTAAACACATATCCACTTGTGGATTTAGTTTCAGTTGAACCGGTGATCCAATTTGCATCACTGTATCCTTCAATAACTGCAGGATACCTGTTATAATGCAAAGCAAAATTTTGAGTATGTTTCAAATACCCCAAAACTGATTTCATTGCCAGCTAATGATTTTGGTTGGGATTACTGGTGTAGCGACTTAGTTTACTTATAGCACAGGCAATATCAGGTCGCGTACAGTTCATAATATACATCAAACTTCCCAACACTCTGACATAATCCAATTGAGAATGACTTTCACCTTTATTCTTTGCAAGAGCAAGGTTCATATCAATTGGCGTCTTTGCAACTTTAAAGTCCAAATACTTGAACTTTTCAAGTACTTTTTCAATATAATGAGATTGAGACAATGCTAGTCCTTGAGGAGTCTTATGGATTTTAATTCCTAGAATTAAATCGGCAACTCCTAAGTCTTTCATATCAAACTTACTAGCAAACATGCGCTTAGTAGCATTGATGTTAGCAATGTCGTTACTCATTATCAACATATCATCCACGTACAAACAAACAATGACGACGTGGTTCAGAGTGTTCTTAATGTAGACACATTTATCTTGAATCAATTTGACAGCATTGTATGGTCAAATTTTGCATGCCACTGTTTGGATGCTTGTTTTAGTCTGTAAAGAGACTTAACAAGTCGACACACCTTATTCTCTTTCCCTGGAACTACAAACCCTTCAGGTTGTTCCATGTAAATTTCTTCCTCTAACTCTCCATTTAAGAAGGTTGTTTTCACATCCCTTTGATGGATTTCAAGATCGTGCACGGCGGCTAACGCTACTAACACCCGAATAGATGTAATCCTCGTTACCGGCGAGTATATGTCAAAGTAATCAAGACCTCTCGTTGTCTAAACCCTTTAACAACTAGTCTTGCCTTATATTTATCAATAGTACCATCAACCTTCATTTTCCGCTTGAAAATCCATTTGGAACCTAAAGGTTTATTCCTTGGAGGAAGATCAACCAATTCCCAAGTATGGTTGTTCAATATGGATTCTATCTCACTATTGATTGCCTCTTTCCAACACTGAGCTTCCGATGAAGACATAGCTTCGTTGAAAGTTTGATGCTCATTTTCCAAAAAAAAAATTAGAAATTCGGGTCCAAAGGAAGTAGACGTCCTTTGACGTTTGTTGCGTCTTTGATTTTCCTCATCAGGAACATTTTCCTTTGTTTCTTCCCGAGGTCGTTTAGATTCTTTGCTAGACGACTCATATTCCTTTTTATACGGACATATGGTTTTAAAGAAGTCAGCATTATCTGATTCAATTACCGTATTCACTTGAATATCGGGATTTTCTGATTTGTGAACCAGAAATCGATATGCCTTACTATTTGTGGCATATCCTATGAAAACACAATCAATGATTTTAGGTCCTATTTTTACCCTTTTGGGTTTAGGAACTTGCACCTTGGCCAAACACCCCCACACTTTGAAGTATCCCAAATTGGGCTTCCTTCCTTTCCACTTTTTGTATGGAATAGGTTTTGTTTTGCTATGGGGCACTCGATTGAGTATTTGGCTAGCTGTTAGAAAGGCTTCAAGTTCTGGGGTAAACTAGAACTTATTAACAGGACATTCATCATTTCTTTCAATGTTCTATTTTTCCTTTCCGCAATTCCGTTTGATTGTGGCGAGTAAGGGGCAGTTGTTTGATGAATAATGTCATATTCCAAACATATTTGTTCAAAAGGAGATTCATATTCACCGCCCCTATCACTTCTTATCATTTTAATCTTTTTGTTAAGTTGAGGCTCAACTTCAGTTTTGTATTGCCTGAATGCTTCAATTGCTTCATCTTTACTATTAAGTAAATAAACATAGCAATACCGCGTACTATCGTCAATAAAAGTTATGAAATACTTCTATCCACCGCGAGATGGGATTGACTTCATGTCACAAATATCTGTATGGATTAAGTCTAAAGGATTTGAATTCCTTTCGACTGACATACTTAGATTCAACACATATTTGACATTTTGATTGATTGCATTCAAACTTAGGCAATACTTCCAAACTAATCCACCACTCTTTCGGATTTCCCACTAGGTTGCACTCAGACAACATAGCGCACAAATCATCAACCTCCACGTTTGTTTCAACCATATTAGCCTGACCCTTCTTCTTTTTCTTTTTCGGAGCACGACAGTCTGCAACTTTGTGTCCGATTTTTCCACAATTGTGGCAGTTTCCCTGGAATTTCTTCTTGTTGGGATAGTTCCTTGGTCCCGATGCCTTTTTCCTCTTTTCAGGTTAGTTGGGGCAGTTTCAACAATATGTGCTCCCTCTATGGTTGATCTCCCATTTACCTTTTTCTCAGCTGCCTTGTTATCTTCCTCGATTCTCAACCGGACGATGAGATCTTCCAGTGTCATCTCCTTTCGCTTGTGTTTCAAGTAATTTTTGAAGTCCTTCCATGAAGGAGACAACTTTTCTATCACTGCCGCAACTTGAAACGCCCCACTAATCACCAAACCTTCAGCGAGGAGATCGTGGATGATAACCTGCAACTCTTGAACTTGAGTAACAACAGACTTGCCATCTACCATTTTGTAGTCCAGAAATTTGGCAGCAATGAATTTCGTTAATCCAGCATCTTCTGTTTTATATTTCTTTTCCAACGCATCCCATAGTTCTTTTGATGTGCCTACATTACTATAGACGTTGTAAAGATCATCCTCCAGTCCGCTAAGAATATAATTCTTGCACAAAAAATCTGAGTGCTTTCACGCCTCAGTTACAACAACACGTTCATTCTCAGGTGTTGATTCCGACAAAACTGGAACGACCTCCTTAATAAATTTTTGGAGGCTTAAAGTAGTTAAATAGAAGAACATCTTTTATTGCTATCTTTTCAAATCAATTCCGGTGAATTTTCGGGCCACTGGAGCGATCTTTGGTGCGAGATGGTGGAGGACCTTGACATTGCTCGTAGAACCAATCACGGGGGCTGGTGTGGTAATAGCATTCATATCTGGAGTCATGTCTCCCATTTCTGTCGCAAACGAAACAACAGAAAAATTTAATAAACGGTGAAGATTTTATTTCTTCAAACCGAATCAATTTTGATAGCAACAACTATAATACACAACGGTGAAGATTTTATTTCTTCAAACCGAATCAAAATACTTGAAACGAAATGCAGTAAATTGTATGTTGTATACTTGATGAAGTTTTTATATCTTCAAATCAAGTACTCAAATGAGTAGAAAGTTATGAAAACTTTTAATCTCAATCGGAGTAGAAAATCAGAAGATTTTAGTCTCCAAACAACATACAAGTTCGTTACACCGAAACAACAAACATACACATTTCCTTTTTATTTTCTGAAAAAACACCTTTTTTTTCCCTTTATGTTAAAGAAAAAAACACTTTTTCCCCTTTTCTGACAATGTTCTGTAATCGTTAAACAGGAACAAGTGAACACAAAAATAATGATTAAATTCCTTAAGCTTGTTGGTATGCCTGTGTTCAAAATCAGAAAACGGAAAAACCAAAAACTGGAAAAAGGAGTAATGCAGAAAGTAAGAAAAATATCCGAGACCACAGAATTCACTTTGTGTCCTTAAGGAATTTAATCCCCTCACTGTACCCGAGGTTATGGATTATTTCCTCTCAGGATAAAACTGATATACCTGTCGTAGGAGTAGCGGTACTTCAAACGCCGACGACTTCGACGAACTCAAAGTTGGCAACGAACCACAGTAAGACTCGATAGTTTTATTTGTGAAAGAGAATGCAGAATTTTTAATGAAGGTATAGAACTGGATAATCAAAAACTGCGTCTTTTTTTTTTGGAATCGAGCGAGATGATGCAGGAAGTGCTATTTCGTATTTAGACTGGGGTTGGATACTGGGTAGGCTTTGGTTAAAGTTAAATAAAGGCAAGGATGAAAGGGGGTACGAAGAAAGATGGGTCTCTGATCCTGACTTCGAGGAGTGGCTTCAGTAAAGGCCCTTTTCCTTTTTAATAATAATAAATAAGGTAAGCTTTATAGCTCCAACCTAGTCAAGGGGCTTTGATGCCCTTTGTATAGGTTGGGTTGCTGGATACGGGATCCTCGTAGTATGCTAGACCAAGATCCAGCCGTTGCGCAACAAGCAGTGGATGAGCGCACTAGCGTGAAAGCCGTTGCGCAACAAGCAGCGAATACTTTATATACAACATTACTCAATCGACAGAAAAGGGAAATGATCTCGTTTCCCGCGCTACTTCCCAGTCCAATAGAGGTCTTTCCAGTAAAAGGAGGTCGTGTACCGCATTATGTGTTTAGTAGATAAGAACGCCGAAGCTGCCCCATCTTAGGTCAAGTCAAATGCTCTAAGTTAAGTGAAACTAAGCTCCGCCGCAGAACGGGAGCTCGTGTGGAACCTTTTATTCTGGCGTAACAGCGGTAGGTCAAATCCGCATCTTTGCGCCCTTTACTTACTGTCGTCAGGCTAGTAAAGCGCTACTTCTAAAACCAACTAACTCTCTCTAAGTAAGAGCTCGCCCTGACTTATTAGGGTTCTTAAGTATGGGGGCAAGGAGGAGCACGTAGGAATGCCGACCACTAAAGAGAATTTAGTTGATAGAGACGTTAGATCTGGAGGAAGCATCTGGTCACATATCCCAAAACCTTCACGGGAAAGGGCTCTCTCATTGGCATTGGGAAGGCTCGAGTACTTTTCTGAGTCGTGAATCTCCTTCCACTAATTGGTCTTGACCGCATCTTCCCCTGGAGGAGTAGTAGCATTGTTTTCTCTATGGGCAGATGACATAGGGATTCTAAAAGACGGTTGATCACTTGACTCAGGTTCTTCTTGTTGATGACTCAAGGTTTTCTTGGTTGGGTCAACACCGTAGATATTGTTGCATGGGATGTTGTTGCTCTTCCTTGAGGCCATCACAGCAGTTGGCTCCAGAGTCTGCAGATCTGATTTGTGAGAGAAAGAGATGAAGGGCAGCGTTGGTCCCACCGACTTCAAAGTGGATTTGTTGTGCGAAGAGTGCGTTAGGTTTAAAATAAGGAATTCAATACCTATTTTGAATGCTTCAGCTATGTTGTTCCACAAGAGAAAGGTCCATATCCGGTGTGGGCGATAGAGCATTGAGAGGACCTTTCTATTAGCGCCGGACCTTGAGTCGAATTGATCGTGTCATGTGCAACGTCCATCAATGATGGCGATGTTACCTACCAAATAAAAGGCCTGCTAGGTGATCGAAATCGCTCAGGTCTGTGAGGACTCACTCACTCGCCTACTCCTTATATATTTAATACTAAAAAGGGAGTCTCTTACTTCCTTCCCCTATTTTTTTTATGCATTTCATTCTCTATTTGGCCCGTTTCAAACAAAATGAGAAAAAAGGGTCCGGTCAATAGCATAGCTCTTTCTTTCCCCGGTCTCCTTTCGAAGGAGAGGCCTTCACATTCCTAATCCGGTAGGGTCGGACGGCTTTCTTTGCCCCAGCTTGGTGAATCGCACAAGACGGAGTGCCCTAGTAGCAAAGGCCGGTCCCTACTATTGTTTTCAGATATACCATTTCCGGATCAGAGAAATGCCCAATTGCTTTAGTCGCCTACCTCATTTGAAGTGCTAGTGTTGCTTGTTCAATGTCTGTTTTCCGATAAGCGGAGTCAGTATATTAAAAATGAGGCATTGCCTCAGTTTATATAGCCTTGAAGATGTTTCGGAAAGGTTGGGGACTGTTCGCGGAAAGGCGTGACTTTTCATTTTCCCTTCATTTCTCATTCACACCAACTTAGCTAGCTTTAACCATTAACTAGCTATATCTCTGGTGTACATGAAGAGGGTGATTAAAGATACAAGAATGTTTTTAATCCTCACTCATGATAAAATAGATTTCCTTGTCAGTCCATTGGAGGCATCCCCCCAACAGTATAGGTCCCATATGTACCTCCCCAGAGAATAGAGATACTTGCACCAACCGAAAATATGTTGGACCATCTGATTAAGCTCCATGAAGTTGAGTTGAAACTCAAAGAGAAAAGAAGAATTTGGAAGAAGAGAGGAGGATTGCATTTTGGCTACCATAGCACAGACTTTCCAGTCCTTTGATGCTAGGGTGAGACACCTAGAAGATGTAGCTGAGCAGCCCCGCAAGATTGATGAGGGAAAACAGATGGACTATGTTGGGCTTGAGGAGATGACTTTCGCTGAGGGAGGTCCAGAGTGAGTCGCTTACTGATGATAAGTGTCAGTTGTCGAAGGCACATAATAAAGTTTTCCGAAGTCAATGTATAGCTTAGTGGTTTAAAATGGCAAAAAAGAATTCCGTTTTCACGAATTCTATGAGGATATGAATTTAAATTTTCATAAAAAAATGAAAGAAACAAAGTAAAAGGAAAGAAAACTGGAAGTGTTTACAGTTGCGTCTAATTCTGTAACTTAAGAGGTCTCCATCTATTTATTACTATTGTTCTGCTCCTATTTAATGTATTCTATGAAGAAGATGTGTCACTTACAACTCACATTATGTGTACACTTTCAAGCTGTATTTCACCATTATTCTCCGACTTCAAATGCAGGGCTGCACCGAGTTCAGACAGCGCATGATTTTAGCTTGGTCCAGAATCAACCGAGTCGAGATCAACCACTGCCTTACTTCACATCTCCAGATGCAGTGTTGTGCAGTTTTATTTTAGCTTGACAGAACTAAGATAGTTTCTGACAATTTTCCTGGAAACCGTGCTTTTGATTTGAAAACTAGAATTTTCAGTAAGTGCTCCTTTCTTGGTTTTAAGATGAACTATGATTTATTTCTTTTAGGATGTAGAAAGTGAGTTCATCAGATATGCCTCATCTTGTCTATCCCATCATTTCAAAAAAAATTGATGATTCATATAACTGACTCCTACTAGTTTGGCATTGCTGCATAGCTGATGTTAATATTCTTGGGACTACTCGAATGGTCTATTGAACTTTTAGTTGATTTCTCTGTGGTGCTTTAAAAGTTTATATTTGGAATTATGTGTTGGAAATTTGCCTTTGGTGGCTTAAACACCATGGTTCCGCATGTTGGAGATTTTGGTTCTTCACATGTGCATAATCTACTAAGTGAGTAGATGACCGTAGGTCCAAGGATCGTCAAATTTCGTTGAGAAATGAAAGAGATATTGGTCCGCAAAGTAATGTGTTTGAGGCATGAAAATATGGTGCGAGACAAATCTACCACATCGGTGGGAAAAAGATGAATTGTTCATATTATAAGCCTCAAACCAAATAAGGATTTGGGACCCCAAGGGGTAATCCATGTGTTTGAAGGAGGGATTACCTAAGTGTGCTTGGGTTGAAGGCTAGGCCGACGCGCACCACCACCACTGGTCCGGGCTATTGGACTTCTTCTGATATTTATCTTTTTGGACCCCAAAGTTTGTAATACTTACAGTTTGGTACCCGAAATTTTCAAGAAGCCAAAGTTGGCAAGAGCCGCGGCGCCTCGTGACCAGTGAGTTGTCATGCGACGGGAAAGCCAACGGGTTGATGGCATTAACCTGCTGAAACGTTTTGGAATAAGTGCAAAATGTTTATGGCCTCTTAATAGCCCTCTTAAGACCTCTCCTCTTCCTAAAATAATATATAATAATACCTTATTTCAGATTTGGGAGGACAAAAAAGAGAGTTTTGAAAACGAAGAACACTACAGAAAATACAAGACACAAGTCTTGATAAAATTCAGTTCATGAACGTTCTTCTTTTTCATTCTTCAGCAATCGTTTCGTATTTGTTTTCTTCGCTAGGATCACTTGTGTTTGCTTTGCACAAGTGATAGTTTGTTGTTTTATCTTGGGAGACAATTGCCCGCCAATGTAAAAACATATATACGGGGCAATCTTGTCTTAAGGACAGAGTGCTAACACTCGACTCAGCACAATTAACAAAATAGAGATTTAGTGTCTCTTGATTTCAGGTTATCAAGATTCAAGGAGCATGTTGCAGTTGGAACGAAGATCCAAGATCTATTCAAGAACGAAGATCAAGACCACAAAAAGATTATTGTTGCCACAATTCTTGTTGGGGTCAAGTTCATTACTATTGTAATTCATATTTGTTTATCCTTTTCAAGCACTTGTAATAGTAGTTTACTATTCAGTGTATATCCATTGTAGTTATACTCACAATATGTGATTAATCGGTGGTCCTATATCATTAGCTTCTCTCTTTTGATGAACTTATATTATGTTACAACTTTTGTTTGTGAGCATTTGGTGAATCTTCATTTGTTTTTGGTATGTGGACCAGTGTATGGTACATGTTTTAGCTGTCAGTTTACTGCACAATGCTGAGTGGTTACATAATTTGGAGAATTAGATGATTATGGTTTTACCATGAGAGATCAGTTGCTTTCAAACTTGATCCCTTGTCCAATGATGCTTTCTAAACTAACTTTATATTGACTGGTGGTGACAGAATGCAATTCTATCCCTCAATTCTTGTTATTTCCAAGTGCCTACTTTTGTCCTCCTTATTTAGCGGTCAGTGCTGTGGAGAAGTCTTGATATATACACTACATGTAGCATATCAGGTTGCATTTGTTTCTGTCTTTCCTCTTTACTCTCTAGTTTTCTGTTTGGGTTACATTAGATTTCTTCTCTCGTAAGCTATAAAATGGTCTAGTTGTGTATTTATCCAGACTAGCACCTTTTAGACAAGCATCCCATTCCCTATCGCTGGGACGATGCCAAGTCACGAGTGAGGATTCAGGAGGTACTTTGAGTGGTGAAAGCATCTTGCAAAATGAAGAAACCTTGGTTCGAGATTTAAAGACTGCTATAAAAGAGAACTATGTCCAAGCAGCAAAAATTAGGGATAGCCTCCGGCTTCTCCAGGAGAATAGTAAAGCATCTGTACTAGTAGCAAATGCTCGATTTTACAATGCTTTCAAGACCGGAGATTTAGCTTCTATGCAAGCCCTCTGGTCGAGGGGTGAGAGTACATGCATCGTGCACTCTGGGGTGAGCTGCATATTGGGTTATGATCTTATAATGGGAAGCTGTGAGTTTGTGTGGGCAGAATATGAGTTCCCCCTTGATATAGAGATCAGGGATGTCCAGGTTCATGTTAGAGGTGATCTCGGGTATGTTACGTGCATTGAAATGGTCAAGACAAAGGGCAGCAGCTGGGGAAAACAGTTTGCTACTAATGTGTTTGAGAAGGCTGATGGGCAATGGTTGATATGTATTCACCATGCCTCTTATATTGACCTGTAAATTGTGAACAAGAGAGCTGTTTTAGGAGTGAGAATCGTATATTATTAACGAGTCATATGACAAGTATAATCAGATTAATAGCATGTTTGGTGTCGAAATCAGCTTATTAGAGAAGTACTTATCGAGAATGTTTTGGGAGAGTAGCAATCAGTGTTGGCTAAATCATTTGAGTAGTGCTTTTGTTAGTAGTTTGTATTTGATCAATGTTTTTTAAAAATGTTTTTACGTGTCAAATTACGAAAAAGAAAGTTAGATTAATTTTAATTTGGTAAATATGAATTATTCTAAAGTGTCTTTTTTTCCTTCAAAATTTGGACTTTTTACCTTTCAGAAGATTTGGCCAAACAGGTATTAAGAGGAATGCTTGAAAGCTTTTACCATGACTTGGATGGGGCAAGCAATGAGATAAAGAACCAGAGTGAAAGATTTTTTTCCCTTCTAAGGTGGTGTTTGGCTAAGCTTCTGGAAGTGTTTCTATTTCTCAGAAACACTTCTTTGGTCAAACACCCTCTTTCCAAAAGTAGAATATTTTTTCCAGAAGCCAAAAAGTGTTTCTAGATGGGAAGAGAAACAGAAACACCAATTTGGTGCTTCTGAAGAAGTGTTCATGGAGAAACTCTTTTTGCTCATTTATTGAATTTTTTTTGGACCCATTTACCATTTTCTTTTTACAAATTTCTTTTAATCTCATATAATATCTCCATATAAAATAGAAGGAAGTTACGGAAAGAGAGGGATTTGAACCCTCGGGTCGAATAAGAATCATTGATTTCCTCTGCTGTCAATTTCTTATTCATTGCGTTCAGCCTTCCGCTCCTCTCCTTCCTTATATTAAAGCGAGTGGATTTCAACTCCTTTCTCATCTCAAACCATAACTTCAAATTTCCTGTCAGTCATGATTGGATTTGTGACAGTAATAGTAGAGAGAGAAAAGAGGATTATCAAGCCAGGGGGGCTTAGCTTAAAGGCAAGGAGGTTTAGGGGCTCATACAACGAGAGAAGGGGAGTAGTTGGATCATAATCTCTTACCATGAAAATGGCTGCATGCGCGGCAGCAGCAACTATGAGAAATCCACCAATTCACATGTGATGTGTGAACAATTACAGTTGTGTACCATAGTCAGTAGCTTTTTCCTTTTTTCTTTTGGTCTCCCCTTTTTTGTCCGTTTCTTTTTTCTCTTCTCTTTTTGGTTGTTCGCAACGAGACAGAGAGAATAGGAGAAAGGGGAACTGCTACGCATAGAATTGAATAGTTCAAACTGTTTCCACTCCTCTCCTTACAGTCGAGCAGCTTTCAGCTCCTCTCACTCGAGTTCTTTGACATCGACTCGGTTGCTAGGAAGAATGAGGGCGACGAAACGTCACAAGAGAAAGGCCTTTGCTGGAGAAGCCTAGATCACTAGTTTTGGACTATCGAGAAACCCCCCTCTGCCCGCATCCCTGGAACTTCTCAATGCCCGAGCATCCATCCAATGCATTCTTTTCGATCTTGTACCCTATGTAGGCTTGCAAAGCATAACGTAGATATTTGTTGCTAAGATGTTCCCATTCTCGGAATATTTTCCAAAAAAATGGACTGACTCTAAGGATGCATATATTTAAGTAAGCAAACCAACAGTAGGAAAGATCACTGCTGGACAGGGTGTTTCCACCATATTTGAAAAATATGTTGTAAGCTAACACCATGTGTAAGACGCCTTGAGATGGTCGTCTCCTGTCCCCCTTCCAGTAGGGAACCCGCTCCCCGGTCGTCGCTCAGCGCAAATCAAATGACGAGGAGCGGAGCCACTTTCCTGCGTTGGAAAGGAGCTGAAAGCAACTGGATTTCGAAGATCCGATATTTTCACATACAATCCTCGATGAGATGATTCAATTAGGCCCGGCGAGCCACCCGGTGGTGTGGTACATAATGGCGATTCTGCGTTCTTTCCTATTTCTCAATCAGACGAGGGTGTCTCCTAGGAGGCGTCGTGTGTCGAGTATACACCCGGTACCCAGCTTCCCGTAAACAATACGACAGGATCGAACCATGGGAACGAATCTACAGGGCTATCACCTTCTTTGGCCAGATCTTCCAATCTTTTCACAATTACAGTTCACTGCGCCCGCTCCTTTAAAGGGCGATAAAGAAAGAGTCGGAGAAAGCAAGAAAGAACTATCTGACTTCGCGGATAAGAAATCAAGGACTTGTCGGTAGATCAGCTAGCTCGCGCAGATAAAGGGAAAGTGAGATCCGAGAGCCGGGAACGCAATAAAAAAAAATCCCTCTCAAGTGCAAGTAGCTTGGAACGTCTCTCCTTCCGCTCCTTTCTGACGCAAATAAAGTTAAGTGGCTTTCACGCCTACGCCTCTCCTTAACAGGAGAGTGGCTAAAACTCTTTCTACTCGAAATTACTGTGTGCCTATTTGGAGATTTACACAATCAAAGTCAAAGGTTTGTTGGTGGCAAGATCGGCATGCCTTGTAGTTGTAGTTGACTTTAAGCGCACCTGAACTGCCCATAGTCGGAATCAATAGGTTTTCATTTGAGGTATAAACTAAAAGAAAAGCGGGAATCAACCAATTCATCCGTTTGATCGACGATCCCCGATACCTTGCCCAACAATAAGCAATTATTTTTTAGGAAAATGAGAAGGTAGTTTACTTGCTTACTTGTTAAGGAAGAGACATTTTGAGCCTCTCATCTTCTCTAAAGAAGCAAAACTCGAGAATGACAATAGTAGTAAAGATCGATCCCACTAGCTTGGCAGTAGAACATGTTTCAGAAGCTGGTAGAGAGTAGAGAATAGAATAGGTTGTGATGCGAGAGATATTTTCACTCTTGAGAGATTTGTTTTTCGCCCCTCTAGATAAGAAGCAGAACGCGCAATCACCAAAGAATCTCTGATGCCACTTTGATAGATCCATCAACAAACATCAAATAGAAAGATGCACAAGCTTCTTATCCTATCATGGACTACATTTCGTGTGGGTTTCTTTAACTCATCGCGATTTCCAATTCAATATTCCGGATATTTGGGAATAGGGGTAGGGTGGGGGTGGGGTGGGGGTGGGGGTAAGAAAAATTCATATTTTTTTTATAAAAGTAACAAAAAATAAGAAATAGAAATTTGAGGATGGGTCGGGCAATGGGGTGGGGTGGGGGTATGGGTAGGGTGGGGGTAAGAAAAAAAATCATATATTTTTGTATAAAAATAGCAAAAAATATGAAATAGAAATTTGAGGATGGGTAGGGCAATGAGGTGGGGTAGGGTGGGGGGTAAGAAAAATATTCATATATATTTTTTTTTTTATAAAAGTAACAAAAAATATGAAATAGAAATTTGAGGATGGGTAGAGAAATGAGGTGGGGTGGGGGTAGGGCGGGGTAAGAAAAAAATTCATTTTTTTTTTTTTATAAAATTAACAAAAATATTAAATAAATTTGAGGATGAGGTAGGACAATGGAGTGGGGTGGGGGTAGGGGGTAGGGCGGGTGTAAGAAAAAAATACATAATTTTTAATATATTTTATTATAAATGTAACAAAAAAAAATGAAATAGAAATTTGAGGATAGGTTAGGTGTGGAGGTAGGGGGTAGGGCGGGCGGGAAGAAAAAATCATATTTTTTTGTATAAAAATAGCAAAAAATATGAAATAGAAATTTGAGGATGGGTAGGGCAATGAGGTGCGGTAGAGTGGGGGTAAGAAAAATATTCATATATATTTTTTTTTTTTATAAAAGTAACAAAAATATGAAATAGAAATTTGAGGATGGGTAGAGAAATGGGGTGGGGTGGGGGTAGGGCGGGGTAAGAAAAAAATTCATATTTTTTAATTTTTTTTTTATAAAAGTAACAAAAAATATGAAATAAATTTGAGGATGAGGTAGGACAATGGAGTGGGGTGGGGTAGGGGGTAGGGCGGGGGTAAGAAAAAAATTCATATTTTTTAATATATTTTTTTATAAATGTAACAAAAAAATATGAAATAGAAATTTGAGGATAGGGTAGGGGTGGAGGTAGGGCGGGCGGGGGAAGAAAAAATTTCATATTTTCAATCATTTTTTATAAAAGTAACAAAAAATAGGAAATATAAATTTGAGGATGAGTATGGCAATGTGGTGGGGTTGGGGGGTAAGGAGGGGTAAGAGGAGAGGAAAAAAATTCATATTTTTTATAACAGTAAAAAAAAAAAAAAATATGACATAAAAATTTGAGGATGGACTATGGAGTAAGGGTAGGTGTGGGTAGGGCGGGGGTAGGTTTGGACATATTTGAGTCATTGACTATCATATTGTCGTTACATTTTTATGTACAATATAATATTATTTTTTGATTAAATGTTGCAATTAATTTTTTTTTTTATTAAATTGTAAAGATATACTAATTTTTAGAAATATATAATAGAAAAGAATATTTTAAATAATTTTAAATTTATTAAAAAAGAATATTCTAGTAGATTTGCATAAATGTTGATTTCTGTTTTCTCGGAAACACTTCTATAATTATAGGCCAAAAACCCTAACTGATTCTCTAGAAACAGTTTCTGCAGAACTACTTCTGAGAAACAGAAACACCTTTGTAAAAGTTTGGCCAAACAAACCCTAAATTCAGAATATACATCTGATTTCCCTTATAAAGATTCCTTTCTCTTGTTATGTTCAAATGTACACTTTGTATTCTTCTTTCATCAACTTTGTCCACTAAGATATATAGACAAATGAAAAAAAAAACTTATGTAGCATTTAATTGAACATCCATAGGTGCATTCCTTTTTGTAAATGAAATAAATTCATCAGCATGAGAAATTTAATCTTTGAGATTATAGGATCTTGACACAGTATATCCACAGAGCTTGAGATCCTGGGATAAGCAAGATATGTCAAACATCAAGATAATGTACACGCAGAAGTCTCCCTTCGTTTAATGAAGTATGGAAACCTCAAATAACAGTACGACCATCAACATTAAAAAAGGGCAGCCCGGCACTAAGCTCTCGCTATGCACGGGGTCCGGGGAAGGATCGGACCACAAGGGTCTGTTGTACGCAACCTTACCTTGCATTTCTGCCGGAGGCTGTTTCCACGGCTTGAACCCATGACCTCCTGGTCACATGACAACAACTTTACCGATTACTCCAAGACTCCCTTCAACGACCATCAACATTACCTTAGATAAAAACAAAGGAAACGAAATCCACCCACTGTATATTCAAGAGTTCTTACTTTCTCTATAGAGCCTTTTCCACCGAGTTCATTCTACTATACCTTGCGGCATGACATTATTTCCTAAATATAAGAGAATTTACAGCTGATCAAAGACGTACAAAATGAGAGGTCGAAGATAAGACTTATTCGAACCACAATTTTCAGTTTGCAAGATGCAATTAGGAACATGTGCCTTTTCATCATATACCTAGATCCTTCCAACAGGTGAGGGGGGTGGAGACGACACATATCTTTGAGGGACTTGTCCTTGGACTGTGGTTGAAGCCTTCGTCGCCCTCGTGGCAACTGATGAAGCCTTCTGTCCTGGAGATCCAATTTCGAAGACGTCAGCTAGTTTATGATTAGTCAGAGCCGAGACACAGATGGAGAATGCCTCTAACAAAGGAATCGACGAATCAAATTCGACAGAGTAAAGTCCATTCTTGAGTGGTGCCATACTGAAGATTGGCTTGCTCCTCTGATCTCCTCCCTATGAGGAAGCATTGGTAACCAAATATTATTATCAAGAGAAACAGCGAACAAAGTTTAACTGAACGACACAAACAACTAAGTACCTGAATCAAAAGGTTTAGAAAATCTTGGCTCCTGCAATTCTTAACCTGTTCAAGTATTTTTAGCTTGCAACCGACATCCCAACCTCCACAATCACATAATCCACCAGATCTCCATCGTTCGAGTAATGAGGAAGGAGTTCCATCACTTGGCAAGCTATGTGCAGCACCAGGAAGAATGACTACAACATCACTGTATGTCTCGCCTTCTCCTGTTTCACAGGTCTCTTCTTGTTTGTATTGACTTGAGTTCATAAAAACAATGGCAGCAAGCTCTCTTTTTTGACAAGAATCAGGGACTTGCTTGTCCGCCTGTCCACAATCAATGCTATACAAGACAGATTCCCTTTGCACATATATGCTTTTGTGGTCATGTACAATTGAGTTTTGAACTTCGGAACAAGAAATCTCCATCTGACCAATTACTTTATAACCAAAGCCAGCACTTTTCTCTTTTGATCCATGGCTCATCCAACTCCCGCTCCTCCTTTTTATTTCGTGGACTGAATAGAAAGCACAAACCAAGCTACTTCCACCCTTCCCGAACGTTGGTAACTTCTTGACAGCTGCAGCAAGAATGCCACCATCATCGTCAACCACAAGTTTAAAAAATGGAACTCCATCCTTAAGTATAAGCTGCAGAAGAGCCTGAAGAGTTGAGGGCTGATGCTTTTTCACATGAACGTGTTTACTGTGGTTAGTGGGCAAAGTATTGCCATTCGAGTTTCCATTAGGAGGCTGACATGACTCTGCTGAATGAACGCCCTTAGGCTTCAGCAATGGATCTAGGAGTCTTCTCAAAGGGCTAGATCTTGCTCTGGCACCAGCATTTGGCTTCTCCCGATTACTAATATCCATACTGGAAGAAGCTCCTACTGGTCCAGACCTGGGGATGTAATTTGTGCTATTTAATAGTGGAACAGCCGAGCTCTCCTTAAAACTGAAACTTCTGCTCATTCGACTAAGACTGAAGCTAAACCTCTTATTAGGGGATGGATGTCTTCCCTTCACCGCTGCCTGCTCTGCAGTGTCCAAACCGGCTCTCTGCAAAGTCTCAGCTGGGGCTCTCAATTCTACGTCAGATTTATCGTGTTTCAGACATTTGGCATCAAATGAAGAGCGAGTATTTATCCTCTCATTTTGACGTGGGGATGAGCATAAACCTGGCATGCCTTGAGCATTGGACAATTGGTGTTGCTTCACATGAGACTCCGTATTCGTTGCAGAGCTCGCAGGCAGAGGACATGAATGTGGAACAGCACGCAGTTCACTAGAGAAAAATTCCTGAGAAGAACAATCAGAAAATTCTGTCCTCATCGCCTCAGCTGGACGCTCATCAAAAGATTTTCTCCATTCTGAGAATTGAGAGGCCTCCATACTTGTTTTTGAACGACGTTGTGGAACCAAGAGAACAATATTCTTGGGTTCAGCAGCATAACTTTGGGAACTAAGGTTGTCTTCATTGTCGAATTTGGTCTTGCTTTTACAATCTTGAACACTGTTTGTATGACTAGAAGGAACACTGCCATTCTTAATTGGTACCCAGGGCAAATCGTCTTCATCTTGTCTCATCTTTTGAACAGGATCACGATTGCGGTCCATGTATTTGCCAATATTTAGTTCGGAATTGCGCCTGCGAGGTGGTATCTCCTTCCTAAGACGTTTCTGCTTCCCGTGCTTTGTGGGGCACCGAGTACTTTGCAAATCCTGGGTCTGTCTGATCTCTGAATGGGATTGCTGAACAGGTTCCGCAAGCTTTTGTTCACAAGACGAAAGGCTCGGTGGTAATGGCATTTGCTTTCTCTGAGAAGAAATGCCATAAGCAGTCGGAGGCCTTACAGCAACAAATGAAGAACTGCCTGATAACGTTTTACGATGACAGCTTGCAGGCATACGTTCATTATACTTCCATTTCTCCAGACGCTCCCAATCAAGGACTCCAAAATTCAAAGCCTTTCCTTGAATATTCTTTCCCTTTTCCGCGTGCTGCAGATAACCTGGCAAATTGGACATGTGCTTGACAAGCTCGTCATCTTTGTTTTCCTTACTCCCTAACAACTGGTTTTGGTGATTCCCCGAGGAGGCCGATTGTGAAACATTTTGATTGACCATCTTGCTTAAGTCATGATGCCTGTTAATGTATGGTCTATCTTCTGTGCTTTCAACTTTATACTTGTCCCTGTACTTTGAACTTCGATTTGCTAGGGATGATTTGATCTCTGTTGCAGCACTGGAGCTTTCATGATGACGTCTAGTTTCTAGTCTGTGCCCCATTCTCAAACTTCAAATGGCATAAAATCTCATATTATACTCCTCCTTTACATTCTTTACTGCAAAAGGGAAAGAAAGGTCTTAGTAATATTCGAAAGACGCACAGAGACATGCTACAACATACATTACTCAATGTGTCACTAGGAAAGGATTTGAATGAGATGTCCAACCACAAGAACTTCTATAGAAGATAATTGCACAAAAGAGTTGGAAGGACTAAGCAGACTAATTAACACAAGAACTCCTAGACAAAATATCCATCTACTTTTTGAACCATTATGGAATCATTCAGGCCTAAGAGAACAACAGGCTCCTAGTGAGTCGGATGTTTGACAGACAACGGTAGCTTTATCAAGAGCAAAGTTATTGTGCAAGTATGCAGAGTAATGACCTGAACTGAATGTAGACCCCTGATAAAATTAATAGTGTTAGCAGACCAATATACTAAAATGCTCGTTTTGTAGCAGTAAACAATCAATTATTCTGCTTCTTTAAAATAGGCAATTAGCCAACTGTATGAGTATACTGGCAAATCATAGTAAGCAGATTGGCAAAGACTGAAATGGGAAGTAATATGATTAATCCATTCCATATTCACAAGGCACGAATAGTACTTAAAACAAATGCTACCATCAGCTTTCTATGGAGATGACACAAATTATAAATTTATAACCAAATGAAGCTGTAGAATCGCCTTTTCATTCTGACACAATATACTTTCCCGGAAGATCTGTATATAGATTAATAAGAAGAATAAGAACAAGAAACTAGAAATATGGACTCCTAAATAAGCTTGTATTGCAATAAAGATTTTCCATTCATATCCGAAACTTATAGACTACTAAAACAAGCCAAAAGCATTTGCTTGGCAACCCAATAAGACATATTTTCTTCACATGAAAAAGCATGCCTGTAGAGAACCCTGACAAAAGTGATAAAAATGAATCCTAACTGGACCAAAAGTATCAAAAACATCATCTTTTTTCTGAGTCTTCAATCACAAGATTCTGTAACATAAAGCCAATTAATACAAACACGCTTTAACTTACAGATTAAACAATCTCTCGCCCAACTGGACCCAATGTGTCATAAATCTAACTCATTTTTCATGAATATTATTAATTGAGAATCCTACTATCTTGACAAGATCTGAGACCCATTAATCAGAAGTATTCAATAACTCACAGATCCAGCTAAATGAAGCTCACTACAAAAAGTAAACAGAGTCAAAATAGCTCAAAGAATATCTAAGGCCAACGATTTATGACACAAAAATGGTAGTTGCATCATATTCCATAGAAAAATATCAAGAAATCAAGACCCACCCCATTTCCATATTTTGAGTGGTAACAAAGAAAAAAAAATATCAAGAAAATGCAGACCCATAACACATTATTATTATTATTATTATTATTATTATTATTATTATTATTATTATTATTATTATCAATAGAAACCACATTTCCACATTTTGAGTGGTAAAGACAACAACACCGTACTCAGTAAAATACCAAGAAGTAGATCTGAAGAGGATAGAATTTACTCACAGGTTACCCCTACCTATCTAATTAGGAAACCAGGTAGGGAGGTTGTTTTCAAAAGAAACTCAGCTCATTTGAGTGGTAAAGACGAAACGACAAAAAAATAAAAATAAGGAAAATGCAGACCCAAAAACCACCACAACATTCACTGGAACCACATTTCAAGATTTTTGAGCAAAGATTCACGAAAAATGCAGACCCATAACACAATATTTCATGGAAACCCACATTTCAAGATTTAGAGTGATAAAGAAGGAAAATACAAAATGAATGTACTTACTCTAAACGCAAAGAAAGGAATAACAGAGCAGAGAGAAAATCTTCTCGATATTGGGATGAAATGTTTTCTTGAAAACCCAAAGCTTGAGAATATACGTATACTGCAAAGCTGATTGATTATAAGTAGAGAGAGAAAACCCCGCCAAATTCTGCACTACTACTATACTTTGATGAGGGGAAAGTCCCGAAGGCGAAACCCCCCACCTGTATCAGAGGCCTCTTAGCCAGGTGGGATGTAAATCGAGGGATATGCGCGAGTGGCAGCCCTGCAAGGGAGAGGACCAACGGGACACGAACCCAGCAACAACCCTTGCAATATTTCAGCAAAGTATTGTTATCAGCACGTTCGAACCGCTGACGTCGGGTGGTTGTCGTCAATCACTCGCACTTACCAACTCGCGCTTGCTGAGGTGCACTACTACTATACTTACTCATAGTAATAAAGAGAGAGAGTCCCAATCCGGTGATAGTGGCCCAGTGGCCATTAGTCAAATTTGTGATCTTAGGTCACAAGTTCGATTCTTGGCGGATATGTTCTCCGGGATATATGTCTCGTATTAAAGTTTGGTAGCTTAACCGCACGGGCATATTGCGGTGATTCCTTGATTCTCCGCATAGAAAGTCGGGACATATCGTTGATCCGTTGGTAGAGATGCGAATGCGAGTGCGCGATTTCCCCGATGAAGTGGCATCGGGAGGCGGTTCCATCGCCTCCGGAGGAAGCCTAGTATCGATGCAGTTAGCGATATGGAGCGATATGGATACTAAAGTCATCCCGAGACCTAAATTATCAAAAAAAAAAAAAATAATAAAGAGAGAGAGTCCGCATGGGCGTAGAAGTTAGTTCCATAGATTGCCCCAAAAAAAGAAAGAGAGCCCGCATACATGGATGATAAAAAGAGGTGCACGGTTTATTAGTACCAGTGTTAAAAAAAGACCGGTACTACTATGTTCAGGAACAGAAACAGTTTGGTATAACAAAAAAATAAAGAGTTGTTGGTCGGGTCAAGTAGGAGTGTCCGTGTGGGCCCTATGGTTGTTGGGGCCCATTTATTTGACATGATTTCAACGTCCGAATCCCTAGGCCTATATTTCTGATAGGCTGACATCACTGGGCCTCCTTTGGATTGGATATCAGGTTTATGGGCCCCCACCCCCCAGTCTCTCTGAGGTTCTCTTGTGAATTATTAATAGAAGAATTTTCTTTTTCGATAATAAAGGAGTAAAAATACCCTACTACATTTTAGTTACCAGACCAAGAGTTGGATGAGTCACTGAATTTGGATTCTAGTTCTTCAGCTTCTTCAAAGAGCTAACAGCGGTTACCACTTGTAGAGCCTTCACCTCTGTTTCAAGTGAAATCAAACAAAGATCTTTCATTACACTATATAAAAATTTACTATTACATGTTACTTTTTCATTTGTAATCTATTTTAAAACATTTGCAAATATTTTTTCTTTAAACTTCTAATATTACCTTTACTGATATATTTTTATAGTAATAAATCGATTGCATCTTATATTATATTCGAAAAGTCAAGTTCACGCTTCAATCCTAGTTTAATTATTTTTTCCTTTATGAGGTTTTTTATTTATTTTGTCCTTTTAATTTCTTGCAAAATAGATTTTTGGGAGGATCTATTTTCTCTGTCATAGCCACCAAAACACCTACCTCTCCGCCTAAAACCATTGTTGCACCACCACTAAAAAGTCAGCAGCAGATCCATTTAAAACACCACTATTTCCAACTCATTCCGGCTAGAACCATTATTTCCGGCGAGCTCCCATTTTTTCCGATCAAGCTTGAATCATATTCATATATCTTTCATTTTTTTCTATGAAATTATAGTATCATCAGCCACCCATGATATCTAAGGAGCAGCAATATCACCAGTCCACCCTCCCCTTCTTCATTTCCAGTGGTGGATTTGGCTGTTGGTGTTGGTTTGAGATGAGTACTTCAAATTGAAAATCCTAAGCTTCTTCTAATTGGCTTTTTTTAAAGCATGGCCGTGGGGGATGTGGGTTTGATGATAATAGCGGTAATGCTAGTGGTGTAATGGTGGGTTTTGTAGTGTATAGAAGCAATAAGGGTGACATGAATATTTTTTTTTTAATCTCACATGTATTTGACATGACAATGAGGTGGCGGCATCATGACCGGTTATATGTGCGTTAGGGTTACATAATATGTCGCTCCATTAATTGAAGTATGAAATCCACTTTTGGGGACAAGTTGTGGGTGCATATTATATATTTTACCTAATAAATATCATGACGATGTTTTAAGACTACATATTTTCGTGATACTGCTAGAGCTGCACAAAATTCAGTCCGGACCGAAAAATCGAACCGGACCGAACTCAGTCGGACCGAAACCGGATCGAGAAATTGGTCGGTCTTGGTCCTGTTTTTTCAATTCGGTTTTCGTCCGGCCCAAATTCGGTCCTATTCCTAATTTTTTTTTTATAATATATATAATATATATAATTCCTAATATATATAATTTATAATTTTCTAAATTCCTAATTTTCTAAATTCCTAATATATATAATTCCTAATTTTCTAAATTTCTAATATATATAATTCCTAATTTTCTAAATTTCTAATATATAATATATATGGTTCCGGGGCCCGGTTTTTTTAAAAAAATTGAATTACCAATACTGAAATTGACATTCTAGGACGCGGTGCCACGAAATTTTTACGTTGAAATCTATTGTACATCGCGAGATATTTAGATTTGAAAATGAAAAAAACGTAACGATTTGGGGGGAAAGAGAAATTGAGGGCGAATATGGACGTTTTTGGAGAAATCCGGTGAAGCAAACGGACTTGGATTATTCGTCTCGAAAAAATACGCGAAATAAAAAAAAACTTAGGTAAAACGGACGTCCGAGCGCAAAGTTATGACCGTATAAAGTTTGATCAATTTACAACCTATATTTCAATACGCCGGCCCAAGTGCGGGAAAATTGGGAAGTGGAAGTGGAGGCCGGGAAGTGGTGGGTGGTTGGCTGGGGTTGGGGATCAAATTCGGTCCGAAAACCCGGATCGGACCGAAAATGACCCGGACCGGACCGGACCGAGAAATTCGGTCCGGTCTTCGGTCCGGAAAATCCGAATGTTCGGTCCTCGGTCCGGTCCGGTCCGGTTTTGACCCTTTGTGCACCCCTAGATACTGCTATGTGCAAAGTCCTTCCATCTTTATTAAACTAAATGTTGAATCAAACATCGCCATATACAAATGTACTCTTTACGCTACGAAATATTTAAAGCGGTACTAAATTGTTCAATTTTTTTTACATTTTGAATAGCCTGAAGGAAATGATATTAAGGTATACTAAACAAGTTGGTGATTAACAGGAAAAAGTTGGGTAGAGAATAAACTTACAAGCTATATATTCCTTAACATACACAAAACAAAGCATCAATGTTCATAATTCATGACTTGGTGGAAAAACAAGAATAATTTAACCTATAATGGGAAATGGAAAAAAGTGAAATCCTGTAATATATGATTTTCTTACAAACTAAAAAAAGGAAAGCCCGTGCAGAGATATGATTTTATTACAAAGTGGAAAAAGGAAAGCCCGTGTTTTGCACGGGCCCAATATATGATTTTTTTTAACAATATGTTCTGAAACAAGCTTATTCAAAAGGATTATCCTTCGCGCTAGGGTGTTCACCGGATCGGACCGGAATCCAGGAATGACCGGTCGGAACTCGTCCTGGCCCGGTTGGACCGTTTTTTTTTTTTTTTTCAATTTATAAATTATAAATTTTTAAGAATGTGTTCGTTTATCAATCTCATTAAATATGTTTGTTTTTTTCCTTATCCTTCAATAAACTTTATTTCATTAATATGACTAACTTAAAGAAAATCACCAAATGTACTTGGTTGGTATACGAACTACTGAACTACTCATTAATTAAAGTTACACACCACATTTATATTTTCTATTTTCTATTTGGAATTTGGACATTTCTGAAACTAGGGGTGCACAAAAGGTTAAAACCGGACCGACCAAGACCGAAATTACAGATTACTTGACCGAATGATTTGCCCCGTCCCCCGCACAGACACCCGACCAGCCACTTGGCCGGACGTATTCACATATCAAATATAGGTTGTAAATTGATCAAACTTTATACGGTCATAACTTTGCGCTCGGACGTCCGGGTTACCTAAAAAAAATTTGCTTTCGCGGATTTTTTCGACACGGTGGCTAAACCGCATGCGTTTGATTCCGCCCATTTCTTCAAAAACGTCTGTCTTGCCCCTCAATTTCTCTTTTCCCCAAATCTTTACGTTTTTCCCATTTTCAAATCTAAATATCTCGCGATGTACAATATATTTCAACGTAAAATTGCGTGGCACCGCATCCGAGAATGTCAATTTCAGTATTGGAAATTCAATTTTTTTTTAAAAAAAATTTAAAAAAAACCGGTCCATTCCGGTCCGGAAAATTCCGGTTTTTACCCGGACCGGACCGGAAAACCGGAATCCACCATTTTGACGGACCGAGGACCGGACCGGAATCCACCGGTCCGGACCGGTCCGGTCCATTCCGTCCATTCGGCCCGGCCATTCGGTCTGCTTTGTACACCCTACTTCGCCTCAGAGAAACATAAAATTGGAGAACCCACAGGGGTAGTTAAGTTGGTGGAGTAGGAGAGCGCGGGATCGAAAAGTCACGAGTTCGATTCCCTCTGTCAACATCTTCTTGGTTGAGTCTGTCATACATGGCTTGTTAAGTGTGGTTTGCAGGCTATTGCGTCAGTCCGAGGATTTATCCAATGCGCACTTATAAAAAAATAGCGGCTGCAGGTTCCCCGTCATTATAAAAAAAAACATAAAATTGTAGAGTTTAGGTTTCGTCCTTCTTTCTTTAAAATAAATGTGTAGAATAAATTATTACTGTTTTTCTAGTGAACTTAAGAATCTATGGGAATATGATATTTCATTTTGACCTAAATGACCAAACTACCATCAACTAAAGGTGTCTAACGGGCTGACCGGTCCGACGGTAGCCCTTACCGTTTAACGGTTTGGATCGGCACGGTCAGTTCACCGGACTACGCCAACTGGCCGGTTAGATTCGGATTCGTGTTGGTTCGTATGTTTCGTCGAATCCACCAACCGTCCCGCTTTCTTTTTTTTTAATGTCTAGTATTTATTTTCTATAATATAAACTAAATTCAATTTAAATATTTAATATAATAATATAATATACAATTTAGTTGTATATATTAAAATTGAAACTTTAAAGTTAACTTTTTATTTTATAGTTTATAACTTTATATTTTATAGTTTATAACTTTATATTGTAAATTTGTAATTATATTTTTTATTAATTTATTAGATTAGTAGATATTACTTATAAGTTAACAAATAAGTAATATGATTAACAACTAAATAGATAGTAAAATTAAAATTAATGATAAGTCAGAAACTTTTGAACTTTCATAACGTTAATAAGAGTACATAATGAAGTAATAATAATTTTATTTACATATTATGCATCCTTTTGCAAGTTCTTCGTAATCTAGGTTGATTGAATTGGTTATGCTCCATAGCCTCTAACCGAGTATTAATTCCGCCACGCCCGCCCGCCTTCCAAAATATTGCCTATTTCTTCATCTTCCGGAGAATTAACGTCTCCACATCCTTGATTTCTTCTCTCTGATCTGATCCAATCCCTTAAGAAGACTAACACTTCTAATGTGCTTCCACCCAATGAGTGACGTGTGTCTCCTATTTGATCTCGTGTTTGGCTAAATGCACTTTCAGAAGCCACTGTTGAGATCGACACATTAAGAACATCCCGCCATCTTGCAAGTACCGGAATTGCCTTTTGTTATCCCGCCACCATTGTAAAGTGGTCAAAAATTTTCTTCGGCCTACCGCTTTTGCAAATAAAATTGCATCTCATCGCAAGATCGGCTTGTGGTTGGTTGTGTTGTAAAAGTGCTCCATATGTCTAAAGATTCTTCTTCATCGCCATCATCATCAATCCTGCAGGTGTAGACACAGAACCAGAACTAGAAGGAATATTAGTAGCAGAGTTGGTGTTATCATGTAATGTAGCATAATATTCATATAATGTAGTTAAATTAGTATCAAGTTACTTATGCAATCAAATGAAGATGGAGTTTCTGTTTGACCTATTTCCATATAAGTATATAAACTAATTATTAAATTATGACAATCTACTTTTTTAATAGAATGATTTAAGATCGCACTAATACAATAAACATCGTGAATAGGAAAAAATATTTTTAAACTTTTCAAACATAATCAGAATCGCATCTTTATATTTCACATTTGATTTTAAACCATAAAGTAAATATGAAATTTCAAATATATGAGCTAAAGCATTACAAATTGTTGGGTAATAAGATCGAAAAATTCAACGATTGCGATGTAAAATTTACGTAAAATTTTAAAAGTTCACCAATTGATTTCAATGTTCGTTTGTTAACATATACATCACGTTCTTACAATGCGCATTTGCAACATGTGTTATGAAGTCTTTATACTTATAACATTCTTTTAAAAATAAACAAGTATAATTCCACCGTAATAATCTCTTACGCATGAATTTATGTCTCAAATTAAATTGTTTACATTTTTCTTTAAATTCTATAATTCTATTTTTCCTATTATTACCCTGAATAACTCCAACAGCTCTTTTGACAAGTTTTATTTCAGGTGAAAATAAATCAAGACCACTTTTAACAATTAAATTATAAATATGACAAGCACAACGAACATAAAATATATCAGGAAGTGGTGGTTGTACTTCCGCTTTTAAAAGATCTACAACATCAGTATTATTAGATGCATTATCGAATGATACATAAAGTATTTTATTATAAAGATTAATTTTTTGGGCATAAGAACAAATAGTTTCGCTTATATATTTTCCAGTATGACTTTGATCCTCGTCATACGCAAAAGCAATAATACGTTTTTCCATTCTAAAATTTTCATCAATCCAATGACAAGTAATTGTTAAATAATCATAACTGCTCAACGATGTCCAATGTCCAAGTAAAACTAACATGGCATGGAAGGTTAGCAAACAAATATTGCAAGAAAATAACATAATCATTATGAAGTCTAAAAATATCGGCTCTAGTAGTACTACGAGGAACACCTTTAAAAAAGGATTATATATTCTTTGAATATATGTAATTAAATATGAAGAAGAAAAAATAAAAGGCAAACAACCTCCGACAATCATTTTTGCTAATTCAACGCGATCTTTTTGGATCGTATTTAGTCAACCCCCGTTAATGGATTAAGTTGTTGTTGTGGGTTCTAAATCGTGATGATTCCATTGCGCCAGTATGATCAAATTTTATATGTCTAGCTATAGTGCCCGCCCCCGCCACCACCCCGCCTTATGTTTATAAGTTTTCCCACAAATATTACATTTAACTCTATCGCATCTACAACTTTATCATAAAAGAGCCACACTTTACTCCTTTTTTCTTGCTCTCGGTTACGTAAAGGAGGTCTACGATTACGACTACCACTAGCAGTACCAACATCGATGTATGAACACTAAGAGTGTAGGAGGTTCTGTTCTTCAAGTTCAACAATATTATCTAATTGGCGTTATCACATTCATTATCTTATTCCAAAATCTTCTTGCATTTGATCATAATCTATATTTTGATTAGATGATGAAGAACCTCTGATTTTACCTTTGAACTAGATTTACTACGCGATCCGACGCAATTCCCCTTAGTAAAGACATTATAAAATATTTAAATAATCAACAAATAAATATGACAATTTAATAAAATAATTAGAGAATGAAACGAGTGTACCATACTTCGGGATTCAGAATTCAATAGAAACTCGAAGCTCAAGTCATGCGTCTTGCTACTTTGAATTTGAAAACTAATAATATTAATAACTTGAAAATTGATAATAAAGATGATTAAGAGAGTATGAGAATAAGAGAATTGAGAGAAATGTTGTGTGATAAAAATGAAGAAAATGTAGAGAATTTATAGATTTTTTAAAGGGTAAAAATGGAATTAAAATAAATAAGTAAACAAAACAAAAAAAAACAAAAATAAATAGTGCCAATAGCCGAAATGACCGTTATGCCCCCGCCCCAAATTTCTTCCAAGCCCAACGGTCGAAATGACGGTTGGGCAAAATTTTTAATTTTTTTTTTTTTTACCGTCCCGTAACCCAGTAATGGAACCGTTTCGCACGCCTAACCGGCCTATCGCTTTTTTATAACTCGTCTTTGGTTGAGCCAACCCAACCCCAACCCAGATGCTTACGGGCCGGGCCGGGCCGGTTAAACTACCGGGTCAACCGGTCCGGTTCCGGATCAACCCGGACCGGTTGACAGGTATACCATCAACATGCTCCTGCTAGCTTACTCCCTCTTATAATATAGTAGAAAATATACTCATTATTTTATTTTTCTTCCCTGTGGGAAAGGGTACCTTGTTTGTCCAGTTTGAAATTTGAAGTAGTTTGACATGGACATTGTGTGGATGAATGTTGAAAGAATGATAATTTAACCAATCGTGGGAAATGAAAACAAAAAGGAAATGAAATCATGCAAATTATGGATAATATGTACCGATAGCGTTAAAAAAAATTATACTCGTCAATTTTAAAAAAATAATAATAAGTGAGGTTATAAATTTTAAATATTTTTAATTTATTTAAAATTTATGAAGTTGGAATTGAAGATGGAATTGTGTTTGGTTATACTTTTTATAAAGATTATTATTTGGAATAATATTCATGCTTGAATGTATTTTTCAAAATTGAAATACAACTTCAAAAGTGAAAAATGAGTTGAAAACGGGTTGTTTTCCTAAATTTGAAATACAACTTCAAATTGAATTTGAAATTTTCATGATCAAACACAGATGTTCAATAGTGAAATTATTCTCGAAAAAAGTGAATATTTTTTATGGTCAAACGGGTCGTAGTAGGTTATTGTGCTATATTTTTAAGATTATCATTAAGTTTTTTTATTTTATTTCTCATTTGGTGTCTGATACACACATTGGAGCCCGATTAAATTCAGATCCGTTTCGAAAAGTTTTAAATTGGGAGTGAAGCGCTCCTAACAAAGACGAATCTGTACTCAGTAGGGTTTGAACACAAAATCTTTGATAAGGATGAATGAGTATTTACCACTCACCACAATTATTAGCTCACATATGGCATAGATTTTGGGGCATATTTTGTAATATTTTTTCAAATCTTTGTTTGGCCATAAAAATTTGACAGATTTTGAAAATAAATCTTCAAATATCAAATTCTGACTCAAATCTGTTTTTGGGCCAAGATCTGTGTTTTGGCCTTTTTAAAACTTTTAAAAATTACCTCAAACTTTTATATTTTATAAAGAAGTCCATATATTGGAGATTCATGTTAATTGGTTGAATTGGAGATTGTTCTTTTGTTTATAGTTTCTATTAGAGTAGAAATCATAACCGTGAAAATCATAGTGTTGGCTTGCGAGAAAAAATAAACTCTAGCGTAACTTTGTACAATTTTTTTTTTGTGAATAGTGAAAAATATTGTTAGGCCTTATTTCATGTGTTGTTATTATAAAATTGAATTGACTTTTCTCAATTTTTATATCAGAAATCTATTTTTTCTTTATGACTGAGAAAATGGTGGAAACTATTAGGATTTCTTTTTAAGTCAATATTTGTTTGAATTGTTGATTTGATTCAATTTAATGGACATATGTGAAGTCATCAGCTTTAAATATGTGATTGGTTGGGTATGAATTTTCTGATCCGGTCATGGTTTTAATATATTGTGTTTTGCATAATTTGAAATTAGGAAGTATGTATGTTTTGTATGATTGGGTATTCTTAATATTTTTTACAACTTATGGATATAAATTTCATGTTTTTCAAACAAAAAAGTGAAATATGTTTTGAAAAATTATGGCCAAACATATCTTCAAAACTTGTAAAATTTCACCCAAATCAAAATTTTCAATTTTAAAAAAAAAAATTATGGCCAAACGTAGCTTATTGGTTCATTTCAAGTTTGATGTGAAGAGTTGCATGTTATGATAAATAAGCCAAACATGATAGTGTAAAATTTTCTTTAAACTATTCATAAAATATTAAAAAATAATCCTTCCTGTGGCTGTCAGAAAGGTGCCTTCTTTGTCAATTGAAGTAGTTTGAAAGTAAGCTTTATGTGCATGGTGTGGATGAATCGTTGAAATAAGAGGCTTACACTGTTTTATTCATTTGTCCATTTCCATTGTACATGTAGAAACCACTTTTTTTTTTTTTGTATATTCAGCTTCTTAACTTACGCCAGATTATTTCTGAAGATAATAGTATCGGTCCCTCAATATTACTATCAGTAAATCGCGGAATTCTGAATGACCAGAGTTTGTGAACAGAGCAACTGATATCACCTATAAGGTTCTATTCCAGAAGAAGAGAATAAAATGCTCCTATCATAATTCAAAACTTACGCTGTAGGTCTTCAGTTGAATTTTAGATTTATCTCCTTTGCTATGCCGAGGGGAATAACATTTTTAATCATGGTGAAGAGTGAAGGTGTCTCTTTTGGACTTTTTTGTGCTAGAGGTTGAAAATGTCCCAATGCAATTTTTTATTTTGTGTTAGAATTATATTAGCCATTTGCACGTTATTTTATTTTTAAATATCCATATGTGGGGCTCCTTCCTATTTCTTCCTCATCATAAAATAAATGGCAAATGTACCATTGGTAGAAAATATTGTTCATAAATACATAGACAACATTGCTTAATTCCATGGAGCCTTAACATTTTTAGCCGGCCAGTTTTAAAAAAAAAAATCATCCACCTAACTTTATATGGTGGTCTATAATCACCGTTGGTGTATATTTGTGTATAAACTTGAAATTTATACATAAAAATAAGAGCGCAAACGAGACCACATATGTAAATATGTAGATATTATATTGTGTTCAATTTGATCCTCTATAGGTGTTTGGTCATGCGTTTTTAAATTATGGTTTTATAATTTGATTTAAATCACGTTTGTTTATGCAATTTGGACATAACTTAAACTTCATATGGTTTGAAATCTCATATCATCCAAAAAGGTGTAATTTGGGATTCCAAATCATAATTTCAAATTTTTTTAAGGGAAAAGGATCATATTTGTCGTCGAACTTTCGAAAAAGGGTCATATTTGCCCTCCGTTAAGGTATGAGATCAAATATGCCCCTCCGTTACAAGTATGGGGTCAAATATGCCCTTCAGGTTAGCAAAAGTGTCATATTTGTCCTCAATTGGACGGAAATCCCACGTGGATGCCACGTGGACGCCACGTTACATCCACGTGGAAGACACATGGCGGGTGGGATCCGACGTGGCATCCACGTGTGATTTCCGTCCAATTGAGGGCAAATATGACCCTTTTGCTAACCTGAATGACATATTTGACCCCATACTTGTAACAGAGGGCAAATATGACATTTTTCGAAAGTTCGATGACAAATATAATCCTTTTCCCATTAAATTTTTATAATTGATTTTCTTTTAAATTTCTACGTAAGAAAATGAAAAAAGTGAGCGGAAAAAAAGTAGAAAAAAGGCAGTAGGTTTTAATAGGAACTTACCCACGTTCTATTAATGCAACGCAACTATGCAAAATGTCCCATAGGTATAAAGTTGCTCTCAGATCTTTTAGTATAAACGTAATTATCCCTTGTGAATCATAGTGAAGTCAATAGAATTGACAACACTAAGAAAATGTATATACCACTGCCTTGAAGATTATTTGTGTCATAACAAGATTATAAAAATCTACAAATCATATGTTTGTGGCCTTTTGGATGAAACCCTTAAGTTACTCCAAATTAATTATTCAGTTAGTTCTCCGTTGAGAGAAGACAGTCATTACATCGTTTGTGTAATTATAGATCCAAGCTAGCAACAGTAGTCAGAATTAAGCCCATATAGGTAAATTCACACAACAAGTGAGAAAGACTCATCATAGTCAATCACTCATGTCACATATACACCTTAGCAGAGCCGTCTCAAACATTTTGGGGTTCTGTTCTAATTCGTAAAAGTAGGCCTTTAATATAAGTAAATATACAATTTCAATAATCTGAATTCGGGCCTTCACATGCACGCGTCACTGAAACTGAATCACTTTACTTTGATTGGGTTAAGACCTGCGAATTATGGACCTTTACAGTAAATTCTGGCTAATACTACTTAATAAAAAATGAAAATGGGGCCCTTAAAATTTTTCATTTTATGGGTGCCCTGCGCGGTAACACATCTCGCACGGGTCCAAAGACGGCCCTGCACCTTAGCAACAAGACGAATCATTTACCTCAACTGTGCTACAAGTCATATGTTTATCTTTTGGATCCCATTTGGTTTCAATAATTTTGTGTTCTTTCGGGAGATCAACTAGTTTCTAAACTTGATTGATTTTCCAAGACTCTATTTATTCTTTTATTGCATTTATTCATTTCAATATTTGAAGGGCATAAAAAAACTAATTCTTGGCTCATTTCCATCTCGTAGGAGCACTATATCTTGAATGTGATTCATATAATCTCATATTAATCCCATTTGAATCCATTTTGCTCCTACTTGGCCCAGAACTATTCATCTCGCCGCCACTAGATTCATCTCACTCCCATTTAGAATAAGAAGATTATTGTCGCTCCCACTCGAAAAAGAATCACTTTCATTCGCGTCCGATGATGAAGGTTGATCTAGATGAGAAAATTAAACCTTTATCACTTAATCTCCCACTTGAACGAAGGGATCATATCTGATCTTGGCCCTTAGGTTCATAAGGAGACAAATCATAACTTATCTCGCCCTTCTGGGTTATTCATTCTCTAAAAATGTGAAACTTTTTTAGTCGAATCCATTTACGCTCCCACTGTGATGTAGCTTCATAAATGCGTGATTTACAGTATCTCATATAGACACTTTTCTTTCCTCTTGGGCCCAATATACCATGATAAAAAATTATATACATAAGTTGTGCATCACAGAGGTTTTACAAAATAATTGAGATTGTTATTACTCCACAACTCATATGATGTAGAAGTAACTAGTTTCGCTGGCACACAATTAAAAATGTAGGCAATAAATTAGTGCAAAACATCTCCAATAGGAAACATCTTATCGTTTCAAGAAGCATTCTATTTATGTTTTCCACGACACTTTTATTGTGGAATATTGAAATAGACATCTTATTAACAATTTCACTTTCATAATAAAAAACTAGCTTAATGGGTTCAAGACGTATTCATGGCCTCGATCAACTGGTTCTCAATACTTTTAATGATTTGTCCAATTGATTTTCAATGTTTTTTACATACTTCTTAAAGCAACTTACTTAGATTGTGTGACATCAAATAGACATTACAAAAACGAGTAATTTCATCAATTAATATGATGAAATTAGAAGCTCTTTGTCACATTTTTACATTCATGAAAATACAACTTCAGAATGAATCTATGCAATGAAAAATTAATCCTAGTGGTGTTCTTAAATGATTTTCTATTAGCTCTTTTGAAATAGATAATATTTATAAGTGGGCTTATCCACATGTCATAGTCCCATATGACCAAATCTAGCATGTCCAATTTCACATCATCCTTGTGATTATGTGATGAAACAATTTGGGAAGCTAACAATTTGATTAAAGGAACTAATATCCAAAATTCATTAAAGAGAAAATTAGTTTTGATAAAACCATAACCAAAATAAATTGTTTCTATGCATTCATGTCATGAAAATTACAATTGAAACCTAACTATAATAAACCTACACAAAGCAATATCCTTGAAAGTTTAAGGTATAATTAAAGTATTATGTAGGATAAAGTCTTGATTTTCACGTAAAAGTAATTCACATGACACGATCATTTTAACAACCTTAATGTCGTTTTCTACATATATCCACATACACATGTAGAATCCGTTGGAAGTCCACAAAGGCTTCATTTCTCTCACAATGTGAAGTACAACTCCTAAGTCAATTGCGATGAAAGATAAGTCTTAAAAAACACAACTAGCAACACATATATTACTAGCGTAAGGAACATGACATACCTTTTTATACTCATTATGAAGTGTTTTATTATGTTTAATGTAATCACTAGCATGGTGATCCTTTTGATAACAATTGAAGCATTTCACTTTAGTCATTTTTTTAACTTTTTATCGTCTTGTTGGTTATCATTTTAGGATTCTTATTTGGATGAGTCTTAACTTTTCAGTTTCCTCTGATTTTACGATTAAAGCAGTTTTTTCAGCTAGAAATTATTTTGTGCACTTATGCACCTTGATTGACAACCTCATGTCGCTCCTCTTCTAACTATAGGTATTATCTCACATAGAAAAGAATATACTATTATATTTATTGTGAGTCATGTGCATCTTCATATGCTCCTAAATTTGAGGAAGGAAACGGATAATCGCTTGAATTTGGTGCTCATTAGTCAATTTATGATTTTAAGCCTGGTAAATGTAGTGCTACCACACTTATATTCGAGAGCATCCTACAGAGCTTTGGTAATCTTATGAGTAAAATTCTCCGTGACTTATTCACAACTCAACAATATAATGCAAGGTAGGAAATTATTTCAAGCATCATAGGCTTTATCCATGATATTATTTACAATAAAAAAGGTTCTTCAAGCACAATTTAATATTTTATAATTGTTATTGTTGATCTTTAAAAACTCCAGTGTTCCTTTCATCAATATATCTATATGCTAATATACGTTTTCGCATAGACCAATTGTGATCTATCCAATGATATGTAACAATTAAATAATCATTACCATTAGTACTACGCCCTATATAAGAAGAGATAGACACTTTGCCATTAAAATGAAACAACACATAACGTAAATATTGTTGATATTCAAACGTAAATTTAAAAACATCTCTTCTAATAGCTGATCTAGGAAAACCGTTAAAATTAAAGCAGGATTATAAGTTTTTCAAATGTAATGAATAAAACCAGTAGAGGAAGGAAATGAAAAGGGCAAACCTTCCACAACAACGAATTTTGCTAAATTTTATCGATCTTTGTGTTTATCATATTTTGGACCTATAACTCCCCCGTTATTGAGTTAATTCGACCATGTACTTGGTCGGGGACACTATGTGAAACTTGTCCGACTCAGAAGGTATTTGCACACCCGCTTTGTCAGTCAAGTATTGGTTATACCTTGCTTTGTGAGAGTTTTCTATATGTCTCATTAAACATCATATCCCACCTTGACCTTTTCCAATTTTAAATTTATAAATTTCGCGACAAATTTACAAATAGCTAGTTGATTAGGAATGTCTCTTTCAAAAAAATCTCATGCAGGTGATTTTACTTTTCGTTGTTTTTGTCCTCTTCTCATACTAGGGGAATAAAAGGGATTCCAGTTTCAATTTCAGCCTGAGGCTCAGTCTGATCCTGAGGTGGAGGTGCACTAGTGGGTGTGTTATCTAAATTATCTTCTAATTCATTTTTTAAATCAAAGTCTGGTTCAAATGCAGAATATACATCATGATCTAATGATATATTAATATTAACATTAAAAAGATCAGTTTCATCTACATGAGTGAAATCATCGTAATTAGGATTACTGGAAGATGCACGCTTACCCCTGTTACTCCTAATACCTCTACCAGAAAAACGTCCACCTCATTCCATTATAATTATGTAAATAAATAATTAAAGTTAATGAAATTAAGTACGATAATTAAAATTAAGTAACAATAATAATTTAAATAAAAGAAGGAACGAAGGTACCAAACGCCGACATAACATCGACGTGTAATCGAGGTTGAAAATTGAAACTTTGCTCGATGATTCTCAAGCTAGTTTCCAACTTCACTCCCAATTTTTAAACGTTGATAGAAATTAACAAATAAAATATAATATTTAGTGTACAATTTAGACTTGTAGAGAGAGAGAGAGAGATTAGACATATGGTAGGAAGATTTGTGAGAAACATGAGGTATTTATAGTTGAAAAATAGGGTTAATATGTAAATATACTAACTTAGGGGTTAAAAATAAATAGTAGGAGAGTAGGGGGGTTTATGGGGTGTGGGGGACCAAAATGACTGTTACTAGCCGTTGCCAACGGCTAAAATTGAAAGTGGCCCGTTGTGCAACGGTTAGTTCAGCAAGGGAGGGGGGGGGGGGGGGACGTGGCGGGACGAGCCCTAGTCTCGTTTCGAGTTCAAACCCCGCTACCGATATTGTACATCCCGATTTTTTTTTACGGGGCAGGATCAAACCGTCTCGGTCCACTGGACAACCTTAGTTCTATATGTAAACTTCTATATTAATATTTCACCTCCAAATGCATAAGTGACATAAATAATAGTATCGATAACCTCAAATGATTAGGCAGGAACAGACAGTCTTCAGGTCATGGACCTGATGACTTTATTAATCCTCCATCCCACAAAATTTTTTTGGACCTTTTCCAGAGACAAAATCAAATTCGTTATAGTCGACAAAACAAGTTGTGGAAGAACTTTCCAAATCATATCATAAAAAATGCCAAGTGTTTATTTAATTTCAGAAAAGAAAAAGAGCAAAAATGTACAGTAGAAACAAGATATTACTCCTAATTAACCAGTCAAATGCAAGGTAACTAAATATCCTATTGGCCTTTCACATCTGAAAGTTGGGCACTAATAAAAAATCCCAAAACGCCGCAAGGCATAAAGCAAACCAAAGTTGGCTAATTAAGCTTCACATAGGTGGTGGAGCAAAAGATTAAAAAAAGGAAAGAAAAATAAATGATGAGAAAAGAATGTGGCACGCCTGCCTGTTAGTGTGAAATCACCCATCATTACCTTTTATTATCTCTTCATTTCTTTTGCCTTTTCTTGTTTTTAAATGATGCCAATCTTGTAATGCATTCGTGTTCCATATTCCATGTGCAAAGGCCGTGGACGATTTTCTATAATCCTTTTTCAAAGGCTACAAAAATAAGTTTTTATTATCAACAAAGTTGTGGTGTAGTAGTATATACTTTTTTCATTATTAATCAGAGATGCGAGCGTGTTCGAGTCCTAGATATGAATTTTATTATCGAGAAAGAAGTGGTAAGTACTCCTTCATCGATCCTTAATCAGATGACTCGAGTTTGAGTTCTAAATGTGTAACCACTTTTGTTAAGAAATATTTTATCCCTCAATGTGGAATTTTCTAACGAATATTCGAATTTAATCGAGCTTTAATACGGTAAGGACACCCGGTGGAAACCCATTTTTTATTGGATTGAAAAGATGAAATTGGAATGAGTAGTTGAGTCTTTTATGAGAATTCATATACAATTCGTGTTTCCGTTTATTGCAAATGGAATATGGCCCAATTATGGGCCCAATATACATATAGCCGTGTTTGAGCTATATATACCAATTTTCTTTAAATGTGATCTACATAAAAAAAATCTAACCCACCGCTATCACACACACTTTCCTGAAACCCTAACCTGCCGCCATGGACTAAGCTAAGGCTTATAAGTCACTTTATTGTAAAGCATAATCATCGAGGATGTACTCATACTACTAAAAAGAAAAACTTCACATAAGTAATTAAAAATACGTGAGTTAATATGCATCCGATTCATTTTTTCAATTATCCCCTTGAGAACCAATATCCATCCGATTCATGTCACTGCAATCAAGGTGAACACAAAAGAAAATTTCTCCGTTGATTAAGTAACTTCTTGTAATAAGTCCAATTACATTGATGGTGGTGTAGAAAGTATGCAACTGTCACCCTTAATGTCTTCGTGTACTTCATCTCTGAGACCAAAAGTTTCCTTGACATATTCGGTGTTGTAGACTATCCTTTTCTATTATCCATTATATATGTTAGTATCTCCTTACTATAATATGTACAAGTAGGTGTAAATACTGTATAATAAAAAAAAATATCTTCAAAAATATTACAAAAAATTTTCAGTCTTTTTTCTAGTCTCATTAGTCAATTCAAACAAAACACAAAAAAAAAAACAAAAAACAAACTTGTTAAAAAAAAAACAAACTTGAGAAGAGAGAGAGACAGAGAGCTAAGAAAAAAACTAGAGTGTCACTATAGAAAAGAATAGAGAAAGAAAAAAAAAAAAAAAAAAAAAAGGATTTGTATTTAAAATTTTTTAAAATACTAATATAATTATATTATTTATTTTTTAGTTAATAATTATTAAAAAAAAAAAAAAAAAATCAAACCGATAGATCAATAACATTTTTATTCGATTTATTTGTTAAATCATTTTTTGCACCCCTCTACTTGAGTATATGTAAAGCCAAAAAATGTAGGTATTAGGTTGTGGGAACTTACAAACAGGGAAAGTAATTATTTTAATAAGACGAATTGATTGATTGGTTGGTATATATCCTTTGAGTAGGATTTGAGAATTTAATTAAGATTGCTAGAGGCTCAAACTTATTAACTTGGTACTAATATATATGGATCTAAGTAAAATAGGTTTCTATTGTTTAGTTTCTCTTGCTCTTCCTTTATACAAATTACAAACTAATTTGTTCTCCTGTCTCTATATGCCAAATACATAGCATCAGACGGTGTTTGCAATTTTGTGTTTGGATTATAGTAACTTCAACTTGAGCTGGGATCTGACTCAATTTAGAGGGTGTCATGTGCACTTTTGTTCTATTTTGTACTGTTTTTTTATTTTTTTCCCCTCATAACAAACACTTTTTTTATGAGGCACAAATTTATATTTTCAAATCATTATATCTCACAAGTTATATTTCGCATGATCTTTGTCCTTAAAGAACTTATGCCCTACTAAATATAAGTCCGATTGCTAAAGGGCAAAAATTAAAGACCATCTCATTTAAAATTTTGAATGACAGAAGTTCAATTTGGGTCATTTGCATTTTTTCCCCCTACTTTGTGTTGGTCTTTAATTTTTGTCCTCAAATGAGATTTATGCATATTGGGGTATAAATTCTTTAAGGAAAATGATGCAATTTTGCTGCATCCAAAATTACAAATGAGATTTAACTTTGTCACATTTTTTCCATTTATACTTTCTCCACAGTCTGAAAGTGCAACATTCTTTTATTTTATAAACCATTATAATCTGTATATTACTTATGTAATTTTGTTATATGTAGTATAATAAGTTGTTATACGTAGAATGTTATTGGTATAATTTTATTACACCCCCTTTGTAAAAACTTATATATACCTTTCATAAATTGATTCTATTTTGAATAATAAATATTATATACGTGGTATAATTTTATTATAAGTTGTAAATAAATTATATTAAATATATTACAGGTGTTATCTTGTATGTGTGGATGATCAGTATGATTGGAGTTTAAAGTTTAAAGCCTTCATAGATGATATATATTCAAGGTGAGAGAGTTTAACGGAACATATTATGTTGGTATAACCTTAAATCTTGCGTAATCTTTTTGTAACTTGAATCAACCAAGAAGAGAAAATGAAAGAATGGAGGGATGTGTAGTAGCAGATGGAGGATATATTGGTTGAAGAAGAGAGATAAGTGAAAAATATAGATGTTTATTTTTAAAGAAAGAGATAGATGATGAGTTTATCCCTTAAAATGAGAGATAAATAATATAGGAATTTTTACATGATGTAGAATACATCTAAGAGAAATTTATCTATAGTAATTATATTTTAAATAAATTACAAAGCATAGCTATAATGTGTATTTGAATTATCTATCATAGCTTTACTATATAATTAAAGTAGAATACTCTATTTTTATTATTTTTATTTTTGACTGAGAATCTTAGAACTAGGTTTTGGGACGCTTCGTTGCCCTCCGCCGCCGCCGACCACCACGAAACAACGCTCTGGACGGTGGCCTTTGATGTTTCTGAGAAAACATTCATGATGGAATCCACAACGTCTATCGTCCACACACCGTCCAACACAATGAGACATTTGCCTCCTTTGTCAATCAATTCACATATTATCTTTGGGAATTTCTTGTAACAAGATAAGGTCACTCTTGTTACAAAGATGAATTAACAGTAAAGAAAAGGAAGAAGAAGAAAAAGAAGAAAATAATTTTATTTAATTTTTGGATGATTTCATTGCACAGTGAACCGATCATATAAGGCCTACAAATGGCTTCTTCAGTGATTTACTAACTAAGGGAATTAATATGAAATTAACATAACTTCAGTACAAAAATTATAACTATTAGACTAGAAATGATCACTTAAAACCCTAGGGGACTCAATTGGAATTAAATAAACTATGTCACAATCCATTTCCCTTGAGAACAAACTTTTGCCTTCAAAAGTCAAAATTGTAATTAATGAACTGAAAATCTTCTCGAGTAGCTTATTCAGGCCGCGGATCAACGCAATGTACATAACTAGCTTTAGCACATGCAATTTCACTTTCCAGTAAGCAAGCTGGAGTTGCACTTCCAGATTTCAACTTTAAAGACACAGTGAAGTAAGAAATTAACAATGGCAAGGCCAACATAATTTTCCTCCAAATAATTACAAGCTTCACTATCATTCGGAGAACACGAAAGGAGTAATACTTTAAAACTTGATCACATGGATAGCCCTTGTTAGCATATTCACAAGCTCATTTGACAACGAAAAAGGTATCGCTCCAATAGTTTCCTTTAGCACAAACAAGTGTGCATCTAGGAGGGGTCCTTGAGATCCTGCTGCTGCTCTAAATGGCCTGCTGTCATTTTGTGCCAAATGTTCCCAATTATCTCCATCACTTTTCATTTTAGATGATCCATTAGAAAATACATATATAACCTTCCCTACTATCAGTTGCATGATCTCAAGAATAACCAACTTGTTAGTAATATAAGGCACCCAAAAACAACTATTATCACTCACAATTCTTTTACAAACAGAAGTGGAAACTTCCAGCTGTTTGTTGGGTTCAATGCCTCCATTTGCTTCAGTCTCAAGGGTCACTAAGAGAATACAACTAGTTACCAAGTTCTCTAGCGCACTAGTAGTGAATATTTCAAGTACTCATTAGTTACTATTTTGAGACAGGCAGCTACCAAAACCAGTACTACTACAATATTGTCCTCCAACTGTGAATTGATCTCAACAATTGGAAGGATTACGAAGAGTAGTAAATGAGTTCTTCTCTGAAGAGCAAGCCTTAGTTGGTTAAAGAGATCACCTAAAACCTATTTTTGATTGATAAGATCTATCAAGTAGCTCTCTGTTGCTGACTATCAATTAAGACATTATACTCTTCCTCTAGTTCTCGACAAATCAAAGCAGTTCTCCACCGAAGATGAACTTTGGATTGACTTACATCTGTATAGATATGATTACCAACATATAAGATTTCATCTTCATGAACGTTGAGCGAACTCAACCATCTGAGCACTTCCTCCCGAATACACTTAACCCGGGCGAGCCTTAAAACAAATACATTAGACCTTCACTAATTACCACTTCATACACCTCATCCTTATTAACAAATTTTTGATCAGCCAAGCGTCCCCGATGGATAACCAATGCATCAAGTGCCAGCTTCTTATAAGCCCTTTCAATCACTTTCTCCTCAATTGTGTACTCAATACATAAACGAAATACTTGGACTTTATTCTTCTGTCCAATCCTATGGGCATAGTCCTAAGCCTGCAAGTCAACCTGTGGATTCCAATAACTGTCATAAAGAATTACAATATATGTTGTAGAAAGATTGATACCAAGATCACAAGCTCTGATTGATAATAAGAAGGCAAAATTTTCACTCGCTGGTCTGTTAAATGCTTCAATAGAAGCATCACGATCTTCTCCACCAGTGTTTTCATCAATCCGACAATACTGGTGACTTCGGTACATAAGGTAGTCTTCAAGGATGTCCAGTAGCCTGTCATCTATGAAAATATTAAAACCCTCTAGCCACGTTCCTTCAGCTTAGAAATCAACTTATCTAGAAGAATCATTTTTCCAGCATTTTCTATTAGATGCTCCCCAATTGTATATGGAGGTCCTGTCGCAGCTCCTTGGAAAAGATATGGATTATTACAACATTTTTTGAGCTGCATTGCTATATTAACAAGACGTTTGCGCTCTCCTTCAGAATTAACAACTGCGAGATCTTTCTGTAACAGAGCTCTACAATGAATGATGCATCATTGTATGTGTAATGATAATCTGAATTTGTAATCAGCAAGAGCCTCTTCTCAGCCTCTTTTTGATCGAATAATGCCAAAGGTAGCTCAGGATCAGGTTTCACTTCAGATTTAGACATTATCTCGCTCTTCAGCGTCCCTTCTATATGTGCCCTGAAGAGTGCCTTACCGACAACCATGTAAAGCCCTTTGTACTCAAATGGACAAAGATCTGGTCCAATAATGCCTTTATCCAGCCTATCTACCATCTGCATATAACCCACTGCCTCCAAGAGTTTTCCTTCAAGGCCTTCTCGTGCAATATAATCAATAACAGGGGTATCATAAACATCTAATATTGCCTGCAGACGAATAGCATAAAACACATTGTCCATTTTAGTAGTCCCATCCTCACTTTTGGCCTTCACATGCATGACAACTTCCACTCACACATCCTCTTTAGCAGTCAATTTCACAACATCCAGAATAAAGCTTTCTTTTTGCGACACAAAAAATGTATCTGCTTGTTCCCAAAGATCATTATAGTCTCACGGAACTCATACCCAAGTAACAATACATTTATAGCTAAATATTTCAAGTATCTCAAGTCCTCTGAAGGTGGAGTAGTTATAGCAAAGACATCAGAAGAACCCCTATAACATTTGTAACACGAGGAAATGCTCATATTTTCAAACAGAAAGTGCGCATATCTTATATGAATTGATTGCTCCTTTGCAGATATGAGACTTGAATCTTCTGGTGGTAGCAATTTGCACAAAGTTAAGTCCTCCTCAAAGTTTTCAGATGTTGTTAGTTGTAAAATTTGTGCACCAAGAGGAATACGAAAAAAATCCAAAAACCAAATAATCAAGAGCAACAATAACAACATTATTGCTTTGAACGAGATGACGAACATTTCGAAAGACCGCTGTTTGAATCAAATGATAAGGAACACGAAGAGAACATATCTCAACATGTCGTGGTAAGAGACCTATTGCGTAGGACTTCTGAATAATAACATCTGCAGGAGCCTCAGACCAACAAACCCTCCCCTCTTGGATCAACTTTTCATTTTAGTCAACTAAGACACCAATATTATCCTTGCCCAAAAGAAGTTCTCCAGAGGGAAGAGACACCACAAGAGGTGCGATGACCCTTTCTGAAGGAAACACCTCAGACAATACACTATTTTTGGTATTTAATATCATGTACTCTCTTATAATCGCTAAGCAAATATTCTCACCACACCAAGACATCGACTTGACAGTGTCAAGGACTTCGAATTCTTTCACTTTCGTAATTTCAGCACCATTACCATTAGGACATTTATCAAACACCTGGTCCTCCTCCGTAATTGATGACTTTCGCTCACCATTTATTCAAACTGGTGGTGTTCCCTCTGTTAATGCCCATAATGTCGTTGTGGTCCCTAGTATCGTCGGAGAACTAGGGTTCTAAATCGCCAGTGGTGTGGAGCTCGTTGTTTGCATTTTTCATAAAATCTAATCAAATTTCTTATTGGTTTCTCGTGACTCTTCAAACCGCGATTGAAAATGCAATTGATTAGTTTACAATGCTTCTAACCTCTTTCTGGTGTCATCAACGAACGTCGTCAACTGATTTCTTAGGGCACACAACTCGTCTTGTAATCCTAACATTTTTTATGGTGTCAACAGTGGCCCAACCTATCTCTGATGCCATTTGTAACAAGGGGAAGTTACTCTTGTTACATAGATGAAGTAACAATAAGGAAAAGGAAGAAGAAGAGAAAGAAGAAAATACCTTTGTTTAATTTCTGGATGGTTTCATTGCATAGTGAACCGGCCATATAAGGCCTACAAGTGGGCTTCTTGAGTGATTTACTAACTAAGGGAACTAATATGAAATTAACATAACTTCAGTACAGAAATTATAACTACTAGACTAGAAATGATCACATAAAAACTTTAAAGACTCAATTGAAATTAAATAAACTATGTCACAATACTCTATTGTGACATTCCTTCACATCCATATCTTGATATTCCGTAGTGACCTTCTTGAACACTTTCAGAATACTAAAAAAGACCCCCTTCAGTTAGTATTTCGGGCCTACGCTTACCCAAATGGTCAGGAAAAACTCAAACATTTTGAACGAATTTAGGAGATTTTGATCTGTCATGGATATGGCCGGCTCAGATCTGAACTTCGCCAGAGTTCAATATCATTTTTCCGGAGTGCTTCGTCGTTGCTGCTATTGTCATGGATCTGGCCGGTTCAGTTCTGAGCTTATTTTATTTTTTGTATCTCAGATTATAATGTATTTTATTTCTTGTATCTCACATGAGGGTGTATTTTATTTTTTATATACAGATCTGAGTGTATTCATTATTTTTAGTATAAAATTTAATAATTCTTTATGTATTTTTCGCTTGTATTTTGAAGGAGATTTTTTGTACACAAATAAATAAAGTGAATTAGAATACAACTGAATATTCCTTATTTTTTTTTGCATTTATGTTGTTTGAATGCAACCGAATTTTAATACAATAAATTGAATACAATATGAAAATAGCTACGAATGAATAAAACTAAATTGAATATAGCCGAATTTAAATACATGTTACTGTAGCTACGAAATGTAATTAACAAAAGTATAGCTATGTCTAAAAAAAATAAAGTATAGTTATTTGCGAAAATTTCCCTAATAATAAAAGATATCAATCCCTAATTTAAGGGATATCCTTTTCGTAACATGCTTTTTAAAATATGTTATAAATATAATAATTAATGTTATTTTTGAAGAATTTGAAAAGTAGTGCTATTTGTGTTCTTAATTGTAAGGAAAAACAACACAAATGCCCATGGAAGAGAAGAAATTTATTCGTCCACACCCGGATCATAGAGTATCTCATCCTTTCCTCTTCTTTCTTTTTGTATTTTTGCTAGTCGAGTTCTGCGTGCCTCATTCGGATTAGTTTAGATGATTTCTTTTCATGTACTTTACTTTTCCTCTCTGGGGCTCCTGTATCTTTCTTTTCGAATATATAAAATTACCTCGGGCCGTGAGTTCGTGAATTGAAAAAAAAACTATTAATACTGAAAAAAAAAAGTAAATTATATAATTACCCATACAGATATAACTAATTACCCGTGTACTCCTTAATTCTTTACCCAAAATTTCGGCGCCGAATTTGGTGCCCTTCAAGTGCTTTTGTACCAAACTTTCTTTTTGTTTTTGTTTTCTCTTTTATTCATTTAGTTTTTTGTCTTTCCATTTTCTGTCTATTTTAAAGATAAAAATAAGATATAAAAAAAATTAGCTAACTATTTCTAGACTAATAAAAATATTGAACTTAAAAAATTATACTTTAACAACAAGATTAAAAAAAAGCTAAAATCACTAACTTATTTATTAAAATTTAAAACAATAGAAAATATATTTTTATCTATAATATATATGACTATTTTTCATTTTTATAACAAGTAAAAGTTGCTAAAATAATATAAAAATTAATTATTTTTACAAAATATAACTCTCTAAAAATGATATAAAAATTATAATATCAAACACTGCTCAATCCTCCATGATACAACCTCAGTATATTTTTATACTATGATTATATGATGGAGGACTGTTGAAGAGTGTTTTATTGAAGGATTGCATCAGCCCTTCATGATACCATATTATATTTTTATACCGTGACGGTATCATGGAGGACTAGGGATTCAATAATGATATATTTTTTTATACACATACTGTATGGATACATATTCAATACATCAATGATATAGTTTCTATACATATACAATATATTCATACATATTCTATACAACAATGATATAATTTCTATACACATACTGTAGGGATATCTATACATATACAATACTGATACATATTCTAAACAACAATGATACAATTTCAATACACATACTGTAGGGTGTATATTATATACATCAATGATATTTTTTTATACATATACAATAGTGATACATATTTTATACTACAATGATACAATTTATATACATATGTCAGAAAGAGAGAGAGAATGTGTGGTAAAATGATGTAAGGGTTTCAATAATAGAGATGAGGATTTTGAATTTTGGAGGTTTGAGTTGTACAAAAAGAGTATCATTGATAAACAATTATGTTATCAGAGTAGGTTCAAATTATCAAAATGTTTAGTTTATTGACACTTTTATCGCGCTTCTATTTAATATGCAATAATAAATTATTAAAGAAATCAACAAATAAAGCTTAAACTTAATTTTGATATTTTTATATTATATTTAGCAAATTATAAAAATAATTATAAAAAATTGAGTCATATTTTAGATACATATAACTTTTGTTTTTATTTGCAAAAGAGAAAAAGTTATAAAATTATATTTTCTATTAATTTTAATTTTAATAAATAAACTAGTGACTTTAGTATGTTTCTTATATTATTTCTTGTTGTAATCTAATTATATAATTACTAGTTTAGTGTACACGCTTGGCGCATATCTCATATCTATGAATATAAAATTTAAAATAAATCATATAAATATTGCTAATTAATGATGTACAAATCCTAACAATATCCCTTACATAACCAAAAATATTATAACCAAAGTAATTAAGAAACTTTTAATGTTTGAAAATTATCTTTTATAGTAGGCATTTTACTCTTAATTATAAATGTAAATATGATTTTAGTAGGTTATAAAAAATCAGTATTTTGTTGGTTGCTTAATAAGAATCAAATGAAAGATATCAAAATTAAAAAATATATATATTATAGTGTAAATGAGGAGATCAAATTTACTCCAATTAAAATATTTCTATAAATCATAAAATATCATCAATTTTTTAGTACGTGTATTGCGCTTATACCCTGCATTAACGAGTACAAAGATTTAAAAATCATATGAATATTGTTAAGTTTGTGTTTCAATAATTGACTTATTCAATGGGTTTAGACTAAGTCAAGTTTGTTAGAGTCTTAATAGATCATTAATTGGGTTAGTGATTGTTGTGTCCTTTAATTACGCAAGTCATTTTCTTTTGTAGTCTTTATAAAAGGTGTTAGATATATTTTGTACACACTTTTTGAGTCATTTTTAGTTGGTATTTTTCTCATTTTTATTTAAATAAGTGTCGTGTTAGGGTCGTTTTTCTTTCTTTTGAGTCACACCGGTTCTAAATGGCAAAATGACGAAAAGAAGCAAAAAATAGCAGAAAAGAAGGCTCCCGAGGCAAAAAGGACGAAAGTTGGTGATCCGGGGCGCAATTTATTCAGAGAGGCCACAGGGCTTGAGGCGCCGCAGAGCGGAATGCAGGGCCGCGACAGAAAAATCCAGATCCGAGGCGAAATTGGCCAGGGGCAGAAGGGTCCAGGGCACACGATTTTTACAGCATATTTAAACCCTTGGGACATATTTTATAGAGGGGGATATCTCATATCTCACATTACAACACAACTCTGGGAGGTTACAAGATTGGAGACCTAGTTCTAAGTATTTTCTTTTCTTTTCTTTATTTTCAATTCAGTTCATGTTGGATTTTGTATTAGTTCTTAGCATGTCTATGGCTAGGAGCTAAACTCTTAATTTGGGCTTTTCAATTGAATCACTTGAAACTCACTTTATGAATTAATGCATTAGTTTGGTTTCTTCTTCATCTTGATTAAGATTTATTCAATATTTGATTTGAATGTTTGATAATTAACTTATCACTAATTGTCATAATTTATATGATTTCGAATCGAGATCCGAGATGAGAGATTTAGATATGCTGTAATTGAATAGACATAGGTTAAAATCCCGGACGAAAGTACCCCGATACTTGTGTAGCATTTTAGGTTATCGTTTTTAATCCTCATATGTGGTAAAATCTATCATAGAAATACAGAAGGTTTCTGCACTGGGGTTGAGCGTTTATATATCCTAACCGGAATATAAAACAGACTAGTTAACCTGCAATCTTAACGAAGAAGAAGAAGTCATTGTTGTTGCATTAAAGATTGAAAAGAGTGGATAGTCGAGAATATTGAAAGCCTTATATCCATCATAACTGATTTACATCAAAGCATATTTAGTCAATTCTCGCAATTGCTCTAGTTAGTTTTTAGATAAAAATCCAAACAAGTTATCGTTAGCCAAATAGATAACATAGAGTAGATGTTCGGTAATTGAAAACCAGTATTTGTGGACGATATTCGGTCTTACAGACTATATTACTTGTAACGATACGTACACTTGCGTTAAACACTTGGAAAATCGCTAACAAAAGGAACTACAAATGCATTAATAAAGAATATCATTGTGGTGCAAATTGTGAATCTCTGAGCTAACTTTTACAATTGATATCAGAGCAAAGTGATCCCAGAAAGAAAACATGAGCGACGAAAAGACACTCACAAAAATTCCTCACTTTGATGGTCATTATGATCATTGGAGTGAATTGATGGAGAATCTTTTGCGAGCCAAAGGTTTATGGAGTCTGGTGGCCGAGGGTTACACTGAGACGACATAAGGAGCCGAAGTAACTGCTGCGCAGCAGAAAGATCTGGAGGATCTCAAGATGAAGGATCATCAGGTGAAGCATTACATGTTTTAGGCAATTGATCGGACCGTGTTCGAACAGATCTTGGATCGCCGAACATCCAAGATTATTTGGGATTCAATGAAGAGGAAGTTTGGAGGAAATGAGAGGGTAAAGGGGTCCCTTCTCAATACTCTGAGAAGAGAATTTGAGGTTCTGGCCATGAAGACGGATGAAAAAATTGATGATTATTGTGGAAGAGTAATGACAATTTCCAACAAAATGAGGAGTAATGGGGAAGACATGCCAGATTCAAAGATCGTTCAGAAGATCTCCGAACGCTGACAGATAAATTCACATATGTAGTGATTTCTATTGAGGAATCCAACGATATGGGAAGTATGTCTATTGATGAGTTGCAAAGCTCTTTGGTTGTTCATGAGCAAAAGTTTAAGAAAATCAGTTATGAAGAGGATGATCACGCTCTCAATGCCAGAGGCAGAGGTAGAGGGTCTTACAGAGGTCGAGGTATGAGAAGATGACGTTCTTTCAACAAGGCAGTGATCGATTGCTACAAGTGTCATAATTTAGGGCATTTTCAGTATGAGTGCCCAAATTGGAACAACGAAGCACACTATGCAGAGAGGGAGGAGAAAGATGAAGTTTTACTAATGGCTTATGTGGAACTTCAAGGAACAAAGAGAAGTGATGCATGATTTGTGGACTCTGGATGTTCAAACCATATGTGTGGAGATCGAGGTATGTTCTCAAGCTTGAAGACTACTTTCATTCATAATGTCAAGCTTGGGAATAATCATGAACTGATTATAAGTGGGAAATGTGTGGTGAAAATCATGCTTAAGGGAATAAGCTATGTTATGAGTGATGTGTATTATGTTCCTGAGCTAAGGAATAACCTGCTGAGTGTTGGGCAACTTCAAGAAAAAGGACTAGATGTGCTATTTAAGGGAGGAGCACGAAAGACGTGTAGCATATTTCATCCTACAAAGGGTAAAATAGTTGAGTCTGTCATAAGTGCAAATCGAATGTATGTTTTGCTTGCTGAAATTTGTAGTAAGACAGGGGAAGAAAAATGTCTTCAGGTTGACGTCTCTGGCAAAGCAGAATTGTGGCATCATTGGTACATGCATCTTAGCTACAAGGGTCTTCTCACCTTACACAATAAGAAAATGGTCATGGGTTTACCTGAAATTGGACAAGTCAAGATCACATATGAAGCTTGTATGAAAGGGAAACAACACGGAGTGTCGTTTCCAAAGCAGAGCACGTAGAGAGCAACTGAAAAACTGCAGCTCATCCACTCAGATTTATGTGGTCCGATTACTCCATCATCAAACATCCAGAAGAGGTATTTGATAAGTTTTATAGATGATTTCTCTAGAAAATCTTGGATATACTTTGTGCTAGAGAAGTCAGAAACTTTGCATTACTTCAAATTGTTCAAGGCACTTATGGAAAAACAAACAATCATATTTATTAAGTGTCTAAGAACAGATAGAGGGGGAGAATATAATTCTAGAGAATTCAAGGAGTATTGCAAGGAATATGAAATCAAAAGGAAGCTAACCACCTCTTACACTTCTCACCAAAATGGAGTTGCTGAACGCAAAAATCGAACCATTATGAACATGGTAAGAACTGTTATAACAGAGAAGGGAGTTTCAAAAACGTTCTGTCCAGAAGCTGTGCAATGGACAAACCATGTTCTTAACAGATCTCCTACATTGGCTTTGAAAGACATGACACCTGAAGAAGCATGGAGTGGTAGAAAGCCATCAGTAGAGCATTTCAGAATTTTTGGGTGTGTAGGACATGTTCACATTCCTAATGTGAAAAGAACTAAACTCGATGATAAGAGTGTGAAATGTGTCTTGCTAGGCTTCAGCAGTGAGTCCAAAGCTTTCAGAATATATGATCCAGTAGAGAAGAAGATTTACATCTGCCGGAATGTGATATTTGAAGAAGATAAGAAGTGGATTTGGGATACTAGTGATTCTGCTGAACAGTTTATGGAGCTTGAATGGGAAGATGAATATGATGGTGCTGTGAATGAAGAAGGAGAAGTAGAAGAAGAATGTGGAAATCTGGATGAAAATCTACCTCAATCACATACTGATGCTCCTCAAGTTGAAGAGCAAAATGAGGGGAGAATTAGAAAACCACCGGTATGGGCTGCTGATTACACCTCGGGAGAAAACTTATCAGATGCAGAGGAAGAGGTAAATATGGAAAAAGTTGACAGTTTTGATATTGATAAATCTTACATTCATGGTCATCTCAGATCCCACCAGTTTTCAAGAGGCAGTCAAGCATTTGAAATGGAGAAAGGCGATGGATGCAGAAATAAAGTCAATTGAAATAAATCAGGCATGGTCTCTGACTTTACTTCTCGTTGGATCCAAAACAATTGATGTGAAATAGATTTACAAAACCAAATTCAATGAAGTGGGACAGGTGGATAAATTCAAGGCCAGACTTGTTGTGAAGGGATATGCACAGAAATATTGGGTGGACTACACAGAAGTGTTTGCACCTATGACACGAATGGACACTGTAAGAATGATTATTGCCTTGGTTGCACAAAGAGGATGGGGGTCTACCAATTGGATGCTAAATCTGCGTTTTTACATGGAGAATTGGAGGAAGATGTATTTGTAGAGCAACCTCAAGGTTATGAAATTGCAGGAAAGAAACACATGATCTACAAGCTGCACAAAGTTCTCTATGGATTGAAACAAGAACCAAGGGCTTGGTTAAGTCGCATTGAAGCTTATTTCATCAAGGAAGGCTTCAAGAGTAGCCCCAGTGAACAGACTTTGTTTATCAAAAGGAAGGTAAAATTTTGATTGTTAGCATTTATGTTGATGATTTGTTGTTCACTGGTGATGATGACAAGTTGTTGGATGAGTTTAAGTGTTCCGTGAAGGATGAGTTCGACATGACAGATTTAGAAAAGATGAGATACTTTCTTGGAATAGAAGTGATACAAAAGCTGATGGAATCTTCATATGCCAAAGGAAGTATGCTGCTGAAGTGATTGACAAATTTGGAATGCAAGACTGCAACTCGATTTGCAATTCAATTGTTCATGGATAAAAGATTGGTCGAGACGAAGCTGGTGTGACAATCGACTCAACCTTATAGAAACAAATGGTGGGCAGCTTAATGTATCTCACTGCTACACGTCCTGATCTGATGTTTGTGGTAAGTCTCATCAGCCGTTTTATGACAAATCCCACTCAATTACATTTTGCAGCAGCGAAGAGAATCATGTGATATTTGAAGGGGACAATAAAGTATGGGATATGGTACAAATGAGGAGAAAGAAGTGATCTCATAGCTTATACTGACAACGATTATGCGGGAGATATAGATGACAGCCAAAGCACATCAGGTTATGTATTTCTAATGAGTGGAGGAGCTATAGCTTGGTCTTCGCGAAAGCAGCCTATTGTGGCACTTTCGACCACTGAAGAAGAATATGTGGCAGCAACCACATATGCTTGTCAAGCCATATGGATGAGAAGAATATTGAAAGAGATTAGTCATGAAGAAAACGGAGAAATGGTACTGCTATGTGACAACACATCCACTATCAAAATGTCCAAGAATGCGATCATGCACGAAAGATCTAAGCACATAAGCGTTCGATATCACTTTCTGAGGGACTTAATTAAATAAGGTGTTGTCAAGCTGGTTTATTGCAATACAAAGATGCAGCTTGCAGACATAATGACAAAGTCGTTGAAGTTGGCATCGTTTCAGAAGATCAGAGCAATTTTTGGGATGAGCACTATGAACTGAACTTTTTCAGAGAGTTAAGTTGAAGGGAGGGTTTGTTAAGTTTGTGTTTCAATAATTGACTTATTCAATGGGTTTAGACTAAGTAAAATTTGTTAGAGTGTTAATAGGTCATTAGTTGAGTTAGTGGTTGTTGTGTCCTTTAATTACGCAAGTCAGTTTCTTTTGTAGTCTTTATAAAAGGCACTACGAATGCATTAATAAAGAATATCATTGTGATGCAAATTGTGAATCTCTGAGCTAACTTTTACAAATATTGCAGAGAAATATGGTTGAGTTATAAAATAAAATAAAAGAAAAAGTATAAATTTCTAAAAATGATAAATATTTATTATGTAGTTAATGGATAACAAATTCTTGTATTTCTATACTCAATGCAACAAAGTACTAATATTCAACAATAACTATTTTTTTCCAATATATTGTTTTGATTTAATGATAATTTTGAACTGGGATAAAAGTATTTTTGCTTGTAATTATTAGGTCATAAATATAATGTTGTAACAATTTTCATTTAAAATGCTCCATAAAAGTCCTCAAAAATCATAATTAGGGATATGAGGACTTCCGTGAGACATTAATTTTTCTTTATTAATCTATCTAAATGGGATCAATATTCATTATATTAAATTCTAAATACAAAATTATAAAATCGGTACCATCTAAGCTCTTACTGATAATTCATAGTAACTTCATTACTTTAATAAAAGAAAACAAAATTTAGTGACTGAAAGACGTGATGCGACAATTTGTAGCTTATCCAAACCAAATTTGTAGCTTATCTAGCTAACATTTTAAAATTAGTTTATTTTGAAAAATATTGCGTGTCAAAATAATCAGTGAATGAATTAGCACTTACAGAAGATTTTTATTTTGTATGCAAATTGAGATTAGAATTCACAAGCTAACCTGATGGAAAAATTCCGTGAACTTAAGGTGTCTATTTGATCCTCGAGGTGTTAAGCTTGTCGTCCCAAAGAAAGTAGACCATCCGAAGATAATATGCCTCAAATGGCATGGAAAATGGAGTGAGATTAGACTTGTTACATGAAATTGCAATTACATGTTTTCTTCGGTTTTGTACGTAGGTCTTGGCCGAGACCATGTCTTTTTTTAGCTTGCTGTTTGTTTTTATTTCTTAGCTTAGGACATAATAAGCCATGGAATAATTACATTAGGACATAATTAATATAACATGTAATAAAGGGACAAGGCCGAAAGGTTATCCAAAAAGGTGACAAGGTTGTGGAAAATATTCAAGCCAAGGTGGCAAGGACAAGAATGATGACTAGACTAAGAGTGACCAAGTTGGCAAGGACAAGAATAGTCTAGAAGATGAGGCTGCCAAAGGGACAATTCATGAACCAACCTGAAGACATCAAAAAGATGAAGTGTTGGTCGAAATAATTTTTATCCTTTCGGTCAAGAAACACAAATACGAGGAATGGAAGCTTCTAGTTTCAAGAAGATGAAGTATTAAAAAGATCAATCCACCCCCCTTTTCGATTTGGACTTCACAAAGAGGTGTGAAGGAGTTTGAGTTCAACTTTATCTCCAAGAAGAATCAAACATTTTCCCATTGACACACCAAAGTCGAGAACCCACTTGGCCAACAAGAAAATCCAAACCCTTATCCCACTAGGCAGAAAATTTGTGTCTTTAGTTTGTTTTCTAGAATAATCTTTTGATAAATATTTATTATGTAGTTAATGGATAACAAATTCTTGTATTTCTAATACCCAATGCAACAGAGTACTAATATTCAACAATAGCTATATTTTTCCAATAGATTGTTTTGATTTAATGATAATTTTGAACCGGGATAAAAGTATTTTTGCTTGTAATTATTAGGTCATAAATATAATGTAGTAACAATTTTCATTTAAAATGCTCCATAAAAGTACTCAAAAATCATAATAGGGATATGAGGACTTCTGTGAGACATCATTTTTTCTTTATTAAGCTATAGTCATAATGATTTACCTCATTTACAGACCTGTCGAAACGAAACGTGGGGCGGAAGATTTCACCTTTTTGGAGCAATATTTATTATATTAAATTCTAAATACAAAATTATAAAATCGGTACCATCCAAGCTCTTACAGATAAATAGATAATTCATAATAACTTCATTACTTTAATAAAAGAAAACAAAATTTAGTGACTGAAAGACGTGATGCGACAATTCAAAGCTTATCCAAACCAAATTTGTAGCTTTTCAGTCAACATTTTAAAATTGGCTTATTGTGAAAACTGAAAAGTATTTCGTGTCAAAAAGTAGCAATTTGATATTTTTAATTTATATTTGATTAATTAATTTAAAAAATACTTTAATATTAGAGCAATAATTGAAGTTTATTCATAGTTTCAAAAGTGTTTGTGGAAAAAGCTACCTCATAAAAGTCTTCAATCATCGATCAATATATTCAACTTATTTTTTTAGTTTTATACTTTTGTCCTTTAATTTCTCAGGTTATCATGCGTTTTTTCCCGAGTTATAAGACATATTTTAAAAGGAAAAACTTTGACATTAAAAACATGTGTGTTGTACTTGAAATGTTTTTAGTCGTAGAGTTTATATAAGTAAATGTCAAACAATTATCAGAATTTAGCCAATTCAATGTAAAACATATTTTTAAAGGGTAAAAAAGATGAACCACATTTTAATAATAGGCTTAGTGCTTTTAATATTAGCACTTCCAGAAGATTTTTACTTCGTATGCAATTTGAAATTAGAATTCACAAACTAACCTAAATAAGAAAAAAAATCGAATTCGATAATAAAAATAATCAGTGAATGAATTAGCACTTACAGAAGATTTTTATTTTGTATGCAATCTGAGATTAGAATTCACAAACTAACATGATGGAAAAATTCACGTGAACTCATGGCGTCCATTTGATCCTTTAGGAGTTAATCTTGGCGTCCCAAAGAAAGTAGACCATTCGAAGATAATATGTCTCAAATGACATGGAAAATAGAGTGAGATTGGACTTGTTACATGAAGTTGCAATGACATGTTTTCTTCGGTTTTGTATGCAGGTCTTGGCCGAGACCATATTTTCTTTTAGCTTGTTGTTTGTTTTTATTTCTTAGCTTAAGACATAATAGGTCATGGAATAATTACATTAGGACATAGTTAATATAACATGTAATAAAGGGACAAGACTGAAAGGTTATCCAAAAAGATGACAAGGCCGTGGAGGATATTCAAGCCAAGGTCGCAAGGACAAGGCTGATTCGGACCGGATCGAGGACCGAATTTTCAGAAAATTAGGATCGAAGACCGGACCAAATTTATCGGTCCGGTCCTTTTTTCGGTCCGAACCGAATTTTGTGGTAAAACTGGATCGGACCGGACCGATGACCGAATTTTTAGAAAATTAGGACTGAAGACCGAATCGAATTTATCAGTCCGGTCTGAACAGGGTCGGTTCGATCCTTTTTTTCGGTCCGTACCCAATTTGTGCAGCCCTAAGACCAAGAGTGACAAGTTGGCAAGAACAAGAATGGTCAAGAAGATGAGGCTTCCAAGGGGACAATTCATGAACCAACTTGAAGACACCAAAAATATGAAGTGTTGGTCGAAATTTATCCCTTCGGCCAAGAAACTCAAATATGAGGAATAAAGGCTTCCAACCTAGTTCCAAGAAGATGAAGTCTTGAAAAGACCAATTCATCCCCCTCTTAGACTTGGACTCCACAAAGAGGTGTGAAGGAGTTTAAGCTCATCTTTGTCTCCAAGAAAAGCCAAACCTTTTCACATTGTCGAGAACCTTCTTGGCCATCAAGAAAACCCAAACCCTTTTCCCATTAGACCAAAAATTTGTGTCTTTAGTTTATTTTCTAGAATAGTCTTTTGTTTACTATAAATAAGAACCTTAAGACTTGTAAATAATCAGAGTTGATTGATATATAAAAGTGATTTTTACTCAAAGCTAATTGTATTCACTTGTGTGTGTTTACTTTTAGTTGGTTCTTGTGTGAACCAAACTCTCATTCGATGCAAGTGTAGATTAGGATTTGTGTGACCTAGTCTCTACCCAAGCTTGAAGAACACCTTGGTGGTAAACGACATTTGGTATTCGTATGAACCAACCTAGTATAAGCCTCGGGAGCAACAAGGGTATATATCACCCTCACTTGGCTTATTCATGGGCATTGCAAATAGCAAACCTCGATCTCGACCTTGTGGCATTGATCACCAATTCCTTGGTGTCGTTCGGGAAATGAACTCCCCATTTCTCCCATTCCATTCAAAGTCACTAAATAACCAATTCGAGACCACCACACCATCACTTAACCAAATTCCATCACCCCTTCAGTTGAGTTTGTGTCTTGCAACTTGTGGACCATCCAAGCACCTCATAAGCATTCATAATAAACTCCAGCACCCGTAACCAAGTGTACCTCCCCGTTCAAACCCAACAACACTAAACAGTCCACAAAGTCACCCTTATCGGAACCGCACTGTCTTAGTTCAGTTCCGACACCATCCATCGTTAAAACGGTGAACCCCGACCACTACTACAACCCTCAAAGTGTCTATAACAACCTATTTAAACGCCTAAATCCAAATTCCCCTAGTCCACCCGAACAGGTCCCAAATCCACACTGTCCGGTAATAGCACCCCAACCGAGGACCTCACTGTTTCATGTCCAGACCTTGCCGCCACCAGAATACCAAGACCAAAACATAGTACTGACCCTTAAACCACCCGCAACAACCCCTCAAAACGCCAGAAGTCGACTCCCACTACAATCACCCGAAACAGCCTCCCATATACCACATACACGACCAACCCGAGGACCAATAACACCCTTACTTGTACTCCATTTTCGGGTCAATCCGATTATCACCAACACCCTACCCACTTACCTATCCAACCCCCAACTTATATCCATCATAACCTAAATTAAAAAAAAAAATCATAGTATATAGCGAATGAATTGTAAAAAAGTCGTACATCAAACGTCGATAAAGAAGCGTAGCAAGATACTACATAAAACAAACGTGAGAACACTTTTTACATATACATAACATATATAAACATATACCTGACTAGCTAACCAGTAATGGGGCAAATATTACAGAGAAATCTAGCAAAGCTTTAGCCTTTTCCATTAACGTTGTTCCTGCAAAACATTAAGCTAAGAATAACCTAACTACGGGTTGCGAGAAAAATATTGAAGATATAGACACGGGTAAAACACAGACACAAAAATATCAAATAAGGTTCACTAATCAAAACAAAGTAGGATAAATTCTAAACTATTGAAAACAAAAACAATAACAAAAATTAAAGAACTCCAATATTTTAATAATGATACAGATAATTTAGAGAGAAACATTGAGATGCCGATATATACCACAAACCCTATGAGGATTTTATTGACGGAGGAGACTTATTATTTTAGGATTGTGAAATACCAAATTAAGTTGTCTTCAAAGTTCAAACTCTTCGATCCCCTGCATAAACCTTCTTGGTTGAAAGTTTACATGCATGGCCGACGTGGTTTGCGACTGCCATCGATCCGGGTTTACCACTGCGCACTTCGAAAGAAGAATGCGAGTTCCTTCGTCAACAAAAAAGTTCAAACTCTTAATCTTTGATATCAAATTTAAAATATCAACCGATGTGAATAAGGTCCTAAATATTAGGACATCTTACCTATTTCAAATATGAAAGAATATAATAAATAAAATTTTAGTTGATTGTAAAATCTTAAAAAAAAAAAAAATGATAATAATATGAGAAAAATAACAAAGGATAATTTTGTCTATTGCAGAATCTTTTAATGAAGTGAAAAAAGTTCAATCAACATTTCTAAGGCCTTCGTGCTTTTAATATAATATAGGTTATTTTATATTTTATTAATCTAAAATATTTATTTAATATTGTAAATGTGTAGGTGTAGTTAAATAATATCTCCACCCATAATTAGAATATTTGTGTAAATATAATTGTGGTAAGACTAGGATTCCTCTTGTATATGAGACTAGGATTCCTATTGTAATTGGGATGAACATTGTACACCTATATATATTTGATATTAATGAGAAGACTCTCTAAAGGAGATTAATATCATCTTACATGGATCAAGAGCCTAACACAAAACCGTAGATTTTTTTTTGTGTGAAGTCGTCGCCGCCCAGCCACCCTTCTCGGGCAGTTCTGCCGCGGCTCCTCCTCCTTCTCCTCCCAAAATTCTTGATTTTTCTTCGTCTTTCCTCTCTTCTCTAAATGGATACTCAGGAATCCTCCAAAACTTCTGACACTTCTACCTCCACAAATCCACCACCACGTTGTCATCCCCCTTTATCCCGCCCTAACTGTTACCAACATCAAGAATTATTCTCATTCTTCTTGACCAAGAAAACAGTCAGTGTGCTTGATCACATCGATGACACTATTCCGCGCCCTCCGGATGTTGATGAGTCTATTTGGCGTCGTCTAGACGTCGGCGTCAAACAGTGGATTTATGGTAGTATTTCTCAAGATCTTCTTCTTACTATCATGAAATCTGGCGCCACAGCTCTTGATTTATGGAACCGCTTGGAGGAAATCTTTCAAGATAACAAGTACACTCGTGCGGTGTATTTGGAGGAATAATTTAATAATACACGCCTTGAAAATTTCTCCAACGTGACTGAGTACTGCAGACAGTTGAAACTACTGGCGGATCAACTCTTCAACGTCGACACGCCTGTCTCAGACACTAAAATGGTGTTGCAGTTGATTGCGAGGCGCTGGCGACAAACGCGCCTCAAGATCCAACGCCGCCAGAAAACTCGCAACCGCAATTTTAACAAAGCTGCGCGCGGTTGCGGCGAAAGCAGCAGGCGTCGCGTCGTGGTCGCGACAACAGATCAACAAAGATCAACCGAATCAGCGCCGCAGACCGCTTCAACGCCGCGAGGTAGTGCGTGGTAAAGTTCAAGACAGCGAACTTCAGCAACCGCGCGAGAATCGATAGCCGCGGTGCCCAGTGAACGCTCAACCGCGCGCGATTCGTACGGCCAGCGCTGACGATACTCCGCGTGGGTTGTTGGGACTGCTTGACCACGGTAGCGACCGCCAAGAAGCCCACTTCACGCATCGGTTTCAGCACCGCCGTCATGACACCCATCGAGTTAGGTCGGACGCCCAGCCTCTCGATATCACATGCAATACCGACAACAATGATACGGACTCCGGAGTCACTTCTCACCTCACCCGATCTGCAGGTAATATTCCCAACTTGTTTGGTTTAAAGCATCCTCAATTTGTAACAGTTGGTAGTGGACACTGCATTCCAGTAAAGGGTTATGGTACATCCTACAATTCACCTCCTAATCCATTCCCCCTTAAAAATACGCTATATGACCCATATGTGATTAAGAATCTAATCTCTATCCGCAAATTCACTCGTAATAATTCTATCTCTCTGTTGATTTTGACCCTTTTGGTTTTACTGTGAAGGATCTTCATACGGGGACACCTCTTATGAGATGCAATAGCAATGGGGGTCTATATCCATTCACTTTCACCTCCGCTGCCAGATCTAGCTATCCCGTCTCTCTAGCGATCATTTCTTCTTCAACATGGCATAATAGACTTGGTCATCCAGGAACCCCAACTTTTAATTTTTTTAGAGGCAATAATTTCATTACTTATAATGGGAAGCTTGCCCAAAACTGTGTTTCTTAAACATACTCGTTTTCCATTTAAATCATCTACTAGTGTTACTTTTGCACCTTTTGATATTAAACATGCCGATTTATGGACATCACCTGTTGCTAGTTTTCTCGGTCATAAATACTATCTTATCGTACTAGATGATTTTTCTCACTTTTTTTGGTTGTATCCTCTCAAATTTAAATCGGAAGTGTTTGCCAAATTTCTTGAGTTTCGAACATTCATTCAAACATAGTTTGAAAAAAGTATAAAATCTTTTAAGTGCGATAATGGTCATGAATTCAACAACTCTATGTTTCACCGTTTTTGTACTAATAATGACATGGTATTTCGCTTCTCATGTCCCCGCACCTCCCCTCAAAACGGTAAAGCTGAAAGAATCATCTGCACCATTAATAATATGATTCGCACTCTATTGATTCATGTCTCCCTACCTCCGTCCTTCTAGGTCTATGCTGCTAAAATGTCAGAATACGTTCTCAATATTCTCCAACTAGCACTCTTCACAATATGACCCTTATCGAAATCCTCTATCATAGAGTCCCATCTTATGATCATCTCCGGATATTCCTTTGTCTCTGCTATCCTAACATTGCCTCTACTGCCCCTCACAAACTAGCTCCTCGGTCCACTCCATGTGTCTACCTAGGCTTCCCAACGAATAATAGGGGTTATCTATGCTATGACTTGTCCACTCGTCAAATTCACATATCTCATCACGTCACATTCGACGAGACCACATTCCCGTTTTCGAATGTTAAAAAGTTCCAAAAATCGGATTACTCTTTTCTTGATGAACCTGCCATTTCTCCCTTCATTCTCAGTCAACTAGATCATAACACTGCCACAGAATCACCTTCTCTGCCCAGTGGTTCTTCTTCAGCGTCAGCGTCGCGACGTCAAAACTCCTGCCAACAGAGTTCTGATTTACCGTCGACAGCGCCACGATCCAGTGATGAGGCGCCGTGGTGCCAAAACATCAGAGAGATTTGTCAGTCCTCCAGCGCCGCGGCCCTTGATCACGGCGTCGTGGCGCCTCCGACGGCGTCACCCCCTCCTTCGCCATATCCAACCAATCCCTCAGTCTTGGAGCCTTCCACTGTCCCCACTCACCAAATGAAAACTCGTGCCAAACATGAAATCTTCAAACTCAAAGTCTGATTTAGCTTGTATACCTAAATCATTTATCCAATTCCCAAGAACCCTATATTGGCCAAACAAGACCATAATTGGAATGCGGTTATGTTTGAGGAATCCAATGCTTTAACTAAACAACACACATGAGATCTAGTACCTAAACCTCAGGGGGGTGAATGTGATCCATTTTTTGTGGCTATTTCGTCATAAATTCAGAGACAATGAAGATATTGAGAGATATAATGCACGACTTGTGGCTAATGGCACAAATCAGTAGGAGGGCATTGATTGTGGTGAGACCTTCATCCCGGTTGTCAAACCGGCTACAATTCGCACAGTTTTGAGCATTTCCATGGGCAAACACTGGCTGATCCATCAGCTTGATGTGAAGAATGCATTTTTACATAGGGATCTGAGAGAAAGCGATACGCATCAGCCGATGGGTTCGCCCATCTTGATCCTCACTATGTGTGTCGTCTCCGTAAGTCACTATATGGCCTGAAACAGGCCCCCCGTACGTGGTATTATCGCTTTGCCAGATATTTCTTACAAATTGGGTATGTATGCAGCAAGAGTGATACATCACTCTTCATTTTTCATCGAGGTAGTAGCACTGCTTACTTATTACTTTACGTGGATAATATTGTTCTTACTGCCTCCTTCGACGGGTTGAAGATGAGATTATTACCTTGCTTAAGTCCGAATTTGCTATGACTGATTTGGGGATGCTGAGTTATTTTTTGGGGATATCAGTGACCAGGTCTGCCAACCACATTTTCTTGTGTCAGTGTAAGTATGCAGAGGAAATTGTGTACAGGGCTAAGATGGCGAATTGCAAAGTTTCACCTACTCCAGTTGATTCGAAATCTAAGCTCAGTGCTATGGATGGTGCTCCAGTCTCTGATCTTACTCTGTATAGGAGCCTTGCAGGTGCACTTCAGTATCTCACATTTACAAGGTCAGACATTGCTTATGCTATTCAGCAAGTATGTCTATTCATGAATGCCTCAGAGAGTCTCATTTCACTGCTCTTAAGCGTATCATTCGATACATTAAAGACACACTTGATTATGGTTTGCACCTATACCCCTCTGCACCAAACATGTTGCTATCTTATACTGATGCAGATTGGGCAGGGTGTCCGAACACGCGACGCTCCACCTCCGGCTTTTGTGTATTTTTAGGGGATAATCTGATTTCTGTACGCGGCGGCAGCTACTATCTCGTTCCAAAGGTTTGAGTCTGAAAGGCGTTGCAAATGTGATAGTTGAGATTTGTTGGCTCAAAAATTTACTGTTAGAACTTCAGTGTCCTTTGCGTCAGGCATCTATTGTGTACTGCGATAACATATCTTCTATCTATCTTTCACATAATCCGGTTCAACATCAGCGAACCAAGCACATTGAAATAGTCCTACACTTCGTTCGTGAGAAAGTTGCGCTAGGCCATGTCAGAGTGTTACATGTTCCATCATCCTATCAGTATGCATATATATTTACTAAAGGACTTCCCAGACAGTTGTTTCTTGATTTCAGATCTAGTCTCAGCGTCCGGCCTCCTCCCGCTCCGATTGAGGGGGTGTGTAAACGTGTAGGTGTAGTTAAATAATATCCCCACCCATATCTAGAATATTTGTGTAAATATAATTATGGTAAGACTAGGATTCCTATTGTAATTGGGATGAACATTGTACATATATATATATATATATATATATATATATATATATATATATATATATATATATATATATATATATATGATATTAATGAGAAGACTCCCTAAGGGAGATTAATATCATCTTACAAATATTTTCATTTTTGTATTTTATTTTTATCTTTACAAAAGGAAGAGATCAAAGAACAAAAAAATGAAGAAGATAAACTAAACAAAAAAGAAATGAAAATTAAGAGAAAACAAACAAAATAACAAAAAACATAGACAACTAAGATATTGAAGGAAAATAAGAGAAACAATTGTCAAAAACTTAAAAAGTAGACTAGGAAATGAGTTGAGATTAGTTTAGGACTACAAATTGAGTTTTTGGAAAACTTGAGTCATTGAGTGTCAATAGTTTCACCTGATGACTAATTGTGTCATTACCCCAATTTTAATAGGGAAAATCACACAAATACAACTTATTCAAAATTTTAACTTTTTAGTTACAAAAACATAACTTTTTACATTCCTAAAATATCAATAATACTTTATTTTAGGAGTTGCTGCCATTAACACATATTCACTTTTACTTTCTCTTTCTTTCACAATCACCCCCGACACACACACACAAAAAACTATGAAAAAGCATGAGAGAGAGATGTAATTTTTCAAACAAACAAAATAAAATCAGCTTCAAATTCTATATTCCATTTGCCATTTTAAAAAAAAAAATCCTTTCATTTTCTCCTCTTTATTCTTCTTTTTTATTTTCACTTGATGATTGAAAAACATTTAAATATATTAATATTAAAAAAATACATGAAAAATATGGGTATATGAAAATATGGTATATATGAAGAGGACATGAAAGATAATTAATGTAATATCATTAAAATAGTTGATATACCGGTGTTATATGTTATATGTTGTTTATAGTATATTTAATATTATATAATGTATACAATACAATAATATACTTAACATTATATCAATATTATATGCTGTATATAGTATACTTAATATTAATAATATATACAATAGCACAAAATACTTAATATTATACCAATGTTATATGTTGTAAAGAATATACTAAATATTATATAATATATACAATATCACAATATCTTAATTTTATATACCGTATATAATATTATAATATATTTGATATATTATTTTTTATGATATAAAAGTTATAAGAATAGTTTTCACGCTAAAGTGCGAATAATAGGTGCTAATTGATATGAATATTCATGCACTTTTCTTAATAGTAATATATTCAAATAATTCCAACAATTTTTTAGTCAGAAAATAATAATTGCATGAAAAGCAAAAGAATAAAAATATTCATAACAATATATTCAAATAATTTCAATATTATTTTAGCCACAAAAAGATAATTGCACGAAGAGTAAAAAAATAAAAATAAAACTGAGGGGGAAGAAGTAAACTCAAAACGAGCTATCAACACTATGCATTTTACTTTTTGTTTGTTTGTTTGGGAAATCATTTTTTCAAGTAGGGTAGATACTTGATATTAATTTGCAAATATCTTTATATATCTACAATTTTAGTTTGAAAAGAATCTATTTATAATAAAGGTTATTTCTAAATTAGAAATATATATAAATAAAAACTTGATTTTTTTTTTACACCGTGTGACCTTCACAGAACCTAAAAGAGAGAGATTTGGGAAAAGTAGAGATGATGTTTTCGAAAATTCCTTGGCTCGGGAAAAGTATTCTATAAATAATATACATTTATATACTAGTATATGATAAGACCTATCCAAATGTTTCAAGATGCAATATGTTGTATGATTGATATAAAATCTTTTGAAGGCAAAAAAAAAAAAACTGATAAACGTAGACCACACAAGCTGAGTATGCCATACAGATATTCCTCTCTAGAAATGAGTTCCTTTTTCCATCTAGGCAAAATTGATCATCAAAATCTACTATGCTCACGGTAGAATTCCATCTTCGAATCTGACATGAGTGACGAATTCAGAATTTAGAATTAGCGAATTCCATTTTAGATAACATCCGAACTCAATCATACACTCTGCGTCTATTCTAGATCCGCCACTGCCTGCTACATTATTCTAATGGCTGATCTTCAACCTCATGTAGTCATGCTACCTTTCCCTGCACAAGGCCATGTTAAACCAATGCTTATGTTGGCCGAGGTTCTTTGCCACGCTGGTTTTCGAATCTCCTTCGTAAACACAGACCACATTCACGACATCATCCTCGGAAACATTGACAAATCATCATTCTTAAGTCAGTTTCCCGGTTTTTGCTTTTTGTCCATTCCTGATGGATTATCGCCAGAGCATCCTCGTGATACTCCATCAATCATGGACTTATGCACTTCTATTAATTCCACGGGTAAAATCATGTTTAGAGATTTAATCATCTCGTTGTTGAGACGAGAGGACTTAGACGATGAGGAGACGTGGCAGGCACCGTGTTGTATTATTGCTGATGGGATAATGTCTTTGGCCATTGATGTTGGAGAAGAGCTTGAAATACCTGTCATTACCTTTCGCACTTACAGCGCTACCTGTACTTGGGTTTACTTTCATCTGGAGAAGCTTATTGAACAAAGGGAAATCCCCGTTCTTGAAGGTGAAAAATCAATTCAATTTTCAACTTAAATTAGAGAAATACGTCTTCTTATTTTAACTGTCGTTTTAGTTTTTTTTTTTACTCCCAATAAGAAAAACTAAATATAAGATTTCTGAAATTAATTCATTATATATATGTTGTTGTAAGCCAAATAGTTATTTTAGAGTGCCATGCCATATTTCCAGTACAAAATACTCCTATAACAATTCAGGTGAAACTTATTTTTTTAGTTAACTTGGGCAATATTAAAAGACTTTATGTGACACAAACTAGAAAAAAATGACTTTTGTGTGATAAACTTTAAAGTTGGATGACTTTTATGTGACATAAAATAGAAAAGTGATATTTGTGTGATAAACTTTAAAGTTAAATGACTTTTATGTAACAAAAAGTAGAAAAATGACTTTTACCTGAAAATTTAAAGCTGAATGGCCACCGGTTAAATTTACTCATTCAATATTAAGGATATAGTCAGAAACAAGTGTCAATAAATTTGGTGAGTGACACTTATTTTAGAATATTTTGTAAACGAAAGAGACGCTTAATATAGGATGGAGGGAGTAATTAAGTAAAATGATTCACTCATTTGAGTGTTTTTGGTATGTTTCGTTCCTATTTTTAAAAAAAAATTATAATATAGTGTGTGTGTGTTCACTTTTATTGTTTAGGAAATGAAGACATAGATGGTCTAGTAACTTGTATCCCTGAGTTGGAAAAAGTTTTGAGGCGACGAGATCTTCCAAGTATCTGCAAGTGCGAAATTGATCATCCAATCTTGAATTTTTTCTTGGAACAAACTTCAAAAATGAAGAAGGCCTCAGGCCTAATACTCAACACTTTTGAAGACCTTGAAGCCCCTATTATAAGACAACTTCATTCAATTTATTCCAAGGTCTACACTATTGGTCCTCTGCAAGCTCTCTTGAAATCTCAATTGGCTGGCTCACCACCGATCGCTGCACCAGTGACCGGTAGCTTGAGGCAAGAAGATAGAACTTGCATCGCGTGGTTGGACAGACAACCTGCGAAATCTGTAATATACGTTAGCTTTGGAAGTGTAGTGGTGATGTCCCGTGACCAAATCTTGGAATTTTGGCATGGTTTGATTAATAGTGGGAAACCATTTCTATGGGTCATTAGACCAGACTTGGTTTTTGGTGATGGGCCTAATGGGTTTCCAGAGGAGATTATGTGTCAGACAAACGAAAGGGGTTATGTTGTGAGTTGGGCTCCACAAGTGGAAGTTTTGGCCCATTGTGCCGTGGGAGGGTTCCTAACCCACAGTGGATGGAACTCGACTTTAGAAAGTATCACAGTTGGTTTGCCGATGATATGCTGGCCCCTTATTGTGGACCAAAAAGTGAACAGTAGGTGTGTGAGTGACATATGGAGAGTTGGACTTGATATGAAGGATTCATGTGATAGATCAACGGTTGAGAAAATGGTTAGAGTTTTGATGGAAAATAAGGATGAAGAGTTTGCAAAATCAACTACCAAGTTTGCTAATTTGGCCCAAAAGAGTGTTATGGAAGGTGGGTCCTCGTTTTGTAATATTAACAAGTTAATTGAAGACATAAGATTAATCCAGTCAGAGAAAGATGACTGCAAAAGCAAGTGATAATAAATATATAAGGAGTCGCTAGTCTTTTATGGAGATCACATACAAATAGTTTGTACAACATTCATGAAGCAGCCCGTGCCAAACCATATAATTTGATGGTATATCTGGACATCTCCAATAAATCAACCGTACGTGAAATAAAGAGGTAGTGTATTCTAGTACTTCTCTTTTTTCCTTCGTATTAGTAAAAACAAAGGCATCCCGGTGCACTAAACTCCCACTATGTGTGGGGTTCGGAAAAGGATCAGATCACAAGGGTCTGTTGTACGTAGTCTTACCATGCATTTCTGTCAGTTGCTGTTTACCCATGATCTTCTGGTCACATGGCATTAATTTACCGGTTACTCCAAGACTCCCTTTTAGTTACTCCGAGGTTGTTTCCTTCTTATTAGTACTATTTGTAATACAGTACTATTGTTTTTTGTGTATAATTTTCTCTCTATGGTTATGCAATAATAAAAGTTGAATCCAAGTTCAGCTCATTATTTTCTATTTTCCTGAATTTTGTTGTCGAGTGATAGTAAGATTGGAGGCGCAAATTTAAAGTCTAAAGTTTGTAAATTGATAATGAGGGAAGAAAGTCCAGTCCCACATCGTTGGCTATTCTCTTTTATGTTTGAATTAAACTCTATATAAATGGATGTAGTTGTTTTTCTTTTACTTACCAATTCACTATCAATAATAGTTTTATTCTCTTTTCTTTACTCTTGTTATTGTCTTACAAGGATTCATAAATAATATGAATTCTAACATGGCATCAGAGATAACAAAATAATATTAATTTTAAATTAATATTATTTTAAATTATTGGTCGGTTCTATCGCCTATTATATAAATTTCCGCATTATGATATTGGTCGGTTCTACCGCCTATTACATAAATTATTTCATTATAATATTGATCGGTTCTACCGCCTATTTTGTTAGTTCTTGTTAGGTTTCACTATTTGTGTTCGTTCTTGTTAAATTTGGGTTCTTGTTCTGATCGGTTCCACCACTTTCGTATTTTGATTGGTTAAATTGAAATTGTTGCTTGTTATTTAAGATTTTTTTTTTAAAAAAAAATATCATAATGGCTGGAGGTGATGATTCTTTGCAATCTATTGGTGTTCGGTTAAATGGAAAAAAATATTCCTATTGGAGCTGTCATGGTAAATTTTTTGAAGGGAAAAGGGGTTTTGAGATTATATGTCTGGTAAAGTCAAATGCCCTAAAATTGGAGATGAAAAATTTGATGAAGTATTTAAGACTTGGGAGACCAATAATTCAAAGATTATTACTTGGATTAATAACTCTGTTGAACAAAGAATTGGTGTTCAATTGGCTAAATTCAAAACTGCTAAAGAGATTTGGACTATTTGTCAAGATTGTTTGTACAAAATAATTTTGCTGTTAAATATCAGTTAACATCTGAAATTCGTGCACTAGTACAAAATGATTTGGGCATTCAAGATTATTTATGTGCAATGACCACTTAGTGGATCGATTAGTTATGGCGAGTTCATCGAATTGCAAAGACGCGATGCTTATATTAAACGCAGAGATGAAGACTGTCTTGTTCAACTATTGATGAGTCTTCGATCAGAATTTGAGAATTGTCGTTTAGGCTTGTTGCATCGCAAACCCTTGTCATCTGTTGAAGATGTGGTAAATGAACTTATGGCCGAAGAAACATGTTTGAAGACTCTAAAAGGGGTACATAAGGCTTCTACTTCCGTATTGGCAGCTCCTTCATCTGCACCGGTCCTTGCAACCCCTACACACCAGTATAGAACATTTGTTATGGGTAATTATAATTATTGCAAGAAACCAGGACACTGAAAGAATCAATGTCCTGAGCTGCGGAAGACGTTAGGTTCTAAACCTTCATATTCGGGACAAGGACAGAAGCCATATTCTGGAGGTCAATTCCAGAACTCGTATCCACCGACTTAAGCTGTCTTTGTGCCCTCTCTTGATCACCCACAGTGAGCCTCGTGAGTCACACATCGATTCTCAGAGTGACCAATTTCAGAAGTTCATCGCCTTCCAACAGTTTCAAAAGAATTCTTAGTCTTATGCTCTTTCTACTCCTTCCGACTCATCACGATATATTGGTTCAGGTATCATTTCGTCTTCTTGGATCTTGGACTCTGGAGCAGAAAATCATATGTCTCATGATTCTTCTGTCTTTGTATCTATGTCTTCTGACCCCCCTTCCACTTTTGTTGTGACTGCTGATGGCACACCTATGCCATTGACAGGCATTGACACCATTCATACATCTACTATATCATTACCTGATGTTTATTGCATTCCAAAATTACATATGAATCTTGCTTTTGTTGGTCAAATATGTGACTCTGCTGTTTTATTGGCCTTTTCCCCAATTCTTGTTATGTGCAGGATCTAAAATCCAAGAGAGTGATTGGGACAGGGCGTAGGAAGGGAAAAGGTCTATATGTTTTGAATGAGCTGCATTTTCCTACTCATGCAGCGACTATGTTTGTTAATTTATCTTCTTTTCATTTGACGCCTTCTTCTTCAAAATTTTATTTGTGGCATTCTAGACTCGGTCATATATCAAGCTCTCGCCTAAATTTTATGTGTACTTCTGGTATTCTTGGTGATTTACAATCCGATGACATTTCTGACTCTAGTGGGTGTAAACTTGGAAAATTTTCCGCTTTACCTTTTATTCTCAGTACTTCTACTTCCTCTGCACCATTTGATCTAGTTAATTCTGATGTTTGGGGGACGACACCTATCCCTACTAAGGGGGGCTCCAGATATTATGTTTCTTTTATTGATAATTATACTCGTTATTGTAGGGTTTATTTACTAAAACGACATTCTGATCTTGTTCATATTTATACTGAGTTTCAAGCTTATGTGAAAACTCAACATTCTGCCACTATTAAATGTTTTCGAGCTGATTTAGGGGGTGAATATACTAGTGAATATCTTTCTGGTATTTTTAAAGATGATGGTACAATACATCAATATTCTTGTAGTGATACCCCACAACAAAATGGGATAGCCGAGAGAAAGCATAAGCATATTATTGAGACCTCTCGATCTATGCTCTTGTCCGCTAGTGTTCCCACCGAATTTTGGGGAGAAGCTGTCCTAACATCTGTTTATCTTATTAATAGGATTCATACCTCTCATAATTCTGGGATTTCTCCTTATGCTAGACTATTTGGTCACACCCCACTGTATTCCCATTTGAGAGTTTTTGGCTCAACATATTTTGTTCTGCGTCCACATGCAGAACATACTAAGTTATCACCTCATGTCGCTATTTGTGTTTTTCTTGAATATGGGGTTGGGGGAAAAAGTTATCGTTGTCATGATCCAGTTTATGGAAAATTATATGTTTCTCGTAATGTTTCATTTATTGAGCATGTTCCTTTCTTCTCCATTTCATCTACTTCACATGGCATATCAAAATCTGACCTTATTGATATTGATCATTTTCCTACTGACTGTCCATCTGATTCTACATCTATATCGTCTATTTCTTCTCAGTCTTCTGGCAGGTCCCATGATATTGATACTCACCCCCTCTTACGACTGTTCCAGAACCTCTTGTGATTGCAGATCCAGATATACCTCGCTATCCTAAACGCACTACTCGATTTACCCAGGTATCCGATTATGATTATTCTTGCTATTCTCCATCATTCGCCTCTTTTTTAGTTTCTATAAATTCTCTTTGTGAGCCTACCTCTTACTCTGAGGCAGCTCGTGATCCTCTTTGGCAAAAGGCTATGGGTGAGGAATTGTCTTCTTTGGACAGAACTGGTACTTGGGATTTGGTTTCTTTACTATCTAGTAAGAAAACTATTGGTTCTCGATGGGTGTACAAGATTAAAACCAAGTCTGATGGTTCTATTGAGCGATATAAAGCTCATTTGGTTGCAAAGGGCTTTGCTCAAGAGTATGGTATGGATTATGAGGAGACTTTTGCACCTGTTGCAAAGATGACATTTGTCCGGGTTCTTGCAGTAGCCTCTGTTCGTCATTGGCATTTTTCATAAATGGATGTTAAAAATGCCTTTTTGAATGGAGATCTTCAAGAGTAAGTCTACATGGTCCCTCCACCTGGTGTATCACATAATCCAGGAGAGGTATGCAGGCTTAAGAAGGCTTTGTATGATCTCAAACAAGCCCCGAGAGCTTGGTTCGACAAGTTTTACACTGTAGTATCTGCTCTTGGGTTTATTTTTAGTTTTCATGATTCGGCGTTATTTGTTAGATCGTCCACGACAGTCCATATTTTTCTTTTGTTGTATGTTGATGATATGATCATTGCAGGTGATGATATTGATGGTATCATAAACCTAAAATCCACTTTGTCTCGTCGCTTTGAAATGAAATATTTAGGTCATCTACGATACTTTTAGGCATTGAGGTAGCTTATTCTGAGAAGGGGTATCTTCTCTCTCAACCTAAGTACGCTGCAGATATTCTTGAGCGGGCTCGTCTCACAGATACTCGTATTATTGACTCTCCTCTTAAGGTCAATGTTCGTTATACCCTTATACCCCTACTGACGGAGATCCTCTTCCTGATCCCACTTTATATCTCTCAGTTGTGGTATCCTGGTGTACCTTACCATTACTCGCCCTGACATTGCATATGATGTTCATAATGTCAGTCAGTTTGTTGGTTCTCCTACATCTGTACATTGGGCTGTGGTTATGCGTATTCTTCGCTATCTCCGAGGAACGATTTATCAAAGTCTCTTATTTCCATCAACCTCATCATTAGAGCTTCGTGGATTTTCTGATGCAGATTGGGCTAGTAATCCGACTGATCGGAAATCCACTACTGATTATTGTGTATTTTTAGGAGATTCACTTACTTCATAGAAAAGTAAAAAACAAGATGTTGTTTCTCGCTCTTCAACCGAGACAGAGTATCGTGCTATGACTTCTACTACATGTGAGATTGTATGATTACGTTGGTTATTGGCTGATATGGTGGTCTCTATTTTCTCACGGACACCGATGTATTACGATAATAAGATTCTATTCATATTGCAGACAACACAGTCTTCCATGAACGTACCAAGCATATTGAGATTGATTGTCATATTATTCGATATCATCTTCAACAAGACACTCCATCCTTGCCATTTGTCTCATCTTCTATGCAACTTGCAGATTTCTTCACAAAGGCACATACCTTACAGCGTCACCGGTTCTTTCTTGACAAAACTCTCGATGTTTCTCTCTACACCATCGCGAGCTTGAGAGGGGATATTAACATTATAAGAAAGTTCAGTCCCACATCGTTGGCTATTCTCTTTTATGTTTGTATTAAACTCTATATAAAGGGATGTAGTTGCTTTTCTTTTACTTACCAATTCACTATCAATAATAGTCTTATTCTCTTTTCTTTACTCTTGTTATTGTCTTACAAGGATTCATAAATAATATGAATTCTAACACTAGTGACATCTCCCGCCACAACAAATTCACTTCCAAGTAAACGACATTGAGTGGTATCTTTTACATACGTATACACATGCACTCTTTTATGTACAAAAAAAATGAGTCACGTGAACTCATGGTCACCCGACTAAACTCGGTATATTATGTATATAATTTTTAAAATATGTCTAATATTAACTGAAAGAATCCATGATCAAATGAGACTGAATGATGCATTGGTTAAGTGTTATGTTTAATTTCTTAAGTTTGAGGGATCAAATTCAAACCTAGCTAGCAGCACTTTTTTTTTTAAAAATCCTTTTAAAATAATGGTGCACCCATCCTCTTAAAATCTTAAATTCGCCTCTGCATATACATACACGAACCAATCAATGGCTCGGTTTAGAAAAATCATTTCTAATTGAAATCAACTTGAATAAGGGGGAAATCAGGCTACAAGGGCAACACGGGAATTTCAAAGGTGGAATTTGGAAACCGACATAGGGGTTTTGGTTCTAATGATGAAATTGATGGTTTTAAGAGCCTAATTAGCAATTGGGGGATAGTAATGAATGTCTATAAATTAGAATTAAACTCTAACTATTCATGATCATAATCCTAGTCTAGATGGGAAATTCAAGTTATAAACCATAATAAATTCATGTAATACCATCTTAATATAAGCAAGATTCATCCATAATACTAATTAGTGAAGCCTAGAATTCGAATACCCAATTTAAAGTTTGAAGGTCATTTTCTCCACTTAATCTCTTCCACTTCTACCACAGATTTCAAGCCTGTGAAGTGAATAATCAAAGGATGATGGGAAAAAACTTACCCCAAAGATGTAATAGCTTTCAAGCCTCTTGAAATCGACCCTAATTTCTCTCTAGACCAAGGTTTAGTGAATGGAAGAAAGAGGTTCGAAGTTAAAACTTAAAAAACGTTTTTAATTTCAGTAATCCAGCCCCGACGATTTGAGAACTCTTCATGGTGATCCCGTCTTGGCGGAAAATCATCCGATGGGCAGACCTCATTAAAAGTCCCCATATCTCTCCACGACAGGCCAGGCTCCGCTATTGCGGACCCGTCGCGCGCACACCAGAAACCAGTATAAATTTAGTTTTTTATCAAGTTCCCCCAAAATCCCAAACATCCCATTAAGTCATAATCGATCATCCTGACTTCTCAAAATTAACAGATTCCTAAAAAGGTTCATTTATCTAAAAGTCAACTATTGATCAACACTTTTACTTAAGGATTCTAATTCTTTCAATTTTCACTAGGATCGCCTAACCTCAGGAAATGGGTCAATAGAGGTAAAATGGTCAAAACACACATAACGACTGAACAACTCATTACATCAGATACCAATTAAACAATCGCTTGTCCTCGAGAGACAATGAACAAACAGGGGAAAATAACTGGGTATATATAGCATGCATATCGGACTCGGTCTCCCATATGGACTCCTCAATGGGATGATGCTTCCATTGCACCTTAACATAAGCTATCTTCTTATACCTCAACTTCCCAACTTGCCTATCTAAAATCGTTATAGCTCCTCCTTATAAGACATATTCTCATCAAGCAATATATAATCCCAACGAATGATATAATACACGTCTAAATGGTACCTCTTTAGCATAGAAACGTGGAAAACCAGATGAACACCTGACATGCTTGGTGGAAAAGCCAACTCATAAGCAACAACGTCAACACGACGGAAAATCTCATTTAAGTTATAACATATCCCTTCGACTGAATCAACCCCTTAAATTTATCAGTAAATTTCATGTAAATAGTCGAATTATGTTCTATTCCAATTAACCACTTGAACTCATGATAAAGTGTTTTTATTTAACATTGTAGGCTCATATTTTGGTAACATTTACATGTGTGTTCTCAAATGTTCATTACGTAGATAAATTAATCGCATAAAATATACCTACTCCTTTAATTATACACATGTACATCAATTGGAACATGCCTGAGGTTTTATGGCTTATTAAGGCTAATGTGAATAACTAATTAAAGGAGGTAAAATATTTGAAGTGGTTAACTTATCTACGTGAAGAACACTTGAGTACACGCACATAAGTTTTTTCAAAATTTGGAGTAGGAAGTGTCTATTAGGAACATTATCATGTGTTCAGGTGTTCAATCAAAACAAGTCGTAGTTCGAATCCCTAAATGAAATTGAGCGACAAATTTAAGGGGATATCATGTATTGTGCCTATTTTTTCAAGAGTACATATACGTACCTTTTAAAGATGAATAATACCCTTTCACAAAATACTGCGTCTTGTCCAAAGACATACATAAAATTTGTATCACTTCTGAATAAATACCAACAAAGGTTCTAGCCTACATCAGCAAGTATGTCGATAGAATGTTGATGTAATTGATCAGCCGATACAAGGCAAATACACCATAGGATCTTATAAAGTCAAGCTACGACACAGTGCTTGTTAAATCCCATCCGTATAAGGCAAGCAGCCCACGGGCTGATTAATATAATTTGGTATATAGTAATATTAGTATTGTACCTTAATTATGATTGTAATATTATCATAATTGTATAGTTAGTCTCCTTATAGAATAGAGATTTAGATGTAAAGTAGGAATATGATTCTCCTATTGTAACTTGTATATATATGCCTTTAATCAATAAGAATAATCAAGAGATTAATTATTTCATGGTATCAAGAGTCTAGGTTCTCTTTACCTTGCTTCCCCTCCTCAAAATCCCTCTAAACCTCTCGGATTCCTCCTCAAAACCGAGGTCTTCTCTTCTCGGATTTCCAACCAAACCCGAGCCTCTCTTCTTTCTTCCTCACAAATTCCCTTCTCCGAATCTTCGTGTTTTATTCATCATGACTAATAAAAATACGTTTCATCCTGCCCTCAGAGTTTCTAACATCAAGAGCGTTCTTCCTTTTGTTCTTGATCTAGAGAACGTCCAATATGGGACGTGGGAGAAATTATTCAAGATTCATGCTATGACACATCAAGTTCTTCACCACATCATCCATCCAGCTCCTCCTACGGAGGGTGATACGGCGACTACAACAGTTGTGCCCACCAAAGCAGCCGATCCAAACTTATGGGTCATGCTTGATGCAAATGTTCTACAATGAATTTATGTCATTATCTCCTTGGACCTTTTACAGACGATTATGGAACCCAACTCCACAGCTATGGCGGCATGGAATCGATTGTGTGATGTCTTCCAAGATAACAGTCATTCTCACATTGTTATCCTTGAGCAGGAATTTTCTAAAGTTATTATGGAAAATTTTCCTAATGTTTCTTTTTATTGTCAGCGACTCAAGGACTTGACTGATCAACTTCGCAATGTGGGTGCTCCTGTGAGCAATAGTTGTCTTGCTCTTCAGATGGTTGCAGGCTTGTCAGAGACCTATAACGGTGTTGCTTCGGTTATTCGTCAGAGTAATCCACTGCCATAATTTTATCAGGCCCGATCCATGCTTACATTGGAAGAAGTCGGATTGGCTAAGAAGGTGACTATTGGGGCTAGTCTTGTAGTCATGACGAATGAGTCCAATTTTTCTCCTTCTGGTTCCACCAACTCAAGCCACAATAGCAACAACGGTGGTGGTAAAAAGGGCTAAAATTGGAAAAATAATGGCAAAAATCGTGGCGGCAACAATAGGGGCAACAGTCAGCAGCAGGAGCGGTTTTGGGGTCCACAGTGGGCCCCTGGATAGTGGCAGTGGGTCCTAGCACCGCGACACAAAGATTACAGCTCGCTGCTGCAGCGCAGCCTCACCACGCAGGCCGCGCCCAGCATTCTTCCTATGTCGACTCTGTGGTTCGACGAACATGGGCACTCCCAGATACTGGGCCTCGCCCTCCTCATGCCCATCACGCAATAGGACCCACACATACCGACATTGAAGCAGCAATGCACACGTTTGGGATGACTCAACCAGATCTGAATTGGTACATGGACACCAGCGCCACTACCCACATGACATCTGACCAATGTACTCTCTCATTTTATTCCAATTTGAGCAGTAATCGTGGTATAATTGTGGGTAATGACAAATCAATTCCAATTAAGGGTTATGGTCTTATAACTTTGTCCCCTCCTCATCCACCACTTTTCTTGAAAAATACTCTTCATGCCCCAAAACTAATTAAAAATTTGGTGTTTGTCTGTAAATTCACCACTGATAATTGAGTTTCTATTGATTTTGATTCGTTTGGGTTTTCTGTGAAAGATTTCAAGATGGGGAGTCCTCTCATGAGGTGTGACAGTAAGGGCGATCTTTATCCTATCACACCAAGTCTTGGTTCTTCGTGTCTAGGCATGCATTTCACTTTTGCAGCTCTTGTTCCTTCCTTGTGGCATGCTCGTCTAGGTCATCCAGGACCGTCTATTTTGTCTGTCTTAGATAAAAATAAACGTATTTTGTGTAAGGGTACGCATAGTACTCCAAATTGTCAATCTTGTTCCTTAGAAAAAATTGTTATGTTGCCATTTGTCGCCTATACTTCTACTACTTCAATGTCATTTGATATTATTCATAGCGATTTATAGACATCTCCTGTTCTTAGTTCTTTGGGTCACCGTTATTATGTTATATTTTTAGATGACTATTCTAAATTTTTATGGACGTTTTCAATAGCGAAGAAATCTCAAGTTTTTTCCATTTTGCAGAAATTTAGAGCTTTCATTAAAACTCAATTCGAACGAGAAATCAAGAATATCCAATGTGATAATGGCAAAGAATAGGACAATGGGGAGTTTCGGGAATATTGTGCTAATAATGGAATTAATTTTCATTTTTCTTGTCCTCATACATCTTCACAAAATGGGAAAGCCGAACGCAAAATTCGTACCATTAATAATATTATTCAAACTGTCTTGGTTCATGGTTCCGTACCCCCATATTTTTGGCATCATGCTCTACAAATGGCTACCGATATTCTTAACATTCTTCCTTCCAAAGGTTTGACATATTCGTCCCCTCTTCAAATTTTATATAATAAAACTCATTCGTATTCTCATCTTAGAGTCTTTGGATGCTTATGTTATCTACTGTTTCCATCCACCACAATCAACAAACTTCAGGCACGTTCTACCCCTTGTGTCTTTTTGGGTTATCCGTCAAATCACTGTGGTTATTAATGCTTTGATTTGTCCTCTAAACGAATCATCATTAGTCGTCATGTTATCTTTGATGATTCTCAATTCCCCTTTTCTAAAGTAGAACAACTCATGCCTAGTTCGTATGATTTTTTGAATGATGATATCTCCCCCTATATTCTCCGTCATTTTTCAGAGTTGTCCCAAAATTCGTCTCCAGCGCTGCGGCTCATAAGGGAGGCGCCGCGACACCAGACGTCCAGTAGCCAGGGTGATTTAATCCCGTCGTCAGCGCCGCGGCCCTTCGGGGATACATCGCGGCGCCAAAATTCCAGAGAGCACTGTTCATCAGGCGCCGCGGCCCTAGACCTCGGCGCCACGGCGCCTTCGACGGAAATTTCTGACAATTCTCAAAATTCACCCAATCTAGCACAGAGTCATGGTCCAGTCACTCGCAGTCAACATGATATTTTTAAACCAAAAAGAAATTTTAATTTGAATTCTATTGATATTAAATCATCCTTACCCCGTAATCTTGTGTCTGCCTTAAATGACCCTAATTGGAAAATTACCATGACCGATGAATATAATGCTCTTATTAATAGTATGACGTGGGAGTTGGTACCCCGTCCATCTAGTGTTAATATTATTCGATCTATGTAGATTTTTGCTCAAAAGGAAAATTCTGATGGTTCATTTGCAAGGCATAAAACTCGACTTGTAGGTGATGGTAAGACTCAGCAGGTTGACATGGATTGTGGTGAGACATTTAGCCCGGTGGTCAAGCCGGCTACTATTCGTACTGTGCTCAGCTTGACTCTTTCGAAATCATGGCTCATTCATCAACTAGATGTGAAGAATGTTTTCCTATATGGTGATCTTCATGAGACAGTGTATATGCATCAGTTTATGAAGAATGATTAGGATACTAGATATCCTAATCATGTCTGTTTATTTATGAAGTCCTTGTGTGGGCTTAAGCAGTCTCCACATGCATGATATAAGAGGTTTGCTGACTATGTTTCGACTATAATTTTCTCTCACAACAGATCTGATAACTCATTATTCATAAATGTCAGGGATCTTCCATGACTTATATTCTATTATATGTTGATGATATTATCTTGACTGCCTCTTCTGATGCTTTGCGAAAGTCTATTATGACAATGCTCAGTTCTGAGTTTGCCATGAAGGACTTAGGCCGATTGAGTTACTTTTTAGGGATTGTTGTAACTCGTCATGCAGGTGGATTGTTCTTATCACAGAGGAAGTATGCATCAGAGATCATTGAGAGGGCTGAGATGTCATCTTGTAAGTCCACTTCTACTCCAATTGATACTAAACCCAAGTTGGGTGCTGCAACTGGCTCTTCCTATGAGGATCCGACCCGCTATCGTAGTCTTGCATGCGCCCTTTAGTAACTGACGTTCACGCGACCTGATATTACATATGTCGTACCGCATGTGTGTTTGTTTATGCATGATCCCAAAGTTGAACATATGAATGCGCTCAAACGCATTCTTAGGTACATTCAGGGAACACTTGAGTATGACTTGCATTTGTATCCTTCGTCGACGTCTACACTAGTCTCCTATACAGATGCTGATTGGGGTGGTTGTCCTAACACCGCGGTTTCGCCACGCCCGCTATTGCGTTTTTAGGTAATAATTTGGTCTCACGGTCCGCCAAACGCCAATCCACGCTTTCACGCTCGCAGAGCCGAGTATCGGCGGTAGCCAATATGGTTTCGAGTCACGTTGGTTACGAAATCTAATTTTAGAGTTTCATTGTCCTATCGGTAAGGCTACTTGGTATATTGTGATAATATGTTGTCATCTACCTTCTCGTAATCATGTTCGACCAGCAGCATTTAAATATATAGAGATGGATATTCACTTTGTTCGATAAAAGGTCGCTAACGGACAAGTACGTGTCTTCATGTCCCTTCCAGATATCAAATTGCAGACATCTTTACAAAGAGTCTTCCCTCGGTCCTTTTTGAAGATTTTAGAGACAGTCTCAGCGTACAAAGACCGTCCGCTATGACTGCGGGGTGTGTTAAATCCCATCCGTATAAGGCGCACGGGCTGATTAGTATAATTTGATATATTTTGGTATATAGTAGTATTAGTCTTGTACCTTAATTAGGATTGTAATCATAATTGTATAGTTAGTCTCCTTATAGAATAGGAATTTAGATGTAAAGTAAGAATATGATTCTCCTATTATAACTTGTATATATATGTCTTTAATCAATAAGAATAATCAAGAAATTAATTCTTTCGGTGCTCAAACTCCGTAAAATTGATATTATATGATATTCCCTGCGGATGGGATCGTATAATTAATGTTGTGAGCGCAAATGAAAGATCGGATCGAATAAATTATATAGATGTGAACAGAATTAGAGTTAACATGTCCAAACTGTATTTTTTTACAGAAATAAAATGACAATGATTATTCTTGTACTAGCTGGGTAATACACGTGTGGATCAAGTAGGGGAAATTGAGCAAAATAGAAATATTGATCAACGCTTTGAACCTTCTAAATTGAAATTTGGAATATCATGTTCTGTTTGAAGTTCTTTAACGCATTATCAGCTTCTTTCTAAAATATGCGTTTGTGTATATTATTTGGTTAATCTTCATATCTAAACTAATACTATAAGCTTTGCTTGGAGGATGACCGCCTTGAACTACGATTTCCATTGAGGGTATATTTTTGCCATATGATTTAAATACTCTATGAGTATTGTAAGTAGCAAATTGATCTTGCTATCATGACCATTGACATACAATCTTTTATCGCTCCGATTCGTAAAAAAAGAAAAGAAAAATTTGCTTGGAGGAAAATCCAATTTTCTATATACTCCAATAATTGTCGATACAGAGAGCCAAAGGCATATTTACACAATACAAGACCTGAGCTAGTAGTTTTTTCTGTCTTTTGTTCTATTTCTGATCGAATCTTTCCCATGTTTTCCACATCGTCTCTATCATACCCTTAAGGAATCAATTCTCTTTCATTTCAGCCGTAAAAATCTTCCACATTCACTTTACATCCCTCTCAAACAAATTCCATTTCTTGAAACTTCTAAATCTCATCCCTATATATACCATATCCGATTCATAATACTTCCATCAAGAAAGTACTCTATAAATCACATTCAATTTTATCCCTTACTTTTTTTTCCAAAACAAAATATAAGAAATGTCTCTCATGCCTATATTTGGTGGTCGGAGAAACCATGCACACCAGGTGCACGACCCTTATTCTCAACACGCACCCCACGAGCATGATTCTTATTCTCATCATGCACACCCGGTGCACGACCCTTACTCTCACCATGCACCCCAGGTGTATGATCCTTATTCTCAACACGCACACCAAGTGCACGACCCTTTTGCTCATGAAGTTTGGGGTCCCTTCCACGAATTTTATCTTGAAACTCCTCGATCTCTCATAGCCCCAGCGCCATCGTTCCACCATGGACCTGCAACGATGGCACAAATCGAGTATAAGGAAACACCAGAGGCACATATCTTTAGGTGTAACTTGCATGGCTACAAGAAAGAAGACGTGAAAGTACAGGTAATAAATCCCTTTAGGTTTTTACAACCTAACCTATTACCTATATATTTGAAATTATGGATTCAAATTTTAAGAGTTCGTTGAAGTTTTAGTGATCTCTAACATATATTTCTCTATTTCAATTTATATGGCATAGTTTGATTGCATACAAAGTTTAAAAAAGAAACTGATATTGAAAATTCAAGTTGAATATAATTGTTCTCAAATTTAAAAAGATGTCATTCTTTTTTTACGGGACTAATAAGGAATAGTCTCATTCTTTTTTGGACGGGGTATATATATATATTTACGTTTCACATAAAAATGTTGAGTTCAGTCGTGTCAATTGATTATATGATACATACGCCTTTTCTGCAGGTGGAGGATGGCAAAGTACTGAAGATTACTGGGGAAAAGAGAATGAGGAAAGAAGATAATTGGCACCATTATGAACGAAGCAGTGGAAAATTCTTCACTTCCTTCTCACTACCTCTGAATTCTAGGGCTGATTATGTGAAGTCATCCATGGAGAATGGAGAGCTCGTTATCACTATTCCTAAGAAAGAGGTTACCAGGAACCACCACCATGTTAGAACTGTTTCAATTAATTAAATTAAAAGGTTGAGTTTGATTGTATGTCTTGTTTGGTAATCCACGTATACTTGTGGAATGAGAAGTAAAATAGAGTATAAAGTTTGACATATGCTTGTGTAATACTATATTAGTAGTAACTACTTTCTAAATAAAATGGTACTTCTATTTCTTTCTTTGATCTTTTTTTTCCCATTTTGAGATAATTTATTGTTTCTGTCGACATTAATGTTACGTACTTAAGTAATAAAAATTAAAGTATGCTCTTTTTTATAACTTTTTAATGAATTGATCACACAACCTAATATGGGAAAAGAACATGATGTGGCCACTAAGAGAAAAAAAAAACCTCATTTTAAGTAAATGCCTATAAATAGTCATTAGGTTCAAAATAGAGATGAGTAGTAGTCCATTATCACAAAGAATGGGGCGTTAGATTTCTTAAGGGCTCAACACTTTTCACTTTGTCTTCTTTTCTACACTCTCTCATCTCCCACACCGTGTCGCCGCCGCCGACGGTGTCGCCGAAACAAATCACTGATCACCACCATAAACACAATCAAACTCCGCCTTTCCCTATCTCATCTCCTCCACTGTCACCACCACAAACAACTCTTGTACCACCATCTCCGACTAGATGATCCCACTGCTCACTTTTCTCCCTCCATCTTATCCCATTGCCCAGCTCCGGCTGCGAATTTCAATAAAGAGAATGTTGCCTTCTATTGAATCTTCGTCCGCACTTCTTTTTTATGTATAATTGTTTGGTACAGATCTGACTGGAAAATTTTCCGGTGGTCTCCATTTTTTATGATAGTCCTTGCCTGCATATAAATAGTGTATAATAATTATCATTAGTGTGTACACATATACATTGATAATATATTTATTTTACATTATTATTCACAAATGATACATTCTTTCTACATATACCGTGGGATACATATTTTATACATCAATGATACAATTTCTATATATATGATACATTTTATACATTTTCTATACACCTAGTAGTTTGATACATATTCTATACACATAGTGATATCGTTTTTATATGTATGATACATTTTATACATATTCTATACACAGTGTGATACAGTTTTGATACATTTTCTATAAGTATGATATATTTTCTATACATATATAGTAGTGATACATATTCTATACAACAATTATACAGTTTCTATACATATGCTGAGATTAATTAAAAATGACAACAAAATGAAATTATTTTAAAAAGGCTAAAAATAACTTTTAAGATTTTTGGGTCATTGAATGTCAATTGTTTCACCGCCCCCTTTGCTAGTTATGCCCCTTCCCCATTTAATATGGTATAAACACATACAAAGCCACCTAACGCTTGGACATGATTTAAAATCATGATATGAAATCATTGATGAAGTTGAAGTTTTGTTTGGACCTACAATTTGGATTTCTTAAGTTGTATTTTTTCTTATAAATATAAAAACCCTATAAGTTTTAAAAATCATCAAAACTTTCTCAATTCTTATATAATCTTACCAAATGAGTAAATCATTGTTCATAACAAAATAATTACGCTACTAGAAGACCTTTCTAAAGATACAACCCCTATTAATCGAACCTTAGTTCAGTAAAAAAGAAATATTTAATATGCATAGTAGAAGTAAATTCAGTTGGTAAATGGTTGGTAAGAGTAAATTTTGTTACAAATATACTATCAACTTGCAAATCTTTGTTTAAATTTAATACAAATGGTTAGTAAATATATCACCTAACTTATGATTTTTTTTTTATATAAAATATAAACATATGGGTCAAGTTTTACATTAAAAAGAAATTTGAAATCATGATTTGAAATACTAAATCATGCCTTTTGGTGAATTTGGTATTTAAAATCAGTTGAAATTAAAATTTTGTACAAATTTCATAAACAAACACTGATTTAAAATTAAAATATGAAATTATGATTTCATATCGCATGACGAAAAGACTACTGTGCCCATGATAGTTGGGCATAATCAGTCAGAGATTAATTAGATATTATAGAACTCGTAAAGGGAAAGATTGAAAGAAGTTCTATCCTATCACAGGATAGGAATAATTGATCTCACATATTTGAAGTAGAAGTCACTCTTCATAATTACAAATAAGAATTTGATAATATATATAGTCTTTGTGATGATTATGAATTCCAATTAATTATGCATGTGACTATGGTGTAGATAAATTCTTACATTACTTTTATCTTACTACTCCTTTCACTTTCAAATTTCTCCACCTATTTATACTTCAACAACCAAATATCTCAATTACCAAAGCATAGTAATGATTCCTAAAATAAACAAAACAATTATCATGTTCAATTACTCTGTTACTCCAAGATCTCTACTTTCTTATCTACTTATTGGTCCAAATACTTCAAAAGAAACATTTCAAAGCTCAAACTACTGGAAATCATATGTGATGAGGCTATTTCCAGGAAGTCCTGATTTTGATACTCAAATGGACTATTGTTTTTCTCTCTGCCTGATTTTCTTGCTTGCATTCATGTCAGAGTTATGTTCTTTGTACACATTTACCATGAAGAAATTAGAAGAAACAAGACCCCAAGGATTTTTACTATATGCTGGATGTCATGGTCTGAGGATGTTTATGTCTTACTTGATTATCATCTCTATCATCACCACTGATTTCAGGTTTTTCTTGGTGGCTGTTTCTGGTCATGCTATCGGAAATTTTGTTTGCAATATATACCAATATCATAAAAATCAACCAATGAATAGCCAGCCATGTACTATCTGAATTTGCAATCTATCTGATTAGTAATTTCTTGAAGCCTTGCAGTTTTCCGGCATTGCCCCAACTTATTAAATCTGTGCAACTGTATGATATGAGTTTAAAGTTATTTGGTATATAAATAGTTTATATCACAGGTTAAGTTAATTTACTATAACACAGATAAAGTTTCATATAAGTCTGATACAGCCAAATCTCTGTTTAATTGTCATTATTTATAATAACATTTTACTATAACGACTTAATTTTCTCCGGAATTTTTTATGTTATATTTTTACTTTTTTATAACAATATTCTACCTATAACAGTAGTGACATTCATCATATTGGTACACTCTGTGTAAAATTACCTCTATAACAGCCATATTATTTTGTAAAAAATATATTATGCATATATATATATATATATATATATATATATATAGTAATCATCATTAATGTCATGCACATAGTAAGTATCAAGTACGAAGATTCAACTGTTAAGCTCGTAGACAACCTTCAAGGGAAAGTTATTAAATTCTCTTTTGCTAAAAGTTGATATAAAAAATTTCGTCAATTCAAGCGCTATATTATCACTAAGAGAATGAAATTTACGAAACAACATACAATTGTAGAATTCTTATGTCAAACTTGAAAATTTTAAATTCTCAAATAATTTTAAATGCATATTTTTCTTAGATTTTAATTTTTTATCGGTATGGTACAACTAGTTATGAATTTATTAGTCTTTTTAATTTTTAATTAATGAGATATAAAAATCAATTGAAAATTTAAAAATAACAAGTATATTGTTTCCGTTTATAACATAAAAAGTACATAAAATAATTATTTGTGTACTTTTGTTTATAACAGCTAAATGAGATCTAAACATCAAATTTTAATATAGAGAGATTTGACTGTATAATAGCTTAGAATATAAATTAATAATTTAATGTGTTCAATTAAATTGCATTGATAGCGTAATGTGCCATATGCGGAACAAATTTGTTTTTGATAGGAAGTATTTTTCCCTTTAATGAGTCTTACATGACGTAAATTTGTATTAGTCTGGCCCTTGAGTTTTGAATATCGAATGGTTATTTAAAAGGGGAAATGACACAAGTAGTCATCCGGCCCAAACTATTGACAACCCGATGTCCCAAGAAGCTTAAAATATATTTTTAGCCTTTTAAAAATAATTTTATTTCGTAGCCTTTTTGCAACTAATTCCTGCATATGTATAGAAATTATATCATTATTATATAAAATATGTATTAATACTATATATATATATATATATATATATAAATGTATCATACGTGTAAAAGTTGTATAGAATATGTATCCCTACAATATGTGTTTAGAAAATATATCATTGTTATATAATTTGTAATAATAAATGTATAATCGACGTATACTTACTAATTATATACATATTATATAATTATTATACACATATTATAATAATTTTAAAAACCTTTAGCAACAACACTACGTGCAGTGACCTTTAGTGGTGACTTTTTGATATTTTATGGCAATTATATTCGCCACAAAATGTCTGATCTCTTGTAGTAATTGAGTCGTTGGGCTAGTGTTTGTCAATTATTTGGGCCGAAAGGTCAATTCCGAACCATTTAATTGCACGTTTTGTTTTTCAAATGGGCTAGTCTTTTGCCTCTCAAATGGAACTTATGCCTATTGGTGCATAAGTTCTTTAAAGAATATACGATAAGTTGTGTCGGATTTCTTAAATAATCTATGCCCCAATAGATATAAATTTCATTTAAAAAGTAAAATTAAAGAACTAACACAAAATAGGGAAAAAAGTGCAAATGACCCAAGTTCTAAACCAATTCAAACTCAAGTCCGTTGTACCTTTTAGGACCTCAACAACAACAACAAAAGCACGTTCCTTCAGGCCTAGAGTTATGTTTGGGTCATTATTCAACCCAAACGTAGTCTCGAAACCAATTGGAGCCCAAGTCAAAAATTGGCTTTAGTAGCTAATTATGTTCATTTGGCAGCTTGCTATCCATCAAAAAGTTATACGTTGGTGGTTCGAGCAAAAATATTTATTGTTTATGCGTAAACGAAGATAAATAATAATAATAATAATAATAATAATAATAATAATAATAATAATAATAATAATAATAATAATAATAATAATAATAATAATAATAATAATAATAATAATAATAATAATAATAATAATAATAATAATAATAATAATAATAATAATAATTTGCCTGAGCCTTGAGATACCTACTGAACAAAAGTGACGATAACTTGTATGAAAACACAAAAATTAAGGAAATATCAATAAGTATTTTGTAATAGCATGAATATGATGATTTACAATGGAATAATGAACCCTATTTATACATGAGCTACACGGATACACAATCCACGAAATAAGCCCTCATAAATACAAGAGAATGAATGTTGTAATAATTGGACAATCAATCTCTCAATAAATATTATTAAAAGTGGTGTTGGAAGTCGTAGGACCGATTTCAGTAACGATCGTCCGTTACGATGCAAACATCTCATAGCCTTTTAATATCGGTATCGACTCTGCCCATGTCGCTTCTGGTACCATGCATATCAAAATGGTAGTGTTGTAAACTGGCGTGGGTCTGACTCCACATTATACTCCACGTGTCTCACAATAAATCGTACAACTGTCTTATACGAATTTTGATCTATACAGATAGTATTCACACTTTTCGGTAGCAGTCCTCACACAACCGGGAAGTGAATTTGAATTACCACTCAATGGACACTTCGTGTTCAGGTGAGAATCTCCAAAGAATGTTATTCACATACTTTGATGATTCAATCGTCACCTTAATAAAATGATGACATCCTTCCATTTTTCCTTACGGGAAACCTGCAGAGTAATGATGAGGCATGACGTCTAATCATCCCTCATCTGACACCCACGTGTTGCCATCGATTTGCATTTGATACCTCCTCCTTTCAAATGATGCCACCGCTTTTTCGCTTATAAATACCCCATCAACCTGAAGGTTCAACCAATCATATCTTATTTTTACAAAAAGTATCTTCAACTTTCTGATTACCATTACCCTATTTATCGTAAATATGACTAACCCTTCCAAGCGTAGAAATACTTCTTCTCACAAGAGAAATCCTAGCTCTCAAGCAGGGACCCCTTCCCATCAAAATCCTTTAGTTTCTTCTATCTTACCGAGGACATGGTGTTTCACCGATGATCTTCAAAAGACAACCTCCAAGGTCCTAACCGGCGGCAGGAATACCCTCACCGGTGACTTCAATACCTGGATCACCGTCGATAGAGAAGGGTATTCTTATGTTTACACTTGCCCCTTTTTCATGAAACTATGGGAGGTTATTGATGACGTCATTCTAGAATTATGTCGCCGGTACAAAGTGTGCATAACTCAAGTGGGCCCTCAAGTCTAGAGGGCAGTCGCGTGCCTCCAGTATTTTGCTCTGGAAGTCAATGTTGACTTTACCCTGGACCACCTGATTCATCTTTACTCTTCAAGTAATTTCTGCTACTGTGTTATCAATCTGCATTGCCGAGGAAGCAATGTCATTCTTGCTATTCTCGGTGACAACTGTTACTGAGGTTGGACGGAAAAATTCTTTATCATTCAGACTATCGATCTTCTGCCCTCCAATAAGAACTGCCCAATCCCAGAATGATGGAACCGCCGCTGTAAGTTTGCTACTTCAATGTCGTTTTACCTAAGCAGTTCATTTCTTCTTTTGACTAGGTCGAATTCCTTCCTTCAGCCACCATATAGGAGCTTGTGGACATAGATGGCCTTGGGACCTGGTTCAGAAGATCCTCAACATATCCACCCCAAAACTCCGGACATGGAAAACTTGCTTTTAAGAAGAAATAGGCACCCCGCAACTACGGTATGCACCATACCGTAGTATTTCAAATTGCCTTCTTGACATTTTAACAAAACCATTCCGCTTTCCGCTAGGTCTCCCTAAATCAATGGATAACGCTCCTCTTGAAGAGAAAATTACTGACACGGAAGCAGTTGCTCGCATGATTGAAGAGGTCCGTGAACAGAAAAGGCTATGAGATGAATAGTCTGCTAGACCCCAAACAGGGCAAAAACATTTTTAAAAAACACCCCTGATCATTCCGACAAAACTCCTCTCAACATTTTTGATAGTGTTGATTTGATTATTAGTTATTTCCCTGTGATGGACCTGGATGGTGAATGTCCTGGGGAAGAACAACCTCTGGAAAGAAGTAGGAATGAATCACCCATAATAGAAGTCACCAATCATGGCACTGGCTACACCAATGCCTCATTTTCCCTGGTAACTTCCATTGTTGAAATCGGTCCTACCAACACCTCTCTTCCTTTGATTGTTGAAGATCCTGGATCCGCATTCATGCCAACCATGGTCCAAGAAGAAGATAATGAAATTTCTTCTTCCACAGATTGGGTTACTTCTTCACATACGGATGAGTTGGTAAATGAATACCCAACCCCGATAGCTCAGTCTGTTGACCGGACTGTAACCTTCCAACTCCTTGTCGACTGCCATATTTATTCCAAATCCGTTGGAGTGGCTAACTATATGAAGCAAGTGGAGTCATAAAAGGACAAGCAGAAGGCTCATTGGGTGTCCTCTGAATGTGTCATCAATGAAGGGATGCATGCTGAAGCCAAGGTACCACTCTTTTCTAATCCGTTTATGCTTTAATTATTACCACAAAAGCCACTTTTGACAATTGCGCCCAATTTCCAAGCCAACTTTCTCTTCCATGAGGGGCTCCAATGCATGATTGAAGAAAAAGCTGCCTTGAAAACTAAAAGGGACAACGTTGTTCACCGGCTGACAATAACAGAGGAGAAACTTGCCAAAGTTGATGAGCTGCGCGACAAACTTAAGCTTTTAGAGTAAGATAAAGAGGACTATAAGGAACATGCTACTTTACACGAGGATCGGGTCGGGGATTGGCAGAAAAAATAGAATGAGGTATCAGACACTATGTCAGATCTGACTATGCATCTCTCCGGCCTTGAGGCTGATGTGAGCTCCTTCTCCAATCGTCTCCAAATTACAAAATAGAGATAAGATCTCTTAAGAAAGAGACCGAGTCCTTGAAGTCCCATTTTTCTGCTTTAACTACTCAGAACGAGAGATAATATGAAGAGATTACTGAGTTGACCCGAGCCAATGAACTCCTCCATACTACCAGCACTGAGCTTACTCAGGTTATTCAAGCTGCAGAGGATGAGATCCAGGCCACCATGGATAAGTATACTCTAGCCATGATAAAAAATGGTCACATGATGCGCCATAATGCTTTGGAGTGAAAATCAAGCTCATAAATATTGATGAGGAAATTGTCAAGGCTCAATAATTAGAAATGGACTCTACTAACGGTCTCGATGGCTCCTTGCCAGTGGAAGAAGACAATGCTTCATTCGGGGCCGGAAATGACGAAGTCCTCTCGGAAGCTGAAGTTTCTTACTCCCAAGAGCATGTGCCTTCTGCCTCTAATAGCGTACCCGGTGCATCAGCTTCAGACTAGCCAAAATAACAAATAATATGTTGCTAGATGAAATCCTTCACCTATTTCTCTCATATCTTTAAGTAAGTTGCAGCTTCAACCCATTTAGAAAAGTACTCAGTCATAAAAATAATTTGAGATACATGTCCTGGAACCGCTGGCAAGGATTCAACAATATTCATCCCCCACTTCATGAATGACCACGAGGATACTACCAGATGCAATTCTTCACCCAGTCGGTGTAACAGTTGTGCATAGCGTTGGCAATTATCACATTTTACAAATATATTTGTATCTTCTTCAAATACCTTAAGGCTTGCAGACACTCGGGTGTCCATACACAATCGTTCTTCTTCTTTTGTAGCAAAAAGAACCTATGACATTTTTCCGAGGACCGGGTTATAAATCTTCAAAAGGCCGCCACACGATCGGTCAACCGATGCATTGCTTTAACATCTTCCAGTACATCCTGTATGTTTTCGATAACCTTTATTTTGTCAGGATTTATCTCGATCCCCCTCTGGGAAATCAAGAAACCCAAGAATTTATCGGACCGACCCCAAAGGCACACTTCTCAGGATTCAGCTTCATAATGTACTTCCTTAGTACCTCAAAGGTTTCTTATAAATGTCTTAAATGGTTTTCTACACGAAGACTCTTAACAAACATATCGTCTATATACACTTCCATTGTTTTACTTATTTATATCTCAAAAAATTTATTTACTAACTTTTGATACGTGGCCCCGGCATTTTATAGTCCAAAAGACATAACGTTATAAAAGTAAGTACCATAATTAGTTAGAAAAAATGTTTTTTCTTAGTCTTTTGGGTGCATTCTTATTTGGTTATACGCAGAATATTGTTGCGATATTTCTAGATGCTTACGCAAGTGTACGTATCGTTCAAGTAATAAAGATTTGTAAGATCGAGTTTATCGTCCACAGAGACTGGTTTATTAAGTACCAATTATCTATTCTATGGTGTCTATTTGGCAATCGTTCTTTTGTTTGAATTATGACTAAGTACAGAAAATAAACTAAAGATTATAATACTTTAGGTTTATAACAGTTATGAAGGAAATAGGGTTTCAATCTCCTCAACTACCCAATATTTCACGTGTTAATGCAATGCTAATGATTCTTCTTCTTATTAAGATAGCATGTTAACTAATCTGTTATTATAATCCGGTTAGGACATACTAGAGCTCAACCTAGTGCAGAAACCTTCTATATTTCTATGATAAGTTTTACCACACATGAGGATTAAGATCAATAACCTTTAAATACTACACAAGTATCGGGGTACTTTCGTCCACGATTTTAACCTATGTCTAGACAATTACAACATATTCAAATCTCATCTTTCAGACTTTTGTTTCGAAATCATATAAGTGATGACAATTAATAGCTAGTTAATTATCAAGCAATCATAACAATATTGAATAGATCTTAATACGCTGAAGAAGAACTCAAAAACTAATGCATTAACTATATGAAAGAGCTTCAAGAAGATTCGATGAAAACCCTACTAAAGTAATTAGCTCCTAAATATTGTCATGTCAAGAACTAAATTACAATCCAACATAAACTGAAATAAAAATAAGGGAAAGAAAACAACTTGAACAATAAGATGTCTCCAATTGTAGCGTGTAGCCGTCTTTCTCCTCTCCAAAGTAGAATTTTAGGTATGGTATTCAATACTGAGCAGGATTTAGGGATTTTATAGCTGGTAAAAGTTGCCTTTCGGATCATAAAAACCTTGTCCAATTCGGCCCAGGAAACCTGAAAAATACGCGTCGGCACCGCGGTTCCTCTGACAGGCATCGCGGCCCTAAATGGCTTCGAAATCATTGGAGGTTACTGGAATGGAGGCACCGCGGTTCTATGGCAGGCACTGCGGTTCCTACGCCAGGCACCGCGGTTCCTCTGTCAGGCACCGTGGTTCCTTCGACGGTGATTCAGTTTCGGACTTTCTGGAAATTTTATGCCACGGTGCTAATTTTCTTGACCGCGGTTCTGTGGCACCGCGGTGCTACTTGGCCAGAAACCGCGGTGCCTCTCTAATTTCTATCTAGAATGTGTCAGATTCTTCTGTTCTTCTTGGCACTTCTTAGGCTTCATTCCTTGGGTTGTGCTTGTGCAATTTTCATCATCATTTAAGCTCATTTCATCCTCAAAAGTGGTATCTTCTTCTTTATGACCGTTGTGACATAAACGAAAGAAAAACACACCTAACATTATACTAAACGCAAAATAAAAGAGAAAAATACTAACTAAAAAGACTCAAAAGAGTGTATAAAATACACTCAACAAACACCCCCAAACTTACACTTTACTCGCCCTCGAGTAAAGCACTAAACAAAAACAAAATAAAATAAAAAACTTAATGAAATGGATCAAGTAGTTATAGCAATCTAGAATTTCAAGTTAGATATTTCGCAAATTCAATTAGATCATAGTCACAGGAATACAAGCACTTAACCTATGCATGTCAATTTCATTCCATCTTTTCCAAAATGTTATAGATCTGTTTACTTGCTATTCTCCACTAATCATAGACATACACATCAGAGATTATCAGGACTTTTAAGGGTTGTAATGTAGGCTTAGGATGGGGTAGGTAAAACCGTAAAAGTAGGCATTTAGGCTCACATTACGTACCATAAGCATTTTTCATTCAACTCCTTTTTCCTTTTTTTGGCTTTCTTTTCAATCTCATACCTATTTTTCCCCTCTTTTCTTTTGGGAGAATGATATGTATTATAAATAACAAGCACCCCCAAACTTAGGCTTTTGCATATTTTTTATTGGGATGCATCAACTTTTTCATCTCTTTTTATTTCTTTTCAACACTTCTCATTCCAATACTTTTCCATTATTACTTATGGCACAACAGATGAATCATAGGGTGTCCTACAAAGATATTATTTTAGGCTCAAAGGGGCTGACTAAGGATACACTTTATGTCAGGATAGGTAATACACGGTAAGAAGGGCTATCAAAGAATGCCTAAATCATCTCCATAAACATGTACATCTTAACTATTTCGCCTCAAATAACAAGCAAACAGATTTTCTAGCCATTGTTCAACCTTTCTTTCCATAATCACACACATAAGCTAAACACAAATATCCCACAGAATTAGATGTCATGAATTTTTGGCATATCCAACTTAAGCACACAGATTGTCGCTTTTAATTACATTACATTATCCCACTTAATCCACTCAATATCTTTAGCAACTACAACATGTTTGATCCATAAAAAAAATATTATGACTCACAAACATATAAACAACAAAAAGACAACAAAAAAAAACTCAAAACAAAATAAGATACCCCCCCCCTACCAAACATAATCGACACATTGTCCCCAATGTGTGAAGACTAAAAATAATGAGGGACAACTTACTGACACGACTCAGCGGTCATAACGAAGGTCTGGGAGGAATGACAAATTACTGTGCACAAAGCCGAAGGAGGCACCGCGGTTCCTATGACAGGCACCGCGGTGCTAATTCTGGAAAAATTTCAGTGTCCTCCAGTTTTCTGCAGTGTGAAGCCTTCGCCCTGCGGAGTGAGTCCCTGCCTTTATCTGTCATCCAAAAACACTAACATACCAGATTGTGAGACTGTTCAAGACAAAATATACAAACTAAAACAAAAATTGAAATAACATAATTAAAAATACTGGGTTGCCTCCCAAGTAGTGCAAATGTCTTTTAGCCGGACGCAGGCTACTTACTAGATCAAAGGAGTAGAGTATCCCCTTCGCATATCCACTTTAGCACCATTTTCCTCCTCCTTCTCCTTTTCTTTTTCACATGGCTCATTTCAGGAGGGTTCATTCTCTTGTTCTCATCCATAACATCATTTACGGGTGCAAAATTCTTACCATCAATGGCATCAGTACCCTTGGGAATTTCATGAGGAGCCTTTTTATCAACTACACCAACATCAAAGCATCTATCAGTGTCTTGAGGTTCAAGCGATGACTTAAACACTTTGAAGGTCATCTCTTCATCTTGCACTCTGAGCTTCAACTCTCCCTTTTCAACATCAATAAGTGTTCCCTGTGGCTAAAAATGGTCTCCCAAGGATGATGAACATATTTTCATCTTCATCCATATCTAAAATGAGGAAATCAGCAGGAAAGATGAATTTACCTACTTGTACCAACACATCTTCAATTATTCCTTCGGGATGCACAACTGAGCGATCAGCTCGTTGCAAGGTGATTGTGGTTGGTCTTGCTTCTCCTAACCCAAGTCTTTTGAACACAGAGAGGGGCAACAGATTGACACTTGCCCCTAAATCACATAAAGCCCTTTTACATGTAACATTCCCTATGGTGCAAGGTAAGGTGAAACTCCCTGGATCATTTAACTTTCAAGGAAGTTTCTTTTGCAATATAACACTGCACTCCTCTGTCAGCACCACTGTCTCATAATCTGCTAGTTTCCTCTTCTTAAAAAGGATATTTTTCATGAACTTCACATACGGTGGCATTTGCTCCAAGGTTTCAACGAAAGGAATGTTAATGTGCAGTTTTTTAAATACCTCCAAAAATTTCGAAAACTGCTTATCCACAGCCTTCTTCTGCAATCTTTAAGGGTAAGAAATTTTGTCTGTGTACTCCCTCATCACTGCGGGTGGAGACTTCTCTAAAGTAGGGCGGTCATCAGTAACCCCCTCATTTTCTACCTCAATTGTCTTCCCCACATCCTTTTCTTTTTCACCGCTGGTCGGGGTGCCCTCTGCTCTAACTGCTTCCCACTCCTCAAGCTAATTGCCTGACTCTGCTCCATTGGGTTCATCACTGTGTTGCTAGAGAGGTTTCTTTGCGGTCTACTGTTCAGTGTGTGTTCCAGTTGTCCCACCTGTGTTTCCAAATTTCTAATAGAAGACATAGTCTCTGTCATGAACTGCTGGGTCTCTGTCATAAATTTTGTCTGAGTATTGACCAAGGATGAAATTGAGGACCTGGTTTCTACCATGAATTGAGTCTGAGAGTTGTCTAAGGTCAACAGTGCTGCTTTTATGTCATTTGGCTTCTCTTGTGGATCTAGTGGGCTGAGCTGCTGTGAGGATGATGCCTGAAATTGTGGTTGCTACCCTTGTTCATTCTTCCATGAAAATTTTTGGTGATTTCTCCACCCCGGATTGTATGTGTTAGAGTAGGGGTTGTTGCAGGGCCTCTGAAAATTTCCCACTTCTTGAACCTGCTCCATGGGCACATTATTCGGGTCCACTGTTGTACACCTATCAAAAATATGGGGACCCCCACAAATTTCGCAACTCACTTGTGTCTGAACCGCTTTAACTGACATGGTATTATGCTGCATCTGCTTTGTCAAAGTGGCTACCTGTGCAGTCAATGATGTGATAGCATCCAAATCATGAATCCCTGCCACTTTTCTGTTATTCAATGCTCTCTCATCTGCCCTCTGATGGTGGTTTGTGGCCATATCTTCCAATAGATCATGTGCCTCATTGGCACTCTTTCTCATGAATGTTCTTCCTGCTGCAGCATCAATGATGGTACGAGTTGTACCACACAGTCCATTGTAAAATATGTGGACTAGTATCCACTTCTGAGTCCCACGATGTGGGCACTTCCTCTGCAAATCTTTGAACCGCTCTCATGCATCATAGAGTGACTCTCCATCCATCTGATAGTAATTATTAAGCTCTCCTCTGAGCTTTGCTGCTTTGTATGGAGGGAAGAACTTGGCAAGGAACTTCTGAGCTAAGTCTTGCCATGTAGTGATGGAGTTCGCCTGTAATGAGTTCAGCCAACACTTTGCTCTATCCATGAGTGAGAATGGGAAGAGTCTCAATCGAATGATATCATCAGTAACACCATTGTACTTGAAGGTTTCCCACAGCTCCAGAAAATTTGCTAGATGCAAATGATGATCTTCAGACGGTAATCCCCCAAACTAAACTGAGCTTTGGATCATGTGCAATATTGCTGGTTTGATCTCAAAATTATTGGCTTCAACAACTGGAAGCCTGATGTAGGTCTGCACCTCTGTAATAGTTGTCATCACATAGTCCCCCAAGCTTCTTTCTGCAGGGAATTGTCTTAAGACAGGCGGTAACTCATCATCCACCAAATTGTTGTTTCGCTGATCTCCCATTGCTAAGGAATCAGCTGCTCTTTTCTCTTTCCTGTTCTGTCTGCACAATCTCTCAATATCAGGATTCAGAGGGATAGGAATGTCAGCTCTTCTCCTACTTCGCATAAACTTAGAATCTGAGACTAATCAAAAACAACAAACAGATCACGGTAAACAGCACTAAAGCAAAAATAAAAAAATAAAAAACTGGAAAAATAAACCCAATTAAAAATAAGAATAGATAAATCGATATTAACAGTACGTCAGTCCCCGGCAACGGCGCCAAAAACTTATTGCGATATTTCTAGATACTTATGCAAGTGTACGTATCGTTCAAGTAATAAAGATCTGTAAGACCGAGTTTATCGTCCACAGAGACTGGTTTATTAAGTACCGAATATCTATTCTATGGTGTCTATTTGGTTGACGTTTTTTATGTTTGAGAATTATAACTAAGAATTATGACTAAGTGCAGAAAATAAACTAAAGATTATAATCCTTTGGGTTTATAACAATTATGAAGGAAATAGGGTTCCAATCTCCTAAACTATCCACTCTTTCATGTGTTAATGCAATGCTAATAATTCTTCTTCTTATTAAGATAGCAGGTTAACTAATTTGTCATTATATTCCAGTTAGGACATACAAGAGTTCAACCATGTGCAGAAACCTTCTATATTTCTATGATAAGTGTTACCACACATGAGGATTAAGAACAGTAACATTAATTACTACACAAGTATCGGGGTACTTTCGTCCACGATTTTAACCTATGTCTAGATAATTACAGCATATTAAAATCTCACCTTTCAGACTTTTGATTCGAAATCATATAAGTGATGACAATTAATAGCTAGTTAATTATCAAGCAATCATAACAATATTGAATAGATCTTAATACGCTGAAGAAGAACTCAAAAACTAATGCATTAACTATATGAAAGAGCTTCAAGAAGATTCGATGGAAACTCTACTAAAGTAATTAGCTCTTAAACATTGTCAGGTCAAGAACTAAATTACAATCCAACATAAACTGAAATAAAAATAAGGGAAAGAAAATAACTTGAACAATAAGATGTCTCCAATTGTAGCGTGTAGCCGTCTTTCTCCTCTCCAAAGTAGAATTTTAGGTATGGTATATGGTATTCAATACTGAGTAGGGTTTAGGAATTTTATAGCTGGGAAAAGTTGTCTTTCGGACCATCAAAACCCCTAATTCGGCCCAGGAAACCTGAAAAATACGTGTCGGCATCGCGGTTCCTATGACAGGCACCGCGACCCTAAATGGCTTCGAAATCACTAGAGGTTACTGAAATGGAGGCACTGCGGTTCTATGGCAGGCACCGCGGTTCCTCTGTCAGGCACCGCAGTTCCTTCGATGGTGATTCAGTTTCGGACTTTCTGGAAATTTTACGCCTCGGTGCTAATTTTCTTGATCGCGGTTCTATGGCACCGCGGTGCTACTTGGCCTGTAACCGCGGTGCCTCTCTAATTTCTGTCCGGAATGTGTCAGATTTCTTCTGTTCTTCTTGGCACTTCTTAAGCTTCATTCCTTGGGTTGTGCTTGTGCAATTTTTATCCTCAGTTAAGCTCATTTCATCCTCAAAAGTGGTATCTTCTCCTTTATGACCACTGTGACATAAACGAAAGAAAAACACACCTAACACTATACTAAACGCAAAATAAAAGAGTAAAATACTAACTAAAAAGGACTCAAAAGAGTGTATAAAATACACTCAACAAATATGCAAAAACAAATCATTATCTCATGCCCAGTCGTAGCATCGATTATTTGATCAATATTCGGTAGTGGGAATTAGTCTGTAGGACATGCCTTATTTAAATCTTTGTAGTCAATACACATTCTAAATTTATTACCATTTTTGGTACTACAACTACGTTTGCTAACTAGTCTGGGTATTTTACCTCCCAGATTGATCCTATATTAAGTAATCTAGCAACCTCCCTTAACAAATCTATTATGAATTTCGGCTATCGGCCGCTTCTTCTGTCGTACCGGATGGAAGCTGAGATCCAAGCCCAACTTATGAGTTGTGACTTCTGGAGGAATTCCTGTCATATATTCGTGAGACCAAGAAAAGTAATCAATGTTAGATATAACATATTTAAAAATTAAATTCATTAGCTCCGGGGTCAACCCGGTGCCCAGATATACCTTCCTATTAGGGGTTTTCGGATGTAACACAATATGTTCTAATTCCTCTACGATAGATTTGGTGGAATCTTATTCATCCGGTACCTAGAAGCATTTGGGTACTTGATATTGGTCTGAAAATTCTTCCTCCGGATAGACGACTATTGATTCTACCGGCGGAACCTGGTGAACCTCTTCGGACATCGAGTTTGCTTTTTGTAATTGCTATTTTGGGTCTACCGCCACCTCTGGTTCCTCTATAGCAAACGTTTCCCTGGTTGCATGTTGCTCACCCCAAATTTGTTGAATTCTTTCTAATGTCGAAAAGGTTGATGGGACCGCCTTCATATCATGTATTCACGGTCCTCCAAATATTACGTTGTACCTTATATCTCCATTGTGGATGTAAAACTTTGTCATATCATGTGTCCACTGGTAAATCTACTTCCCATTCGTGGTTTCATTTGACATGTTGAAACCTGAGAGGGTTTTGGCAGCCATAACTATTTTATCTACCATACTCATTTCTTCCACCACCTTCATCCTGATTATGTTAGCTGAGCTTCCGGAATCAATTACAACTCATTTGAGCTTAAAATAATCGATAGGCACCGAGATAACCAATGCATCATTATGGGAAAAGATTACACCGACAATATCTTCTTTGATAAACGTGATAGTATGTTCGTCAGGTATCTCCCGAAATCTCTTTTTCTGGGTCACAAATTTTTTGACTTTTTAGCCGCCGTGAAGGATGTAGTGGCAATCATTGATCCACCATAGATCATATTTATAACATGAGTTGGCACATCCATATTATACTTACCTTCTGTGGGTGGCCCCCGCCTAGATATTCTCGGAGATGGCCCCTGCTTAGCATTCCTGTCAACTTTTCTAGTAGATTTCTACAATCCACATTCTTATATCCGTGAGTGGCATGGAATTCTCACCAAACAGACTGGTCTTTTTTACTCATATCAAACTGCAATGATTTCGGAGGTCGAGATGTTGGATGAGTTCTCAACACCTCCATCATCTATTTTTTATCGATGTTGAAGTTGTATTCGAATAATTTTGGATGTCTAGTACCCTTAGATGAGTTATTTTTCTCAAAATTTGCTAATCCCTGATTGTTTCGTCCGGAGCCTCCTTTGTTATTTGATTTATCAAAAGAGTTGAAATTGTGTCCTTCTCCTTGCTTTCAGGTAGGAGGATAAGGTTGATATCGGTTTTTTAAGGAATTCTCTTTCTCTTCCTTTGCAAAGATAGTACCGGCTTTATCTCCACGCATATCATCCTCAATCCGGATGTTGGACTCTTACTGATTGTGCACGTCTTTCTAAGTGGTAGCCTAGAACTCCAGTAGATTTTCTTTGAGCTTTTAGGAGGCATCCGAGCCTGCCGGATTCAACCCTTTCGTGAAAGCCTCTGCAGCACATTCATCTGGGACCGCTGGTGACAACATTCGCTCCTTATGGGATCGTGTAACAAATTTCCTAAGAAGCCTGATTCTCCTTGCGTAATGCGGAAGGTAACCGTTTTACGTGCTTTCACCTTCCAAACCTCATGTCAGAGCTCCCTTGGTAAGTGTTTCAGTAAACTTTTTATCAAAACCGATTTTATTTCATGTTTTCTTAGATCATTCCCCTTCATGACCGTAGTTATGTCAGGATATGTTCCTGGGGATCGGTAGCTCCGTCGTAACTGGACACAAAAGGCATTTTGAACCTTTTGGATATTAACTCGGGCTCAGTCTTTCGCTTATACACCAATTGAATATATTTCTTCACATTCGAACCGTGAGCCACGGACAGAGCCCCCGATATTTACCTGAATTGGCACCGGAACTCCTAAGCAGTTTTCTTTGCCTTTTTTTGCATCGGTATCAACTTTGTTAGTCATATCCTTCATGAATTTCAAAACTTTCTCCTGGAACGAGTTTTCAGGGACCTCGCTTTTTGAATTATCATTTGTAGATCTGTCTTAATTATCACCGATTCTACCTTGATCATTACTAATTTCCCCATGTATATTTGGTGGAGGAACCATTGCTTGTGTTGGAGTGTTGCCCGCTTTTTTGGATATGAACTCCTCTTGGGACCGTTTCATACGCTCCAACTCTTCACTAATCACAACATTCTGTGCCCGAAGACTCTGTATGGCCTCTTCGATCATTTTATATGTGGCATCATCCACATGTTGAGTCTGACCGTCCTCGAAAGTGACACCGTCTGTTCGCATAGTCTCTGGGTGTCACTCCATTAGGCCCCAGATTGCTAGTGTTGTCCCCGATGTTATGGCAGTTGTCACTTAGTCTTGTCATTTTGTCTGATCTGAACAAACAATAAGACTTAAAGGAAAAAGTAGATTAGTAGAGGGATCACTTGTGACACCATATGGTCCAGGCCCCACGATGGGCGTCAAACTATTTACCCGTAAATGGTACAGTTGAATTTTTATATGTGGTCGAGGACTCAATGGTCTCAAGTGACACGTTAGATAATAATTATAATAATAATAATAATTATAATAATAATAATAATAATAATTATAATAATAATAATAATAATAATTATAATAATAATTAGCCTGAGTCTTGAGATAACTTCTTAACAAAAGTGACGATAACTTATATGGAAGCACAGAAATCAAGAAATATCAGTAAGTATTTTGTAATAGTCAGAATCTGATGATTTACAACAATTTATACATGAGCTACACTGGTACACAATCCACGAAATATGTCATCACAAATACAGAAAAATGAATGATGTAACAATTGGACAATCAATCTCTCAATAAATGTTATTAAAAGGGTTGTTGGAAGTCGTAGGACCGATTTCAGTAACGGTCGTCTGTTACGATGCAAATGACTCTTAGCCTTCTTTAATACTGGTATCGGCTCTGCTCATGTCGCTCCCGGTACCATGCATATCAAACGGGTAGTGTTGTAAACTGACGTGGGTTTGACTCCGCATCATACTCCACATATCTCACAATAAGTCGTACAACTGTCTTATACGAATTTTGGCATATTCATTTGTATCTGCTAGATAATATACTTAATACATATATTATGTGTATAAATATTAAATAGCTACTCCATCCGTCTTAAAATACTTGTCATGTTTTTCTTTTTAAAAGTCAATTTGACTAAAGTTCAAAGCTAAATTAGATTAGATTAATTCAATATTTTAAAATTAAAATTTAGATACTCGAAAACTATACGAAAAGTAGTATAAGTTGCAATTCTTCTCATATTAATATGATGAAAAAATATAGCTTAAAATGTGGATCAAAGTTTATATAGTTTTAACTCTTGAAAAGTGTAATGTGAAAAATATTTTGGGACAGAGCAAATACTTTTTATGTACGGTTATTTATATTAATTTCTCAAAATATAGAAGTGGTTGTAGAGATAATGTTTCCTCGCCATTCTTTTTCTTACCATACGTCAAGAGTCATATTATGTTCATTCTTTTGTCATATTTCTAAGAAGATACTCACTGTCATGCAATTCCTTCTAAGCTTGCTGTTAAAAAATCTATTTAAAAACTATTTTTAGTTGCATAAAAGACATCCTCTTTTCTATATACAGTATACTGTCTCCTATTTCTTTTACTTCCCAATTCTGCTAGAAAAAACATTCCAATTAAAAAATTACAAACCTCAAATTTATAGTACTTCTTATGTATCAAACAATGTTAGTCTTATTGCATTAAAAAATAATTAGCAGATATTCCAAGTCTCTGTGTTACCATTGCCCAAAACAATAGGCAAACATTCCGACAAGTTAAAAAAAAAAAGACAACTAAATATAGCAACCAATAAATTATACTTACAACAGTATAGATTAAACTCGATAACTGTGTTTGCTTGTTCAAGTGGTTCATCAACTACTCATGCAACACTGAATAAAATTCTCTCATCAAAATTGAATTTGCAATTCGGCATTCAACATTGAGCCTCACAATATGTTTGGTAAGTGGTTAAAATCTACTTATTTTGATAAGTATCTTTTTTAAAAGTATTTTTTTTAAAAAGAAATTGATAAGAAATAATTTGTGTTTGGCTAATTCGTTTGAAAAGTATTTTCGAATGCTTTTGACAAACAAATTGTGTTTTACTAGTCTTCTTAAAAAAATGTTTTTGAGTGTCAAATTACCAAAAAGAACAAGTATCAATGAATGTTTGTTATTAAGATTATTTTAAATATAATGACTTAAATTAATTTTTTAACTTTATTTAAATTTTAAAGTATATATTAAAATTTTCAATTAATATAATACATAAATAAACAAAAAAATATTAAATATTGATATTATATCGTCATGGTTATTTAAATATTATACTAAAAGACATCAACCAAAATAAAATTTAAAATTATTCCACAAATTCAAATTAAACACAAAAATACAACGTAAAATAAAATAAAAGATTATTAATTAGAAGTTAATGGATTAATGAGGAATATACTTGGTAAATGTGTATTATCATTGGGATAATTTTATCTTGAAAAAATAAATTTATGCTTCTGCTTTTTTCAAGAAGCATAAACTTTTGCTTACCCAAACCGCATCAAAACTTCTTCTACTTCTACTTAAAAGGAATTTTACTAATTAGCCAAACACCTTAAATAACCAACAAAATACTTTTCTAAAAAAAAAAACTTGATTAACCTTAAAATCACTTGACCAACAGGCTCTTAATTAATTGGACATAGTGAATGCCCACATGTCAATCCTTTTTTTGTTAATATAGTAACATTTTTGGTACCTTATAAAGAGTAGTAAATTAGATATCAACTGTTATGATGTTTAATTGAGCACATTAAATTTATAACTAATTAAATTATGCACTTTCAATACTTTTGTTTATCGTAATTTTATCTGTTTCGCCTTTTAATTATTCATGTTATAGTATTAAGTTTGTTTGGTATTTCATATGTAGCGGTAATAAAGTTCTATAAATAATCAAATACAACACACACTCTGCTTGAAGAGACCAAAAACATATGTTTAATTACTTGAAGATTAAATATGTCGAGTCATAGATCAAAAACGTAATATACTAGTACTAACTTAAGGATCTTTTTTTTTCATTATATATGAGGCAGGGGAAGGGGAAATGAGAAACGGGTTGCAATGTGGGATTCGAACCCTCACCAATATGGTGAAAGTTGAGTTAGTCAATCAATTGAGCTACTAGATCTCTACCACTAACTTAGAGATTAATAAAGGTATTGTCCACTATTTTTAATCGAGGATGCATGAGATCCTTTCAGGCTTTATTCGTAATCAAAATCTCGCATTTGAACTCTGAGAATGAAGAAATTTCTGTATTTGAGCCCTAAAAATTAGAAAATTTCTTAATAGAAAAACGTGAATTTGAATTAGTAGGATAGAAAAATTCGAATATCGTATGATTAACCAAAAAAATCTTTTTGTAGTTTGTAATTAGGCGAACAACCTTAAAGAACAAGTTTGTTAATTAGTTGGTGAGCAACTATTGAAATTGAATACATAAAACAACACATCCCACTACCATTGAAATATCATGATATAATTTCCTTAAAACGCAAGCAAAGCCACTCTATTTGTGACAAATGTGCAGTCCTCGTTAGCAATTGCATCATAAGATTGAGTCTTTCTTTTTTCTTCTTTTGATTTATACAACTGACAAAGTTTAAATAATGGAGAATTTTGCATTCATCAGATCACAAAGCGTACAAAGAGGAAAAACTTAATGAGCAAGTTAACCATTTGTCTAGTATTATCTTGTTTTTGTCATCTTCTTTCTTCAATTTACTTTTTCTTTCTTTCCATTTGATTATTCAATGCTCGGGGGCAAAAGACAAAATTCCTCGTTCAGAGGGCCTCTATCCCCAGGCCCGATAGAGATTGGTGAAGGAGGTAAATCATGATGACTCAGCGGTCCATTAGGTGAGAGGCACAATGTCTAGAGCCCACAATGAGTCATCTCCCACAAAGGAGGAATGAAACTCTCACACTGTGGCTTCCGGGACTCGAATCTACCTACTTGGGGTCAATCTACCACCCTGAAACCAACTGAGTTATGTTCATGCAGGCTTGATTATTCAATTTACTTATATGTAACTGAGCACACTAAGTAAAGATAAACGGGGAAGTTGGATCCATTCTATAGTAGTGCTAAGAAAAATAGCTCCCAAGTATGTGACATATTCAATGAATGAATATATTTAAGTATGTTAGATATGAGCAGAGATGAAAAACATTACACCTCGTAAAAAGAGTGTTCACTTAGTCATTTGCACATCCGTTAAGAAAATATTAATTCCTATGCAAAAATAGATAATTTGACTAACATGCCCCTAATTAAATAGATTTTGAAATTTGATCACCTAACACTTAATAAGGATAAATCTGAAAAAATAAAGTTAATTTCTTCTTGATTTGGTAAGTAAACATTCTTTTTTATCCAAAAAATAAAGACTACGCGAACACTCTTTTTTATCCGGAGGAAATATCTAATATCTACATTGACATAGTTAATTATCATCTATTAGAGGCGGATATATTGATGCTAAAAATTACCTAAATATATTGATGCTAAAAAATTTTGAATGGCAACAAAACTTGAATGTATTATTGCTAAATGTGAGTGGTAATGTGTAAAACGGGAAAATAACAACAACAACAAATTGTAATAAAACTTGAAAATGATCAAATAGAAGGGATTGCTGAGTCGACCAAATTCTTAATCTATCCTTAAGAAAATATTGTCATGTATATCCTTTCAACGGTTGTAATGACAACTTATCTCCCAAGATAAAACAGCAATCAAATAAATGAGCAAAGGAAACTCAAGTGTTTGCTTTGGAAGAAAGATCTTTGAGTGTTTTGTGATTGCAAGAGAGGAAGAAGTATTTCAGATTTCAAGTGTTTTGCAAATGAGCCTAAGGCCTCATTTTATAGTGTTGTGAAGATGACTCTCCAATTGCCCATGTAATGGCCCTGAATGACCATGTAATGACCTTGATTATGGAATGTTAATTCAGCCAAATAATGGCTGAATTCATTTGGAATGTAATGGAGGTTTAATGCCTCAAAAACCAGCCCAAGAATCATGTTTTTCGTCTCCCGTCGCAACCTCTGGACTACCGGAGCCGCGGCCCTGCAGGGAGGCGTCGCCGCGCCACAACTTCAGAGTGTTGGTGTCGTGGCCCTGCAGTTGGGAGCCACGGCGCCACACCTTCAGAGAGTTGGCGTCGTGGCCTTGCAGTTTGGCGCCGCGGCCCGATACCCTATCGGGCCGCGGCGACTCATGACTCGTTTCATCTTGAAACACATTGTACACTTCTTCCTTCATTTACCAACGTGAAACCAATGTCATTTGGCCAATAACCGTCTATTATCTTATGTCTCAAACAATTCGTATACGTACCAATATCTTTTCCATTTAAGAAAATTATGATCTTTGGCATTGTATGTACACGTGTGTGGAAACAACGTTTCCGACGTGTGGGCCCCTAATTGTTCGATTCGTAATTAAATAGAATTAACTTTATTTCACGTTTAATAAATATTTCCAACACTAAAAACTTAAATGACAACAAAAAGATAATTGGTTGTTGCGAAAATATTTCACATCAGAGGCTATTGCAACGATATGCAACAATTTTTATTGTTGAAAAAAATACTTTTTGCAACAACATCCAACATATGGCAACAAAAAAATTGTTAGCAAATATCTTTCTTTTTGTAGTGATTTAGCAAAACCCATTAGTATACACTCAAACTTTAATTAAAAATCTATTAAATATGTACAAATATTAAACTAAATCCAGTAACTTAAATGATTAGTTAGTTCAATTGCAATCCGAATTCATAAAATTTAAATTCTAAATCCGCTTCTTTAACTAAATAAAATAGTGCTGATGAAATGTTAAACTTGCAGTCCGTTGATTACAATTTCACTCATTTTTAGTATTTGTCTTATTATGATTCATAATATTAACTTCTCTGGAGTGCTTAGTTTTCATATTGCAAGTTTCTAACTAGTCATTTTCCACCATGACATTAAATTTCAAACAAGTGGGAAAACGGCAGAAAAGAAACCAAACAATGTGTACAAAATATCAACACATATTTGCAACAGGGAATATCAAAGCTGTAGCATGATTAAGTCCAAACACTTAAGTTTAATTGTAACCCACTTACAAGACGGCAGTTGACTGAGATTGAAATTGACATCTCTAAACTCTTGCCCATATTAGGAGTCAATTAATGATATCGTTGAGATATTTATTAGTATACTTAGTAGTATACACATACAATGTTAGTGGTTATTTTCTACAAAGATTAGTAGTATACACATACAATTTGTTGGCTTGTCGCTGACTGTTTCAGCTGCTGGATTGGTGGGACTGTGTGCAGCAGGTGTTACTGCTGAATGAGAACACAGGATGTCATGTTTCTGCAGGACAATCATTGAAGCTCCTGCTGATTGGATGTTAATGCTGCAGCTGCTGGACTGCTTTGATCTTGACGTTTTTGTTGAAATGAATCAAAGGTCGATGAAGTGGCTAATGCTCCTGAACTAGCTTATATTATTGTTTGTGTAGTAGCTTATATTACTGTTTGTGTAGCAACTGTTGGTGCTACTACTATTGTAGTGATTGTAGTTACTATTGCTACTTTTAACTGGTGAATATCCTGTAATTACTGAATCACAAGCAGGAAACGATGCATTTGGTGTGACGGTTATCCTGGGGACTGTTGCATATGTAACTACTGGAGGTCTAGTGCCTGATGGCGTTGATGCTATTATGCAATACTAATATTCCAGATTGGTGTATTTCATTTAAAATACCTGAAGTAGCAAAGCCTTGGGTAAAAATAGCACTTGGGCCGGTTATTTTACTTAAAATTAAAATATTTTTTTTAAGTAGAGGACACTAAATTAGTTTCAGTTGCTTCACCAATCAAGCCGGTGCGTAACATCGACGCAAACCGCTCTACAATCGATATTCGATGCGGTGATCTCGATATTATGCAGTCATCGTTGTATTGAAATTGGGAGCAATTAGGTGTCGCGAAATCGTCTACTGCCACGAGAGTGTTGTCACGGTGAAGGTGGGGATGAGCTTGTAACCAACAATGGGAGATTAAATCGTGGTCGATTAGGGACTCCAACCGTGAAATGATCCTAATCACGCAACACAGATCAATGCAAAGTTCTTGATCTTGTTATAGTTCATGACGAAGCGGAGATTGAGAGGACATTAGACAATGCATTTGCTTACGAATTAATATCTTTATCTCCTCCGAGGTGTTTCCATTGGAGACCGGATTTTGTGAAGCCTTTACTTCAAAAGAAATGGAGAGTATTATTTCGAAGGTTCTATGAAACCAGAAAGCCTATCACATTTGCCGAGATCATTCCTGCATCATTTGACAGACTTCCAGAAGATTCTTGCATTTGGGCTACCGGAAATCATGTGAGCTCTTCGTCCGCTTCCATCTTTGTGGTTTCAATTTGAATCATCTGTCATTCCTCACTATGATCTATTATGTAACGTGTGAATGGCTGATGCTTTGTGAAGAACTCTTACAAGTACTACGATGATGTTGCTTGTTAGTAGAGTGTTTTGTTATTGCTTCAAAGCTAGGACTGAAACCTCCATTTTCAGTGTCTAGCTTGAGGGGGGATGTTGAGATATTCATTAGTATACTTAGTAGTATACACATACAATGTTAGTTAGTTAGTGGTTATTTTCAACAAAGTTATTATTATAAATAGTGTAATAGTTGTAATATTTCATTTGAGCAAACATTATATTGAATATACACATAAGAGTTTTGCTCCCAAAATATCTTATTTCTTCTTCTTACTAGAACTTACTCTTCTCTATTCTCTTCTGCCTTCTCCATCAATTCTAGCCAAACTCTCATGGATTGATCACACGCAATCTGTGATAATTAACAGATACTATTACATTGTACTATTAAATATCGCAACATGTTCCATTAGTGCGAGTCTACTTGTAGATGGACAGTCGTACCTAAAATAGAGGATGTCCACGGTGGAGGCTGCTGCCACTGTCGCGGTCGCTGCTAGTTGTTTCCGGCCGAAGGGGACTGCCCCTTCCCGCCGTCGTTGTTGCCAGAATTTCTTCCGCCGCAGCCCTTGCCGGACTGCCTACTCCGGCGGTTGTTACGGGAGGAAGCGGATTGTTGCGGGTCTTCTGACCGACGGTTCTGGTTGCCGAAACGGGATGCCCTATCGTCGGCGGAGGGCCGACGGTGGTGGTGAGGGCGGTGTCGGCAATGATGGCCCGAGTGGTGTTGCGCTTGATTTTCCGAGTTTCTCAAGGATGAGCTTCGAATGTGCCTCATAAAACAGAGGTAATTGCGTGCATTGTTGAAGGATGGTGGCAACGTCGTCATAGGATTCGTTCAAACCTGCAATAAGTTACATGACCAATCGTTGATTAGTGACTGGTGCGCCAACGTTGGAGAGTTGGTCGGCAAGCATCTTGAATTCTTGATAATAAGCAGACACATTTGGGAAATCGTTCTGATGAACGTCCTTGAACTAATTTTCAAGGTATAACGCTCGTGAGTTTTGTTGTCGTGGAAAATACTTTCCAAACGTTCCCACATTTGGCGGACAGTGGCATCGGTCTCAATGATGGTGTGCAACATATCATTAGATATTGTGCCTTATTCACTGGAGGATGGCTGCGTCCAAACGAGACCAGAGTGCATCATCATAAGTTGAAACTGATGGTGTGGCTGTGGACTTCAGTGTGGGAGGGATGATGTGGTCGATAACTTCGTAAACACGATAATGGATCTTAAAAAGCTCCGATCACGAGGAGTATTGACCATTTTTCATCTTAAGAGTCATAGAGATGAAGTTTTTAATGTTGTTTACGGCACATGAAGGATGAAATTTAGTTTTGTCAGTCTATGAAAGAGAAAATTTAGGAGGATGAGCGAGGGAGATTGACTACTATGGTTCTATCATGAGGAAAAGAGGGGGTGGGCTGTAGAGAGAGGTCGGCGGTTAGGGTTCCGACGTGGGCTAGGTGCCGACGTTGAAAAAGGTGGCAGCCGAGAGGGTGTGTCGGTTGCTAGGGTAGATTTTGTAGTTTTAAGCTATTGATACCATAAAGAATATGATAATTGATGTTTATTGATGAATGATTTTACAATATATATAAAGTTACAAGAATATTTTTTAATACAAACTAGATAACTAATTAACCTAATTATAAAAAGATATAATTCTATCTAAAATAAAATATATATAATTAATGAAAGAATATTGAGAAATATCTATTACGGGCCATTATCATTAAAAGTCTCTAACTGAAGAAATGTGCGATGTTGTCGTGGACCATACCCCGCCAATTCCTCAATCTGATCCTTAATATTATGAACATTTCAAAACTTAGGGGAGGCAATCCAATCACATATTTCATTTAAGATCTTCCAAATAAAACGCGTGAGGTGAGGTACCCCTTCCAACAAAAGATAATAAATGGGGGTCGCTTCTTTTCTTTTTCCTTTTTTCTCCTTTGACAGCTCACAGACACCTATCCTCAAATTTCTTTCCCTCCAAATCAAAAAAGTATCCATTAATTTTTATTTTTTGGATAAAAAAAAATTCATTTACTAAATTAAAAAAAATTAATTTTATTTTTTTCTAGATTTGTCCTTATTAAGTGTTTGCTGACCAAATCTCAATACTTATTTAATTAAAAATATTTTAATTAAATTACTTATTTTTACTTAAAATTAGTATGTTTTTAAGAAATATGAAAACGATCGAAATAACACTTTTTTATCCTATGAAAGAACTAGTGTGCAACAGTAATGTAATTTTTTGGTATATATATATAATTAATTATTTAATTAAATATAAATATCTCGTGTTATGGTATATATATATATATATATATATATATATATATATATATATATATATATGCGAGATCCATGGGCCATGTATTACCTTTATTGATTTGATATGAATGCTTGATGTGGATAAATATTTGCTAGCACAGATACAACATCTTTTTAAAACAGAAAAAAATAGGACAACCCACTAAAATCAGGGTAAATGCTTAATTGTTGCAGTTTATAGCAACCAAATTTAATAACTTCAACTATTAGAAGTGGAAGTAAATATACTCCCTCCGGTCACTTACTTTGTCGATTATTCTTAAAATAAATTTTTAATTTTAATTGTGATGGGTAGAGCAATGGGGTGAAGTGGGGTAGACCGGAAGTAAGAAAAAAAATCATATTTTTTTTTATAAAAGTAACAAAAAATATGAAATAGAAATTTGAGGATGGGTAGGGCAATGGGGTGGAGATGGGGTGGGGGTAGGGTAGGGGGTAAGAAAAAAAATCATATTTTTTAATAATTTTTTTTTATAAAAGTAATAAAAATATGAATAGAAATTTGAGGATGGGTAGGGTAATGGGGTGGGGTGAGGTAGGAGGTAGGGCGGGGTAAGAAAAAAAATCATATTTTTTAATAATTTTTTTTATAAAAGTAATAAAAATATGAAATAAAAATTTCAGAATGGGTAGGTCAATGGGGTGGGGGTGAAGGTGGGGGTAAGGGAAAGAAAAAATTCATATTTTTTATAAAAGTAAAAAAAATATGACATAGAAATTTGAGGATAGAGTTGGGGTAGATGTGGATAGGGCGGGGGTAGGTTTGGACATATTTGAGTCATTGAATATCATATTGTCGTTACATTTCTTATATACAATATAATATTAGTTTTTGATTAAATATTGCAATTAAATAATTTTTTCAAAATTATTAAATTGTAAAGATATACTAATTTTTAGAAACATATGACGAAAAAAAATATTTTAAATAGTTTTAAATCTATTAAAAAAAATATTCTAGTAAATTTGTATAAATATTGACCAAACAGAAAACTGTTTCTGTTTTTCAGAAGCACTTCTATAATTATAAACAAACACCCTAATCGATTCTCCGTAAGCAGTCAGAATTACTTACTTAAAATGTAAACATTTTTCGTGTTTCACTAAACAAACCTTTAGTCAAACCAACTTTTAAAAAAAAATAGTAGTTTTAGCCGTCATTAGAATACAAAAGTAAACGTAATTATAAACATTTTAAATTTCCCTATGCAATTAAATAGTTTTATAAATACAATTTGAATTAAATAAAAAAGTGACACATCGAGGAAAGGAAAAGTCGGAGACCGAAGATACGAACTTCTCTTCTGGAAAAAGAAGTCTGAATTCATCAGACAGCATTCAACGAAGCATTCAACATTTCTCCATAAGATAACCAGTGTTTCGTGCTTGTCACTACCCCAATATAATACATTAAAATGGACTATAGCATAAACAACATTTGAGGAATAAAATAAAAACAAAAATTAGCTATAATTTAATCAATAGAAAGCGACACCAAATAAGAAAAGAGCACTTAATGAGCAGAGCAGCAACATTGGTCAAACTGACAGTGCCAAAGCATGTGCAGCAACATGAAATTAGCTCTCTTTTTACGCATGTTAGGCTCCCTTTATTAGATACTTTGACCCCATAACCACAAAAATTTAAATTCCATGGAACGGAAGATGCAATTTAACTTTTTGCATAAATATAAATAATGATATAATTATTGATTAAATATGCCAAGGAAAGGTATTACACATTACACTGACAAATAATATATGAGATGGAAAAGGGATACAACTTACAACTTGTCCAACCAAAAACCCTTTTTCCCCATCATTTCTCGACCTTTAAACTACTATTATCTTATTTTCTTACCTAATCTAAAAACCAACCAAATCAAAATATCTCATATCCGCCATTTTCTTCTTTTTTCCCTTAAAACAACACAACCCTAATACTACACCAAAAAAGCCCCCATTTGTTTAACTGCTAAAACAACTTTCGTCATCATCTCTTCTTCTGAAACTACTATTAAGTCATCCCTAAAAACCCTATACTTCTGCAAATCTTTCAACAGTACCCAAAAAGATCCTTTCTTCAAAAACTAGTATTATTTCTTCGTCAGTAAGTCCATTCATGAGGAAGTTGGAGTTCTTGAGGCATTGCCGGCGGCAGTTGTGTTCTCTGATTTCTCCTCTGTTGAACCACCACCATGTTATTCCTGTATTTCAAGCCACCATCTGAACCAAACATCAGAGAAAATCCATATTAAAAAAAAGGGGATAATAACATTTTTGGAAAATAGTTGTATAAATTTTGTATATTAAGTATAAATACAGTGTATAGACAAAAACATACATATGTATACACAACGTACATATATTAAGCATAAATATAGTGTATACAACATACATAAATACTCCCTCCTGATAAAAATTAAAAATAATAATTTCTAGACAAAAATAGATAATGACTAAAATGCACCTAATTAAATAGGCATTTGGAATTGGTCACATTACACTTACTAAGTGACAAATCATCCAAAGTTTCTTGATTTGATAAATGAAGACTCTTTTAATAAAAAATAAATAAAAATAAAAGCTACGTTATTATACATAAATATACATAATCAGTATAGATTTTGTATATTTCAACTAAGCTCTGGTAATTAATGTCAACCGACACGCCAAATATGAAGAAAGCCTAAAAAATTACCAGTAGCTGGAGTGAAACCGGCATCCCCATTATGACATCTGGTTTGAACCTGAGACTGTGGCCTAGCAATATTAGCATCCATGGCTTCCAAATTCAAATTTAAGGCCTGGACCACCCTGTCTGGCAATATAACTGGACAACCTGAATTCACACATCAAACAAATTATCAGAATAACAGAACAAATGAAAACCTACAAGTACATGAGAACAATAGCGCTACAGAACGTAAATCCAAAACAAAAAGAGAAAATAACATCTGGGTCAAACAGATCATCATATATTTTTCTGGGATTTTATCATTTTTATTATGGTAGGCTAGCCAAAATATACAAAACATATACTACACATATTGTAGCCGAATCTTCTGTTAAGTATGCTAATGTATCAAACTGTAACAGGGGAGGAAGAAATGTCTACCTGGTTTCTTTCTTGTTTCAGTTTGTGTTCCAACACGTCGAGGCAAAAACACACCAGTTCCAGCACATTCTCTTTTAGGTCCACCAGGATTTCCTAGAAATACAGCGCGCATACCCGAACCAGGATTAGGTTGTTGCTGAGATTGTTGCAAAGTAGGGGTAGGCCAAGCAGAGTTTGGCAAGTTCAAAGTCCCCTTTACAACTCCATTTCTTGCTCTATTATCAGCCATTAATGGATACTGCCTAAATTGCCCTTGCTTCATCATTTGTTGTTGTTGCTTCAAACGCTGAAACTGTATTTCCACATCAAAAATGAGCAAAATCCAAAAACAATTACAAAAATATACAGCTCAACATAATATATTACACTTAAATAGTCATTTTTTGAGTTAACATTAACCTTTTTTTTAAACAGTGCTTATACACGGGTATAAACAATGTGTGCGCCCTTTCATAAAAGTGTATCAGTGTATAAGAGGAGCTTAGGTAATTAGGGAAAGACTGGGCTAACCAGGGTAATTAGGGAAAACTGGGCTAAACCGGGTAAATATTCTTTCCCAGTACACATAGAGCGTAATTTTTCCACAAAAAGGGGACAAAAACAGAGTGTATAACACTTACTTGAGCAACCTGCAATTGCTGATAAGAGAGTTGCAGCTGATTAGTCGTGCTAAACGAACCAAAACTACTCGGGTTGTGCTTTTTTGGGCCAACAGGTACTGGACTTGTTGTTTTCCTTGTTGGAGTAGCCCATATTCCACCACCACCCTTGTTAGCTGTTTGCTCCATCATTCTAATCCTCGCAACCTCTCCTGCCGCCGCATAAAGCAGATCCATTGACACCTCGGGTCGGGTCATTAACGGCGGTGAAGATGCCTGTGATGGGCCGTTTGGACTTCCACGGCTCGACCCATACTTGCAACCACATAAAGTTGACTGTGGCGAACCAGACAAACTCAAACCCTGATAAAAATAAAACAAAAAACCCAGAAAAATCAGACATGGTTAAAACTTATATATATATGCCTAGAGTTGTGTTTGGTATGTCCCCACGTTGAATGTAGAGAGTGAATACAGGGTTTTAAGATGTTCTAAATTTCATGGCCAAACGGGACGTAAGAAGATAAAAGTACCTTATTGTTTTCTTGATGAAGAGTGGATTGAGCCATTTTAAGAGTTAACCCAGTGATATAATTATCATTGTCTTCATCACTCTCAGTTTCAGTTGACCCAACTACAGACTCAACAGGTGAACTCAGATCAGAATAAGGACCAAACGGGTTATTCAACCCATCCATTAAAAGGTCAGCGTCAGTAAGGAACTGTGGGGGAAGCCAAAACTCACAATCATCCATCAAATCTTTCTCCATATCTTCAAATCTGTTGTGCCACAACACTATGCAAACTACTCAATATTTATGAAGAGCTAAAGGTTGCTCGTTCTTGAAGGTATTATAATTATAATAGGTTCAAAAGGGTTGAAAACAGTAAGTGATATGAAAGGTTTTATAAGATTGCTTTGCTATTTGTTGTTGTGAAGGAGAGAGAGGGAAATGGAGGCATCGAGTCTTTTATAACGAAAAAATTCGAACCCTAAGGGAGTAGTTTTCATGTATACTCGCGTTTTGGAGAGTGGTTACACGCGCTCCGGCTTTTGGGGTAGTGCAGACTGCAGAGTTGTAGCCAGTAAGAGTAGTGGGCTCGGTAGGGGTTTGGTGGGTCCGTAATCTGACAAGTAGTAGCACGGCATGCATGTGAGCCTGAGCTGGGCCCCACTAATAGTATTTACTATTACTCCCTCCGTCAAATATTACTACACTTTTTCGTCTGTTAATTATTAATAGACTATATTATTCTTATGTCTCCTCAATTAATTATATTTTAGTTAATATTAACTATTTTTTTAAAAAAAAATTACTTAATTCTATCTCAATTTTGTAAATTGACAAATATTCTGCGATATATAGTTTTAATAAATGTAGACATACAAATTACAAAATTTAAATGAAGTTAGATTTAGATACAATTAATTAGAGTTAATTAGTAAAATGGATTAATTAGATGAGTAAGTATCGTAATGAGAACGTGTTGGCGCCTTTGTGATTCGTTAATGTGAGTGGTGGATGATGACAATTGCTCCTCATCCACTCCCATGTGGCACTTCATGCTTTGCATGTAAGCAACTCATGGATATTGGGTCCATTTTACTTGCTTTTTCTTTTTTTATTCTTTTTGTTTGAAATTTAAAATTTTAAACTTTTGTCAGTTACAAAAATATACAAATTTATATGGAATGTATTGATAACTTTTTTCTTAATTGTTTTTCGAATGTATGAATGAACTTAAATGACTTAATATGATTAGCGAGAATTCGGGTAATCGAGCTCAAATTATTTAAAATTAATATATTATCGTTAATTGAGATTTATATCATTAATATATAACATTTCAGTTGTGAAAATTCATGTAATCGACCTCTTTTTTTTTAGAATTAAGATATTGATGTTTTTCATTGGGCTTATCCAAAGCCGTTTCAAATATTTTGGGAATTATGTTCTAATTCGTAAAAGTTGATCTTTAATTGGGCTAAGACTTATTAATTATGAGTCTTTACAGTAAATTCTGGCTAATAATATTTAATAAAAAATGAAAAAAGAGATCCTAAATTTTTTCATTTTTCAAAAGTCATGTGCGGTAGCACATCTCGCACGAATTCAAAGACATAGCTAGGCTTATCATATCATTTAAGTGTAACAAGTAATTGTGAAAGTTCACGTAATCATCCTCCATCTGTCTAGGATTAAGATATTGGTGTTGAGTGTTGATGATTGAGATTATTATATCATTTAAGTGTAATATTTAAAATTGTGAGAATTCGGGTAATTCGACATCAATTTTATTTCGAATTAAGATATTATTGTCGTTTATGGAGATTATAGTATCATTTAACTGTAATACGTAAAAAAAAATTACTATTATTTTTTTATTCACCATTACTTCAATGAAGGTTGCATATATATATGGTAAACATAAGCAAGTAATCTATTAGGAAAAATAGTGGAAATCGGCTAACTACATAATGTGCAAAAACATTTTGACATTTTGAAAAATAGTGACTAAAATATCTTTATTTAAGTAACTAAAAAGTATTTTATAAAATGGGAAAATGTATCTGTCTCATTAATTTTGACATGTTATATTATTCACGTATGTTGCAAGTTTATTATGTGAATCATGACAATGTACCAAGTATTTGGAGTCCCCGTGGAAAACTTTGTTTATGTTCTTTGTTTTGATCAATTGTTCATGTTATTTGGAGTAATTTAAATATTATGCACCACTCGAAAATGTTGGTTAATGCCATAAATACATTGAATCATTGTGGCGACTCAAGTGATCAGTCTAAAATACATGTATTAAAGTACGAATGTCATACTAAAATGAAATTTATTATGCAATTACCAACTATACTCTACAAAGTTCATAAAGGTGCTAGTGAAATCATGAGTTATTTTTTAAAAAAAGTTATTGAATGGATCTTGGGTCTAATTCAATCTCAAAAGCTAGCTTGTAGTGTGAGAATTGTTCAAGTTAATATAAAGAGTCTATGTTTTCATTTCATTTCCGATGTGATACTCTTAACACTCTCTCACACGCCAAGACCTCGTTAACTTGAGCGTGAACAATATAATTTGGAAGGCCAACATCGGTAAATAAAGAATTGGAATGAGTTTGTCTTTGATACCATGTAAACAATAGATCTTAGGTCTAACTCAATCTCAAAAGTTAGCTTGTAGGGCGAGGATTGTCTAAGTCTATATAAGGAGTCTATGTTTTCATTCCATTAAGCTAGTTTTTGATGTAACAATTGTTCAAGTCCATATAAATAGTTCATGTCCTCATTCCATTTTGGATGCAATTTTTTTTACATAAACTAATGTTCTATAATACAAAATGGTTGAAATCATTTCTTTGCATTTGTTCACCTACTATTTTGAGTTTTGACCACTTAGGAATTTTATATGGAGGTATGTTCGTTAGAAATTAGAACACAAAGATAGTGAATTTAGTATGACTCATTGACTAGTATAAAAGTAGAACATATCAATGTTATTCATTAAAAATATGGTATTAAACTCTAAATTTAATTCTGAATTGTCGATTTTTGCTTAGTTATGTCGTCCATTACAAAATGATAACTAAACATCTTCCCCATTGCCATTTTGTGTCATATATTTCTCAATTAGGCAAATAAAATTAATTGATTTTTTATTATTATACACGTGAGTTGTTACATAGATTACAAACGTTATAATATTCCATATACATGCATGGTAAACATCTTCTTCAAAAATATTTATCAAAATGTTTAATGAAAAAATATTTAAATATCACCTAATTTTTTATAAAATCTTTTGAAAAAATAACTTCGAAGTTTTTTTTTTTTTTGCAATTTTATGTTTTTCAATGAACATTGCATTTTATAAATAAAAAGGCAACCTCCATTAAAAGTTAAAACACACAAATTTGCAATAAATTGAACTTTTTCGAACTTAATATTTTAAAATCCATATGTTCTATTTTATCTGATATTTTATTTTAGTTAATTCATTTTAAAAAGGAAAAGAATAGAGGTCGCAAGACAAATGAAGTGGTGGAAAGAGTGTGTACTGTAAAAGCCTGTAAGGTCATTTGATCATGTCTCATGAGAAAATCAACATGCACTACAATATCTCTCTGCTTCAGTCCTGCAGATATATATATAGAGAGAGAAAATTTATATATTTATAGTATATAAGGAAAAGAATATTACGTTAAAATTACTCATTATTTATGAAATAGCTGATTCTATAATCACAAAAGTAAGTCATGAATACTATCATAAAGAAAAACTTCAAAGTATGAATTGTTCACATTAGAAAGAAAAATGTTACTATAGTTATTACAGGATTTGTTAAATTTTGAATTCAACATTTTGTGAATAATAATCTTATATTATATAGGCTAGGCATCTTTATTAGCCGTACCTTAGCAATAATATCTCACTAGTTAATGTTAAGAGTCTCACATCGTATATGGAATGAGAACTTTGATTCCTTATATGGATTTAGACAATTCTCACCCCAAAAGCTAGCTTGTAGGGTGAGGATTGTTCAAGTCCATATAAGGAGTCTATGTTTTCATTCCAAATCCGATGTGAGACTCTTAACACTCCCCGCACGCTCATACCTTGTTAACTGGAATGTGAATAATATAATTTAGGGGCCCAACATCGGTGGACAAAGAGTTGAAATGGGTCTGATTCTGATACCATGTAAAAAATGAATCTTGGGTCTAACTCAACCACAAAAGCTAGCTTGTAGGGTGAGGATTGTCCAAATTCATATAAGGAGTTCATGTTCTCGTTCCATATTCGATGTGAACACATATCTATATGTTGGTATTATGACTTGTTGAGTTCTGAAGTCCTCAGGTGAGTTTTAGGTCATTTTTGAACTTAAGATGGTTGGTACATAGTATCTGGTACACTAGTGATCACGATGAAAGGGGTCTAGCTTGGGTTTGTGTTCGTAGAGAATTGAGGCACATTAGTGGAAGGCTGTAGTTTGGAAAGGTATGCTATTGCGGAGATTGGGTCAAGATTCTATATGGTCTTGCCTGATCACTTTTGTGCAAGAACTAGGAAAGTGTACACTTGTTTCATGAATAACATACACTAGATAATTGCCATAATTAATTAGTTAGAGTTAGTTTGAGTTTGTTAGATGATAGTTATTCTTGTTACAAGTTAGTTAGACTACTAATTATTAGAGTCTTCTAGAATTGGGATGATGTATATAAGCACATGTATTCATACACATTTGGAATAAGAAGATATTATTCCCAAATCTCAAATGCTCATCTTACTCGACCTCTTCTTCTTCCTCTTGTCGCAATTACCATTTATATTCTTTGATCCCTACAAGCTAGCATCACAAATTGTTCGTGCATTGATTCTGTGTAAGAGCAAAGCTACAGATCAGTAAAATCAAAATGGTATCAAAGCCAGAGAAGATCGATGCAACTTGAGTCGCAGAGCCCGAGAAGATCGATGCAACTTGAATCGACTATCGATACATGCAAGGCGATTTTGTAGCAGATCTATGCAAAATCTAATGGAATATGTTGCATGCGATATTCAACATTTCTTTGCTCAATTTCTGTACATATTGATGGAATGTTGTTGTGGTGATTGTTTAAATAGATATAATACATGCAACTGAGATGAAAAACTAAGGAATAGATCTGTGAAACAAATCACTGGATCCTGGTTGTTTTTTTTAGATTGTTTCTGCACTTACTGTGATGTGTCTGTTTCTGTGTTGGATAAATAGATTTTGTGTATTGAAGTAATGGGGAGTAGTGGAGAAGATTCAATGAATGATGACACAACATTGGTAACAATAGACCACAATCATCCATTGTATTTATTTCCTTCAGATGCACCTGGTTCTCTATATGTGGGAATTGTCCTGAATGGAATGGACAACTATACATTGTGAAGTAGACTATGAAACTAGCTCAACTAGGAAAGAACAAGATAGGCTTCATAGATGGAAGTGTAAAAAGGGAATCCTTCCATAGAGATCTGGCAAGATTGTGGGATAGATGCAATGCAATAGTTGTATCTCGGTAAATGGGAAATATGAGTAAGATTTTATGTCACGACCCAACCCGACGGGCCGCAACCTGATGCCCTAATTGGACACCCTTATACTGACATGTCACATATAATCCGACTGATACCAAGAACAATATACAAATCTTGTGACAATAAGCTGATGACTCATATCGTCATATATATCAAAATAAACTTGTGGATTCATAGTTAGTCAATCATAACAAAATAGGCAAGCGAACAAGGCTTCATCTATACATGGGATTATCCAAGATGAACAACAATCGACACATGTCTTGCATCACGCATACACAACCCACAACTGTCTACAGACCTCTAAGAGTATGATAGTGAAATATGGCGTGATAGGGCTCTGCCATACCCCTGAATATACATAAGTCTAAAACAAAAGAGTCTGTACCAAAATAACTTGCTCCGGATCAATGGAGCTCTCCAAATAGCTGAACAGGAATCCTAGACTGGAGGATCACCAAACTGAATACATGTACCTGCGGGCATGAAACGCAGCCCCCCGAGGAAAGAGGGTCAGTATGAAATATGTAATGAGTATGTAAAACATGAAGTATTGTAAGAAAAATCATAACTGGCCAAAAGATAATAGGAGACAAGTATGATAACCAAAATACCAATACAACTATGTCATATAAAAATGAGAGTCAACTGTGCCTTATAAAAATGAGAGTCATATCAAAATCATGGATGCATGTCCATAGAATCATCGTATCTATATACATATAACGTATCTCGACCCTCTAGTGAGGGACTCGATGAAATCATCATAATCATGGATACCTGTCCATATAACGTATTCCGGCCCATTCTGGGGACTCGGTGAGCTCATCATCATCATGGATGTCTGTTCATGGAATCATCATGTATATACATATAACATATTCCGACCCTCTAGTGAGGGACTCGGTGTAACAATACAAGGTTGTGCACGAACATGACCCGGCCCGGGACTCGGTGAAATAATATTATCACATGAAGCACGAATGGAGTATCATGAGAAACCATATACCATTTAAATCATCATTTGACTCTCAATGGAATAAATAAAAGGCACTATCATTTCATGTATCACTTTAAATCATCATTTGAAAAATCAAAGGCGTTATCATATCATGTATCATTTTAAAATTGGATGCATTGGAACTATGTACGTCCGTCGTACACTCATTTATGTAAATCATGTCAAAAAGAATCTTAGTCTCTTGGGAATTTGTGGGCTGAAAATAAAGTCTTGCATGTTTGGCACAAGTTTCCACAAATCTACTTATCATCTCCGCTAAAATTAATACCACAAATAATAAATTCATCTCCCCTACTTAGTAATCTTAGACCCCTCTTTATTTTATATCTTGAAATTCTCGATATCCCCATATTCTCGACGTCAAACATTTTTGTAATACGACACTAAGTCCATAACACATTTGTAGTATCCAAAATTATTCTGGGATCACATCTTTTGTATACTAATTTCCGGATTAGCATATATAAATATACTTTTATATCCAGTATTCGAATCTTAGTCTCTTAATTACGTTCTCTAATTATCGTCTTAAACTACGAGGTGTAACATCCTTCCCCCTTAGAAACATTCATCCTCGAATGTTCATAATAGGTCTCATGCTATAAAAAAATTGGGAGAGTCTCCTCTATAACTACACTTACCAACCTATATTCAGCAAACCATAGGTGCCTCACAGGGCCACCATATAACACATTTATTATTTACCAATCAACCAAGTCAAGTAAGGAATTTCACTAACTTGAACTAATTCTAGGCAACTAATGTAACCTCATACTTACAATACCTAAGCTTTGTAGTATTGCAGTACTACGTAGTCTTCTACAATGCTATTGTCACACTAATTCATCTGAACATGAAATAGATTCTCATGGATTAATTCAGATTATTATCTAGAACTGAAAGCACACATCAATCTATGTTTACTTAATCGACTCAAGTTCATGCCAATTACATGTACAATTCTCCATATAAAATACACATGATGCGCGTAATATGCACACACTTTTAAACGCAAGTGCACGTTATCGTATCAAGTAGTATAGTCTTAGATAAGACCGAATATCGTCCTCTAGGATTAGGGTTCAAGTACCAACTATCTAGTTTCTAGTATCTATTTGGTGAATTAATGATTGATTGTTTTGTTTATAACTAAGAATTATTAAAGACAAGTAAATATAAAGAATTACTTCAGATGTGATGAAAATAGGGCTTCTATGTATCCTCACTATCCGCTTATGCTACTTACTAATGCATTACTTATGGTGTTCTTCTTTTGGAGAAAGCAGGTTTACGAAATCGTTTTATACTCCCGTTAGGGTTATATAAACACTCAACCCCAGTATTGTTCCTTACCTAACTTTCGCTGATAAGGGTAACTCTATAGGAGGATTAAGAACAAAAACCTAGTTGGCCACGCACAATGCGCAAAATTAGGGTTATTAAGCCTCTCATCAACGCTGAAAACTAATTGAGGTATTTTCATCCCTAATTCAAGCATGTCTACCCAACTTACAAAGATATTCACAATCCCCTTTTCGTAACTGATTAGAAATCATATAGTGATAACTAGTTGTCAATTAGCTACCAAGAATTCAACTCAATTATTGGATAGATCTCTCAATAAGAAAAATAACCATAAGCATGCATTAATTTATAACATAAGTTTCAAGAAGTTCAACATAGAAAGCCCTATAGGAGAATTAGTTCCTAGCCATAAAGATGACAAGAACTAATTCCAAGTTCATCATGCAAAAACTGAATTAAAGAAAAGAAAAAGGAAAGAACTTACTAAGTTTAGGTCTCAAATCTCCTAGCAAGAAAATCTTGTGTTGTCGAAAGGGAACCTCAAAACTGCCTAGGGTTCTCCTTATATAGGTTTAAAAACGCCTCCTTCTTTTCCCTGCAGGCCTGGCCCAAAAATCCGTCAAAAGACCTAATTTTTCCGCGTCGGCGCCGCAGCCCTGCAGATAGGCGCCGCGGCGCCGGAAGTTCTGCGATCCATCGGGTGTTTTGGCGTCGCGGCCCTGATATCTCTGGCATGCGAGCGCGCGGCACTGAATCTTCGTAGCTCTCCGGATGTTTAGCGCGCGCCTCGCTTCGTCTCGAGGCGCGCGGCTCGAAGTTTTTCTCTTCGGATAGTGGCGCGCGGCCATGTTTTAAGCGCGCGGCGCTGGATCTTCGCGCTTCTTCGAATGATGGGCGCCGCGCCCGATATCTGGCTGTTCGCGCGTGGTGCGGATTTACGCCTTGTTCGCCACTTTCTATTTTCATCTCTGCACTCTCTTTTGCCCTCTTTTTGCTCCTTTTCCGCCATTTGGCCATTTTAACCACTTTGACTCAAAAGAAAGAAAAACTATCCTAATACGACACTTATATGTGCAAAATGGGACAAACGACTAACTAAAACTGACTCAAAAGGTGTATATAAAATACACCGATCAAATACCCCCAAACTTAACCTTTGCTCGCCCTCGAGCAAAGATTGAAAGAAATAAAATAAAAGACTCAAAGAATGAAAAATACAAGACTCCCTGTCATTAATCACTTTTGCTGCATAAATGTTAACTAGAAAAACATGAAGGTTAGCAGAATAATATGCAGGAACATATAGCATGAAATTTTCAGCACACTAAACACATGAAGCTAAATATTTCGCAAACTCATACTCATCATGCTTAATGGAAGTCAATATACTAAATCATGCATATAAATTCAAGAATTCCTATGACATGCTTACTTGCTATTCTCCACTAATTCTGGATATGCATAAAAGAGATCTTCAGGACTTTGAGGGTTGTAATGTAGGCTTAGGTAGGGGTTGGTAAAGATAGGCATTTAGGCTCATTTTTCTGTACCATAAGCTCTTTGGCTTTTTAATTTTTCCCTTTTTCTTTTGATTCTTTCCTTCACTTCAATTCTATCCTTCCCCTCTTTTGTTTTGGGAGAGTGAAGTGTATTATACAAATAGGCACCCCCAAACTTAGGCTTTTGCCTCTTTCTTATTACTTTTCCATTAGGGTGCATCAAACTTGTTCACTCTTTTTGTTTCTTCTTTTTAACACAATGTACTCCACTATTTCATATTTTCACTTATGGCACAATTTTGTGGGAATATGGGGTGTCAAAGAAGAAGTTTCAAATTTAGGCTCAATGGGGCTGACTAGGGATATTTTTAAAGTACGGGATAGAAAAGAATGGTAAGAATTGGCTATCAAAGAAATGTCTGAGTCATCTCCTAACACGCATATCCTAACTATTTCGCCTCAAATAGCAAGCACTCATAACACATAAGCATTTATCATTTAGCATGCATAACTTAAGCAAGAAACTCCAAATAGACAGATTCTGTGAGCTTTTGGCATATCTAACCTAAGTGTTTAGATAGTTGCTTCAATTCCTTTACATTATTCCACCTTACTTCACTAGGTGTTTCTAGCAACTACAGAATACATGATCTTTGACAGGCAATTATGACTAATGAATTAAAAATTTTTGGTGAATCAAAATAAACATAAAACAAATAGAAATTTAAATAAAACACAACATGACACAAATAAAAACTAAAACACAAAAACACACCCTGAACTTAAATCACACATTGTCCCCAATGTGTAGACTCAAAGACAGAAAGAAAATAACACTTACAAACTTTGGTTAAAATGGTGGTGGTGGCGGTGGATAATCATCGACCGTTGGTTGAACAAGGCACTCGGCTCGTCGATTTGTTGCCTTGTTTCTTGCTGTCCTTGTACTCTTCGCTTTCAAGTGCGTCATCTCCTTCAGTGTTGGTACAATTGCCCGTTGTGGGCTCTGAAGGTTCTGCTCTTGTGGTTGGCCGGTGGCTGGGTCCTGCCTCATATTGAGCCCCTATTTCAAGCTCATCTTCATCCATGGTTGCCTCTGCTGCTGCTGCTGCTGCTGGTGCTCTCCGTCACGGGTGCCGTGCAGGAAAGAGTGCACTATCCCATAGGACACTGGCAGTTGGTTTCTTTCATGAGTATCCGTGGGTAGTTGTGGGACCTAACTCATGTGGCCTAGACTGGTAATAAGTGAACCATGTCCCAATCCACGCTGCGTTACCAACTCGCTGATTTCTTCCATGCTCGCACTATCTCTTTCCCACATCAATCGTCACCTCATAATTCCATAAATCAACTTAATCCTATCCTCGACACTCTGGTGAAGTGCGTGGATGGAATCACGCGCATCGACGAAGTATAGCCAAGCCTTGTCGCTTGTTGAATTGCACCGCTCGGTGCTCTAGATCCATTTCTTCCAATCTCAGCGGCTCGGGGTAGCTGCGTATCGCGACGGCATTCCAGTTGATGTTGTTGGTACTCCTAGCCCATGTTCTAAAATGGTTCCAATCACTACTTTCTTCAACATCAACTGTTTTTAGAGTCGTATTTATTGCTTCCGCCGTCACAGGCATATAATTTCCCCTTACAAAGCACCTCCTTTCTGTCCTCTCCGGAAAGTTCGCATAAAATTCCCGCACTATTGTTGTATTCACTGGTTTTATCTTCTCCGGATTGACAAATCTCTTCCACCCCCTTAGCTCTATCATAGCCCGGATGGGCTCATAAATGTCTTCCTCCCCATATGATCCCCTTTGGTAATCCATTCCCTTCGGAATTACAGTGCAGTATCAAGCCTTTTGTATCTTTGGAAGGCCTGGTAACTCACAAATCTATTTTCATCGTATTGTGGGGTTGGGGTGGATGTGGATCCTCTTCTCTTTCTGGTGGCCATTTATAAACAAGATCTGCAACTTCTAATTTTTGTGGCACAATGTCTCCTACACACTCAACAACTAGCAGCGACAACACCCCCAAACTTCAATAATGCCCACAACCTCTTTTTCTACTCTTTTCTCCAACTTCACAACCAACTTTTCAGTACCCAAACTACTCCAACTACAATACTCTTCCCAACTACTACCTCCTATGACTTCAGTGAAAGGATTCAAGAACAAAGATAGGGATTACCCTTTGATGAGAAGACTCAAGCTTGTTCTTGTTTCAATTGGTGGGTTGAGGCTATGGAATTGAGCTTTGTTGTTTGAGATAGTTGAGGGTTTTTGGGAATTTAAGAGTTTAGGTTGTGGTTGGGTTGGATTTGTGGAGGTTTTGTGGGCAAATTTTTGGAATTTCTTGGGTTTTGGAGAGGAAGGTTAGGTTTTGGAAGTTGGAATTGGGAAAATCTGATTTTTGGGCGTTTTAAATTTCTCGATTCCCGCCGGCGCACCTGCTTTTAGCGCGCGGCTAACATCTCGCTCTTTCGGGACTTTCTGCGCGCCTCTCAGCGCTGGCGCTAAATTCTGCAAACTTTCTGGAATTCTATCGCCTGCTCGCAGCGGCCATGGCTAAATTTCGCTGTTGCTCTTTTGGCGCGCCATACAGGCGTCATGGCGCTTACCCGCTTTTTCAAAATCGACTTTCTTTCGATTTTCGCCGATTCGTTTGCACTGCACATCGATCACAACTACAAGACCCCAAGACCGTGAGATTGTTCTTAGGCAAAATAAAATAAACTAATGACAGAAATTAAAATAACATAATTGAAAACGTTGGGTTGCCTCCCAAGTAGCGCTGTCTTTAACGTCTTTTAGCGGACGCAAGTTCCTTAGTCTTAATAACCTTGGGGTGGATTAAGCCCCAACCTATCCACTTCCTCCACATTTGCGTTTCCTTTTCTCCTTTTCTTTTTAGCATTATCGGTAATAGGGAGTTCAGAACACTTACCTCCTTTAGTGGCATTTCTACAAACCATGCCGCTTTCTTGGGCTCATCACTCTTTGGTTGACTTGTAATGGCTCGCATGGGGTTTGATGGTCGATTGCAAAGCACCTATTCATTGGTGGTGGTTCGATGACATGTTTAAACACTTTAAACACCATTTCTTCACTCTCCACCCTTAATGTCAACTCCCCTTTTTCAACATCAATCAAAGCTCTTCCCGTTGCTAGGAACGACCTCCCTAATATGATAGGGATTTCCGCATCTTCTTTCATATCAAGAATGAGGAAATCTGTAGGAAAGAAAAAATTTCCTACCTTCACAATCACGTCCTCAATCTTGCCTCGTGGATGAACTACTGTCTTGTCGGCTAGTTGCAGACTCACAGTGGTTGGTTTAGCCTCTCCCAACTCCAATCTTTTGAAAACTGATAATGGCATCAGATTTATACTTGCCCCTAAATCGCATAGAGCTCTGTTGCACGTCACCCTGCCCATCGCGTATGGTAGTGTAAAGCTTCCAGGTCCTTTAGCTTTGGTGGCAATTTCTTTTGTAAGATAGCACTACACTCTTACATAGTGCTACTATCTCATATTCGGCTAGTTTTCTTTTTCCCATGATTTCTTTCATGAACTTGAAATAAGATGACATCCGCTCCAAAGCCTCTATAAGCGGTATGTTGATGTGCAACTTCCGAATACCTCCAAGAATTTGGAAAATTGTTTATCGACCGCCTTCCTTTGTAATCTCGGGAAGGAATCTTTCTCGTATACTCTCCTGAGTTTTCTATATCACCGGGCTAGGTTCACCACCTCTCTTTCTAACTCGCGCCTTCTCAACTATTGGTAGGGTGGCATTTGCTCAATTGTCTTCCACTTCTCAACCGCATCGCTTACATCGCTCCCTGGATTTACCTCGGTATTGCTTGGCAATGCCCATCGCGTTGATGTTTACTTTCTTACATTGCCTACTGTGTTCCAAGTTTCAACGAGATCTAGCCACATCATAAATCGCGTCAGGCGTTGCAAGTCTTTATCATAGCCGCTAAGCTCATCGGTTTTCTTGCGACACAGTGCATTGGTATTGAAGTGGGCTTGAATAAAAGGTCGTTGATTAGTTCTGCTGGTTGCATCATCGACCCTGTATTGGTTCTGTTGCCGCGTCACGGTCTGCGCCCACAGCTCGGTTCTGGCCACGATATTGATTCTGCCGCCCGATCTCTTCCATGAAATTTGGGTGATTCTCCACCTGGATTATAAGTGTTTGAGTAGGGGTTGTTCGGTTGCCTCGTAATTACTCTTCGCTGACACTCTACCGCTCCATCGGTATATTGTTGGGATCCGAAGGGCATCTATCAAATCTATGTTGGCCACCACATATCTCACGCCTTTTAGGCATCTGCATCGCGTTCACCGACATCGTATGTTCTCGCAATTGTTTAGCTAGAAGGGCGGCACTGGGCATTCAGCGGCGATAGCATCTATCTCGTGGACTCGCGATTCTTCTCCCACTTGTCGCCTCTCTTGATGTGACATGATTGTTAGTGGCCATATCTTCTAATAACTCATGAGCATCGTGGGCTGTTTTCCTCATGAATGCTCCCCCTGCTGCTGCATCTATGATGGCCACGGTTTGTCTTCTTTCGGCCGTTGTAGAAGATGTGGACCAAGTTCCACAACTCAATGCAATGGTGTGGGCACTTTCTTTAGATCCTTGAACCTTTCCCACGCCATATAAAGACTCTCCATCACCTTGGTAGAAGTTGTTCAACTCCTCTCGTTCTTTGCTTACAGGCGGAAAGAACTTGGCTAGGAATTTCGTGTCACCGTGCCATGTGAATATCGAATCGGTGGCGGAATTCAACCATACTTTTGCTCTATCCTCGAGTGAGAAGGAAAGAGCCTCAACTGACGGCATCATCGAACGCCGTTATATCCGAAAAGTGGCACATAGCTCCAAGAAATTAGCTATGTGCGTGTGATCCTCCGACGGCGATCCTCCGAATTGCACGGTGTCTTTACCATGCTCAAAATCGTGGTTTTATCTCGAAGTTGTTGGCTCTGTGCGGGGAGCCTAACGCATGCGCGTGCTCCATTCACTCTTGGCGACATAATCTCCCAAACTTCTTTCTCGCCGGATTCGGACTTCATCCTCCACATCTATCGCACTTGATGAGGATCTTCTGGGTTAGGTTGATTTTCACCTAACCCTTCTCTCATCCTGTTATTGTTTAGATTACCGTCCATCTCTATCAAAGTTGCAACCCGTTGATTCTTTCTGTTCTGTTTGCAGGTTTTCTCGATCTCTGGATTGAAGGGTACAAGAGTGTCTGCTCCTCTTCTCCTTCGCATAAACTGATTGCCTGAAATAGATCAAAAACAGAAAACAAATCACGGCAACCTGATTTTCCGAAAAATAGCGAAAAACTAAAAAAAAAAATTAAAATAAAAATTAAAGACCAAATTAGAAATTAAAAATAGATAATTTTGATATTGAACTATGCCTAATCCCCGGCAACGGCGCCAAAAACTTGATGCGCGTAATATGCACACACTTTTAAACGCAAGTGCACGTTATCGTATCAAGTAGTATAGTCTTAGATAAGACCGAATATCGTCCTCTAGGATTAGGGTTCAAGTACCAACTATCTATTTTCTAGTATCTATTTGGTGAATTAATGATTGATTGTTTTGTTTATAACTAAGAATTATTAAAGACAAGTAAATATAAAGAATTACTTCAGATGTGATGAGAATAGGGATTCTATGTATCCTCACTATCCGCTTATGCTACTTACTAATGCATTTCTTATTGTTTTCTTCCTTTGGATATAGCAGGTTTACGAAATCGTTTTATACTCCGTTAGGGTTATATAAACACTCAACCCAGATTGTTCCTTACCTAACTTTCACGATAAGGGTAACTCTATAGGAGGATTAAGAACAAAAACCTAGTTGACTGTCACGCACAATGCGCAAAATTAGGGTTATTAAGCCTCTCATCAACGCTACAAAACTAATTGAGGTATTTTCATCCCCAATTCAAGCCTGTCTACCCAACTTACAAAGATATTCACAATCCCCTTTTCGAATCGATTAGAAATCATATAGTGATAACTAGTTGTCAATTAGCTACCAAGAATTCAACAATTATTGGATAGATCTCTCAATAAGAAAAATAACCATAAGCATGCATTAATTTATAACATAAGTTTCAAGAAGTTCAACATAGAAAGCCTTATAGGAGAATTAGTTCTAGCCATAAAGATGACAAGAACTAATTCCAAGTTCATCATGCAAAACCGAATTAAAGAAAAGAAAAAGGAAAGAAATTACTAAGTTTAGGTCTTCAATCTCTAGCAAGAAAATCTTGTGTTGTCGAAAGGGAACCTCAAAATTGCCTAGGGTTCTCCTTATATAGGTTTAAAACGCCTCCCTTCTTTTCCCTGCAGGCCTGGCCCAAAAATCAGTCAAAAGACCTAATTTTTCCGCGTCGGCGCCGCGGCCCTGCAGATAGGCGCCGCGGCGCCGGAAGTTCTGCGATCCGTCGGGTGTTTTGGCGCCGCGCCCGATATCTGTTCTGCGAGGCGCGCTGGATCTTCTGTAGCTCTCGGATGTTTAGGCGCCGCGCCCGCTTCGTCTCTTGGCGCCGCGGCTCGGTGTTTCGCCTCTCGGATAGTGGCGCCGCGCCTGTTTAGGCGTCGCGGCGCTGGATCTTCTGCGCCTTCGAATGATGGCGCGCGCCGATATCGCTGCTCGAGCGCGCGCGCGCTGGTCCGGATTACTGCTTGTTCGCCACTTTCTGTTTTCATCTTCTGCACCTTGCCTCTTTGCTCCTTGTCCGCCATTTGGCCATTTTAACCACTTTGACTCAAAAGAAAGAAAAATTATCCTAATACGACACTTATATGTGCAAAATGGGACAAAAGACTAACTAAAACTGACTCAAAAGGTGTATATAAAATACACCGATCAACACATATAGTGACACCTTTTAAATTCTAATATCCAGTAACCTGGTGTGAAGCTGTCATTATTTAGTCAACTGCTTAAACAAGAAGTTAATAGGTTGATGAATTCTTACCTAGGTCTGTAGTACATCTTATACATTCTTCAGTTTCAAAGAGCAGTCAAAGAAAATGAAGAGTTATGACATCTAGTTTAGAGTCATATAGGCATTCATAGTTATTAGAGCAATAACCAAGTTAGTACAATTAATCATGCTTCAACTGTTTTATTATCCTGTGACTGGTTTAAATCAAATCCCCAAGTTTCTTCTAACTTCATAGTCTTATAATTAGTGTTTGAACCATCTCTGAGGTTCAGACAACATATGGATTTAGACCAAAACAAACAAGCATACCAATGGCACAAGGCAACTTGCCTAATATATGTACATAAGATAATAGATACAACTCCTAAGTTCCTCCAACATCCCTGTTAAGGTTACTTCTATAGCATATCTAATCTCTGCCCCTCATTTAATCTCAACAGATATACAAAACAAATATCATATTGGAAAATCAAAATAGTAAACTAACATGCTCTATGTCAGAATTCAAATCTCTAAATTAGGGTAACATATTTAAATAGGAAATTACAAGAACCATACCATCCACAAATAAACCAAGTATTAAAACTAGGCTGGTCACTTCCCAGGAACACATGTGATATTTAAACCAAGATATTACCAGAGCACTTTCAGTAGAAAAATGAATTCGTCTCAAATCAAAAGGGTTGCTTCCTCTACTAGAATAGGTCCCGAACGCCTCACTTCTCTTACTTTCGGTGCTTATCTTCAATTAGAAGATGGTCACCCGCCCTAAGCAAGATCGGTTCAGCAGGCCAATTCACGCATCGTCCGCAGAGTACCAGCGCCATGTCTATTCAATAGATTTGTTCGACCTTTCTTTCATTTAGCTTGAACCACCCGAAACAAAAGGAAAATCAGGCTAGGAGATGACTCGTAATCGATCCGGCTGTTGGACCCTGGACCCACCCGTATATATTTCTTGGATCCGAAGAACACTTGCCCCCCCCCCCCCAAAAAAATTTGTTCATATACACGAGCGTACTTCTATGGGAATTCCTCTTCCCGAGCCTCTTTCTTTGGTTTTCTGCACGGATTCCTCTCTTTGAGGGTTTTGTTTTTTTCCATTTATGATTGAGCTAATTGACTGAAACCTTTCCACTATCTTTCTAACGATAGCCCACGGGGAATGGTGACATCACCGACGGGGGATTTCCGATCACGTAAAAAAACCTCGTTCTATTTGACTCGAAAGTCGTTGCGCAACAAGCAACGGCTCCCTAGCGCGAAAGCCGTTGCGCAACAAGAGATTATATACAGTGTGCCGTTAGGGAGGAGAACTCTTGAATAGGAAAGAGGGGGGAAACGGACGATGAGATCAGTCGCAGGCCAATGAACATATCTAAATCGACATCAATAAATAGCTTTGCGTAAATAAAGATAGATGCCCCGACTCTCCTCTCCTGTTCTTCTTTTAGCTCCTTTCCATACCACAAAACACCTACCAAATATCATGTTATTACAGACATATAGATTACTCTGCCATGTTCTTACATGAGTCTAGTTTACAGGTCTTATATGATTAAAGGAAATACTTAAAGTGGTCTAAGGGTCATGCATCTTTATTAACATTATATCCAAGGATTCAGATCGCATTCCAGTTGGCCAAGTATCATTTCATATGCTCTTGAGTAGTTATTGAAACTTAGTCAAGTCATACATCACTAGAAACATGCATAGGAGTAATTATCTAGATCTCTACATAACCCAGACACTTTATACATGACTTAAATTACATGAAGTGTTAATGGCTAAGTATGCATTTTAAACTACAAGCTCAATTTGTATAGGTCAAACATATACATGTTACTTTACATGTTTCAAAATACCATTACTATTAGTCTATACCTTCAGAATGTCTCTAGCAGTAACAAACAACCTTAAGGCCTAGCAACATTTTTAGACTGACCACAGAAGCTATAACAGAAAATAAGAGGATAATATGAATAAATAAGCTAAAACGGATTATTGTACCTATAGCATGTGATTCACGGGAGGTATTATTGGTAACATAATAGGAAGGCAAGACTGAGTATTAACTAAAATTTAGGAACATACACTAAACTCAATTTAGATCAGCAGTGATGCTCATATTCATCATAATGCACTTAAACAAAGTCTAAATGATTCTTTAAACACTTCCAGCTCATGTATTCAGATTCAACATCTCATTTAGCTACCTCACAGCCCATAAATTCTCATGATGTTCACTGGATTTATGAATATTTAAGACTGATACAACATATCTCTGCAGCACATACACATGTTTTAAGGAAAGTTGAAACATATTAACTAGACTCATCAGCATATTGAAAATTTGTTCTTAACATGCTTTTGGCACATTTGTTCACAAAAAGGATGATGGGCACACTACAAGTATACACACTAGACATTCTTAGTTTCATGTACTCCAGGGATACAAGTAGACATGTAGATAAATCCCAATTCATGCGAGGCCACCAACTAAAGGTCAAGCTTTCAGATAAAATCAAATTGTAGAAATGCATTACACAAGTACGATATTTACTTCATTTTAATCATCCTAGGCACTCAGATGCCTTAGTTAATCTCTGGGTGAGCAAGTTGAGACACAATAGTAGACAAGAATAATCACTTTAGATAAAACAATATACATATAGCAAGTGGGGTTAACATATCACAGGAGTAGACATTTATGTCATACAGACTCAATTCTTATTCAATACACTGATGTGGTAACAAATAGTTCACCGTGGCTTTAAATCAGAGGAAACAGTCCTGACACAAATACATAATATTCTATACTAAGTATGGGATTCAAAGTATACAAACAATGCATAATGCAGGGACTGTCAGCTACTGTGCTCTTTAATCATATGGTCCAGATCATGACATGAATTTTATGCAGACTGGACCTGATCCAAATAGGCAGGGGAATATTCATAAAAGATTTAAGAATTTCCTGCATACATTTCTTCATGCTAACATTTTAAATCAGTGTAGCTAACCCAGCAAGTTTCAATTTATCATTCCAGACACCATTTAGTCAATCCAAACAATCATATATGCTTGAAACCCTCTGAAGTTAACAATATCTAGGTATGAAATTAACTGACACTGGCGTTGTACGAGTCTGGAGCTAACACACCACACATGTCAGCTTATATTATCACAATATTTTATATCAACTTAAATCAGTTTAATCTAATTAAACAAGCTCCCAAATTGTCATATTAACATTATTTCAAACAGTCTGCATATCAATTAATACAGATTCTTTTATCCCCTTCTGATTGTGCAAGCTCATCTATGGACTTGATCCTGCAGAGCATGACATATTAAAAGGTAAATAACTTGGCATGCCATTTCAGTTCACACATACATTTGATCTTTCAGATAATTCAATCCTATAAATATTATATAAGATTAACTCTGGACCTCAACCTAGTATACAATGGTATAACAAGATCAACAAGCAACTAGTAAACCTTTGGAAACCAATACTCTTACCATATCAAAGAGAGAAAATACCAATAAATAATCACAACTAATATCCCTCACATCACTTTTAAGTCATATAAAAAAAATTATATCTTCATAACATTTAACAGTACAATAACCTTACCATTTCCTATACACAGTCCATTATTTCTTGACTACCCCAACATATAGCCATGTGGCAAATACCAAATTCCATGAATCACAGAGCAAGCTTAAGATAGTTTTAACAAGAAACGTTTAGATAATATTCATAACTTACAGTCATCACATAGGCTATCCTTTATCAATTCCCATCATAAATGACATCATATAACCTCAAACATATCAATGTACATAACTCATTCTCTTCTAGTTTTAAATTATTCTCTCAGAAAATATAAGACAAGTTTTGTTAAATAAGACAACTAATCTTGTTCTTAATCAGTGGCGCTTGTTTTAGGTAGATGATATGACTAAACAACTTACAGATAGCCAAACGAGTTTCCAAAATGGTACATTGGTCATCACATTAAATTAACAACCCATACATGCTAAACCAACTTCAATCAAACATGTCAATTCATCAAATCAAATCTAGACACCTCATACATAATTAATATCTTTAAGTTAGCAATACTAAGTATTAAATTAACTAAGTAGCCCATACACGACTAGACAAATCTGAAATTAACCTGTTTTGTTCTATTGCAACTGTACAGATTATTCTAAATCAACATGGAACATTTATCAGTTATCTAAAAACATGCATATCCTCATTGGGAACTATTTATATTTTTCCTAAACAAACTTAAATATACCTTATAAGTATAAAGTGTAGATCAAACACGTTAATCTATAAATTCATTCCTTCACTTTGTGGGAGACATGGGAATTTGTGGGCTGAAAATAAAGTCCTACATGCTTGGCACAAGTCTCCACAAATCTACTTATCATCTCCACTAAAATTAATCCCACAAATAATAAATCCATCTCCCTACTTAATAATCTTAGACCCCTCTTTATTTTATATCCTGAAATTCTCGATATCCCCATATTCTCGACGTCAAACATTTTTGTAATACGACACTAAGTCCATAACACATTTGTAGTATCCAAAATTATTCCGGGATCACATCCTTTGTATACTAATTTTCGGATTAGCATATATAAATATACTTTTATATCCAATATTCGAACCTTAGTCTCTTAATTATGTTCTCTAATTATCGCCTTAAACTACGAGGTGTAACAGTTTACTCACTGACATATTGTATAACTCAGACTCATGCAATATATGAGAAGAGTTAAAGGAGATATTTGATAAAGTAAATATTTCCAGGGCTTTTCAATTGCACAAAGAGATAGTTCCTATGAGACAAGGTTCACTATCCATGTCAATGTATTACTCCAGAATCAATGACTTATAGGATGAAGATGACTCTATCATACCAATCTCATCCAGTTGTCCAAAGTCAAAGTAGTTTGTGGATCACTTACAATACCAGAGGCTACTACAATTCCTTATGGGATTGGATGAGAGTTATAGCCAGGTCAGGAGTCAAATTCTCATGATGTAACAAATGCATGCATTGAACCAAGTATATGTCATGATCAATCAGGAAGAGAGTCATAAAATGATAACAGGAGCTGGGAGCCTGGGAGAGTGATGTTTGATTTAGTGGAGTCATCTTCTATGTTCACATCTAGAAATTGAGGTGTCAGAAATGGAAATGGAGTTCAAAAACAAATGAAACAATATAATCCTAATGTGTTCTATGATCATTTCCATTCTAAAGGTCACTCAAAAGTGGAATGTTTCAAGTTGATGAAGTGTGAATATTGTCACAGGACTGGACATATACAAGATGAGTGCTAAAACTGATTAGATATCCATATACTTTCAAAAACAAAGGGAAGAAGGCTTATGAAGTCACATGATGTAACATGTTGTGTGAGGATAATGGCTAAGACAGTGCAGTGGAACATCATGGCATGAAGACATTCAAACATCAGCACAATGAATCACTAAATTTTCTACAAAATGCACAACCATTCACATGACGGAGAAACAACCAGCATGTACCATACAACCAGTTCACACCCATCCAACACCAGAAACTTCTTGACTTGTTAAACAACAGAGAATTTACTAATGTCAATGCAAATATGACAGGGTAAATTTGTTTCTGAATCTAGGGGTTTGATAAAGTGGATAGTTGATACAGTTGAAACTAATCATATGATTGGTGATAAAAATACTTACATAATAACTTATTGATAGAAGGCACAGAAAAAGTGCAATTGCCCACATGAGATTCAACTAGAATGTCACATGTTGGGGAATACCATTTAGGAGGAGGTGATGTGCTTAAAAGTGTTTTATGTGTGCCAACTTTTAAGTTTAATCTATTGTCTGTCTCAAAAATTGACTAAATAACTTAAGTGTAGTGTTACATTCTTTCCAACATTTTGTGTGTTTCAGAATCTCTCATCTGGGAAGGTGAGGCGGATTGGTAATGAGGAGGATGGATTGTATATACTGTTGTCTCTGGATACTCAAAATAAAAGAAGAGAGTTGGGCAGATGTTTGTATTCAGCTAAAGCTTAGGTTGATGCAGATACTTGGCATCAAAGACTATGCCATGTACTTATGAATGTCTTGAAGAAAATGACATATTTTAAAAATAAAACTAGTTTTGTCTTGAATAATTGTGAAGTGTGTCCTTTAGCTAGACAAACTAGACTTCATTTCACTGTTAGTGAGAGTAGAACAACAAAGTCATTTCAACTATTACATATGGATGTATGAGGACCTTATAAAAGTGAAGCATACAATGGAATGAGATATTTTCTAACAATTGTAGATGATCATACTAGATGGACTTGGATTTTATTGATGAGATTGAAATCAGATGTTTTTGCACTGATAAAAAACTTTCTTGTTGAAGTTAATACTCAATTTGGTGCTAAAGTTCAGAGAGTAAGATCTGATAATGAGATTGAGTTTTTCAATCATAATTGTAGTGTTTTGTTTCTAAAATATGGGATCATTCATGAAAAATATTGCCCACATACACCTCAATAATATGGTGTAGTGGAAAGAAAGCATAGACACATTTTAGAAACAATTAGAGCCATTAAGATTCAGGGATGACTATCAGACAAATTTTGGGGACTGTGTGTGAAAAATGCAGTGTACATAATTAACAGAATACCCTCTATTGTTATAAAAATAAATTCCCATTTGAAATGTTATACAATAGGGTACCACAACTTAACCATCTCAGGGTATTATGTTGTTTGTGTTTTGCAACTATCCTCACCAAAAATGATAAATTTAGTCCAAGAGCTGTATTTATTAGATATGGATCAACACAAAAGGGATATAAACTTTATGATATGAAAAATAAATTTTTCTTTATGAGCAAGGATGTATTGTTCATGAAAACATTTTTCCTTTCAAAAGAGATACAACTGAGGATATAAATCACATCAAGACACAAGATATTTTTTCCTATGAAGACTTAATTTGTCAACAAAGTTCTGTCCACACACCAGAAAATGCTAGACAACAGATAGATGGACAATACAGACATAATGACATTCAAGATGTGATACAGGATGCACATGTGCTTGATGAAGTCCAGGGTCATGGTCATGGTCATGGAGACATAGACACAGGATCACATGTGATACATGATGTACATGTGCCTGATGATATCCAGGTTTCTAATACTATTGACATACACACAGGATCACCAGGTTCTGATGTCAGAAGGTCCACAAGAAGCTGCAAACCTCCTATATGACATAAGGATTACATTACTACACATGTTATTCTAATTGCTTATATTCCATATCTGACAACATCTTATACTGGTATATCAGCAGGATATCAACACTTTGTGGCTAAGGTTTCTATTGACACAGAACCACAAAATTACTCAATAGCAGCAAGAGATCATAGATGGGTTGAGGCAATGGAAGCTGAAATCAAAGCTTTGGAGGACAATGAAACCTGAAAGCTTGTCCCTTTACCATAAGGAAAGAAGGCTATAGGATGTAAATGGGTGTACAAAATAATGTACAACGCAACAGGAGGAGTGGAAAAGTTTAAATCCAGATTAATGGCAAAAGGGTACAATCAGAATAAGGGACTTGATTATCAAGAAACCTTTTCACCAATGGTAAAAATGACAACTGTGAGGGATGTGATTTCTCTTACATCAGCTAGGCACTGGAAAATACATCAAATGAATGTCTATAATGCATTCTTGCAATGAGATCTTTTTGAAGAGGTATAAATGACAGTCCCGGAATGATTTGTTATTAAAGGAGGACAAAAACATGTGTGCAGGCTGATGAAATCCCTATATGGTTTAAAGCAGGTATCAAGGCAATGAAACATCAAGTTGACTACAACTCTCATCTCCTCTGATTTTCAGCAGAGCCATAGAGACTATTTCTTGTTTACTAAGCAGCAACATGGCAGTATTGTGATAGTGCTGGTATATGTTGATGACTTGTTGCTTACTGAAAATGATCCATTCATGATTAAATCTACCAAAGAGTAATTATAGTCTACCTTCAAGACAAAATATATAGGAGATCTTAGATACTTCCTTGGCATTAAATTTGCAAGGAATTCACAGGGCATTCTTAATTTCTTATGCACCAAAGGAAGTATGCACTGAAACTTATTTCAGATATGGGGCTTGCAGGTGCAAAACCTGTTTCATCTCTCATGGACATGAATCAAAAGTTCACAACTTTTGAGTTTGATAAACATGTTGCTCCTACAGCTTGTTCAGCTTCCACTTCAGCAGGCAACTCTGATCCATTATTGTCAGATCCTATTGAATACAGAAGACTGGTTGGAAGATTGTTGTATTTGACAACTATAAGACATGACATTGCATTTGTTGTACATTGTCTGAGCTAGTTTATGCATGAACCTAAGACATCACACATGGAATCTGGTCTTAGAATTGTTAAATATGTTAAGCAGGCTCCATGATTAGGAATCCTAATGTCCAGTTCCAGCATTTCACAACTCAAGGTGTTTTGTGATGAAGATTGGGGGGCTTATGTCAATAGTAGAAGGTTAGTCACTGGTTGCATGGTTGATCGGTGTATTTTATATACACCTTTTGAGTCATTTTTAGTTAGTATTTTATTCATTTTATTTATGTTTAGTATAGTATTAAGGCTGTTTTCCTTTCTTTTGTGTCACAGCGGTCAGAAATTGAGAAATGACGAAAAGGAGATAAAATGAGCATAAATGAGATGGAATTGCACACTAAAAGGGCCAAGAAATGAAGCCTAAGAAGTTCCGGAAAATATAGAAGAAATCAGACGAAGACCGGACGAACAAAGGACGAAGAAACGAAAAATCGGAAGAATGCTGGCGCCGTGTGGCGGCCAGCGGCGCCACTAAAGATGTTCAAACGCCTCGATTTTGGTATTTGTGGCCTGCGATCGCGAGCTACGGCGCGACGGGATTTCTGAGTTTTGGGCCGAATTTGACACGTCTTCAAAGTCCAAAAGGGATAACTTTTCCTACCTACATATTCCTTAACCCTTTACCTAAAGAATTCCATAACTTTTCCTTAACCCTTTACCTAAAAGGATTCCATAACTTTTCCTACCTACATAATCCCTAACCCTTTACCTAAAGGATTCTTGGGCTATAAATAGTCTCTACATCATTAGAAGAATGCATACCATTCCACATTCCATCCCACACTTGACAAATTCCATTCTCCATCCACCATTCCATCTTGTAAATATTCCACAACACAATCCTTGGATGCTAGAAGGCTTGGAGACTTGTTCTTGAGTATTTTTCTTTTCTTTCTTTTGCTTTGTTTATTTCAGTTCGTGTTTGGAGATTGTATTAGTTCTTAGCGTGACTATGGCTAGGAGCTAATTACTTTGTTAGGGATTTCCTTGTGATTCTCTTGAAACTCTTATTCATGAATTAATATATTAGTTTGGTTTCTTCTTCACTTATTTAAGATTTATTCAATAATTGTTTTGATTGCTTGATAATTAATTGATCACTAGTTATCATCACTTATATGAGTTCTAATCGAAATCCGAAAGGGGAGATTGTGAATATGTTATAGTTGAATAAACATAGGTTTAAATCGTGGACGAAAATACCCCGATACTTGTGTAGCTTAATAGGTTATTGCTCTTAATCCTCATTTGTAGTCAATCTTGTCATCGAAAGATAGAAGGGTTCTCCATTGGGGTTGAGTGTTTATATTACCTTAACAGGAGTATAAAACGATCTAGTTAACCTGCTATCTTAACGTAGAAGAAGAAGTCAATCTAATTGTATTAAGGATTGAATAGAGTGGATAGTTGATGATCTTGGAAGCCCTAATTCTCCATCATAACTGATTTAAATCAAAGTATTTTCATAATTAGTTTATTTCATGCATTATTAGATTAGAATTTCAACTCAATTAACGTTAACCAAATAGAAACTAAAGCATAGATAATCGGTACTTGAAAACCAGTCCCTGAGGACGATATTCAGTCTTACCTACACTATATTACTTGTCATGATACGTGCACTTGCGTTTAGTATGTGCATAAATCGCAGCATCAATGGTTCTTCACCAATTTCATGGAAGTCAAAGAAGCAGGATACAATTTTCAAAAGCTCTGCAGAGGCAGAATACATGGCTATGGCAGCTTCAGTGGCTGAAGTAGTATGGCTCACAGGCTTGTTTCAAGATCTTGGTGTGGATATTTAGACTCCAATATCAGTGTTTACAGACAGTGAATCTACTATTCAAATTACTGCGAATCTAGTATTTCATGAAAGAACAAAACACATTGATATAGAATGTCATTTCATCAGGGATAAAATACAAAAAAGGCTTGATCAACACAGTCTGCTTGCCATTTGTGGACCAACCAGCTGATCTGTTTACAAAAGCACTTGGTCGACAACAACACGGTGTATTACTATCTAAGCTAGGAATGAAGAATATCTTCATATCACCTAGCTTGAGGGGGTGTGCAAGAACTAGGAAAGTGTACACTAGTTCCATGAATAGCACACACTAGATAATTGCCACAACTAATTAGTTAGAGTTAGTTTGAGTTTGTTAGATGGTAATTATTATTGTTACAAATTAGTTGGACTACTAATTATTAGAGTCTTCTAGAATTGGGATGATGTATATAAGCACATGTATTCATACACATTTGGAATAAGAAGATATTATTCTCAAATCTCAAATGCCATCTTTTTCGGCCTCTTCTTCTTCCTCTAGTCGCAATTACCATTTCTATTCTTTGATCTCTAAGAGCTAGCATCACAAATTGTTCATGCGTGTAAGAGCAAAGGTACAGATCAGTAAAATCAAGAACTTTCGCTTTCACGAGGTTTGGCAAAATTGCATAGGCACTGAGCCTGAGCCTGAGCCTGAGCCTGAGCCTTGTCCGCGATTGCGGAAAGGGGCCTGTGCTAGATGTTTTCTTGGGATATCTAAAGGAATAATTTCGTGAACCAACAATAATTTCTCCCCTTTTTGATAAATCTAGCTACAGGATCGAGTGATTTTGAATTGAAGATTCATTCTTTATTGGAATAAATGTTTGAAAGCTATCTTGAATTTATAATATGATTTTAATTGGAGTTATATCATCAAATCGTGGACTTTTAATAGAACAATTAAAACTTATGCCTAAATTCACAAGGTAGATAATTAAGATTTTACATACTTAAACGAACTCGGATGGGAAATATAATTTTAGATTTGAACTCTATAACTTATAGGTAGTCTGAAGATGTTATTTTGTATGGGGGTTAGTCCATGTGGATTATGATTTAAATATTGGGTCAGACTTTGACTTTTGACCAAGTCTTAAATTATGAAATTGACTATGATAGATTGATTCTTTTTGCAAAGATTTGGAGTAATAGTAGGTTTGAATTGAAGTAAGTTAAGACTTTGACCTTTTTAGTTTTATTTTTTAAAATTAGAACTTGGTATATGCACGATATGTAAATGAAAGAATTAATCTCTTGATTATTCTTATTGATGAAAGACATATATATATAAGTTATAATAGGAGAATCGTATTTCTACTTTACATCTAAAACCGTATTCTATAAGGAGATTAACTATACAATTATGGTAATAGTACAATAGTAATTAAGGTACAAGACTAATTCTAATATATATCAAATATACAAATTCGGAACACATTCCTGAGACAGATGCGTGTGGGCACATTCGACAATCATTTAATACACCGCATGCATATCGAGGCGATGTACGTCTGTGAGGCGTGTCTAAAATCTTCAAAAAAGATCGAGGGAAGACCCTTTGTAAAGTTGTCTGCAAATTGATATCTTGAAGGGACATGACAGACGCGTACTTGTCCTTTAGCTACATTCTCTCGAACAAAGTAAATATTCATCCCTATGTGTTTAGTACGATGGTGCTGAACTGGATTACCAGAAAGGTAGATGACACATATATTATCACAATACACTAAGGTAGCCTTCTCAATAGGACAATGAAACTCTAAAAGTAGATTTCGTAACCAACATGACTCAGAAACTACATTAGCTGTCCCTCGATACTCGACATCTGCACTTGAACGTGAAAGCGTGGATTGAGGCTTGGCAGACCATGAGACCAAGTTATTACCTAAAAACATGCAATAGTCAGACGTGGGCCGGTGTCGTGACAACCACCCCAATCAAGATTCAGATATGAGACTAGTGTAGAGGTCGACGAATGATACAAATGCAAGTCATACTCAAGTGTTCCATGAATGTACCTAAGAATGCGTTTGAGCGCATTCATATGTTCAACTCTGGGATCATGCATAAACAAACACACACGTTGTATGACATATGTAATATCAGGTCGCGTGAATGTCAGATACTGAATGGCGCCTGCAAGACTACGATAATGGCCGGATCATCATGAAGAGCTACCGCGACCCAACTTGGGTTTAGTATCAACTGGAGTAGAAGTAGACTTACATGATGACATCTCAGCCCTCACAATGATCTCTGTTGCATACTTCCCCTGTGATAAGAACAATCCACCTGCATGACGAGTTATAACAATCCCCAAAAAGTAACTCAATGGGCCCAAGTCCTTCATGATAAACTCAGAACCGAGCATTGTCATAATGGACTTTCGCAAAACATCAGAAGAAGCAGTCAAAACAATATCATCAACATATAATAAAATATAAGTCATGAAAGATCCCTGATGGTATATGAATAACGAGTTATCAGACCTGATGTGAGTGAAACTCATAGTCGAAACACAGTCAACAAACGTATTATACCATGCCTGTGGAGACTGCTTAAGCCCATACAAAGATTTCCTCAATAAACAGACATGATTAGGATATCTAGTATCCCTATACCCCAAGGGTTGATGCATATACACTGTCTCATTAATATCACCATGTAGAAAAACATTTTTCACATCTAGCTGATGAATGAACCATGATTTTGAAAGAGTCAATCTGAGCACAGTGCGAATGGTAGCTGGCTTGACCACTGGGCTAAATATCTCACCACAATTCACACCAACCTGCTGAGTCTTACCATCACCTACAATTCTAGACTTATGTCTCGCAAAAGAACCATAAGAATTTTCCTTATGAACAAAAATCCACATAGATCGAATAATATTAACACTAGATGGACGGGGTACCAACTCTCACGTCTTATTATCAATAAGAGCATTATATTCCACGGTCATGACAATTTTCCAATTAGGGTCATTTAAGGTAGACACAAGAATACGGGGTAAGGATGATTTAAGGACATTAAAATTCTAATTAAAATGTCTTTTTGGTTTAAAAATACCCCGTTGACTGCGAGTGATTGGACCTTGACTCTGGAATGGAGTGGGTGAATTTTAGGAATTTTATGAAGTGTCGGAAATTTCCGTCGGAGGCGCAAGGAGCCAGGGCCGCGGCACTGGAAGAACTGCAGAGCTCTCTGATGTTATGGTGTCGCGGCGCTAATGACGGATTTAAATATGATTGTTCACTGGATGGCAGACGCCGCGGTGCCGCCCCTAAGGGTCGCGCGCTGACGACATTTTTTGTGAAAAGTCCGAAAATGATGTTGAACATATGGGGAGATATCATCATCTAAAAAATTATATGAACTAGGCACATATATTTCTACTTTAGAAAAAGGAAATTGGGATTCATCAAAGAGAACATGAAGACTAATGATGATTCGTTTAGAGGACAAATCAAAGCATTTATAACCACGATGATTTGACGAAAAACCCAAAAACACCCAAAGAGTAGAACATGTCTGAAGTATGTTGATTGTAGTGGATGGAAACAGTGGATAACATAAGCATCCGAAGACTCTAAGATGAGAATACGAAGAAGTCTTATTGTATAACACTTGGAGAGGGGATGAATATGTCAAACTTTTAGAAGGAAGAATATTTAGTAGATCGGTAACCATTTGTAGCGCATGATGCCAAAATAATGGAGGAACGGATGTATTGATGTCTAGGATTATCCGTTATGAGTATAGGCTAAATGTCTCGCGTTTGCAATTATGAACGTGATATGATCCATGTCTCAGATGCGTGTGGATTGGATTCTCCCTCATGAATCTCTAGGAATGGTGGACTTCATGACGGTGTCACACATGATTTTGGGCATGACGATTAATTGTATGGATTTTTTGCATATCATTATGTGCTTTTCTTCAAGCATATCGTTTTATTACATATCGTCAGATGTTTCAGTTGTACATTGGGTATATGTAGTATATGGTTGTTGTGGTTACATATGCATATAATTATTGTCAACTAAATATATTTACATGTTTGCTATTAAAAAATATTTTTGTACTTAAACTCTTGGCATGATCTCATGGGGACAATTGATGAAACTTATCTGTCTCCGTTTTTCTTTCCTTTGCTTTAATGCAAACACAAATTCAAGTTTCAGAGCATCGAGTGACCGATTATGATGAATTCTTGAAATTGTTTAGTAGTGAGTCATCAGATTAGTTCAGTGATGGCTGAAGTTTCTATGTTTACCAGTCCATTTCTATTTCGAATGTTAATTGTACTCTTTAAGACTCTTCTTAGATGCTCTTGACTCAGTGGCTGGGCCTAGACCTATTTCAGTTAAGCATTGTATTTCGGATATTAGTTTTGGATTTATCTATCCTATTGTATTTGGTTAGGAAATTTTGAATCGAGACATCAGGAATACTAACAAGGGGTTTCAAGAAAATGCAAAAATATCATACTTTGAAACTTCTCTTATATAATCGAGACATCAGGAATACTAAGAAGTGATATAGATTATCATTATTAAGTGGACATCTTAAACATACTAGTAACTAGAGTAGTACTTATTGTCAAATGGACCTAACACACAAAATATCATAAAATGTTACCCGTATAATATAAAAATAATAATTGCATTGTTGATGTGTATAACTTAAATCCATCATATTTAATGAATACTCAGTAATTAAAGCGGTAAGGATGAACATGTGTGGCGGGAGAGTGTCGGCTATGGATTCAGCCGGACATAATAGATATGGTTTAGACTTTGTGTTTATTTTAAAAAAATCATTGAAAATGTAGGGTACGTAGTTTGGTAGCTAGTTAGGAGTAAGTTATTCATGTATTAAGTGTCTGTTTGGTTGGACTTTTAAATTTGTCAAAAGTTCTTTTTGGAAGGCCAAAAACACTTTTGGCAAAAATTGGAGTGTTTGGTTCAAAATCGAAAAAGTACTTTTAAAAGCACTTCTGACACTACTTGAAAAACTCTATTTTTAAAAACGCTTTTTTAATAAGATGTACCAAACGGGCCCTAAAATCATGCATAAGTAATAATGTGTTTGGTAGCTAGTTATGATTTGAGTTATTCATGTATAAAATTAGTACAGTATTTGATTTGCAATTCAGAAATTACATAACTACTAATACTTTTTTACTTCGATTCTGAGTAAGATTGAAAAAAAATCAATACTATTTATTATTTTTCTAAAACGTTAAATATTTTGAAAAATATTCATTTGTCAAAACGGCAAATATTTAGAAAAAAAAGAAATGCATATGAATTGATTTTGCCCATTCCATTCCTTCTATCATGCATTAAGTTCTTTTTTATAAAAGAAAAAAAAAAGAATAAAGTGAATCAATTTTCCCGGGTAAAGAAAATCAAATTTCCGTTTCAAATTAACGGCCGTCCTTGTCCCACGTTATAGTTACGGCCCCGTCATTGTCAATTGTCAATTGAATTTAATTATTTACTATATTTTTGATAACTAATTGATTTGTTAGTTTCTTTATAGACTTATTTCAATTCGATTTAATTATTCACTATTTTTTTAATTCAATTGGGTTTAATTATTTACTCTTTTTTTATTCAATTGAGTTTAATTATTTACTCTTTTTTTATTCAATTGAGTTTAATTATTTACTTGTTTTTTATAATTAGTTGATATATTATCTATTTTTTTCTTCAAAATTTTGTTTATAGACTTAATTCAATTGTGTTTAATTATTCATTGGGTTTCCAATAAGTAGTTGATATGTTATCTGTTTTAAAATGCTTAATTCAGTTGAATTTAAATCTTTATGAGGGTTTTGATAACTACTCGATATGTTTTCTTTTCTTTTCTTTTCTTTTTAAAAAAAAATATTTGGGACTGAGGCGTAATTGTTAAAAACATATCATAGCAGTATTAAAGAACATATTTTCTCTTTGCCTGCCATATATATATATATATATATATATATATATATTTGTCATATATACAAACTATAGATGTAGTTTATATGAGTTTATTTTCCCCATATTTTAAGTATTAGTTTGTTCTGTCCATTCCTGATTGAGAAATAATTGAGCGAACATTTGGTGTGTGGAAAAAACGATGGAGGATATTATCAATAATGTCAAGTTTTTCATTAGACACACAAAAAAAATTGTTGCGGCAACTATGGCTATGCATAACTACATTAGAATGCATGCACTTGAAGATTTGGAATTTGATAAATGCGATGCAGACCCTAATTATGTTTCTGAAATTGAAGGAGATGTAGATATTGGAGAAACATCAAGGACTTTGAGAGATGATCATGGTGGATCGATGGATGATGTTAGTATGGAATCTGTTCGCCACAACATTGTCACTTCCTTAATTAGTCGCGAGTCGTAATAATATTTCTATATTCTAGTTTATTAGTTGTGTAATGATGTAATATATTCAACTTTTGGACATATTGAGTCATTGACCATCATATTGTCGTTACATTTCTTATGTACAATATAATATTATTTTTTGATTAAATATTACAATTAAATAATTTTAAAAAATACATTAAATTGTAAAAGATATACTAATTTTTAGAAACATAGAATATAAACGAATATTTTAAATAGTTTTAAATCTATTAAAAAAATATTCTAGTTTCTTTGCATAAATGTGGGCCAAACATGAAATTATTTTTGTTTCTCAGAATAACTTCTATAATTATAGGCCTAACGCACTAACAGATTCTCTAGAAATTGTTTCTTCAAAACTACTAAGAAACATAAATTATTTTAAAAAAACTTGGCCAAACAGATCCTTAACAAATTTCCGCCTTCTTTCCTCTTAATGTCTAAACAAGTCTTTAAAAAATTGTGTATTTATAACTTATCTTATTAAGGTGTGTTTAGTATAATATTTTCTTAGAAAATAAGTATTCTTACTTATGTTTAATGTTTTGTAAGTAAGTAAAAAAAATTATACCATAAGTATTTAAACACTACGAGGGTAGGGAGAAGATGTGTGTGGGGTGGTAGTGATGGTGGTAGTTAAAGAGCAGGGGGCGATAAATTTGGAATATAATTTATGAAATTTCTTCACTTTTCTTACTATTTAGTTTTTTTTTTAAACTAATACGTTTTAAATATTTTGACAACTAAACATGCAACAATAACAACGTATCCAGTGTAATCCCACATCGTGAGGTCTGAGGAGGGTAGAGTGTACACAGACCTTACATCTACCTTGGTAGGTAGAGCGATTGTTTCCGGGAAACCATCGACTCAAGACAAAGTATAATCACAAGCATGACAATCAAAACAAAGCAAGTGTAAAGCAAGATTAAAGAGTAAAACAAGAGATTCAATCAGACTTAGATAAAGAATTAAAGCAATATAAAGTGCATTCGAACAAAAGAAAACAATAGTTAACACAATTAAATAAGCTAAACAAAATACACAAAATACATTTTTTCCGTACCAAACACACCACTAAGTGTAAAATCAAAATCTAAAAATAATTTCGATAACTTTTTTGAAAAATGACACGGATATTGAAAGAGAAAAAGAACTAATAATCGATATTTCTTTTTCAATTAGAGCATCTCCAACAGGAGATATTTGAAATCACATTTATCTCCTGTCACATCAGATTGTTCATCTCACATCATCAAATATTTCAATTATCACATACACTCCACAACAGTGGATATTTCATAAAATAATTCATTTTCTCTTTCCTACACATCAATACATATACTCCACCATATATATTCATTCTATTTCATTTTCTATTTTGTATATGATATTATTCTTGTAAGTCATATTATTACACATATAATAATAAAATTATAAATTACTTATATTCATTTAATTTTGACACTTATCAAATATTATTATAATATTAAAACACACAATAAATGATTTTATTAATGAAGATAAATTAATTTTTGATAAAACCATGATAATTACTTCCACCAGTTTGTTGCCCATATTGCATATAAGGAAAATTAAACGGTTATTGCATACCAAAATTAGTTGGCATCACATATGACATTTCAAAATTGGATGACATATTTTGAGAATTTTGTGGACGTGAATATTGGGATTTTGTAGTTGGTTAGAAATAAAAATTTGGAAGAAGATTAAAATTTTGATTAGGATCCATATTAAAAAAAATAGCAAATAATTTGGAGGAAGATAGAAATTTGGAAAAAATAACCAAAATATTTCGGTGTCCAAATGAAGTAAACTTAGTCCGCTTTTATAGTTTTTTTTTAAATTCGGTCAAATTATTGATCAAAAATAGCAATAAAAAAAAGTACTATAATAACAAATTGTTACGTTGGAAGTCTTTGCTGTTTCAATAGTATTTGTGGATAAAGACGTGCCGAGTGCCACTGTTCGTATACTGAAATGTTACTAATAATAAAGGCCCCTTTTTTCTTTTGTTCCAATTTTAAAAATAAATTTTAGTTGATTTTTCTGGCGATTTTGATTCAGTACTTTTGGGACTAAAAACACAAAAATAGGAATGAGACAACATTAATATATTCTTGTACCTATTACTCGTCTAATAAAGAGGAAATATGCTGCCTTTGTTTTGTCACTTTGCATTGGCTTGTCTTGTTTTTCTTCTCCGTATTAGTTTATCATAGTTCACTAAAGTGGTGAAATAGATAAGATTTGAATTCGAGTCTTGCTAAACACGCCCTACCTTAAAGCTTATGTTATAAAAATCTGAACCAGCTTATGTAATTGATCATAGTTCACTAAAGCTTATGTTATAATAATTTGATACTCCGTACTAAACACGAATGAAAAAAAAGAGATAAATAATAATTTCAATCCACTTAAAAAATATAGCTAGCTACTTCAATTCTAATACTCAAAGTTGATGAGATACAAGAACAAAAATGTTTGAGGAAATGTGATCTCTTGTCCGAAGAAAATAGTATTTTCAAATCTTTTATGTTTAAAAATGAAGATTTCTTTGGAAAAGGCCATAAATTTATAAACAAGTTTGTCAAGTTCTACAAAATCAATTCTCCCAAAAATATCCTGAATCGTGATTATCAACATCTTTGCCATCACAATAATAACGGGAGAAATAATTTTTTAGCCATTAACTTTTTTAATTTTATAACCTTTTTACGAGAGATCTTCATTTTTTATATATAAGAGATATGAAAAAGTCATTTTCCTCTATTCAAATTATTAGAGACAAGAGATGAATTATAACATTGCCAAAACATACTATTTCTATGACAAGTAAACATCAATTTTAGAGAATTTAGGTTCGGTTATATCAGTTTGAATTGATCGTATCACTTCATTTAAGCTCCGTTCACATACAATTAGCAATTCGATGGGAGCGCGTTTCCCGAATGGACCCTAACGGCGCAAATCTGATATAGTTGTTCTTCAAAACATCGGATGAGAAATAAATAAAAAACAATTCGATGAACCCCTAACATATTTATTGTTAAAGTATATGGGCCAGAGCCCATTTCGTGTACATTGGCCAATGTGGGGTCCTTCCCTTTCCCGTATAGATTTGGTGAATATTAGACTTAGGTTTGTATCTTAATTAATAGTGTAATATTACCATAATTGTAAAGTTAGTATTCTTATAGAATAGAGATTTCTAAGTAGAATAGGAAGATGATCTTCCTCAGAATCAGATATATATATGCTTTCATTAATGAGAATAATCGAGGATTATTTCTTACATTCTTTCGCCAGATCAAGTGCAGGTGCTCTTCTTTACTCTGCCGCTTCCTCAAAATTTCTTCATTCTTTCTCAAAATTTTGCCCTAAAATTCTCGATTTTTTTGTGTGTTTCTTCTTTCACAAAAACCGAGTTTCTTCTCTTCCAAAAACTTTTCTCATAAATTCTTTTCTCTGAATAATCAAGAGATTATTTTTTACATTCTTTCATTTATCATAACATTCAGGTGTTTAATGTAATGTGTGCCTAGATGAGAACGTTTCAACCAAATTTGTGTTATGGAAGTTCTTCTTAGTTAGTTTTGTAAATATCAATATACCGCAATTAGTATAAAACTAGTCAATTTAATACGGTAATCCAACTAGAAAATGATAGCAAAATACTAAATTCGTGATACTGCAATTCGATAAGTGATTCTGTTTTGAAGGACTAAGGATATACTTTGCTTTGCTTTAATTTTAACACATTCTAATGCCAAATGTCGAAATCTATTTCTCTTTGATGGTTGTTTTGGAGGGTAGTAAAAACACTTTGTTTTGGCATTAAACAATGTGGTTTATTATAAGTACATTACATTATAGTATGCAAATAATCCATCGAATATTATTAGTACATTATACATTATAAGTACAAACAAAGTGGGTCGGCATGCCGGGCAAGAACTTTATACAATTTCCTCAATTCCCATCCAAATTAAAGTGAAAGAGAGTGGGAAAATGACTTTCTAGATTTTATGTTTTTTTTTCTTTTTATATTCAGGTTCCTGACTTGCGTCAGAATAGTCCTGGAGGTAGTAAGTATCGGTCCCTTAATACTACTACCATTAAATCGCGAGATATATTTTAATAACCAGTGTTTGAGAACGGACAACTGATAGCACCTAAAGGATCAACCTCTGCCTTTATTTAAAGTGGTGGTTTATAAATGGAGCAACCCATCAAGCGTTACTGAACTTGGTAGACACCGGCCCGTTATCCTTCCACTGCACAGAGCGGAAGCTGTTCGTTGCTCTTTGAATTGCCTTTAATTTATCGTAGTCTAAAGCATCAAATATTACTTTTTTTTGTTTTTTAAAGATGTCACTAATAGCAAATAGTAATGTTGAAAATTCTATTGGCGCCGAAAGAAAGAGACATGTGGAGATTATTAAAGAGTGCTCTCATGCCTCCCTTAATTGCAACCCAAAACGTAATTTTCATATCAAGTAGAAGAAACACTTTATCCAAATCAATCCTCTCTTTGGTTAAGTTGTCGATTCATCCATCATCACATATAAAGAAAAGGTTGATCGTATTAGATGTTTATATTAGACCAATAAATATAAAATTAATATCAATTACATGAGTTTTACTGTTAATACAATGGTGTTTGTTACGAAGGAAAATAGTTTTTGATTTTTTTTATAGAAATATAAGTGATTATTTTATATGTTTCTGATATTTTATGATAATTAAGTAGAAAATATTTTTTCCAAAATATATCTTGATAAATTAAATAACTTTTGGGAGTGAAATGGGGAGGGAACAATTAGCTGGAAATGGTTTGACAAAATTTTGGAAAATGACTTCCCTCCCCATTCAATGGAAGTTATGTTCCAGAAATTAGATGAAAATGCAGGGCGGATTCATGATTCAAAAATAGTAGATTCATTCAATCATTCAATATTAATATTACTATATTAAAAAAAAGTTCTATACTAACAATAATGATAAACGTCTATTAAAAGATGCGTATTACATTATCAAAATATAAGTCACTCAAATAACTTCAAATCTATTTGCATTCTTTTGACTTTTTCTTTTTAATTTAAAGATCTATTTATTTGGGACTTGGGAGTCTTGTGTTGGTTTTAATGGACTCGGTCAATTATTTTTTAAATTTTGGATTGAGTTTTTTCAGTATGGGCTTGTACATCCATCTTTTATGGCCCAATAATATATATTTTTTAAAGCAAAAAGATGATAAATGAAGAAAAAAATGTTTTTGCCGAGAATCGAATCAGACTTCATTGGGGTAAAAATTTAAATTTCTATCAACTACACATTATTATGTTGTGGAGGCTTCACATGAATACCTTGAAACTCCCATTGGTCCGCCCCCGGGAAAATGTGTATATAAAAAAAACATTTTTCACATATTAAGGCAGTCAAATAGGTAAAAATTGAAATATGCTTTCAAAAGAAGTTCCCTCCATTCAAAACACAACCCAAAGTATCAAACATTTTCAACATTAATATAGTAAATTATTTAGAAAATAAAAGATTCTTTTCCACATAATAAAAATGGTTCCCGCCATTTTTCCTACTGCCTCTGCTCTTTTGTGGGCCTTTATGTCCACTAAATTCTCTGCCTAGCCCATCTATCCCCCGTTAATATTCACACCATAAGCTTTAAATATCATTTCCCATACACTTTCTTCAAATTTCAACTACTCGTATAACAATAAAAGATGAAATGGTAGTAGTCTTCGGGTACGGTCCAATGACAAAGGAGAGAGACTTAACATGCTCTGAACACTTACAGCGTGGAATTGATTTTCAATGTGAGCATTCTGATCTCTTCTGGGGTTGATCCTTGTAGGTGCTATCAGTTGTCCGTTCTCAAACCCTGATTATTAGAGCATATCCCGCAATTTACTGGTAGCAGGTGCGGATCCAAGGGGGCTTCAAGATATTCATGTGAAGCCCCCACAACATAATAAATGTGTAGTTGAGATGGTAGAAATCTGAATTTTTACCCCAATGAAGTTCGATTCGATTCTCAGCAAAGACATTCTTTTCTTCATTTATCATCTTTTTGCTTTTAATTTTTTTTACTATTGGGCCGTAAAAGATGGATGTACAAGCCCATATCGAAAAAACTCAATCTAAAATTTAAAAAATAATTGACTGGGTCCATTAAAACCAACACAGACTCCCAAGTTCCAAATAAATAGATCTATAAATTAAAAATAAAAAATTAAAAAAAAATGAAAAAGAAGAAAACACCTTTGGCTTGGTGCACATACCGCAAAAGGGTCAGTTAGGCCACTACGACGAGCACTTCAGGTAAAAATATATCCAAAAGTACTTTTTCTTTGTTTTTTAAAAAAAATAATTAATTAGGGTTTTTCTTTGTGTATACTTTATTTATTTATGTATGAATCGGAAGAGGGATTTTGATACTTTAATTGTTGCTGTTTTTGGATATTTTAAAGTGATTATGCTTTTTCTATGTTAATTTTACCCGTTTGTATTTACTGTTTGTTTAGTTTTGTATTTATTGTTAGTATAGATTAATTATTCTATTTATTGATATTTGTTATTTTAATCTAATAATTTTATTATTATTTTAGAATGCTTAAGTTTTTAATTAAAAAATCAAGACACATAAAAAATGCTGGAGGTAATCTTAAGATGACTTCACCTAAGATTAAAAAAGATCTTACTAATGCATGTTCAGTTGAAACTGTTAAGAAGACTGTAAAAGAAATTGGGGATGAAGTTTTTAGTGTACTTGTTAATGAGTCTGGTGATTGTTCAGGAAAAGAACAAATGACTGTTGTTGTGCGTTTTGTTGATGGTAGAGGATATGTCGTTGAGAGATTAATAGGAATTGTTCATGTTGAAGAGACAAGTGCAATAACACTTAAAAGGGGCTCTTAAGACTTTGTTGTGTGGATTTGGATTGTGCATTTCTAATATTCGAGAACATGGGTATTATGTGGCAAGTAACATGAATGGTTGTTTTGGTGTTTGAAAACACTTATTCAAAAGGAAAATCACTGTTTGGGGAGTGTTATTTGAAGTTATTTAAGTGATTTATATTTTGATTATGTAATACGCATCTTTTAATAGACGTTTATCATTATTGTTAGTATTGATTTTTTTTAATATAGTAGTATTAATATTGAATGGTTGAATGAATCCTCTGTTTTTGAATTACGAATCACCCTAGCGATAGTAGTGTTGAGACCAGACTTATTATCTTCGTGACTAACTGACGCAAAGGCGAACGAATATAAAAAAGAAATAAAAATAAAAAATAAAAAATAAAAATAAAAGATGAAATGGAGCTGTCAAGTATACAACAGCAATCTAATCCGTGATTATTTACTTAAAAGGGAGTTATCTCTCTCTTTTTACATAGTCAACATAAAGTAGAAAAGATACCATGTTATGTATGACACATCACTTGTTTTGGCGCTACTGCAATTCAAATGCTTGCATTATGGGTGGGTTCGGTTAGCCAAAATCTTTGAGAAATATTTAAATTTCCTCTAAAAAAAAATAAATTTCTTAAAAATAAATAAAATGACTTCTCGTAGAAAAAAGAGAAAATAAGTTTCACCTCCGTTATTCTTCATTGATGGTGTCTTCCTCACACTCCAACATACCTCATCTTTACCCCCACCCCAATCCCACCGGCCTACCCTACCTCTCACCCCTGCCTTCCATCATATTTGTCTAGATAATATATAAATGCTTTAAAGATAATAATCTACTTACGTACCAAACACAAAATAACTAAAAAACCCATTTATTTTACTAAAAATTAGTTTTCATTGAAAATATTTTTCTTCCTACCGAACCCACCCTCTAAGATTGAACTAAATCTCATGGTTGACTTCAAATCATTTATGAAGGAAAAAATATGATTATTTTCTTCTTTCGTCTACCTTCCTCTCAGGGACGAAGCCTCCCTCATTCCATCGGGACTATAGACTCCAATAATATATTTTTTTAATTATTATATTAATAAATGCCAAACCCTCCTCCCCTCTCATCTCCATAAATTTATATAATATAGTAATAGTTCCCTCAAAAAAAGTTGGCTCGCTTCGTCCTCGCTTCCTCCAATAATCAAAATGAAACAAACAAACTTATCTGTTTTCTCACCACTTTGACGTGGTAAAGTAGTGAAAAGACTGAAAGTTGGGGGTTTGTAGTTTGAATTTGAAGTAAAACTTACTAAGGGAGCCGATCCCCACATTTAATATTTTAAATAAATATATAACCACAGTGCTTATCTTAGTCACCATATATATTTGCTTTTTCTTCCTATCTATACATATAAAAAAAGTAGTACCAACTTATTATATAATTTGGACCTACCACTACAAAATCTGCTTTCTTAAGTTGACCAAAGAAAATATCTCCCCCGTCTTAATTAATTTCATTACTGCATAGCAGTCTGAACAAGGCAATTTTGGATTCATTAGATTAAAGTCGTAGAACGCATGCAAACTCCTTTGTTCTATTGTGGAAATATTTTGCAGACACTATTCTTTTCAAAAGTAACTATTCTTAATTAAGTTCATGTTTCGATACTTTCCTGAAAATCAGAAAATTGACATATTTAGATTGTCAGAATCAATTTTGTCATTTATTTCAATTTGAATTTTACCTTTTCCTTTATTATCCTATTTAATTTTCATCAACAACTCTATCCACTTTTATTACTCTCTTTAAATATCTAGAAATAATTACTAATTTTTTTTCCAAATATACAACTTTCATTACCTTTTTAAATATTTAGAAATAATTACTAAAAAAAATCAAATATACTACTCATGTTCTGTTTTAATTAAAAAAATCAAATATACTACTAAAGTTGACATTTGTTCATCTGTAATTGCAGATTAGAACTTTAAACTCCTCAAACATCCTAACGTTGTCCGATTATACGAGATTATCCTTTTTTTTTCTATTGTATTCTTTCAAATACTCTGAATATTATTACTATAATATATTATATTTTGAACAAACAAGAATTAAATATACCCAAATTGAAGTATCAAAAAGTTTTATTAATTTTGAAGAATTGCCTGAAGCGCCGCGACTCCTGTGGCGTGACTATACAACTTTATTAGAAGGAATGCAGAAACAGATATTGATTTTGATCTTTATGAAGATGAAAACACAATCATTCACCATGACTTGAAATTTTGGATATGCATCTAGTGGTATTTAATTACTTTTTTTGTTTCCTTTCTAGTGTGCTTTCATGTTCGAAATAATAATTTTTGTTCATAGTGATACATTCTTTTACTGATCAGGACAAAAATACTAGCCATATACCTGTAACCAATAATATAGCCTTGCCTCACTAAATTTGGCCTGAAGTTAAAGATGGGTGGATCTTTTTATGAAAAAATAGTGATATTGTAGTGGTGGACAGGGTTTAAGTGAGGACCCTAGCAGCATGACAAATTAATCACAAGAATTAGAGTTATTGATAAGGACACTCACGTTAATTAATGATTATGTAGGCGTTTGGTGGAAAAAGTTAGAAGGGAAAAGGAGTGGGAAATAATCTAAAGATTTTGGGTAATAATTAGACAAAAGCATGTTTAGGATTTTTATGATCCATGCCGTGAGTGGTGGGGAAGAAGTGAGTGGGTTTTTCCTTTTAACTATTTTCTTCAATTTTTTGGGGGGGGTTTTCACCGGGTGCTTATACTCGCTTAGAAGCCCGATTAATCCGTATTTGCATCGTGTAAGAAGGGGAAATACTTCCTATTAGGACTTCTTTCATATTTAGGGCTTGTACTTGAGACCATTAATTAAGGGTGGAAAAATCCTATTAATTTCATCAGAAACAACAATAATATAACCAATGAAATTTTACAAACATTTCACCAGAAACGTGAACAACAAATTTTTATTGTGTACTATAGCGTAGTTGAGAATGTGAACCCTAATAATATAGGAGATTTTTGAGTGTTCTATAAGTTTTGCATCATGCTCCCACATCAATTTTCTTTCTTTTCTCTTCTTTTTTGTTTTTATTTTTGTTTTTCAATTGTTATTTCACTTTTTTTGTGCTTGATTGTCGAGGAAACGAGAAAGTAGGTCAACCTTCACATCTTAAGAATTCAAAAGTAGTACTCTTGTTTGGTTATTTATAGTTTTTGTTAGGCATAGGACCATTTCACACAAGTAGATTCTTTTGCTTTTCGAGTACTCCGAGTTGAGATTCTTGAGGAAGGTAAATCATGATCTTTCGTGCATTAGGTGAGAGATCTGATGTGCAGTTCTTTCTGAGGAATCATTCCCCACAAATGAGGAATGAAAATTCTCACACTGTTTGTCGGAGCTCGAGCGTCTTTTCTTGGGAATCAATCTGTTACCCACGAAACAGTAAATTCTTGAAAATACAGGTGAATTATTTAAAGATACTGACTGTATGAAAGTTATTTTTTTTAATTTTTTTTTCATGATTCTAGTGTTTGATTGACATAAAATGTTTTCCATCAGACGGATGTTATTTTTCCTACAACTTTCGAAACTTTAAATTTCATATTACTTGCTTTAACCAACACCTCAACGCTAATTTCCGGTACTTAAAAAATTCGCCAATATGCTACCTTTGCTAATATTATTATTAATATTTAATATATACTTTTCTCAAAACATTTCGACTCACAAATCGAACATTGAACAACAGTTTTCAAGAAACTATTTTCATTGAAAAATGCCTTCCGTCAGATTAAATACTTCTATATTCACTATTTTTTAATAACAATGAGTATGAACTACATATTTGAAATAAATATATTTGTATACAACAATAAGTTGAAGATAAAGGGCGTGTTTGGTACGGAGAAAAATATTTTTCATGAAAAGTATTTTCTTGGAAAACAAGTGAGTTTCTTACTTATTTTTTAGGATTTGATAAGCAAACAAAAAGATAATATCCCAATAGCATTTATATGCAATTTAACAAAACACAATCGGGTGGGCACGGGGTGGGGAGTGGGAGTTCGGGAGTGGTGAGGGGTGGGATGGTCAAGGCACTACAATAAGGTATAGAATTAACAACAAAATATATTGTTGCTAAAAACGTAAATGACAAAAAAACAACAACTTCTTGTTGCAAAAACTTTTCGCATCAGATGTTATTGCAACGGCATGCAACAACTTTTATTGTTACGAAAAGTATTACATCCATCATATTGCAACGGCATGCAATAACTTTTATTGTTGCGAAAAATATTTTTGACAACAACATCTGCCATATTGCAACAAGAAATGTTGTTGAAAATGACTTTGTTCTTGTAGTGAGGGTTGGGGTTGGGGGGAGTTGAGTGGGAAGATGACAATGAACTTGAAATGTTACTTATGGAACTTGTTTTCTATAATTCCATTAGGATTTTTTATTTATTTTTAAGATATTTATTTTCCTATAGAAAATATTTTTCAAAATATCTTGGTCAATCAAACATGAAAAACATTATTAAAAATATTTCCCACCGTACCAAACACACCCAAATACTGTGAGCTGACACCACATCTAGTTGAGAATCTATTCATATGAAGATTCAAGTTAAAACACCAACTTCTCACAGTGTTGCCCATGAAATTGCTCGTGTACGAGTATTTTTTTAATTGAATAATTTACTGATTTATTTATTTTCGAGGTTGGGTATGTTTTACTAGTGTCCCTTACAAATTAATCCAATATGATATATATAACATTGCTCACCCTTCTATTTGTTTTGTGGGTGCTTTTGAGATAGATCTATAGCTTTTCTATTTACTTTGGTCCCAGCAAAAAGATATTTTTTTCCTTTATGATAATAAGTTACTAATAACGTAGTAAATAAAATTTCGTCTTAATAGGGATGAAATTGTTGAGTTTTGATATTGGTGAATAGAAAATGATGAGATGAAAATTAAAGGGAGTAAAAGGCTCTTTTGTCCCACATCGAAAAAAGAAAAGGGAAGAGATGTGTATATATTACATTCTCCTACAGTTCTTAAAAGGGTTGAGAGGCGAGGACCTCATGTAAATCGTCGTCGCTCGCTCGGTTTTGGATTGATAATCTTTTTGGACAAACGTTTATTTAATTAATTAATTAATTAATTATTTAATTAAAAATCAATCCAAGACCCGCGACCGACCCTACCCGTTCGGCTCTCCCACTCTTTTCGAATTTCCCTCCAAAATTAGGTGACTATTCTGAATGGTTGCAAACATTCAGAACCTCCAAACCTATAAATTCTTGATTGTTCCAAGAATTTATTCATTCATTTTTCAATTCTGAATTTCAGTCTTCAACTCGAAAATATTTTGTCTTCATTCTGTGATATCATCGTTGAGTGGTTATTGCTCTGAAATTTGGAGTACTACTATTACGGTAAGATAATCGTTATCACGGGAGGTGATATTAGTTAACCTCGAGTCTGTGAGGAATAATTTCCTTAAGGACACACTTTGAACTAAGTGGGCTCGATTACATTCGAATTATTTTCCAAAGCAGTTCTGCTTTTTCGTTTATTGTTTCATGATCAATTTACTGTTAAGTAATGTTTATATCGTGTAATCTGTTTCACTAAGTGATTAACAGATTGTGTTGAAACATTATTTAGCGAAATACAGATTATTTTACCAACAATCTTAAGGAAATTATGTTTATTTTATTTTAATATGTATCCTGGTTTGGAGATTAAAACTTGTGTGGTTTTCTATTCCGTATGTAATTTCATATTCTAACTTGAAGACATAAAAACTTCGTTGGAATATTAAAGTCCAGGAAAAAGTGTTTTCAAAAGGAAAAAAAAGTGTTTTTCTTGTATGTTGTGTGGAGACTAAAATCTTCGGGTTTTCTACTCCAATTGAGATTAAAGTTTTCATAACTTTCTACTCATTTGGGTACTTGATTTGAAGATATAAAAACTTCATCAAGTATACAACATACAATCTACTGCACTTCGTTTCAAGCAATTTTGATTCGGTTTAAAGAAATAAAATCTTCACCATTGTGTATTATATTTATTGCTATCAAAATTGATTCGGTTTGAAAAAATAAAATATTCACCGTTGTGTATGATATTTATTGCATGAAAGAATTTGACTTACTCATGTGATACATGTACAACGATTTGAAGAACATAAAATCTTCGTCGTTCTGTTTAAGGAGATTAAAACTTGTGTAGTTTTCTACTCCATATGAATATTAGTATTCTGACTCGAAGATATAAAAACTTCGTTGGAATACTAAAGTTTCATAATTATAATACGATTTGAAGAAATAAAATCTTCATCGTTTAAGTTTATAATTCGACTGCGATTTGAAGAAATAAAATCTTCATCGTTGAAATCTGTGAATTAATTGCTATTTTGGTTTTATTAACTAAAACAGTTTGTCGATTTGACAGTGACAAACGATGACAATTGAAACTGGAACTACCTCTGCAAATCCGCACGTGATTACTACTACAATCCGCAGCGGTACACCGATCGAAACTGCGAAGTTCACGGTGCAACTTTAAAGGATGACAACAAAGAATGTTCTTTTGGCTTACCGCCTCTTGGTTTGCAAAAGTTCACGGTGAGGACCTCCCGTGCTGCCGTGACATGCACGACAACCGGTTCATAGTTCTGAGTCTTGGAAACAGGCTGATTTTTTGTGCAAAGACTACATTTTAAGTGTCTTAGAAGATGACTTGTACAATGTCTACAGTGCAATAAAGACTTTCAAAGAACTATGGAGTGCACTTGAAAAGAAGTACAAGACAGAAGATGCTTGCTTGAAGAAGTTTGTGGTTGCCAAATTCCTAGACTATAAAATGGTTGATGGGAAAACCGTTGGAGCCCAAGTTCAAGAGCTTCAACTTATCTTCCATGACCTTATTGGTGAAGGTATGGTAGTGAATGAAGCATTCCAAGTGGCTGCAATGATTGAGAAATTACCGTCTTCGTGGAAAGATTTCAAGAATTATCTTAAGCACAAAAGAAAGGAAATGAAGTTGGAGGATCTTGTGATTCGTCTCAAGATCGAGGAAGATAACAAAATCGATGAGAAGAGGTATCGTAAGAGTTCACCAATTGAAGGGGCCAACATCGTTGAAGATGCTGCTCCGAAAATGAATAAGAAAAGAAAGAGGCCTTCTGGAAAAGAGAAGGGTTCTAACAAGAAAAAGTTCAAGGGCAACTGCTTTAATTGTGGGAAACGGCGAGAAAAGCCCAGTTGTCGTCTCAGAAAGAATAAGGAAAGGACAAGCGATATGGTGAAAATGAATGATCGTGTGCAATCTTTGTCAGTGCAATTTGCTTGAAAACCCGAAGGAGTGGTGGCTGGATTACGGTGCCACTCGACATGTTTCTTGTTGCAAAGAAGCATTTGCAACCTATGCTCCCGAATCAGAAGAGTCTTGTTTATGGGAAATCTCGCAATGACCGAGGTTGAAGGATATGAGAAGATACTTACGAAGATGACTTAGGCAGTCGACTCAACAATGTTTTGCGTTCCAACAATTCGGATGAATTTAGTTTCATTGGGACTACTCGTCAGCGGGTTTAAGTGTGTGTTGGTTAGTGAGAAAATTGTAATAAGTAAGAATGATATGTTCATAGGAAAAGGCTACCTCACAGGGCCTTTTCAAACTCAATGTAATGGTTGTTGTGATATTAATGAAACTTCACCGTGCTTTACTTATTGGAGTCAAATGATTTATGACATGTTCGTTTAGGACATGTCAATTACAAAACCTTGCGAAAATTGATCAATTTAGAAGTATTGCCTAAATTTGAGTGTAACAAATCAAAATGTGAAATTTGTGTTGAATCTAAGTTTGTTAAACATCCATATAAGTCTATTGATAGGAATTCAAATCCTTTAGACTTAATTCACACATATATATGTGATATGAAGTCAATACCATCTCGTGGTGGGAAAAAGTATTTTATAACTTTTATTGATGATTGCACTCGATACTGTTATGTGTATTTGCTTAATAGTAAGGATGAAGCAATTAATGCATTTAAGCAATACAAGAATGAAGTGGAAAATCAATTGAATAAAAAGATCAAAATGATTAGAAATGATAGGGGTGGAGAGTACGAATCTCCTTTTGCAGAGACATGTTTGGAATATGGAATTATTCATCAAACTACTGCCCCTTACACACCACAATCAAATGGAATTGCGTAATGGAAAAACCGAACATTAAAGGAAATGATGAATGCCTTACTAATTAGTTCCGGTTTACCGCAGAGCTTGTGGGGGGAAGCTATCCTTACAGCTAATCGAATACTCAACAGAGTACCCCACATCAAAACACAATCTATTCCATATGATCTATGGAAAGGAAGAAAACCCAACTTGAAATATTTTAAAGTGTGGGGGTGTTTAGCGAAGGTCCAAGTTCCTTTGCCCAAAAGGGTAAAAATCGGACAAAAAATTATGGATTGTGTTTTTATCGGCTATGCTACAAACAACAAAACTTGTCGGTTTTTGGTTCACAAATCGGACAATCCCGAAATTCATGTTAATACGATAATTGAATCAGATAATGCTGAATTCTTTGAAAACATCTATCCGTATAAAACTGAATGTGAGTCGTCAAGTGAAAGATCTAAACGACCGCGGGAAGAACCAAAAGAAAGTATACCAAGCAAAGAGGATCCAAGGCGTAGCAAACGTCAAAAGACATCTACTTCCTTTGGACCAGATTTTGTAACATTCTTGCTTGAAAATGAGCCTCAAACAATTAAAGCAGCAATGTCATCTTCTGATTCAATATTTTGGAAAGAAACAATCAATAGTGAGATTGAATCAATTTTAAACAACCATACATGAGAATTAGTTGATCTTCCTCATGAAAATAAACCTTTAGGATCAAAATGGATTTTTAAAAGGAAAATGAAAGCTGATGGCACTATTGACAAATATAAGGCAAGACTTGTGGTCAAAGGTTATAGACAAAAGAAAGGCCTTGATTACTTTGACACATACTCAGCGGTAACAAGAATAACATCTATTCGGGGGTTAGTGGCACTGGCAGCCGTATATGGTCTTGAAATCCATCAAATGGATGTCAAGACAACTTTCTTAAATGGAGAATTGGAGGAAGAAATTTACATGGAACAACCTGAGGGTTTTGTGGTTCCTGGTAAAGAAAGGAAAGTGTGCAGACTTGTTAAGTCACTTTATGGACTTAAACAAGCACCCAAACAATGGCATGCGAAATTTGACCAAACACAGTTGACAAATGGATTTAAGATTAATGAGTGTGACAAATGTGTTTACATTAAAAATACTCCAAATCATGAAGTCTTTGTTTGTTTGTATGTTGATGACATGTTGATAATGAGTAAAAATATTGTTGATGTAAATGCTATGAAGCGTATGCTCGCTAGCAAATTTGACATGAAAGACTTAGGGGTTGCTGATTTGATCTTAGGAATTATGATCCATAAAACTCCACAAGGTCTAGTATTATCACAGTCACATTATATTGAAAAAGTACTTGACAAGTTCAAGTATTTAAATTTCAATGTTGCAAAGACTCCAATTGATGTAAGTTTTGCACTTCAAAAGAATGAAGGTGAAAGTGACTCACAATTGGACTTTGCACGAGTTTTGGAAAGTTTGATGTATATTATGAATTATACACGACCAGATATAGCATGTGCTATAAGCAAGCTGAGTCGATTCACGAGTAATCTCAATCAAACTCATTGGATGGCAATGAAACGAGTCTTGAGATATTTACAACACACCAAAAACTATGTTTTGCATTATAATAAATATCCCGCGATCTTGAGGATATAGTGATCGCAATTGGATCACGGATCGTTTGAAGTTAAATCCGAGTGGATATGTTTTCACCGATTGGCGGAGGAAGCGATGTCTTGGAAATCATCAAAGCAGATATCATCGCCGCATTTCTACAATGAAATCAGAATTTATAGCTTTAGACAAGTAGGTGAAGAAATTTGAATGGCTCGGAATTTCTTAGAAGATATTCCATTCGCCCAAATCTTTGGCTCTATATGTATACATTGTAATGATCAGCGGCAATAGGTAGAGGCGGGGGCGTAATGTATAACGGAAAATCTCGTCACATACGACGGAGACACAATACCGTTAGACAACTCCTCTCTAGTGGCGTTATCACAATTGATTATGTAAAGTCAAGAGATAACGTGGCGGATCCGCTTACAAAAGGCTTATCTAGAGAGGGATTTAGTAGATCATCAATGGGAATGGGGTTAAGGCCAAAGACAAGTCATTATGGCGGTAACTCTACATAGCAGACTGGAGATCCCAAGAGCTAGGTTCAAGGAGATCAAATAAAGTTGTGACTGACGGTTCAACATTGTCAAATAAATCAACCCATTCTCGGATGAAGACAATGTTCAGAAATAAGGATAAGACTTTATGGCTTGTTAATGAGTTAATAAAACATTAAGGTTTTTTAATGGTTATCTAAATCTGGCGATGTATGACCAGATAATGTGGCTATAGGACCACATGTTTAGAAATCACATATGTGAGTGTTAAGTGTAAGCCGCTTTAAAGGGAGTGGATAAATGCCCATTCTACATGTACTCGTGAGACCGGGCGGTGTTCATGCATTTGAAACGAACACAACCGTGAGAACCATAAGCGGTTGAGGTTGATTGTGTGTCTTATGTTGTCTAGGTATACAACAAAGTTCGACGGTTCAAAGATATCAAATCTGGATTGATCGAGTATATCCGATATAAGTTCACTACGGAAAGTTCAAAGGAAACCTACTTATCGGATCACGATCAATTCTCGCTTGTATATCACACTCGTCCGTACATTCTTTTATCTTATAGCCATTCCCCATTCATGTGGGGGATTGTTGGGTTTTGATATTGGTGAATGAGAAATGATGGGATGAAAATTAAAGGGAGTAAAAGGCTCTTTTGTCCCACATCGAAAAAAGAGAAGGGAAGAGAGGTGTATATATTACATTACACCTTCTCTAGTTGCTAAAAGGGTTGAGAGGGCAAGGACCCCTCGCGCCGTCGTCGTCGCTCGCTCGGCTTCGGCTTCGGCTTCGGATTGATTGGTAATCTTTTTGGACAAACGTTTCTTTAATTAATTAATTATTCAAAATTAGGTGACTATTCTGAATGGTTGCAAACATTCAGAATCAGTACATCCAAACCTATAAATTCTTGATTGTTCCAAGAATTTATTCATTCATTTTTCAATTCTGAATTTCAGTCTTCAACTCGAAAATACTTTGTCTTCATTCTGTGTGATATACTGCCGTTGAGTGATTCGCTGCTACCGGAATTTGGAGTACTACTATTTTGGTAAGATAATAGTTCTATCCTGGGAGGCGATATTAGTTAACCTCGAAAAATCTTGTGAGGAATAATTTCCTTAAGGACACACTTTGAACTAAGTGGGCTCGATTACATTCTGAAATTATTTTTCAAAACAGATTCTGTTTTCGTTTATTGTTTCATGATCAATTTACTGTTAAATAATGTTTATATCGTGTAATCTGTTTCACTAAGTGATTAACAGATTGTGTTGAAACATTATTTAGCCAAATATAGATTATTATACCAACACAAATATTTAGAAATGTTTTGTGGGTGCTTTTGGAGGGCACATGAATTCGATGTGAATCTAGACACAAATTCTTCTTCTTTTTCTTTTTGCTTTCAAATTGTCGACTTTTATGGAAAAAAAATTATATATATATTTTTAAAAAGTCATTTTCATTGAAATGTTGCTTGTAAACATTAAGCGTCGATCTTCTGTATTTAAACATTTTTAAGCTCAAATTCTTCTATGATATAAATAGAATATTTCATACTAATTAGCTTGTAGGCCATTAGGTCGCCGAGATTTATATGATTACATTTGCTCTTTTGACACCCAAAGTGATGTTATTATAGGCAGGGTCGTATCAAACATTTTGTGGGTCCTGTTTTAATTTGTAAAGGTGGACTCTTAATTGGATTAAGACTTGCGAATTATGACTCTTTACAGTAAATTATGGCTAATACTATTTAATAAAAAATGAAAAAATGGGTCCTAAATTTTTTCGTTTTTCGGTGCCCCTGTGCGGTAGCACACATCGCACGGGTCCAAAGACGATCCTAATTATAGGTGCATGTGGGCTAAGATTAAAAATAAAAGCAGTCCGGTACACTAAACTTTTGCTATGCGCGAGATCGGTGGGTAAGATAAGATTGATTTAAAATCAATTATATGTGTTTTCTTTTTCTCCTTTTATGCTTTCTTCTATAGAAAATAAGTTTCTTCTTCTTAACTTTAATTAGCACTTTGTTTAGTGCAACTTCATACTAAGAAGATATGTTGTGGGGACCATTGACTCACATGCCTAAAGTTCATTTTGGGGCATTTTATTTTCTAGTCTTGGAAGTGAAGACAATTCCCATCAAATCATCCACCATTAACCTTCTATGTCCATCATCAAGATATTGGGCATACCAATTTGTATATGCATGCTAAGATACAAACTTAACCCACAAAATTATAATCCGTCCAACCCATTTAAGTTTGAGCAGGAGTTCAATCCATTTCAGTCCAATTCATTTTAACCCAATAAAATTTGGGTTAATATTTAGCTCAAATTGATCCATGAGAAATTTATCAACATATATTAAAAAAGATTGTATTTTTATTTGATATGCTATATATAGCCATAATAATAAAAAAGAATAATTTATTAGGTACTAAAAAATTATAAAAAATTAAATAAGACAATTAAAGCTTAGTAAAAATTGAACGGGTTGGATTTTGACCCGCTTTTTAGCCCATTTCAACCCAATTCATTGCCGCTCAAGTTGGGTGAGTTATTAATATTAACTCAATCCGTTTTAACTCGCCCAAATTCAGCTCAATTCGCTCATTTGACACCTCTAATTGACACTAATCGTTCATAGGACTAAAAGTCAATTTTGTTTTTGCTAATTTAAGATTGAAGTATCTTCAATTTATTAAATTCCCTCCTTGATTTGTTCATATTCAAGTCATTCACGCATAGATGACTTAGAATAAAATCTTTATGCACAATATCCTCTATTTGTTTCTTTGGTTGGGGACAAAGGGGGATTTTGTCACACTCTTCAAGCTTTAGGACAAGTCTTGTGAACTTAGACGACTACTAGACAAGTCAAAGAATAAGTAATTCCATAGATGTAAATTTTCTCTCTATCATTTAGTTGTCACGTCGTTTCTAGATCTAAATAAAGATCTATGCAGGTAAGACATCATGTGCATAATATTAAACACTTCATCCTATTTTAGGTGAAGATATTCAAATACGAAGTTCAAAACACTTAATTTTCAATGTGATTCATATATACTTTTTTTAATTTTTAAAATTTTATATTAAAATAAGTTAGGTCTATTTATGGTAATATAGAATTTGGTAATTATGATAATATATGATTTATAGTAATATTAGAATAGGGTTACCCTTTATCCTATTAGACTAGGAAAATGAGGATCTTACCTATATATAAGAAAGTTATTATGATGAATGAAAAACATAAATAATTCTCCCATTATTCCTGTCTCTCTAAATTCTCGTCTCTGTCTCAATTTTAACATGTTATCAGAGCCACATTAAAAAGAACACAAAACTCTAAAACAATGACAGGTGACGGTAAAGAAACTGGGGATACAAGCAAACAAATTACCGGTGAAGAAAACAAAGCCCAAAGAAAATCAATCTCTCTCTACGATATTACGTGTCGAATGATAACCTTGAAATTGTGGCAACACAAGTCCAATTGAAGAGGAAAATTATGAAGAATGGCTAGATCTATGAGGACAACCGTAAGAGCAAGAAAGAAGTTCAGCTTCGTCGACGGTACAATTAAGAAATCAGACAAAGAGTCGACGGACTTGAAAGATTGGTGGACTATAAACTCACCGTTGGTGTCGTGGATTCGCAACACCATAGAACCGACGATTCGCTCAACAATTACACATAAAGAGAAATCAGAAAAATTATGGACGAGCATCCTACATTGGTTCACATTTATTAACATGCGGATGCAACAACTAAAGAGGAACTAGCGGAGTGCAAGCAAAAAGAAAGGACCAAAGTGGATTATTATGGAAAACTCATTAAGTTGTGTGAAGAATTGGCGAATTGCGAACAAAACCCAATTTGTACGTGCAGAAAATGTACGTGCAATCTAGGAATAGTCTTAGAAGTCAAAAGAGAAGAAGAAAAATTGCATATTTTCCTCGATTGGATGAAGAAACGTATAGAACGGTGAGGTAGAATATACTGGCCCATGAATTGTTGTCATCATTAAACAATGTCTATTAGAAGTTGGTGCAAGAAGAGCGTGTGAGAGGAATCACACGGAAAAAAGATGATTAATGCATAACAGTGGTGTTGGATTTGGCTTAAGTGGGTGTAATTAATGTGGTATGGGCAATGAAGACTAATATCTAGGTGGGAATTTCTCTATTTACCCGCCTAATTTCACTTTAAGATTTCTCAAACTCTAAAGTGTGACATTTATGAACACCCATTATTACCCTTAGTTGATTCCTTTCTAATTAAAATTGAAAATCATTAAATGGGATTTAAAGTCACAATTTCTAATCAACATACCTATTTAATAGACTCTAGTCTCCTTTTTCAAGTTTGACTACAAACAATAAACATTAAAAATGTGTTTGCAATCAACCCTTAAACATTGAGAATGAGGGGGTAGTTGAATGCCACATAAATACACTCATTTCATATTTTATGAACTACCCCAACTACCACATTACATTATTTAATCACAACCCAATCTAAGTCTAGCCACTCATGTCAAATAATAAATGACAATAAAACAATAAATAAAGGAAGACATAATAAACATAAAAAAATATTACAGTGATGTTTTGATTAATAAAATGCTTGTCTTTTACACAATAGACCAAGATGAACACTAGGATTTTTTTAACAAAGCACTAAAGATGAATAGTATTTTATCTCCACAAGACAAAACACCGCTAAGAATAAAGTAAAAGGCGACTAGGAATATATGGTACAAGGTGTCATATCAAAAAATCCTAGGTGGTATATATAAGGACCTAATTTTTGGACTACACAAAATTATAAAAATACCACCATTTAACCACTCTGCGACCGCAGAACAGGTCTGCGGTCCGCAAGTAGGCCTAGGGTTCGCAGAGTAGTTTCTTGTCTAGATTATCTGAAACTGCGGCAGGAAGTGCGGTCCGCAGAATTGGATTGCGATCGATAAAAGTGTCTTAAGACTTCGCAATCTGAGTTGGACTTAAACTGGAGCAGTGATTCGCAGACCGGATTGCGGTTCGCAGAATAAAAGTGCGGATAACAGACGGGTCGCACTTCGTGGCTCCAGAATTCTTTCTCTCACTATCGTTTTCTGTGACTTGGCTACCATTCTGCGGTCTGCAGTCTGATTTTGTGGTCCGCAGAAGTGGTCTTCTCAGCACTTCTTCCCTTTTTCAGTATTTTTGTCCATGTTTCAGCACATTTCTCCACTTTTGGTGTCCTATTACAAAAATCAAAATAACATAAGAAACATCTTACAAATACATAAAGGACAATAATAATTCATGAAGTTGGTATTAAATATGCCATTATTTCTCGGTACATCAATGATCGTTTGCGAGCCTAGTGGATCTTTTTCTTAGTTGATAAGAATTAAGTGTCACACACTTAGAATTTTATTGCTCTTGTGGAAAGGCAGTTCAGAAAAAAGGGTGAAGATAGTTAGAAGTGATAACAGAACGGAGTTCACATGTATGAAGACTAACTTCTTCAAACATGGAATTCTGTTTCAAACATCTTGCATAGGGATACCTTAGCAGAATGAAAGAGTCTAAAGAAAACACTGTCACATTCTTAACATGACACGAGCATTGAGATTTCAAGACCATGTTCCGATTAAATTCTAGGAGAATGTGTTTTGACTGTGGGTATTTGATCAATAAAATACATTCTTAAGTTTTAAATGAAAAAATCCCCTATGAAATTTTGTAAGGGAATATGCCCCAGTATAATCACTTAAGGATGATAGGGTCATTATGCTACACACACACAAAGAAAAGAACGAGGGACAAGTTTGAGAGTGGGGGTCGTAGGCGTGTATTCTTGGAATACCCTTACGAAAAGAAGGATTGGAGATTGTATGACTTAGAGAACGACAAATATTTGATCTCAAGAGATGTGTATTTCTACAAGTCTAAGTTCCCCTTCATTGTTAAGACTGAGCAAATTAACTGACAACATAGAAGCAATACCGAATGGAGGAGAATCTCTAGAACAAAGTTGTGTTATCGTGGATGAAACATAGGGAGGAATCAACTTCGAAGAATACAAGACTAATAATATAGGTACGAACGAAACTCAGGTGGATGAAGTATGGACACCGGATGCTGAACCTACGGATCAACATAATTTAGATCAGACAGAGGACGCTCCGGATAGAGATAACATAGAGGAAGTACAACCGTAATATATATGTACCAACGAAATGCATCCGGACGAACAACTGGGTCGAGGTAAACATCAAAAGCATGAATCAATCCGGCCGCGACTACATCATTGAATATTTTCGAAAATAAAGTCCATCAACTCATCCGCCCGATAGTCACCAATCCTCCGGTGCACCTTATCTTTTAGCTAACTATATATCATGTGATAATTTTTTCTCGTAACACCAAAGATTCCTTGAAGCAATTACCACATGAACTGAACCAAAAACTTTTCAGAAGTAATGAAAAAATAACATTGGAAAGTAGCCATGAGACAAGAGATTCAAGTGTTAGAGGATAATGGAACATGGACACTAGAAACTTTGCCACCAGATAAGAAAGCACTCGAATGTAGATGGATGTACAAAATCAAGTACAACTCTGACGGCACAATCGAGCGATATATAGCTTGTTTGGTCATCTTTGAAAATAAACAGAAAGAAGGAATTGATTACAATGAAATTTTTGCTCTGATTGCTAATGTAGTAACTGTTCGGACCTTCCTATCTATTGCGGCTATGTAGAATTGGGAATTGCATCAGATGGATGTGCATAATGCTTTCTTACATGACAAACTTACGGAGAAAGTTTATATTTGTATGGTTTGAAGCAAGCTCTAAGGTGGATGACTTGATTGTCTCTAGAAATGACCATAGTGTTGATTATCTCTAGAAATTTCAAGTGTTTTGATGAAATATGGGTTCAAACAGGTGTACTCTAATTATTCTCTATTCACTATGCACAGGGGAGGTATACAACTTAACGTCTTAGTCTATGTGGATGGCTTGATTATATCTAGAAATGACCATAGTTCCATTGAACGATTCAAACATTATCTTCGCACCTGTTTTCAGATGAAGGATTTGGACCCTCTGAAGTACTTTCTAGGAGTTGAAGTTGCACGTGGACCAACTAGGTTGTTTCTCTGTCAATGAAAATATGCCTTGGATATAGTTTCTTAGTCCGATTTACTGAGAGCTAAACCAATCAATACTCTTATGGAATAGAATCACGGTTTGACATTGGCCAAATGAGCTACTTTAGGAGATCCAGAACCATACTGGCGTCTGATCGGTAGACCAATATATCTCAATTTCACGAGACATGAGTTATCATATTGCGTGTATATTCTGTTCCAATTCATGCATCAACCAAATGAACCACACTGGAACGCCGCTCTCAGTGTGGTGCATTACTTGAAGAAGAACCTAGGTCAAGGCATTGTGATGAGAAAATATTGTGATCTCCAGTTGTACATATGGTGTGATTCGGACTGGGTCGGATGTTCGTTGACTCGAAAATCACTTACCGGTTGGTTTATATCCCTCAGAAATTCACCAGTATCATGGAAAGTCAAGAAGCAACACATTATCTCTCGCTCATCAACAAAGGCGGTATATCGGTCAATGTTAATGACAATCTGTGAGTTGAAATGCTTAAAGTGAATTTTACATAGTTTGGGTGTTGAGCATAAATCTCCAGTGATAATGTATTGTGATCGTCAAGCAGTATTGTCTATTGCGCGAAATCTGATATTTCATGAACGAACTAAACACATTAAAGTCGACTGTCACAATGTTCGGAACACTATTCAATCCGGAATAATATTTTCCAGTTATGTGTCAACTAGTGAGCAATTGACCGATGTGTTTACAAAGGCTTTGGACAAATCACAACATGAATATTTACTTGTTACGTTAGGCATTCTCGACCCTCATACTTCAACTTGAGGGGGTATTAGAATATGTTAGGTCTATTTATGTTAATATATGATTTGATAATTATGATAATATATGATTTGTAGTCATATTAGAATATGATTACCCTTTACCTTACTAGACTAGAAATATGCGGATCTTACCTCTCTATATAAGGAGGTCATCATGATGAACGAAAAATAAAAAGAATTCTCCCATTATTCTCTTTCTAAATTCTTGATTCTGTCTCAATTTTAATAATTATATATTTGAAAATCACGTAAAAAGTATTACTATTGAGTTATCATATTTGTTCAAAATATTTTACAACGTTTGAAAAAATAATAATCAAAGAAAAATAATTTGGCTTTCCGAATAATAATAGTGTCACGTAAAATTCACAAATAAACTCTATTTTAAGGAATTACGAGCATAAAGTAATTGGCTTGGCGTGAGACCGATCAACACATATTTTAAGACATCAAGCGCGCGGAATATTACACCATTCCTTATATTTTATGTGAAGATATTAGAAATATGATTCAAAACACCTAAAAAAAATTATAGAAAATTCTGACACAAGTTTTTCAAGCTTTTTATATAAATTTTACATACTTGTAAATTACGTGAAAAACACTATTAAGTCAATATAATTAATGATTGAAATCATAATAAAGAAAATGCTGATTCCCGAATAATAATCACACTCTCTTGGTATTTATAATTTCAAGATTCCCTAGTGTTGAGGATGCTGATATACACGAGTGATATTGGAGTTATACACGAGTGATACTAGAATATACATAGCTCTTTATTATTAGTATTTCAGCATATAGCCTATATTTTAGTTTCTGTCTAGTTTTTCCCATTATGGATATGTTTGTAATAAGTGGCTTGCATTGTAAATGCACCACTATAAATATTTGGGTCCCTTAACTGAAATTAATTTTCGAAAAAGCTTTCAAAAACGATGTCTTCTTTTCCTTTCCTTCTTCTCCTGTCTTCATGGTTACTGCTCCATCACCATTGATGGACAAATGCACATGCAACTTCAATTAGCTTCAAACTTAAGATCTTAACATGGTATCAAAGCCATGCAAGATGGATCCAGAAGTAATTCTGTCACATTAGGACAGAGACTGAGAGATTCAGCTTGCGAGGTTTAGCGATTGTGTATCGATTCTTCGATTGTGTATCGATTCTTCGATTGAGGTCGATTTTACATTTTTACATCTGTAGCTTGATTTTTCGCTGATTTTCACTGTTTTTGTTATATGTGACTAGTCTATTGTCTGATTGATCTGAGTTATCAAGTTCGTGAGTCCAATTTCAATCTACTGGATTTGTTGTCTCGATTGCACTGGATTTGTTGTCTCGATTGCACTGAATTTGTTGTCTTGATTGCAATTTCTTAGTTTCGATCTAAAGTGGATCTGAGGTTTCGATTACGACTTCTCAATTTCGATTTAAACTGTATTTGCTGAGATCATGGAGAACACCACAACAATACCTTCTGTTGTGTTAGAAGAAAGTTCGAACTCTAGTCCAGATATCATTGATCACAATCATCCTTTGTTCCTGAATGCATCCGATAGAGTAGGTGCTATTCAGATTGAGATTCAGTTGGCAGGAATGGAACACTACACGCTATGGAGTAGGGCTATGCAGTTAGTACTATTAACAAAGAATAAAATTGGATTTGTAGATGGATCTATAAGGTGCGACACATACGGACCTAATCACACAAGGCAGTGGGATAGGTGCAATGCCTTGGTGATGTCGTGGATAATGAGAAGTGTAGACAAAAATCTGCTGAGTGGGATTCTGTACCGAATCAGTGTTTGGAAGGATCTTAAGGAGAGGTTTGATAAGATCAACCTCTCAAGAGTGTTTCAACTAAAAAAAAGAGTTGACAATGCTAAACCAAGGAGCTTCACCAGTTTCCCAATACTACTCTAAAATGAAAGACCTATGGGACGAGATAGATTCGATTATACCACCCCCTACATGTGAATGCTCGAATCCTAGGGAGTATATAACACATCTGGGAAATCAGAGGCTGCTGGAGTTTCTTATGAGATTGACTGATGGATATAACCAAGCGAGGAGTCATATCTTGTTGATGTCACTCACACCTAGTGTGAATCAAGCCTTTGCTATGATAACACAAGATGAAAGCCAAAAGAATATCTCATCTCTAGGGAGTTCTGTTGACAATTTGGCAATGACCAGCAGGGCTTCATTTAGCAAAAATAAGAAGTATAATACGTATGCCTTTTGTGATCACTGTCACATGAAGGGACATAATAGAGAAGGATGCCATAAACTGCTATACTTCTGTGATTACTGCAAGAAGCAAGGACATGTTCAGGAAAAATGCTACAAGCTACTAGGGTACCCTTCAGATCACAAAGGAAAAAATAAAGTTAATGCAGTTATGGCACCTCAGATGGAAGGACATGGCTCAAAGCAGCATGTGCAAGGGTATGGAGCCAGTTATGGTGGATGTGTAGATGGTGAGATGAATCAGAGACATTATGCAGACAAAGAACTACGTCAGATATCAACGGCAACTCCAGCGGATGATAAGAACGCACTCGGACAGGAAATGATGATGTCTATGATAAACCAGAATAAGGGAACAGGTACAGATCATGGTGCTGCTGCTGCTAAAGTGTGTATGACAGGTAACTATAATGAAGGTACTAGTAGTCCATGTATAGTTGATTCAGGAGCTACTAACCATATGGTTAAAAATAAAAATATGATTGAGACTCCTACTCTTAACTGGTCAGAAAATTCAGGACAGGTGCATCTACCCAATGGAGGCAGTGCTCCAATCACACACACTGGAGAGTGTAGACGGCAGAGGTGAACTTATAAAACATGTGCTATGTGTGCCAAGCTTTCAGTTAACTTACTTTTCAGTGTCAAATTGACCAAGGAACTAAATTGCAGTGCAATGTTCTTTCCTGACTTCTTTGTCGCAGGATCTCCATTTGGGAAGGTGAAGGAGATTGGTAGAGAAGTGGATGGCCTGTATGTGCTGGATTCTACAAGAAAGCAGGGCAGGCTGATGATAACAAAGGCAAACATGTCAAAGTTCAGTATAGGAGAAGTGAAGGCAGCTCTATGGCACAAGGGATTGGGACATCTACCAATGAGTGTTCTTAGAAAAATAAATGCCTTCACTAATAGTTCTAATTTTGTGATTCAACACTGTGATGTATGCCCTATGGCAAGACAAACTAGGCTGCCCTTCCCTACTAGTCAGAGTATGACTACACTTCCATTTGAATTGTTACATATTGATGTTTGGGGACCATACAAGGTTCCCACATATACTGGTATGAGATTCTTTCTTACTGTGGTGGATGACTTCACTCGATGGACATGGGTATTTCTTTTGCATATTAAATCATATGTCCCTACTATGCTCAAAGATCTATGTTTAATGATTAAAACACAATTTGATGCCAAAGTTAAGTGTGTCAGGTATGATAATGGTTCAGAGTTTATAAATAGTTCTTGTAAAGATTTATTTGCACAATTAGGAATTATACATCAGACATCATGTCCATACAGTCCCCAACAGAATGACATAGTTGAAAGGAGGCATAGACACATACTGGAGCTTGCTAGAGCCATCAAGTTTCAAAGCTTCTGCCAAGATTTTGGGGAGATTGTGTGGAGGCATCTGTATACATTATGAACAGATTACCCTCTGTGGTATTGGGGAACATTTCTCCATATGAGAAACTATATAAGAAGGCACCAGTTCTGTCTTACTTAAGAGTAGTTGGCTGTCTTTGCTATGCTACGAATCTGGTGAAAACTGATAAATTCGACATTAGAGCCATCAAGGCAGTACTACTGGGATACTCTTCTAGACAGAAGGGATATAAGCTCTTAAATTTATCTAACAATATTCTATTTGTGAGCAGGGATGTTGTTTTCTTTGAGGACATATTTCCCTTCCAGCAGAAGAAGCAATCTGGAGATGATACTAATCTGAGTTCAGAAGCTGAGACTGATATTTTCAACATGAACCTGATGTCAGTCGACAGATTCCTGGGAGTATTGGATCAGAACACATTGTAGAATCTCAAGAGGTTGCAGTAGTTGAAGACAGACCTCAGGAGGACACTAATAATCAACCCACAATTCAGACAGATGATGGAATTACTCATGAATCTGAGCTACCATTGATGAGGTCAGACAGAAACATGAGGCAGCCTGTTGGATGAAAGACTTTGTAGTGTCACACACAGGAGATGCAGGAGGTAAACAAGATTGCTTGTATCCCATGGCTAACAGTCTAAGCTATGCTGGACTAAGTGCAAGATACAAGAGCTACATTGCTAAAATTGAACTTGAGCATGAGCCAAGTTCCTATTCTGCAGCAGTGAGGACACCAGATGGGTGAATGCTATGAAGCTTGAAATGCAGGCTTTGGAGAGTAATAACACCTGGGAAGTGACAGATCTTCCTGCCCACAAGAAGGTCATTGGGTGTACATGAGTCTATAAGATCAAGTATAAGGCGAATGGTGAAGTGGAAAGGTTTAAAGCAAGGCTAGTGGCCAAGGGCTACAATCAAAAGGAAGGAGTTGATTATCAAGATACTTTCTCACCAGTGGCAAAAATGGTGACTGTGAGGACAGTAATCTCAGTGGCAGCTTCCAGAAATTGGCACATATATCAAATGGATGTTTATAATGCATTCTTGCAAGGTGACCTTAATGAGGAGGTGTACATGAGTATGCCTCAAGGCTTTGATCACAAGCAAGGGAAGGTATGTAAGTTAATCAAATCATTATATGGATTAAAACAAGCTTCTCGGCAGTAGAATATAAAATTGACCACTGCTTTGCAAAGCTTAGGATTTTCTCAAAGTCAGCTTGATCATTCTTTACTTACTAAGAAGATTGGTGACAAAGTAGTGGTGGTTCTTATTTATGTGGATGATTTACTCATTACTGGCAATTATGAGTATCTTATCCAAGAGACGAAATTCAGTTTGCAACAGAATTTTAAGATCAAGGACTTGGGGGTTCTGAGGTATTTCCTAGGCTTCGAATTTGCTAGGAATAACAGTGGTATAATGATGCACTAGAGGAAATATGCAGTTGAACTGATCTCTGATCTTGACTTTTCTGCTGGGAAACATGCGAAATCACCTATGGAGCTTAATGGCAAGTTAACCTATGTATTATATGACCAACAGATTGTTGATGATTCCTCAAAGGTCAAAGATGCATTGCTCAATGATCCATCAAGTTATCAGAGGCTCATTGGCCGATTGCTTTACTTGACGAACACCAGACCTGATATATCTTTTGTTGTCCAGTGCCTTAGTCAGTTTATGCAGAGTCCAAAGATTTCTTATCTCTTGGCTGCGCAATGTAGTTCGATATTCAAACAGGCCCAGTGCAGGTCTTTTTACGCTGTTGGCGGACTTCGATCTCACCACCTATTGTGATGTTGATTGGGCTTCATGTCTCAATACGAGGAGGTCTGTCACTGTTTATTTGGTATTCCTTGGGACTTCTCTCATTTCCTGGAAATTGAAGAAACAATCCACTGTTTCCCGGAGCTCAGCTGAGGCTGAATATCACAGCCTGGCTTCTGCAGTTACCGAGGTGGTTTGGCTTTCTAATTTATTCTCAGCTCTGAATGTTCCTCTTACACTCCCAATCCGGTACACAATGATAGCAAGTCTGCTTTACAGATAGCGGCCAATCATGTGTTTCATGAGAGGACCAAACATATTGACATTGATTGTCACTTTGTTCGGGAGAAGTTGCAGCAAGGATTGATCTCCACACACTATCTGTCGCGATGAAGCGACTGCCGATATTCTCGCGAGGTTTGACGATTGGTCGCCATGATTATCTACTGTCCAAGCTAGGCCTCAAAAACTTGTTTTTAGTTCCTAGCTTGAGGGGGCGTGTTGAGGATGCTGATATACACGAGTGATACTGGAGTTATACACGAGTGATACTAGAGTTATACATGAGTGATACTAGAGTATACATAGCTCTTTATTATTAGTATTTCAGCATATAGCCTATATTTTAGTTTCGGTCTAGTTTTTCCCATTATGGTATGTTTGTAATAAGTGGCTTGCATTGCAAATGCACCACTATAAATACTTGGGTCCCTTAACTGAAATTAATTTTCAGAAAAGCTTTCACAAACGATGTCTTCTTTTCCTTTCCTTCTTCTCCTTTCTTCATGGTTACTGCTCCATCACCATTGATGGACAAATGCACATGCAACTTTAATTAACTTCAAACTTAAGATCTTAACCCCTAGGGAGATTACAGATCTGCTCTCTTAAAAGAGAATTGTGCATGAACCCAATGACAATATAGTCGTGCTTAAACTGGAGGTAGTATATAAAAAGAAAGAGCATAAAGTAATTGGAATGGTGTGAGATGGATCATAAAAGGTCCACGATACATAGACAAATATAGATAAAACTTAGCAAACACATTATGTATAGTCGATCCCACGTTGGGACATTGTGGTTGAATGATTTAGGAAGAACAAGTGTCCATTTGTTAGGTTACAATGACAAGATAGTGAACATGATATAACAGTACCTTTATCCACTATTTCTTTCTTGTAGATCTAGATCTCTTTCTTGGCCAAAGTTTCTATATTCGTCATCTTTTGTTTCTTTAGCTAAAAATTGCTTTAAAAAACAACCGTTGCTTGTGGTGTAGCCTTCTATCCACAGGAACATCTGAGCTTAATATAATTTGTATTTGAGACTTTTCTTCTTTTTAAAATCCAAATTTACTTATCCGACACTCAAAATTGATGCTATAAAAATTCTTTATAACGGAGTGGGGTGAGGGTAAGGGTAAAATGTGAAAGTATATATGTCCTAGAATTTGACACCATTGATCAATGGTGAAAAGACTCTTTCTTTTTCACCACATTTTTTGGTGTATAAAATTTTATATACGTCAACAACATACACATTATAATTCTACAACAGAATCTACAAGTGAGTATGGGGAAATTCGATATACTTGTAGCTATATAAAGTGTACTCCATTAGTTAATGGAGTAGTATTTTTGGTTTATCGGTTAGTGATAAATTTTAACCTATAATTATTTGAAATATGCACTTTTTGATTTCAATTAACCGTTTCACTATTTAATTACTCACGTGTTATGTTAAACTTATAACGTTAATAAAATTTGAGGTTAATATACTTCTAGAAATGTCAAAATATAACATATTCCCTACATAAATGGTTCAAAATCACACATTTTAATTAACTAAAGGTTAAATATATTGAGTCATACATAATAACAACTAGAATATTAATTTACTAATAATTTAGGGACCAAAAATGCAATACTCCTAAAATGTATAACAAACAATGAGTTTCACTAAAAATACTACTCTCTTCGTCTCAATTTATGTGATATCATTTTGACTTGTCACAGAGTTTAATAAAGAAAGGTTGACTTATGAAAATGTGTGGTAAAAAACAAATCATATATAAATGTGTGGTTGTAAGATTATCTAATAAAATTAAATTATTTCTCAATATAAAAATATGATATTCTTTTTGAGACAGACTAAAAAATAATGGTATCACATAAATTGAAATATAGGAAGTATATAAAAGATGTTTGAATAGGGAAAGTAAAAAAAATGCAAAACCAGGCTACCAGCTCCTAGTATATTTTTATTTCATGTAATTAAAGAAAAGCATAGTCTCGCGAAAGTAAATAGTAAATACTCCTATGTATTGGTAGCTATTAGGCAAAAATTGGTCATCCTAACCCATGAAATTAAAGATGAAATCAGTTACACAAGCACAAGGATACAAAAGGATTAGTTGCAGAGCTGGTGAGCTTATTCCTATGAAAGAAAAGAAGCCACTTTAAAAGTTGAACAACCGAACTAACTACCCCTAATTTTTTCATCTGTAAATTCAACGAAGATAAAATTATTATAGTGGTCTTCAATCATTGTGTTGTCTACATACTTAATGCCTTCTCCTCGTTATAATTACAATATATTATGTTTGTTGATGTTGAATGGATATTGTGTTTAACATCTGAAAACTATCAGAGAACATCTCTTGTGTAGACAAGAATGTTATCTGCAATGTTGCGACAATATTTCTGCCAACATCTCTGTACTAGTTTTGCCTATTCTTCCGGTCAAAGCAGTTGATATTACTGCGAGTAAAAATGACCTAGGCAAGCCTACAAGAATGTTGTGTTGAAAACGCGGTGAAAGACACAATCAAAGCGTGGAGCGAAAGCAGCGTCCATATCGTTGAGGATTTTCAGGAGGAAGACTCGGTCCAAGCTGCTGCCATCTTTTTCTCAACCTTCGCAACCATCAGTGAGGATTTCAAGGGAAGTTCCACACTATAAATAGAGGGGAACTTCAGTGTATCGATTATCCAGTCAATCGAGATTTTGAGAAGAAGAACTTCCAAGAGAGCTCTCGGATTTTACCTTAGAAAACTGGATCAACATTTTAGCCTAAAGTTGTTTTAACAACATCTTGTCCCACATTACAATTGTTATCTTTATTCTAGATCAGGCTTATTTTCAAGCGATTGTAATGAAGATGATGTCATTTATCTTTTAGACTTTGTAACTTTAGGCGAAGTCATCTGCGACTTCATTTTTGTTTGTAATTTCTTTTTCGCTTGTAACACTCAATTTGTAAAAAGAAATTCATTTGTAATTGTATATAATTTATACTATTTCTTTGGTCATCGACCATCAAGGGATATATTTATATATACCCTTGAATTATAAACCTTGTGTCTCTTTACCTTTTCCGCTGCATTTACTCTACAAAAGTTTATATTATTTTATCACAATGTTGTCTCAGATGTTGACCTAACATTGAAGGCAACATCCAGTGACTGTTTTTGTTGTTCTAGTTTTTGCGATTTTAATCTTACGCTTTTTACTAATCCATAGCCCCGGGACCCAACAAGTGTTATCAGAGTCTTCACTTGATACAATAAGTGTTTGATTCTGAATATTACAGATATGGACTCAGCTTTACAAAATGTTGGTAGACTTCCAATACTTGACGGATCTAACTACGCCTACTGGAAAATTCGACTGCGTTCGCACATCAAATTCATTGATGTTCGAGCATGGAGATCAGTTTCCGAAGGCTATGTAATCCCCAAGTACCCAGCAGACGAGAATGGTGATGTACACACTAAAACCGAGTCTGAATGGACCCAGGAAGAAATTAACACGACAAACTTTAATGAAAAGGCTCTAAATGCGATATTTGGATGGGTAGACATTTATATGTTCAAGCTTATCCAGAATTGCACAACGGCCAATGATGCTTGGAAAACCTTACAAACCCATTGTGAGGGAACATCAAATGTTCGACGTACAAAAATTCGCATGATCTTGAGTCAATACGAACGCTTAAGGATGAAGGAGTCTGACGACATAAAATCCTATTTTGAAAAGTTGATTGACATTGCTAATCAGTGTCAAGTGCTTGGGTCACCTTTAACCAACACACAACTTGTGGATAAAGCTCTCAGATCTCTTTCTGAAAGATTCAATACTAAGATTTGTGCTATTGAAGAAGCCCATAATCTTGCTACTATGAATCTTCACGCTTTAATGAGCATCTTTCAAACATATGAGATGAACATGAAGAGCCAAAGAGATCTATATAAAGACAAAACTTTGTCACTCCAAGGACAAACCTCGGAACCTGATCTGGAAAACGAGAAAGAAAGCCTGGAGGAACTTGGAAGTGATGCAACTGTTGCCTTACTCACTCGTCGATTCAACTCAATGGTGAGAAAGATCAACACTGATCATAATAAAGATAAATACAAACAGCATCAGAACCCACTCTTCAACAAGCAGCCGAATAGATCACTCTCTTAGCAAAGAAATCACAATCCACTGAGGAAATCCAATTCCGATGGTACCAATTTCAGTCCCAAATAACTCGAGGAAGTGCAATGTCACGATGCGTCTCGCATTAGAGACACTACGCTAACGAGTGCAAACACCCAGAAAGTTGGTAAGGGTATGTGGGTAACCGTCCGTGATGATGAGAACGAAGAGGAATAAGGAGATCAAGAAGATGAACACCCACCGTCAATGCTTGAGTTAGAAATTTGCGCAAATTTGATCGGCCCAGAAAAATCGGGCCGGACCGAAAAATCGACCGGACCGAGAAATTGGTCGGTCTTGGTCCGTGTTTTTAATAATTCGGTTTTCGTCGGTCCGGTCGGTCGAGTTGGTCCTATCCGGAAAAATATTTTATTTTTTTAATTTTTTATAATATATATATATATATATATATATATATATATATATATATATATATATATTGAATTATATAATTCCTAATATATCTAATATATATAATATATATAATTCCTAATTTTCTAAATTCCTAATATATAATATATATATATAATTTGGTCGGGTTAGGCAGTTTTATTTTAAAATTGAATTACCAATACTGAAATTGACATTCTCGGACGCGGTGCCACAAAATTTTTACGTTGAAATCTATTGTACATCGCAAGATATTTAGATTTGAAAATGGGAAAAACGTAATGATTTGGGGAAAAGAGAAATTGAGGGGCAAGATGGACGTTTTTGGAGAAATCGGACGAATCAAACCGCTTACGCAGTTTGGCCACCCCCGTATCGAAAAAATACGCGAAATCAAAAAAACAATTAGGTAAAACGGACGTCCGAGCGCAAAGTTATGACCGTATAAAGTTTGATCAATTTACAACCTATATTTCATATGTCAATACGTCCGGGGGGGGGGGCTGGCGGAGGACGGGGCACGGGGAAAAATCAAATTCGGTCCATCGGTCAAAACGAACCGGACGAAATTGACCGGGCCGGGCCGAAATTGGTCCGGTCTTCGGTCCGGATAATCCCGGCGTTCGGTCCTCGGTCCGGTCCGGTCCGGTCCTGACCCTTTGTGCACCCCTACTTGCAGTCATGTTTGAACACTCACTGTCTGACGATGAAGATGTTGTTGACGATGTTGCAACAACATCAGAAACAACATCGGATTCTACATCTGGAATGTCTGCACCATCAGAGATGTATGCATACTTTGATTATTCTGATGTAAATTATTTTAGTGGATTTATTTCTTCAATTGAGGCTGTAGATTTAGATCTAGTTGACTCTAAAGACGAAATGATAAAGGAATTACAAAATCTATGTAAAGCCTTAATCACTAAATCTGAGCAACTAGACTCAAAAGCAAAATCATTGGCTCTTGAGAATTGCAATTTGAAAGACACAATCAACCGATTAGAGGTGACACTTACCAAGAAGGATCTAGAGCTTGGTAAGATTCGTTCACGATTGAACACAGCTGAGACCACATTTTAAAGGCTCAACATGGGAACCTCCAAACTGGATGACATACTGAACTTCAACAATCCCACAAGGACTGGGCTTGGTTACCGATCTCCTAGAAAAACCAATACTTCCAGGATCCATAGTCAAACTTAGAGGATAAAGTTTGTCAAAGAAAATGCTAGTAACTCTCAGAGCACTATGATTGGATAGAAGTTTGTATGTAGCTTCTGTAAAATGTCAGGACATCTTATGCCCTACTGCTACAAACTTCAGAACTCTGCACTCAGCCTATTGCCTGAAGTGTTGTCACTAATGTTGCCCAACATCACTGACAACATTCAAAGCAACAAGCCTGAAAGCAGAAGGAAGAAAAAGTTTGAAAAGGAGTGGGTACCCAAACTGAATCTGAAATGTAATGTGTGCATAACTGTCTTGCGTACCAACATTACAGGTTTTTGGTACTTCGATAGTGGCTGTTCACATCATATGACATGTACCAAAAGTCTCTTGAAGGAGTATGGAGCATTCAATGGAGGGTACGTGACTTTTGGAGGATGAAGTAAGAGTAAGATTATTGGTAGAGGAACTCTTAATGTTCCGAATGTACCAGCCTTGAAGAATGTGCTTCATGTAAAAGGTTTAGTTGTTAATCTCCTTAGCATAAGCCAACTATGTAATGACGATCCAGATGTGAAATTCAACAAACTTGGATGCAAAGTTACGGATTCTGCAAACAAGTGTGTAATGTCAAGAACCCAAACCGGAGATAACTGTTATCTAGTAGGTAGAGAAGAGTTTTGCAACTCCGCAAAGGTAGGTGACTTGACACTTTGGCACCAGAAGTTTGGACATGTCAATACGACACCTTGAAGAAACTGATCTCGTTTGAAGTTGTCAAAGGCATTCCCAGACTGGATTCAAAAGATAAAACACTGTGTGAAGATTGTTTGAACGGAAAACAGACCCGAGTCTATCACAATGTTGTCCAACATGACGGACAACATTCAGGTACATCTCATTGTTTCCAATTATTGCATATGGATCTTATGGGTCCAATTGAGGTGGATAGCCTAGAAGGAATGAGATACTCTTATGTGATTGTTGATGATTTTTCCAAATTCACATGGATATACTTTTTAAAGGAAAAATCACAAACCTTTGAGATATTTAAAACACTTTACTCTAGAATTAGGAATCCGTTTTGTTCTTCATTTTCAGAATAAGATCTGATCATGAAAATAAATTTGAAAATCAAACCTTTGCAAAATTCTGTGAAAAAAAAGACATATTCCATAAATTTTCGGCACCAAAAACACCTCAACAAAATGAGATTGCTGAGAGAAAAAATAGAACTTTACAGGAAATGTCAAGAGTAATGTTGAGTTTTATAAGCAATTATCAAAGAGATTTTGGGCAGAAGCCTAGAACACAACATGTCACATAAGTAATAGAGTCTATCTAAGGCCAAGGACTAAGATGACACCGTATGAACTGTTAAATGAAAATAAACCTACAGTGAGGTACTTCCATGTCTTTGGGTGTGTGTGCTATATTCTTAATGACAGGGATAAACTGGCTAAATTTGACTCTAAGTGCGACAAGGGAATATTCGTTGGTTACTCACAGAATAGCCATGCTTACCGAATATACAATCTTCAGATAAAAACCATACAGGAGTCTGTTAATGTGATTTTTGATGATCTATTGGATATATCTGGAAGATCTTCAGAAAATAACATTGTGGTTGTAGTTGAAGAGGAGCAATTCAATGAAGCAACATAAGTTGTCCCAGATGTTTTCCCAACATCAGAGGACACATCTGAACCTCAAAGAGAGAACATAGAGGAAGATGTCGAGAAGGAGTCTGCTACTGAGCTGAATGATCAAGTGAGAAGAGACCCTCCATCGAGAAATGAACTATCGAGAAATGATAATTCTTATGATTTTTTGGATGAGGATGTCTCCCCCTATGTTCTACGTCATTTTTCAGATTTGCCCTAAAAAGCGCCGTCAGCGCCGCCTCCCTGCACAGAGGCGTCGCGACGCCAAAACTCCTGCGAGACAGAGTCGCGGCCCTGCACCTCTAGCGTTGCGGCGCCTTCGACGGTAATTCCAGAAATTCCCGAAAATTTCCAAAATTCACCCAATCCAGCCCAGAGTCTTGGTCCAGTCACTCGCAGTCAACGAGGTATTTTTAAACTAAAAAGACATTTCAATTTGAATTTTAATGTTCTGAAATCCCTCTTACCCCGTAATCATGTGTCTTCCTTAAACGACCCTAATTGGAAAATTATCATGACCGAAGAATATAATGCTCTTATTGATAATAAGACGTGGGAGTTGGTACCTAGTTCATCTGGTGTTAATATTATTCGGTCTATGTGGATTTTTATTCATAAGGAAAATTCTGATGGTTCATTTGCAAGGCATAAGACTAGACTTGTAGGTGATGGTAAGACTCAGCAGGTTGGTGTGGATTGTGGTGAGATATTTAGCCCGGTGGTCAAGCCGGCTACCATTCGCACAGTGCTCAGCTTGGCTCTTTCAAAATCATGGCTCATTCATCAGCTAGATGTGAAGAATACTTTCCTACATGGCGATCTTCATAAGACAGTGTATATGCATCAGCCTTTGGGGTTTAGGGATACTAGATATCCTAATCATGTCTGTCTATTGAAGAAGTCCTTGTGTGTGCTTAAGCAGTCTTCACGGAGTTGGTATAAGAGGTTTGCTGACTTTGTTTCGACTATGGGTTTTTCTAACAGCAAGTCTGATAATTCATTATTCATATATCGTCGGGGTTCTTCCATGGCATGCATTATCTTATATGTTGATTATATTATCTTGGCTGCCTCTTCTGATACTTTGCGAAAGTCCATTATGACACTCTCAGTTCTGAATTTTCCATGAAGGACTTGGGCCCATTGAGTTACTTTTTGGGTATTGTTGTAACTCGTCATGCAGGTGGATTGTTCTTATCACAGAGGAAGTATGCAACAGAGATCATTGAGAGGGATGGGATGCCATCCTGTAAGTCCACTTATACTCCAGTTGATACTAAACGCAAGTTGGGTGCTGCAGCTGGCTCTCCCTATGAGGATCCGACCTGCTATCGTAGTCTTGCAGTCGCCCTTCAGTATCTGACATTCACGCGACCTGATATTACATATGCCGTATAGCAGGTGTGTTTGTTTATGCATGATCCCAGAGTTGAACATATGAATGCACTCAAACGCATTCTTAGGTACATTCATGGAAAACTTGAGTATGGTTTACATTTGTATCCGTCGTCGACGTCTACAATAGTCTCCTATATAGATGATGATTGGGGTGGTTGTCCCGACACCAGACGTTCTACGTCTGGCTATTGCATGTTTTTAGATAATAACTTGGTCTCAAGCGTCAATTCACGCTTTCACGTTCAAGTGCAGAGGCCTAGTATAGAGGGGTAGCCAATATGGTTTCCGAGTCATGTTGGTTACGTAATCTACTGTTTGAGCTCCATTGTCCTATTGGCAAGGCTACCGTGGTGTATTGTGATAATATAAGTGTCATCAACCTTTCTGGTAATCCAGTTCAGCACCAGCGTACTAAACACATAGAGATGGATATTCACTTTGTTCGAGAGAAGGTAGCTAAAGGACAAGTACGTGTCTGTCATGTCCCTTCCTGATATCAGATTGCAGACATCTTTACAAAGGGTCTTCCCTCGGTCCTTTTTGAAGATTTTAGAGACAGTCTCAGCGTACGAAGACCGCCCGCTATGATTGCGGGGGTGTGTTAAACAATACACGTCCAGTAGGGCGTCCATCAATGGGCTTATTTCAATTGTATATTTGGTAAATATTAGCTTTAGAATTGTACCTTAATTAGTAGTGTAATATTATCATAATTGTAAAATTAGTATTCTTATAGAATAAGAATTTCTACGTAGAATAGGAAGAAGATCTTCCTTGTGACTTGTATATATATGCCTTTCATTAATAAGAATAATCAAGAGATTATTTCTTTCAATCTTAATAATGCTTTACCTAACAAACTACTTTTAGGCTAAACACAAAGAAGAAAATTTCTTGATCACATCTCTATATAAATTGTAAGAATACGTACTCTCTTTCATTGCATATTTGTATGCAAGATGATTTTGTATTAACAAGTACTAAAGCTTATTTGTTACCGTGATTATTATTTTCCGTATTAATTCAGACTACGTTGACATAATATGTTGAGAGTATTGAGATTATTCCTCCTCCTGATTAGTTACTTATTAGTTAGTTAATTGGTCTAATCACAGTAGTCACATAATAAAGGTTGTTAGTAGCTTTATTAGTTTTTTTTGTTGACGAAGGAACCCGCAGCCGCTACTCTTTCGAGTGCGCACAGGGTAAACCCCGGACTGACGCAGTAGCCTGCAAACCACGTCAGTCATGTAAACCACACTTGGCAAGCCATGTGTGACAGACTCAACCAAGAAGGTTTATGCAGGGGATCGAACTCGTGACCTTGCGGTCGTATCTCTTCTACGCAACTTGGCTGCATGCGGGTAGTAGCTTTATTAGTTGATTGTTAGTTGGTTGGTTAAATAGAATGTTCTAAAATAGCTTTCCACGTGTATCACTGGTTATCCACTTGTATAAATAGAGCATACACTGCTATGTGTTTGGAGTAATGAAAATATAGAAAAGATTTTACAATTCTCTTTCTCCTTTTCTTCTTACCTTTCTCTTCTCCCTCTCTTCTCTTCATATCGAGAAAGCTATGGTTTGCACATGCAAACCAGTGAATACAAATTAACATTATTGGGTTCCGGGGCTACGGATTAATAAAAAATGTAAGATTAAAATCGCAAAAATTAGAACAACAAAAACCGTCACTGGATGTTGCCTTCAATATTGGGTCAACATCTGAGGCAACATTGTAATAAAATAGTATAAACCTTTATAGAGTAAATGCAGCGAAAAAAGTAAAGAGACACAAGATTTATATTTTCAAGGGTATATATAAATATATCTCTTGATGGTCGATGACCGAAAGAATTGTATAAATGATATACAATTACAAATGAATTTCTTTGTACAAATTGAGTGTTACAAGCGAAAAAGAAATTACAAACAAAAATGAAGTCGCAGATGACTTCGCCTAAAGTTACAAAGTCTAAAAGATAAAAAACAACATCTTCAGTACAATAACTTGAACAATAAGCTCGATCTAGAATAAAGATAGCAATTGTAATGTGAGACAAGATGTTGTTAGAACAACGTTAGGCTAAAATGTTGATTCAGTTTCCTAAGGTAAAATCCGAGAGCTCTCTCGAAAGTTCTACTTCTCTAAATTTGGATTGACTTGATAATCGATACACTAAGTTTCCCTCTATTTATAGTATGGAACTTCCCTTGAAATCCTCAATGATGGTTGCGGAGGTTGAGCAAAAGATGACAGCAGCTTGGACCGAGTCTTCCTCTTGAAAATCCTCAACGATCTGGATGCTGCTTTCGCTCCACGCTTTGACTGTGTCTTTCACCACGTTTTCAACATAACATTCTTGTAAGCTTGCCTATGTCATTTTTACTCACAGTAATATCAACTGCTTTGGCCGGAAGAATAGACAAAACTAGTACAGAGATGTTGGCAGAAATATTATCGCAACATTGCAGGCAACATTTTTATCTACACAAGAGATGTTGTCTTGAGAGTTTCAGATGTTAAACACAATATCCATCCAACATCAACAAACATAATATACTGTAATTATAACGAGGAAAAGGCATTAAGTATGTAGACAACACAATGATTGAAGACCACTATAATAATTTTATCTTCGTTGAATTGCCACAACATTCATCCAACATCAACAATCTTCCCCTTTTTGCCTTTTTTCACAAAACTCCATGCAAACCAAAAATGACAAAGATACTGAATCTTGATGTAGTCCTCGAAAATCTAAAAAACAGTAAAATCACTGTCGTGCTCCCCCTTAACCCACATTTACAAAATTTCAAGCAATGTGGTATTGATGTTGTTGATTTGTTAAGTGTTACGTTCTGTTACTCATTACTTACAGCAGACGTGCAGTAAATATTCATAACATAACATAACATGTAACCATATATAGCATTAACCAAAATATCTCAAAATTAATTACAAAACCAAAAAATGAGATCCAAATATCTGTAAAGCCAAGTTATCAACAAAATGATTGTTCAAATAGTAACGATTCCTTTTTTTGGCGACTAATCCGATCCGGCTAATCGGAACTTAACTTAAGTAGCATCAATAATCAGCACACTGCATCACCATCATCATCATCTTCACTGCATCACCACCATCATCTTCACTGCATCACCACCATCATCGTCACCATCATCATCTTCATCATTCTAGCAATCTTTCAGCTCTTTTTCCCCTGTTTGTTTGTCTCCCCTTGCTTGCTTGTCCCAACACCATCTCCCAATTTCTGCTTGCTTTTTTCCTCAGCAGCAATATCATCGGCATCCTCATCACTCTCTTCCCCTTTTTGTGAAGAAAGTATGTCCTCATAGTAGCTCTTTGCACGCACAAGCTCCAGAATTTGTCTATCAAGCTCACAAATATGTTTTCTTAGCCAGGCTTTGGAGGACAGTAATCTTGATGTTGCCAGGAATGTTGGAAACATCATGTGTTTGTTCAGTGGAAATATGTTGCGATGTTTCAGTGTCCCAATTTTCTTCCTTTCAAGGTAGGTCTATAACCCTGTCCCTGCTGTTTACTACTGCTCTTTGTACTGGATAAACATCTAAGGATTTACTCAGTCTTTCCCCTTTCGGAGTTTAGAAGCCTTGGTTAAGTAGTATTTGAAAAATGAGGGAGGGATATGGAAGGGCAGAGTTAGATTATTTTTCAGCCAGGTTTGTGACTTGGTTGAAAATCAGCGTTCCAAGATCAAGTCTGTGATTTCTTTCAATCTTATATAGTAGGGTTGTTTGGTCAAGGGTAACAGCAGTTTCATTAAAAGAGGGCAACCAGTTATATATGACAATTCTGTGCAGGGTGACAAATAGTGTTGTGAGCTTCGACACTGGAATGCGAGGAGCCCAAGTGATGATCAAATTTCCAGTGAGATATTGATCATCTCATTCAGTTCGTCAGCAGTAGGGGTAGTTTCAGGGGTTCTACCAATATGAGGAATTCCTAGAGTGACATTTATAATCTTAGGGGTAAATTCATATACCTTGTTGTAAAGGTACACTCTCTCAAATTTCTTTGAGGCCGTGTCCCTTACAAGGTGTGTCAAATTAGCGTAAAACACCCTAACAACTTTTTCACAATAAGGATTCTTTTCAGTTACATAACTAAGAACTCTACGACTGTTTAGAAATTCAGTTAAACCATATTTCGAAAATAACGATAAATCTATTACCTTTTTCTCCTCTAAGGCCTCTATTCTTAAACCAGTTTCATCTACTTGAGCATGTTTTACTGTGGAATAAAGAAGAGTAAGGCATTACCTCAGAATCCGATTCTGATTTGTCTGTTCTGGTGGTGTACATTCTGGTGTTGCCTCGGATGTTGGGGCAACATAGTCAGGATCTGTGTCTCATTTCTCCTCCGTTGCCTTCGATGTCGTGGCAATATTTGAACCGAAGTTCCAGTATTTCCTTCTAACCCTTTTTGGCATGAAGTTTCTTAGAGGAGTGTCGTCAGACATTTCCTCTTCTCCTTCCTTCTCAGCTTCGGCAGTTGGAGTGGTGACTGAAGGTTTTGGAGCTCTAGGGAGACTCTCGGTACTGAAGTCAGAGTCAGGGCTGGTGGAAGTGGTGGAATCAACAGGGAAAGTCGACTCTTCAACAGGGAAAGTCGATTCCACTCTGGTCCTTTTAGCAGTTTGCTCTTCACTGAATCTGCTTTCAAAAACCCTCTTCGACCTTCTTGTCGGCATTGTTGACTTTGATCCTCTTGACGCAAGATTTGTAAAATCAGATGTTGTATCAACATCTATAGGGTTCTCTGAATCTTTAGGGGAAACACACATTTAATGGTTCATCGGAACCCAGCAAAATCATTGCTAAACTTGCGTCCTCCTCAGAAGGCTTTAGTTCATTGATGGCTTCATAATGTTTATACATTTTGTTGCTATTAGGTGGGCTTGTTGACATTGGAGAGTAATCTTTGGATTTTGAAGATTTGAAAGAATTGGGGGATATGGACATGGGAGAGGGTTTTGAGGAAGGTGGTGTGTTGGAGACGTTTTGGGTTTGAAAAACTAAAGGTGATGTTTGGGTTCCATTTGATGGTTCGATTGATTGCTGATGTGACAAGACAGAAACAAAAATGGGGGTTTTCATCATGGCAAACTTTGATTTACACTCAAACTCTTTCCTTAAATTTAGGTAGTGTAAAATATTTGAACTCTTCACATACCTAAAACAAAAGATTTTACATGGCACAAGACATCATTAAAAATTTAAAAAAGAAACGGTCCTCCAATTTTTGGATTTTCGTTATTTAAAGAGACGAATTACATACCACCACCCAAAATAAAAATAAGAAAAACAAGATTGATCAATGTATTGGAACATGATGTTGTGAATGATGTTGACAACATTTCAAAGTTCTACAAGCATTTTGAGACTCCAAGGATTTTCTTGATTAGGCAAATGGTTTTTCGTATATGTTTCCTATGAGACTGATCGCTGGACAAATGTGACATTTTACTATTGTCCTTAATCAACTTAGTTGAACACATATGGATAAAAAAAAAGAATTTTTCAACCTTCTTGAAGCACATGGTACTCCTATAGAATAACAACAGTACCAAACTTAGAGATTTGCTCTTTTTGTATAAAATCAAATCTTTGTAGAGGCTTCGCCTTCTTATGATACTCCATTTTTATGATATATATATATATATATCATCGAAGGGAACATTATCGCATTCAAACCTTGTCCTTGTGAAGTCATGCTTGATTCTTTTGAAAAATAGTGCAACATTACTATAACACATATCATGTACATTGACTCAAACAGTAAATTTTACCCAGAATGTTAGGACAACATTTCGGACAACATCTACATAGCATGTCTTACTTTAAGAGAAAACATAGACCAAAAGATTTTTTCAAGCTAGAAAATCTCTCATGATCTAAGGGTTTGGTAAAAATATCAGCTAGTTGAGAAAGAGTATCAACATGTTCGATTTGAAATAGTTGGTTTTCCACTAAGTCTCTTAAAAAATGATCTCTTATGTCTATGTGTTTTGTACGTGAATGCTGAACATGATTTTTGGAAATATTAATAGCACTCAGATTATCACAGTAAAAAATCATGCAGTTATTAGAAATGTCATAATCATAAAGCATATATCATAACCAAATCAGTTGAGCACAACAACTTTCGGCTGCCACATATTCGGATTTGGCAGTCGAGAGTGACACACAATTTTATTTACGACTGTACCATGAGACTAGATTGTTGCCAAGATAAAAACAACCACCACTAGTGTTTTTCCTATCGTCGACATCACCGGCCCAATATGAGTCACTATACCCTATTAGATTAGGATTAATGTCTCTAGAATATCAAATTCCCAAGTCACTTGTACCGGCAATATATCGTATGGTACGTTTCATGGCATTAAGCTAAGATACTTTAGGACTGGCTTGGAACCTGGCTCAAACACACACGCTAAACATGATATCAGGGCGACTGACAGTAAGGTATAAGAGGTTATCTATCATAGATCGGTACAATGTTGGGTCAACATCTTGTCCAACATCGTCTTTACATACCTACCGTGTAGAGCCCATTAGAGTCTTCATGTGTTTAGCGTTTTCCAGACCAAACTTCCTAACAAGATTCGTGGCATACTTGCTTTGGGAGACAAAAATCCCTTCTTCAACCTGTTTAATCTGCAAGCCTAAGAAAATGTTAGTTCTCCAATCATGCCCATTTCAAATGTTGTCGACATCGCTTCGACAAATGACTTTAAGAATGATTCTTTAGTTTAGCCAAAGACAATATCATCAACATAGATTTGAGCTATGATTACATCTACTCCGTGTCTTTTTATGAATAAAGTTCTGTCAGCTTCTCCGGATAAAACCAAAATCAATAAGAAAGTTAGTTAAACGACCATACCATGCACGTGGTGCCTGTTTTAGACCATACAAATATTTCTTGAGCTTGTATACATGTTGTGGATGGTGAGGATCTTCAAATCTCTTGGGTTGTTCAACATACACTTCTTGTCCAAGTATCCATTGAGAAAGACACTTTTAACGTCCATTTGGTGCAAGGTAATTTTCAAGTAACAAGCAACAGCAAGAAGCAATCTTATTGACTCAAGTCTAGCCACAGGAGCAAAGGTCTCTTCAGAATCGATCCCTTCAACTTGTGTATAGCCTTGAGCAACAAGTCGAGCTTTGTTCCTCATAATCTTCCCTAACTCATCTGATTTGTTTTTGAATATCCACTTGGTTCCAATAACATTAGTGTTGTTGGGTCATGGTACCAAATCACAAACCTCATTTCGGGTAAATTGCTCAAGTTCATCTTGCATAGCTTGTATCCAAAAATTATGTTTTAATGTTTCCCCAGTATTCTTAGGTTCCACAGTAGATGTAAGACAAGAAAGACTAACCTGTTAGTATATGGTGGACAAACACACATACCTTGGCACGAGTTTTTCTACTTTAGAAAAAGGGAAATTGGGATTCATCAAAGAGAACATGACGACTAATGATGATTCGTTTAGAGGACAAATCAAAGCATTTATAACCACGGTGATTTGACGGTAAACCCAAAAATACACAAGGATTAGAACGTGTCTGAAGTTTGTTGATTGTAGTGGTTGGAAACAATGGATAACATAAGCATCCGAAGACCCTAAGATGAGAATATGACAGAGACTTATTGTATAACACTTTGAGAGGGGATGAATATGTCAAACCTTTAGAGGGAAGAATATTGAGTAGATCGGTAGTCATTTGTAGCGCATGATGCCAACATAATGGAGGAACAGAAGAATGAACCAATAAAGTGCAGACAATATTATTAATGGTACGAATTTTTCGCTATGCTTTCCCATTTTTTGAAGACGTATGAGGACAAGAAAAATGAAAATTTATCCCATTTTGAGCACAAAACTCCCTAAATTCCCCATTGTCATACTCTTTGTCATTATAACAATGAATGTTTTTGATTTCCCGTTCGAATTTTGTTCTTATAAAGGCTCTAAATTTTATGAAAATAGAAAAAAATTGAGATTTTTTCGCAATCGGAAACGTCCATATATATTTAGAATAGTCATTTAAGAATAACACTTAATAACGATGACCCATAGAACTGAGAACCGGAGATGTCCATAAATCACTATGAATAATATCAAATGACATTGAAGTATTAGAATTCGACGCTACAAATGGTAACTTAATAATCTTTCTTAAAGCACATGATTGACAAAGTGAAGTACTACGCGTACCCTTACAAGAAATAAACTTATGTCTATCTAAAGAAGATAAAATCGATGACCCCGGATGACCTAGACGAACATGCCACAAGGAAGGAGCAAGAGCTGCAAAAGTGGATGGTATAACTTGACGCTAGACACTGAGACTTGGAGTGATTGGATAAAGATCACCCCTACTGTTGCACCTCATGAGATGACTCCCCGTCTTTAAATCCTTTACAGTAAACCCAAACGGATCAAAATTAATAGAAACCCAATTATCAATGGTGAACTTACGGACAAACACCAAATTTTTAATCAATTTTGGGGCATGAATGGTATGTTTCAGGACAAGTGGTGGATGAGGAGGGGACAAAGTTTTATGACCATAACCCTTAATTGGAACATAATTGCCAACCAACAGTTATACCACGATTAGTGCTCAAATTGGAATAAGATGAGAGAGTACCTTGGTCGGATGTCATGTGGGTAGTGGCGCCGGTGTCCATGTACCAATTAGGATCCGGCTGAGTCAAGTCAAGTGTGTATATCGTTGCTTCGATGTTGGTCTGAGTGGGGACCCACTGCGTGGTGGGCCTGATAGGGATGCGACCCAAGTATACTGGATTGTTGATGCTGCTCATACGTTGATCTGAAACCTAAATTCTGACCTGGATAGAAGTTGGGTCGCGGTGTCTGCGCCGGTGGCGCCGCGGCGCTGTAATATGGAGCCGCAGTGCTGTTAGGTGCTGGGACCCACTACCACTATCCAGGGGGCCCCTGTGGGCTCCAGAAATGTTGTTGCTGCTGTCGGTTGCCTCCGTTATTGCCACCATGATTCTTGCCATTATTCTTCCGATTCTGGCCCTTCTTACCACCCCCGTTGTTGTGATTTTGAGTCACGTTGGCTGAATTGGAAAGAGAAAAATTAGAAGTAATCATCATGACGGCAGGATTGGCCCTAATCTCTATTTTCTTAGCCAATTCGGCTTCCTCCAAAGTAAGCATAGAACGAGCTTGATAAAATCCTGGCATGGGGTTACTCCACGAATAACCGAAGCAACACCGCTAAAGGCCTCTGACAAGTCTGGAACCATCTGAAGAACTAGGTGACTTTGAGAAACAGGAGAACCCACGTTGTTGAGTTGATCTGCCAAGTCCTTGAGGCGTTTGCAATAAGAATAAACGTTGGGAAAACTCGCCATATCCACCTGGGAGAATTCCTGCTCAAGGATGACAATTCGAGAATGGCTGTTATCTTGGAATATGGCTCGCAATCGATCCCACGCCGCCATAGACGTGGAATTGAGTTCCATAACCGTCTGTAAAATATCCAAGGAGATAGTGACATAAATCCACTAAAGAACTTTGACATCAAGCATGACCCATAATTCTGGATCTGCTTCTTTAGTCGGCACAACCGTCGTAGAAGTACCCTCCTTTGGAGGAGAAGGAGGAATGAAGTGGTGGTGGACTTTATGTGTCAAAGCATGAATCTTAAATAATTCCTCCCACGTCTCATATTAGACGTTTTCTTGGTCAAGAACGATAGGGATGACGCTCTTGATGTTAGAAACTGTGAGGGCAGAATGAAAATTGTTCTTATCAGCCATAGAGAATAGAACAAGAAGATTCGGAGAAGAGAATTTGTGAGGAGGGATTTTGGAAGAGAAAAAAAGCGGTTTTGTTCAAAAAGGGAAGAACAAAAATCGTGAATTTTGGGTCTAAAATCCGAAAAGAAGAGAAGAAATTTTGAGGAGCGGAAGCAAGGTAAAGAGAATCTAGACTCTTGATACCATGAAAAAACTAATCCTTTGATTATTCTTATTAATGGAAGATATATATATATATATATATACAAGTTACAAGAAAGATCTTCTTCATATTCTACGTAGGAATCTCTATTCTATAAGAATACTAACTTTACAATTATGGTAATATTACACTACTAATTAAGGTACAATTCTAAGTCTAATATTTACCAAATATGCAATTGAAATCAGCCCATTGCTGGGCCCCACTGCTGGACGTCCTACTGGACGTGTATTGTTTAACAAAGATAAAAAAATTCAAACAATGTAATTAATCCAAATTTGATTGATCCTTTTGAAAGAATATAATCCCTTGATTATTTTCATTAATGAAGAGGTCTATATATATAATATACAATCTCTAAATATGAAAAATCATATTCCTACTATAATACTAATATCTTAATTACACTTAATGTACAAGAATTGTACAAAATAATGTAAGAAACCTAAATACACTAGAATGTTGTTGTTACGATTTCTATCATCTTTGATGATATGAATATAATAAAAGTAATGTAACAACAATAACGATACATAATCAGATTAAATAATAAAGAAGAGGAATAGGCGAAAAGAATTAGGTATTTATAAGCAAGGGTGTCATCATTGCCTTGATAATCGATATTATTATCTCCAATCCCAATGTGGCACATATATTTTGTTGGATCAAAATAGCAGAGCGTCATGCATAAACTAATAATTGCAAACATTGAACGACGATAAATCAGATAATAAAATATACTAAAATACGCATAATAAACTCGATATGATTTGGCCAATTGACCTACATATGAGAAAATAAATTAAAGACATAAAAACTATTGAGAGAAAAATCTCCCCCTAAATAAGACTCTTTAAACCACTATATTGCGGATACTTTTTGTGTGTTATAATTGTGGAAAGAATGTCCTCAATTTATAGATACAAACTTCTCCACCAAGACAAGAAATCGTCAAATATGTAAGAGAATTAGATTTTCCTTTCAATAAAAGTAAAAGAAATTATGATAATTCTATGACTTTTCTTCAAGAGAAAGTTATACTCAAGTATGGTAAGAAAATTAGGGCAAAAATCCTAAATTTATCCTTTTTGGCCTAAATTTTCTGACAAAATAATTTTCATCATCCTTCTTCATATAATTTTCATCACTAATGTTTGTCATGGTTAAAAATAAGTGAGGTTAAAAAATTGGAGCCCTATGCGTAAAAAGTAAGCATGGGTTAAAATTGATTTTTATTTTTAAAGATGCAACAACAGTATTGTTGATAATATAGTTGAAAATGATCTCCACATGTAGTACTCGAGACTTTTTTTTTTGCTTTTGACAAAACTCTAAAATATTTTCAAATTGGTTGCTCTTGATTTGAACCCGCGTTGAACTTATTATGAACATTGCCGAACTATTGTGTTAGAATAATATCACGGTAAGTCATGTCCAAAAGAAGAATGGCACATCGTGGAACAAGGCCCATCAAACAGTGGCCCAACCGAGAGTTATATTTTGTGTATATTTATTATATATTGTGTAGTAGTCTTGTACCTTAATTAGTCTTGTACACTTACCTTAATTGTATAGTTAGTCTCCAAATAGATTAGGATTTTATGAGTAGAATAGTAAAATGATTTTTCTATTGTAAATTGTATATATACACCTTTCATTAATGAGAATAATAAAGGGATTATTTCCTTCATGGTATCACAAGTCTATATGATTTTCCTTGATTCCGCATATCCTCTCCCTTTCGGATTTTTCTATCCCTCAAACTCGAGACCTTCTCGGTTTCTTACTCAAAACCGAGATCATTCCCCTCTCCAAATTTCCTCTTTTCTATCTACTATGGTTGATAAGAACATGTTTCATCCCGCCCTAACAGTTTCTAACATCAAGAGTGTTCTTTATATTGTTCTTGATATAGAAAACGTTCACTATGGGACATGGGTAAAATTGTTCAAGATTCATGCAATGACACATCAAGTTCTCCACCACATAATCCTCCGGCTACTAATACGGAGGGTACTACGGAAGTTGTGCCCACCAAAGAGGACGATCCAAAATTATGGGTCACTCTTGACACAAAAGTTCTCCAATGGATTTATGTCACTATCTCCCTTGACCTCTTGCAGACGATTATGGAACCTAACTACACAACTATGACTGCTTGGAATTGATTTCGTGATATATTCCAGGATAACAGTCATTCCCGCATTGTCACCCTTGAACGGGAATTTTCTCAAGTTGCTATGGAGAATTTTCCAAACGTTTCATCCTATTGCAAATGACTCAAGGACTTGGCGGATCAATTTCACAACGTGGGTGCTCCTGTTAGCAATAGTCGTCTCATTCTACAGATGGTTGCATGCATGTCAGAGGCCTATAACGGCGTTGCTTCGATCCTTCGTCAAAGTAACCCTCTATCGAAATTCTATCAGGTCCGCTCCATGCTTACGTTGGAAGAGGCCGGTTTGGTTAAGAAAGCAGCTACAGGTACGAGCTTCAACTTTATAGCCATGTCAAATAATTCCCCAATATATTTTGACAATTCAGGCCAAAATAGTAACAACGGTGGCGGCAAGACAGGTCAAAATAGCAAATATAATAAAAATAAAGGTAGTGGGCGTGGTGGTAATAATGGCAACGGCGGAGGACGCGACACGGATGTGTCCCGTCCAGTGGGGCTACTGCCCAATCTCATCCCAATTCCCAGTAGCCACACCCAGCCCAGTTCCAGCAGGCCCAACATTATCTAGCACGCCCAGTTGGGCCTTGGTCAGCCCCAGGCCTGCTTGGGCCTCAGCCACAGCAGGCCTTTGCGGCTGACATCTCTACCCTGTACTCACACTCCCTTTTCAAGAACATATCTAGCAGATAAGATACTACTTTATTCCCACGAAGGAGAACTCCCTCTTCTTTGCACACACTGGGATTGACACCTCTGGACCCCAATTGGTACATGGACACCGACGTCACTACCCACATGACAGCTGACTAAGGTACTCTCTCGTATTATTCCAATTTGAGCATTAATCGTGGTATAATTGTGTAATTCAATTCCAATTCGCAATTATGGTCATAAAACTTTGTCTCCCCAGCATCCACCCCTAGTCTTAAAGAATACCCTTCATATCCCGAAATTAATTAAGAATTTGATGTCTGTTCGTAAATTCACCACTGATAATTGAGTTTCTGTTAATTTTGATCCTTTTAGATTTTCTGTGAAGGACTTCAAGACGGGGATTCCTCTCATGAGATGTGATAGTAGGGGAGATCTTTATCCTATCACACCCACATTATTTTTCGCGTCATGTTTTGCCATCTACTTTCGCGGCTCGTGCTCCTTCCGTAAGGCATGCACGTCTCGGTCATCCAGAACATCTATTTTTATTTCTTAAATAAAAATAATTTATTTCATGTAAGGGTACACATAGTACTCCAAACTGTCAATCTTGTTCTCTAGGGAAAATTGTTACGTTACCATTTGTAGACTCTAATTCTATGCCTTCAATGTCATTTGATATTATTCATAGCGATTTATGGACATCTTTTGTTCTTAGTTCCTTGGATCATCGATATTATGTTCTATTTTTGAATGATTATTCTATTTTTTTATGGACGTTTCCTATAGCCAAAAAAACTCAAGTTTTTTCCATTTCCCTAATTTTAGAGCTTACATTCTAACTCAATTCGAACGGAAAATAAAAAATATTCAATGTGATAATGGCAAAGAATATGACAACGGGGTGTTTCAGGAATTTTGTGCTAATAATGGGATCAATTTTCATTTTTCTTGCCCTCATATTTCTTCACAAAATGAGAAAGTCGAACGCAAAATTCGCACCATTAACATATAATTACACATTATTATACATATTCTATGACAAGGTTATCATTTATTAATATTGTTGAACTTTCTGTAATTCTGTTTCAGGTGGCCTTGTTTCTTCATTTATCTCCTCAGGTTTATCATGTTGACCTGAATATGCACTTGTTTGATAGTCCTCATTTATCTCCATACTTTAGTTCAGGATGTAGAATAAAACATTCTTGTTCATTATGCCCTTGCAATTTACATCTTTTATAATATTTTGGCCTGTGATCATATTTTATTTTCACCAACTTTGTAATCACTTCTCCTTTTTGTTTCTTTCTCATTCCCAGGTTCACTTTTTTTTGGAAATTGACTGAGTAAATCAATTTCAATTTTGACTCGAGCACAATTTTGTCGAGTCTGAATCTTAGTTGCTAGATCTACCTGTAGAGACTTTCATTCCGCATATGCCAATGAGAAAACAACCTATTTCACAAAATAATTTGGTGGCAAATATAAAAAAGATTGTTGAAAATTTATTAACGTGAATTAAAGTTAATCATATTATTTATGACTCGAACAATCGGGGTCCCACACGTTGGAAACATCATTTCCACACACGTGCACACGTTGTACCAAAGATTGTAAATCTCCTTAGTGAAAGAGATATTGGTACGTAAATAAAATGTTTGAGACATGAAATGATAGACGATTGTTAGCCAAATGACGAGTATTTCACGTTGGTAAATGAAGGAAGAAGTGTACGACGTGTAAAGATGAAATGAGTAGAAAATCGCCGCGGAGCAGCAAAGGGCAGCGGTGCAGCACCGTCGGAGTCGTGTTGCCTCCAGCCAGCGCCGCAACGCTAATTGGTGTTTTGGCTACTAGAATTCAGGCGCTGCGGTGCCTCTCAGGCAGAGCTACGGCGCTTCACTGGCAGTGAGGTCGACGGAGGATGAAAAGTTTTTTACTTTTGGGCTAGTTTTGGAGCATTGATCCTCCATTACTTGGCACTTGAATTCAGCTATTATTTGACTGAATTATAACCTCTCAATAAGTGTCATTACATGGCTATTGAAAGTCATTACTTGGCTAGTTGGGAGGTCATCTTCATCACACTATAAATTGAGACTCTTGGCTCAATTAAAGAACACACTTGCAATAAAAAAAATCTGAGTACTTCTTCCTCTCTAAGTTTTCTTTCACACACTCAAAATGTTCTTCTTTTGGTAAATATTTGAGTTTTCTTTGCTCACTTGTTCATTGTTGTTTTATCTTGGGATACAAGTTGTCAACTATCGTAAAAGGATTTATACGATGCAATATTGTCTTAAGGACATAGTGAATATCATTCGACTCAACAAATCTCTTATTTTCGTTCTTATTTCCAGATTGTGATCTTTGTAATAGTTATACATTCCTATCAACCCATTGTTATAATCATTGTACCATCAATTTACTTACAATCTTAAGACAATATTCGATGTAAGTGACAAACAAAGATGACTGGAGGCGAACAATTTGCTACTGAATCTTCCAAAGCTGCTCAAGGAAACACCAATTCCTTTCTCACTGCTTCTCAAGGCACACCTAGGGTCTTCCCCACTATTGCACAAGGCTCAACTAACGCATTTGCCACTGCTCAAGGGAACGATATGGTTGCTCCTCCCGCCGGATTCCACCATGATCGCCCAGAGAAGTTGGGGCACCAACTTCAAGAGATGACAGCAGAAAATGCTATTCTTTTTTACTATTATGGGAATGTCTCGTTTCCTAACAGAAGATCTTCTACAAGCTGAAGATGAAACAGACCCTCAACCAAATGAAACGGCTGGAGGGGACCAATGTATCCATGTTGTTAATGACATGAAGATGGTTAATGACGTGAAGATGGTTCACCTGTAATCCAAGTGATGATCACTGGAAAGCATTGGGTCGGGTACTACGATACCTAAAATACACGCAAAATTACGGGTTGCATTATTCGAGATATCCAGTTGTACTAAAGGAGTACAATGATGCAAACTGAATATCTGATATAGAGAACACCAAGTCCACCAGTGGGTATATATTTACAATTGGTGGTGGCATTGTGTCTTGGAAATCCTCTAAGCAAACTTGCATCGCCCGATCCACGATGAAATCAGAGTTCACTGCTTTAGACAAAGCAAGAGAAGAAGCTGAGTGACTTCACGACTTCTTAGAGGATATCCCTTTTTGGGATAAACTAGTACCTTCTGTAATGATCTACTGCGATAGCCAGTCGGCTGTAGGAAGGGTAAATAGTTCTATATACAACGACAAATCTCATCATATTCGACGGAGACATAAGACGGTTCGGAGTTGATTACCACGGGTATTATTTCCATTGATTATGTAAAATCAAAGGAAAACATAGCAGACTCTTTGACAAAGGGTATACCTAGAGATCATATGTTCTTCTCATCTAGGGGAATGAGCTTAAAACCCAATCAATAAGAATTGATATGGTGGATACCCAACCTTACTGACTGGAGATCCCAGAAATTTAGTTCAATGGGAAACTAAATCGTAAAGGTTCAGTTGAGCGCTTCGGTGGAAGCAAGAGCACTTCGAATAATGATTTCTGCTAAGAAACATGAATACAAAGTCGTTCCCCGTGATATACATTAAGTGCTATCTGCAGTGTGGGAAGATGTTAAGTTTCCAAAACCATTAATGATCATCAACGGTTGAGGTTAGGTTTGAGGAAACTTTTAATGGTTTCTAACACTTGTGAAATGGGGTATAGCAGGATACCTTGTATGAGACCACCTATTTAAGTGCGAGGACATACCGCCTCAAATGAACACACTTAACAATCCAAGACGTGTCCACAGTCACAACGGACAAAACATTAAAGAAGAAGAATAGAGTAAGGAAAGTTGTTGTGTTGGTACCGTTGTCTTGACTTACATTAAACACTAAAGATTCAAGATATCACGTTCACCGCGCAGTAATTAAGTCCGATGATATTCAACTATGGAAGGTTCAAAGCCACATCTACCTATCCAGATACAACGATCCACCGAAAGATTGCTAGAAAAGCACCATGTAAGTGCGCCAAATTCTCTTTCAAGAGGGGATTGTTGGAAATTTATTAACGTGAATTAAAGTTAACCCTATTATTTATGACTCGAACAATTAGAGTCCCGCACGTCGGAAAATCGTTTCCACACACGTGCGCACATTGTACCAATGATCGTAAATTTTCTTAGTGAAAGAAATATTGATACGTAAACAAAATGATTGACAGTTGTTGGCCAAATGACGAGTATTTCACGTTGATAAATGAAGGAAGAAGTGTACGACGTGTAAATATAAAATGAGTCAGAAATCGCCGCAACGAAGGGCCGCGGCGCAGCACCGTCGGAGCCTCGGTGCCTCCAGCAAGCGCCACGACGCTAATTGGTGGTTTGGCTACTGGAATTCAGGCATCGCGGCGCCTCCTAGGCAGAGTCGCGCCGCTTCACTGGCGGTGAGGTCGACGGAAGATGAAAAATTTCTAACTTTTGGGCTGGTTTTGGAGCATTGATCCTCCATTACTTGACACTTGAATTCAATTATTATTTGGCTGAATTATAACCCTCAATAAGTGTCATTACATGACTATTAAAAGCCAAGTAATATGGTGGAGTTGTTAACTCTAGTAATTATATTTTTTAGAAATGTGATCAGGTGTTTAAGATAACAAGGTTGACTTATTGATGGTACTTGCATAACACCTCATAATCAAAGAGTTTGTCGTGTTTAAGAAAAATTCTTTCACGAGTAAAGTAGAAAAAAATAATTAATATTTTCTTGAACTTTAAAAATAATAAATAATTTGAGATATTTATTTTTAATAACGATGATAAATAATTTGAGACGGATGAAGTATTTCAGTATTATTTCAACTGAAATAATGAAATTTTATTAATACCAACTTCAATTATTTTTCTTTTCAAATGAAGTTTATGTCCAAATGCAATATCAGAAATTATTTTTCAATTTCGACTTGAGATAATTTGTTTCTATCACCTTTAATAAAACATTGTCCAAACACTTAAAAAAAAAATCTTATAAGACAGAATAAGAGAACGAGGTTTCGGGGGTTGGGAGGGGGGGGGGATCTGCGCGTGAGTTAAAGTTGTCGGCGGAAGAGCATGGGAGAGAGGGGAAAAAGGAAAGGTAATTAAGGAAGGATTAAAAAGTTAATTAGAGAGGCAAAAGGGCATGGTGAAGAGTACATAACGAGGAAACATATCGCATTGATTAGCGCAAGAGGGGGGTTGGCCAAACGTTGTCGTTTAATATCTTTAATTGACGATGCTAGTGGCTTAAATGTTTTTTTTTTCTATATCTGCAAAAGAATTTTATAATGAAAAAGTATCTTTGACCAAATGTCTCCCATTTTCTTAAAGTTTGCATCTATATATCTATCTAATGCTCAATTTGGAGCATGTCTCACGATATTAACAATTAAGTTTTAAGGATATTTTATACTCGTATTCGTCGATTTCTCGAGTCTCAAATTACATAAATTTTAATCAAGAATTTAAAATATATTTTTTAACATATTGATATGAAAAAAATTGCAACTTGATATTTGCAGTATTGTTTTTGAATATCAAATTTTAATTTGAAATACTAAATTAATCCAATTCAATTCAACTTCAAAAATTGATCAAATAGACTTTCGAAAAGCGCATCGTGATACTTCCTCCGTTTCATAATAAGTGATGTTTTTAATTTATGTATACCCTTTAAGAAATTGTTCACTCGTAAACAATTATGAGTGTTTTACTAACTTGCCCTAATTAATGTCTAGAAAAAATACTTAATGATTTTTTATTATGTAAATAATGGTAATATATAAAGAATATGGTCAATTTTTTTTTAAATTTTAAAACACCATTTAATTTGAAATAAAATGAAAAGTTTAGAACATTATTTATTTAGGAACGGAGGGAGTAATTATTTTGGGACTAAGAGAGTAATGGTATTCTATGGTACAAGAGCATGTCATTAAATAGAAAAATTAAAGCTAAAACATTTCACTTGTCGAAGGTTATATTAATTGTGGAGTCTCTACGGTTTTACATACAAGTGTTTTTAAATAATTAAATTATTTATAAACACTCTATTTTCTTGTTCGGGTAATATTTGAGAAAGTTTCTTCTAGAAGTTTTGTTGGTGAAGAAAATAGTGTGGTTAGTAAATATTTAGAAGTTTCATTTCTGTCTTAAAAAAGAGAGCTTGAAGAAAAGTTGCTCAAAACAGTTGCGGTTTTATATCTTTAAAAAAAGTGCGCAAAGCAAATAAGTAAAAAACTTTATTGTGTGAACTAACCACCTTAAAATCTGCATTAAAGTGTGTTGAAGGAAGCTAACTTATCCAAAATAAAAAGAATAAAAAAGTTATGTAAGAAGTTAATTAGTTAGAGAAGTTAGAAAAGAAGTTGAAAGAAGAAAACGAAAGGAGCCTCTCTATACTGTGTACTCTATAAATATTTGTATCTTGTAATTGTAAATTACTTTTCTTAATAATGAAATTTCTCTAAAACTTTACTACTCTTCTCAAGTTCTTCATCATTTTCATCTTCTCTTGAATGTCTTCTATTTTCTCTTTGCATTGTGTATATCGCCTCTGGGTTGTGCTACTGCTTTGTATTGTATCGACATGCAGATAAGGAGAGAGATATATATTGAATCTGAATTGTTCAACATGGTATCAGAGCCAACTGGTAGTTTCCACGATCTAACTCTCTGGTGAATCTGTTCTTCTCTTCCGAGATTCTTTATGTCTGGTCTGTGTAATCTTTATTTCTTTCTATCTCTGGATAATTGATCTGGTCGTCTCTGTTCTTGATCAACATCTACAAGGTCAAGAAACAATCTGAATAATCAAGAAAATAATCTGAAAATTGAATTACTTTACTAGTTTCTGTTCTTTCTTTCTAAATCTGTGAAATTCTATACTCTTATTGATTCTTCTACATTTCTTATACAATGGGTGATGAACTTAATTCTGGTGTGAATATTGATAACACACAAATACCACCAAGAGAAAATGCATGAGTGTCTACAATTACCACAATTCTTGACCATAACTACTTACAACCATCTGATGTAAGTGGAGTATCTCTCATTTCTTTTCAACTACTTGGGTCTGAAAATTATACTCTCTGGAGTAAGTCAATGAAAATTGCTTCAGTAGGCAGAAACAAGATAGGTTTTGTCAATGGAAAATGAAAAAGGGGGCAGTACAGTGAGTCTTTAGGAGACCAGTGGGATAGAGTGAATGTTGTAGTCCAGTCTTGGCTTATGATTTCTGTCTCCAATGGCCTTCTTAGTGGTGTTCTTTATGCTGAAACTACCTATGAAGTATGTGAGGACTTGAAAGAAAGGTTTGACAAGGTGGATGGTTCAAGAACGTATGATATACATAGGGAAATAGCTACACTGTCTCAGGGAAGTTCTAGTGTTTCTGAGTATTAAACAAAGCTGAAGAGTCTTTGGGTAGAATTTCAATCTTTAGTCCCTCCACCTAGCTGTGGTTGTTCTAAATCTAAAGATTTTGTGAAATATCTTCAAAGACAACAATTGTATCAGTTCTTGATGGGGCTTAATGAGAATTACATGCAAGCAAGGAGTCAAATTCTGTTAATGACTCCTTTACCCACTGTTAACAAGGCTTATTCCATGATAACAAGTGATGAAAGCCAGAAATCCATTGGTGCAAAGTCGACTGGGCTCTTAGGGGCTGGTCCAGGTAATTTCAATCATGATCCTACTGCCTTGTATTCAAAAACTCAGTTACGGTCCTAATTCACGTGAATAGAAGCGGTTGCAGTGTTGTTCTCGATGGAATAGAAAAGGGTATAACAACAATTCTGGTGTATTTTGTGAAGTATGTAAAATGAAAGGACGTACAAAGGAAAAGTGCTATAAGGTGGTGGGATACCTGTTGACAGTCAATTTTGACCCGTTTTTGTATATTTTTCGTGCAATTTTAAGTATTTTAGCACACCTCATTTTTATCGTTATTTTGCATATTTTTACATAATATTCTATGTTTATTTCTTCACAAAAATGGCATTGCATCTTTTATTTTTAAATTAAGCATTATGTCGTTGTTAATATTATATTTTTATTATTGTTATAGCGTCATTTTTATTTTAATAATATTCGCATCTTTTTAAATAATTAATCGGCACCGCATTTTTACTTTTAATCAGACATTAAACGTGTCTTAAATATTGCATTTGCATTTTAATAATTTTGCATCTTTTAAATAATTTTTTCTTTAAATAATTAACCAGTCTTGCATTTTTGTTAAACCAGTCCAGTTCAAGACACAATTTGAATCAGTCCAAGCCAACACTATTTTTAATATCATCCAAACCCCCTCTTTTATTTTCCCCCAAAATCAAATACCACTTTTCATTTTCCCCAAAACAATACCCACTTTTCATTTTCCCAAATACCAAACCCTAAACCTACCCTATAAAATAAAACATTTCACCCCTTTTCAAAGGACCCCACCCGCAACATCAGCCCTCACTCTCCGCTCTCAAACCCTCGCTCTCCGTCGCGCGCCTTTCGCCGGAGCTCCAAGCTCCGGCGAACACCTTCCAGCAGTCTACCCCTACCCTCGGATCCCTTTCTCCGTCACACCCCCACTGCCCCGTCACCATCGACCCCCACTGCCCCGTCATCATCGACCACCACTGTTCGAACACCCACCACCGGCGAACCCCCACTCTCGCCATCAGCCCACACCCTCATTCCTCGCTTCCGTCGCCGCCATCATCGCCGAGCATTCTTGGTGGCGTCGCTCCGGCGACCTCGCCGTGGAAGCGGCGCCACTGCTGCCCTCCCTCTGTTGGTAACCTTGAAACTTGCCGGATTTAAACTCCGGCGACACTATTGTTTGCTCTTCACCTTTGTCGCTATATTTTACGTTTCTTTGCCACCGATTTCGTTTTTGTACTGGCGGAGTTTGTGAACTCGTGATGTGCTAATGGTGGCTATTTCATTCCGTTATGTTATTCTCATCGGATTGATTTTGGCCCGATTTAGGTTATTTTTGCTCGTTTGTTCGCTGATTTTCTAAGAATTGCTTCTTGTTTACGTGTTGCCTGGTTTCGCCATTGTTGTTGGGCTGATTTTAGGCCACGTTACTCACGATTTTGGCTATGAGCTGGACTGATTTTTAGGCTATTTCGCTATATTGTTCTTTGTTTCTTGATTTTGAACAAATACTATACCGCTGGTATTTTACCGATTTTGAGCAGATACTACATCGTCGATGAAAAAGTTATCCGTCGATTTTGAGGCCTCCACTGATTGCAAAGACGGAAAATAAAATAAATGAAGCTTTACAGGCAAGGATGATTTCTTCCACTTACAGGATAACCAACATGTGCTTGGCAAGCGAATTCTCGCACGCACTTGTTTAGGTATCTACTTTATATTTTTACATATCCGAGCCCTCCGTGTTTAAAACTATTCTTGTTTTGGCGCGGATCCAAAAGTTTTATTTATTTTATTGCTTTTAATAATCTTGCCGATGAAGGAATCCCGTCGATTTCCAGGCCTCGCATAAAAGCGGATTTATTTGCTTTGTTTGTTAATTTTTGCTATTATTTTAAAATTCATGTATTCTATTACTAATACTTTTACTAAGTGTTTATGCAGGTATCCGGAGATGCATTTCAAAAAGAATGCCCCGGAGTTTATTTTATGCCTTATTTAATTTCAGTTTTTATTATTTTGCATTGTATTTTATTTTAATTGTAAATTATTATAAATGCTTAGGATAGGTAGAATAGAAAGAGCAATAAATAATTAACCTAGGTTTGAACGAACAACCGCAAGTTAGCGGATCTTAAAGGATGCCTAACCCCTTCCCTTTAGGATAATAAAGAACCCTGATCCAGAATCTCACTAATTTCGCAGACCATTAAATGGAAGTCAATTGCAGTATTTTTATTGCAATAAACTAAGTGTCCTAATTCACTTAAATAATTAGGTGGCGACTCCTTAAAATACATTTAGGAATCAACCATATGTAGCAGTAATCCCGTTTCGACTCCGGTTAAAATGGGGTGTTACAATACCCTCCAAATTTTAATTCTAAAAGAAAGGAATATACAACTCATAATGTGTATGCTACTGAGGAGTACAGTGGAAATGAAAAGGAATACAGGTTAAATAACACAAATAACAAGGGGTTTGGTATGAGTTCTGGCCATCTTCAGAGACAACGGGATGCTGAGCCTACCAACTGGCCAGTACATGGAGCACCTATGTTTTCTAAGGATCAGTATGAGCAAATTGTGCAGTTGCTGAGCCACAATGTAGCCAAGACATCAAAAGAACCAGCTCCTGCAAACTCTTCAGCAAATGCAGCAGGTATGAGTTTACACAAAGCTTTACTTATATCTAAAATTATCAAAAAATGGATCATAGATACTGGAACCACAAACCATATGGTGTCTGACATAGATATGCTGACAAAAGCCACAAGTCTGTGTAACACTCATCCTAAACAAGTTCATCTACATAATGGAGAAGTGGTAAAAATTACTCATATAGGGTCTACTAAGATATCTGATAGAAGTACCTTGATCAATGTATTTTATCTACCTCATTTTAAATACAATTTGATGTTTGTGTCACAACTAACAAAGGAATTACAGTGTGAAGCCATATTCTACCTTGACTTTTGTCTATTTCAGGACCTCTTCAATGAGAGGGTGAAGGAGATTGGTAGGGTGCAAGATGGGCTGTATACACTAATAAATCAGACTGCATTCAAACATCCAAATGAACAAGTTGAGCTAGGATTAAATGTCAGCAGTAGTGACAAACCTGCAGCTTTGTCACAAGAAGAAGTAGAGCTTTGGCATAAGAGACTTGGTCATACCTCTAGTGATGTTCAAAGCAGAATAATACAACCTAATTCTGAAACTATAGTCAGGACTGTAAAAAAATTGTAATGTTTGCCCATGTGCCAAGCAATGTGGAGTTCCATTTTCTACAAGTATTAATAAAAGTTGCTCTAGCTTTGATCTTATTCATATGGATGTTTGGGGCCCTTATAAAGTACCAACACATAATTGCAATAAATACTTTTTAACCATTGTAGATGACTTTACAAAAATGACTTGGATATACTTACTTAAGCTCAAGTCTGATGTGTGTGTAGTAATTCAGTAGTTTATAACCTATATACAAACTCAGTTTAACAAGACTATTAAGATTATTAGAACAGATAATGGTACTGAGTTTGTCAATGAGGTTTGTAATAACATCTTCTTAAAATTAGGCATCATACATCAAAGTATGTCCTTATTCACCTCAACAAATATAGACATATTCTAGAAGTAACTAGAGCACTTAGGTTCCAAGCCAATATCCCACTGAAATTCCGGGGATTGAGTATTAAGGCTGCTGTGTATTTGATAAACAGACTACCCTCACCAGTCACAGGTAGTTCACCCTATGAAAAATTATACATGAGCCTTCTATTACTCACCTAAGAGTGTTATGATTTCTATGTTATGCTAGTGATTTAACTAGTTCTGATAAGTTACAATCTAAGGTAAAGACTGGTGTTTTCATGGGATATTCTGAAATTCATAAAAGATATATATTATATAACCTGCAAAACAATGCATTTTTTGTTAGCAGATATGTAAGTTTCAGGGAAGAAGAATTTCCTTTCAAGGTAACAACAACAGGAAAATGAATTTATGTGTATCCAGCTGCAAGGACTATTGTGTCTCTACAGAATACAAGCCAAGGCCAAGGAGGCTCAAATCAAAGGATATATGATTCAGGAGGTAATGGTGGAACAACAACATCTGAACTAACTCATATATCACAATTCCAACAACCTATCCAGAATAATATAACTCATATGTCACAAGTACAACAAACTATTATGCCAGAAACAAGTCAAAATAATATAACACACACAAAATCAATCTCATATAACCAGAACTACTACCAGAAAATCTGACAGAACAAAACAGCCACCAACTTGGCTTAAAGATTTTATCACCAACAACACAACTTATCCTATAGCTAACTACATATCATATGAACCAGTTTCTTCAAAATATAAAGCATATCTAACCATAATGTCAGAGGTCACAGAACCAAAGAACTTTGCTGAGGCTTCTAAAGATCCTAGGTGGGTTGAAGCCATGCAGATAGAAATAACAGCACTACAGGACAACAATACATGGGAAATAGTGGAACTCCCAGAAGGAAAGAATACTATATGTTGCAAATGGGTATACAAGATCAAATAAAAAGAGACTGGATATATTGAAAGGCTCAATGCTAGATTAGTTGTAAAAGGATATAATCAACAAGAATGAATAGACTACCAAGAGACCTTTTCTCCAGTGGTTAAAATGGTCAATGTGAGGACAGTACTATCCATGACAGCATCCAGATATTGACATATTCATCAAATGAATGTCTACAATGCCTTCGTAACAAGGAGATTTAATTGATGAAATATACATGAAACTTCCACAGGAGTTTATCAGTCAATGAGGGAAAGTATATAGACTGATTAAATCCCTTTATGGGCTCAAACAGGCACCAAGGCAGTGGAACTTCAAACTCACAGAGGCTCTAATTAGAATGGATTTTAAGCAGTCACAATATGACCATTCATTATTTATAAAGAAAACAAACAAAGGGATGGTACTGGTTTTGGTATATGTAGATGATATGCTGGTCACAGGAGAACAACTGGAACAGATTGAGGAAACCAAACAAGCCCTACAACAAGCCTTTAAAATAAAGGATCTAGGAGAGTTGAAGTATTTTCTAGGCATAGAGTTTGCAAGATCAAACAAATGGATATTGATGCACCAAGAAAAGTATGCTATAGAACTAATTGCTGAGTTAGGACTGACAGCAGCTAAACCTTGTAATACTCTAATTGACTGCAACATGATACTTACAACAAAGGATGATGATCATCTGCAACAGGGTTCATACAAGGGAAAATCTAAAACAAAAGATAGACTACTGGATAACATTGGGGCTTATCAGAGACTGATAGGGAAGCTATTGTACCTAACTGGTACAAGACCAGATATAGCTTACAGCGTACAAACACTTAGCCAATTTCTACAACAACTAAAAAAGTCTCACATGGAGGCTGCTCTCAGAATAGTGAGATATGTCAAGATGCAACCAGGACAAGGGATACTTCTATCCAGCAAGCCTCAAGAAAGTATAACAGCGTACTGTGTGTGATGTTGATTGAGCTGCTTGCCCAAACACTAGAAAGTCAGTCACTGGGTACTTGGTAAAATTATGAGAGTCTATGGTCTCATGGAAATCCAAGAAACAATCTACAATATCAAGAAGCTCAGCCGAATCAGAATATAGAAGCCTAGCAACTACTGTGGCAGAGTTAACCTGGATTCTTGGCTTACTTGAAGAGATTGGTATAAACATCAAAACTTCAGTAACTGTATACACAGATAGTACATCCGCAATTCAGATTGATGTAAACCCAGTCTTCCATGAAAGAACCAAACACATCGAAATTGACCTACACTTTATAAGAGAAAAAATTCAAAAGGGTGTAATCAAATGAGAATATATCAATACCTCTAACCAACTTGCAGATATACTAACTAAAGGCCTAAGTAATATGTGCTCCAAGCTTGGGCTGCTTAACATATTTGGGTTGTTGAAGGAAGCTAACTCATCCAAAATAAAAAGAATAAAGAAGTTATGAAGTCAGTTAAAAAGAAGTTAATTAGTTAGAGAAGTTAGAAAAGAAGTTGAAGAAGAAAACGAAAGGAGCCTCTCTATACTGTGTACTCTATAAATACATGTACCTTGTAATTGTAAATTACTTTCCTTAATAATGAAATTACTTTAAAACATTACTACTCTTCTCGAGTTCTTCATCCTTTTCATCTTCTCTTGAATGTCTTCTATTTTCTCTTTGCCTTGTGTATATCGCCTCTGGGTTGTGCTACTGCTTTGTATTGTATCGACATGCATATAAGGAGAGAGAGATATACTGAATCTGAATTGTTCAACAAAGTGTAGTATGATATAGGCATATAGCTGCACATAATTATGAGGTAGGTTGAAAATAAGGTGTAAAAAGGCAACCTGATGCACTAAGATTTTGCTATGCGCGTGGTTCGGAGAAGAGTAGGATCACAATGTTTATTGTATTCATCATTATCTCACATTTCTAATTTTCTACGAGAGACTGTTTTCGGGTTGAAAATAAGGTGTAATGAATAATGATTCAAAACAACCCTAATACGGTCAATTATTACAGTCATTATTATTTCGATAAACAGGTAGAATATCTATTTATATGAACCATCAATAGTCACAAAGATAAATATCACACAGTATTATAGACATTAATGCTACAACAGCTTGTATTAAATTAACTTCAATATTTGTAGACAGCAAAGCTAGCACCTTTATTTATTCATCTACATTGACCCTGCAAGAAAGGATGTTACAGTACGAGGTAATTTTCACGTACAGTGATGCAGTAAATGTTGATCAGGCCTCGTAACAAGGAAAATATTACTCCCTCCATTTAATTTTACATGTCACTTTTCAACTTTTCACCTAACATGTTTCAAGGTTCAACTAAGTTTTTGTAGATATTAGTGTTAAAGCATATTGGGCCAGAGCCCAATCCACCCACGAGAAGGTCATCCAGCCGTGTGTTTCCTTCCCTTTTCTCTTGTATATTTGGTAAATATTATACTTAGGATTGTATATTTGGTAAATATTATACTTAGGATTGTACATTAATTAATAGTGTAATATTACCTTAATTGTAAAGTTAGTCTTCAAATAGAATAGGAATTCCTAGTTAGAATAGAAAGAGGATCTTCCTTGTAACTTGTATATATATGTCTTTCATTAATAAGAATAATCAAGAGATCATTTCTTCCATGGTATCAAGAGTCTAGGTTCTCTTTACCTCGCTTCCGCTCCTCATTCTTTCTTCACAAATTTTCGGATTTTTGGACTTAACATTCTCGTTTTTTGTTGTTCTTCCATTTTAACAAAACCTGAGTCTCTTCTCTTCCAAAATCCTCTCTCCCAAAATCCCTTCTCCGAATCTTGTTGTTCTATTCCCTATAGCTGACACGAACAATTTTCATCATGCCCTCTCAGTTTCTAACATCAAGAGCGTCATCCCTATTGTTCTTGATCTTGAAAACGTCCAATATGGGACATGGACGGAGTTATTCAAGATTCATGTTAAAGCACATAAAGTTCTTCACCACATCATTTCTCTTCCTCATTCAAAGGAGGGTGATAAAGCGTCTACATCTAATGTGCTCACTAAAGAAGCAGACTCAGAATTATGGGACATGCTTGATTCCAAGATTCTTCAGTGGATTTATGCCACTATTTCCTTGGACCTTTTGCAGACGATTATGGAATCCAACTCTATAGCTATGGCGGCGTGGGATCGATTGCGAGATATATTCCAAGATAACAGTCATTCTCGGATTGTTATCCTTGAACAGGAATTTTCACAGGTGGCTATGGTGAATTTTCAAAACGTTTCTTCTTATTTTAAACGTCTCAAGGATTTGACAGACCAACTCAGCAATGTGGGTTCTCCTATTTCTAATAGTCGTCTAGTTCTTCAAATGGTTGCAGGCCTGTCAGAGGCCTATAGCGGTGTTGCTTCGGTTATTCGTCAGAGTAACCCCCTGCCAGGTTTTTATCAAGTCCCTTTTATTCGTCAGAGACCTGTCGGCATGATGACTGCTTTCAATTTTCTCCTTTCAATCCAGCCAATGTGACCCAAAATCACAACAACGGGGGTGGTAAAAAAGGCCAAAATCGGAAGAATAATGACAAGAATCATGGCGGCAACAACGAGGGCAACCGTCCGCAGCAGCAGCAACCCTGGAACCAACAGGGTCCCCCTGGTCAGTGGCAGTGGGTCCCAGTGCCTCAAAGCGTCGCGGCGCCTCAGTGTCAGCACGTTCCAGCGCCGCGACACAGTGGCTACTCAAGTCAGAATCCAGGGTTCAGACCAGCATATGGGCAGTACCAGCAGTACGGTATACTTGGGCCCCGCCCCCATCAGGCCCACCACGCAGTGGGACACACTCAGACCGACATTGAAGCAGCGATGCACACGCTTGGCTTGACGCAACCGGACCCTAATTGGTACATGGACACCGGCACCACTACCCACATGACATCTAATCAAGGTACTCTCTCGTCTTATTCCAATTTGAGCACTAATCGCGGTATAACTGTTGGTAATGACAATTCTATTCCAATTAAGGGTTATGGTCATAAAACTTTATGTCCTCCTCATCCATCACTTGTCCTGAAAAATACCCTTCATGCTCGAAAATTAATTAAAATTTGGTATATGTCAGTAAATTCACAACTGATAACTGGGTTTCTATTAATTTTGATCCATTTGGATTTTCTGTGAAGGATTTCAAAACGGGGAGTCATCTCATGGGGTGTAACAGTGGGGGGACCTCTATCCAATCACACCAAGTCCCAGCATCTCGCGTCAAGCTATGTCATCCACCTTTGCAGCTCTTGCTCATTCCTTGTGGCATGCTCGTCTAGGTCATCCGAGGTCGTCTATTTTATCTTCTTTAGATAGACATAAGTTTATTTCTTGTAAAGGTACGCATAGTACTCCACTTTGTCAATCCTGTGCTTTGAGAAAGATTATTAAATTACCATTTGTAGCTTCAAATTCTAATACTTCTATGTCATTTAAAATTATTCATAGTGATTTATGGACATCTCCGGTTCTCAGTTCTATGGGTCATCGTTATTATGTTCTATTCTTAGATGACTATACTAAATATTTATGGACGTTTCCAATTGCGAAAAAAACTCAAGTTTTTTCCATCTTCATAAAATTTAGAGCCTTCATAAGAACACAATTCGAACGGGAATTTAGGGAGTTTTATGACAATGGGAATTTAGGGAGTTTTGTGCTCAAAGTGAGATAAATTTTCGTTTTTCTTGTCCTCATACGTCTTCACAAAATGGGAAAGCTGAGCGAAAAATTAGTACCATTAATAATATTGTCAGCACTTTATTAGTTCATTCTTCCATTCCTCCATTATTTTGACATCATGCACTACAAATGGCTACCGATCTCCTAAATATTCTTCCTTCTAAAGGTTTGACATATTCCTCCCCTCTCAAAGTGTTATACAACAAGACTCCATCCTACACTCATCTTAGGATCTTCAGATGCTTATGTTATCCACTGTTTTCATCCACTCAATCAACAAACTTCAGGCACGTTCTACTCCTTGTGTATTCTTGGGTTTTTCGTCAAATCACCGTGGTTATAAATGTTTTGATTTGTCCTCTAAACGAATCATCATTAGTCGTCATGTTCTCTATGATGAAATCCAATTTCCTTTTTCTAAAGTAGAATAACTCGTACCTACTTCTTATGATTTTTTGGATGATGATATCTACCCTTATGTTCTCCGTCATTTTTCAGGTTTGCCAGAAAATACGTTAAACCCGTCCTCAGCTCCGCGGCCCTGCATTGAGGTGCCACGGCGCCAAAATTCCTGGGAGGCAGCGCCACATCCCTCCACAGAGGCGCCACGGCGCCAAAACTCCAGAATGCCAGAAGATATCAGCCATGGCTGATCCAAATCTTCCAAATATTTCTGAAAATTCCCAAAATTCACCCAATTCAACCCAGAGCATGGTCCAGTCACTCGTAGTCAAATGAGTGTTTTTAAACCAAAAAGGCATTTCAATTTAAATTCAAATGTTCTTAAATCTCCATTACCCCGTAATCCTGTGTCTGCTTTAAATGACTCTAATTGGAAAATTGTCATGACCGGTGAATATAATCTCTTATTGATAATAAGACGTGGGAGTTGGTACCCCGTCCATCTGATGTTAATATTATTCGGTCTCTGTGGATTTTTGTTCATAAGGCTAGACTTGTAGGTGATGGTAAGACTCAGAGGTTGGTGTAGATTGTGGTGAAACATTTAGCCCAGTGGTCAAGCCGGCTACCATTCGTACTGTGCTCAGCTTGGCTCTTTCGAAATCATGGCCCATTTATCAGCTAGATGTGAAGAATGTTTTCCTACATGGTGATCTTCAGGAGACAGTGTATATGCATCAGCCTTTGGGATACTAGATATCCTAATCATGTCTGTCTATTGAAGAAGTCCTTGTATGAGCTTAAGCAGTCTCCACGAGCTTGGTATAAGAGGTTTGTTGATTTTGTTTCGACTATGGATTTTCTCACAGCAGGTCTGATAATTCATTATTCGTATATCATCGAGGATCTTCCATGGCTTATATTATGTTCTATGTTGATGATATTATCTTGACTGCCTCTTCTGATACTTTGCGCAAGTCTATTATGACAATGCCCAGTTCTGAGTTTGTCATGAAGGACTTGGGCCATTTGAGTTACTTTTTGGGGATTGTTGTAACTCGTCATGCAGGTGGATTGTTCTTATCACAGAGAAAGTATGCAGCAGAGATCATTGAGAGGGTTGGGATGTCATCCTGTAAGTCCACTTCTACTCCAGTTGATACTAAACCCAAGTTGGGTGCTGCAGCTGGCTCTCCGTATGAGGATCCGACCAACTATCGTAGTCTTGCAGGCGCCCTTCAGTAATTGACATTCACACGACCAGACATTACATATGCCGTACAATAGGTGTGTTTATTTATGCATGATCCCAGAGTTGATCATATGAATGCACTCAAACGCATTCTTAGGTACATTCAGGGAACACTTGGGTATGGTTTGCATTTGTATCCTTCGTCGACGTCTACATTGGTCTCCTATCTGAATCTTGATTGGGGTGGTTGTCGACACCGACGGTCTACGTCTGGATATTGTATGTTTTGGGTAACAACTTGGTCTCTAGTGCGCGGCGTCAATCAACGCTTTCACGTTCAAGTCGCAGAGAGTATAGAGGGTAGCCAATGTAATTATGCGAGTCATGTTGGTTACAGAATCTAATGTTAGAGCTTCATTGTCCTATTGAGAAGGCTACCTTGGTATATTGTGATAATATAAGTTCCATCTACCTTTTTGGTAATCCAGTTCAGCACCAGCGTACTAAACACATAGAGATGGATATTCAGTTTGTTCGAGAGAAGGTAGTCAAAAGACAAGTACGCGCCTGCCATGTTCCTTCGAGATATCAAATTGCAGACATCTTTACAAATGGTCTTCTCTCGGTCCTTTTTTAAGATTTTAGAGACAATCTCAGCGTACGAAGACCGTCCGCTATGACTGCGGAGGTGTGTTAAAACATATTGGGCCAGAGCCCAATCCAGCCACGAGAAGGTCATCCAGCCGTGTGTTTCCTTCCCTTTTCCCTTGTATATTTGGTAAATATTATACTTAGGATTGTACCTTAATTAATAGTGTTATATTACCTTAATTGTAAAGTTAGTCTTCAAATAGAATAGGGATTCCTAGTTAGAATATGAAGAGGATCTTCCTTGTAACTTGCATATATATGTCTTTCATTAATAAGAATATTCAAGGAATTATTTCTTTCAATTAGTAGCACTTTACAATTCATCCATCTCTTTAATGAAGAGGTGTGTGTGAATCCTAATTAGCTTAAATCGACTTAAAGGATGTGATACAGTGAATGATGTTGCTCCTTCCTTAATCAGAGGTCTCAGGTTTGAGCTCTGATAATTCTTAGTAGGAAACACCTAGTTAGAATATGAAGAGGATCTTCCTTGTAACTTGCATATATATGTCTTTCATTAATAAGAATATTCAAGGAATTATTTCTTTCAATTAGTAGCACTTTACAATTCATCCATCTCTTTAATGAAGAGGTGTGTGTGAATCCTAATTAGCTTAAATCGACTTAAAGGATGTGATACAGTGAATGATGTTGCTCCTTCCTTAATCAGAGGTCTCAGGTTTGAGCTCTGATAATTCTTAGTAGGAAACACTTTCTCAAAAATGGGCTCTATGCGACACGAATCCAGATATAATCGAACTCTAATGCGGATACCGAACATCGGATGAAAAATAAAAATAAAAAGGACACACAAGGTGAATCGTACTATTACAAGTTCGAATCCAACAGCCTCCTATTGGCTATTACTGTTAGATAGGCTTCTCTCATTGAAAATGAAAAGAAAAATATTCCTTAAAAGAGGAGAGAAATAGAGAATGTAGTCCATGACAGACAGCCAGCCATTTAATGGGCCTAATCTACTTTGGTATATGTCAAGTGGTCCATTTGTATGTGGGCCTTAATATCTGATACGATGTCATATTGTCTTCGCATCAAAAGCTGTCACCCAATTTGTATATGCGCTATTCCTCTCCGCATATTGACATAAAGCAAGCCCAACGTCCGCATGGGCAGCTCAACTGATTCTCAAGGGGATAATTGAAAAAATGGCCAAGATCGAATCCCGCCAGCGGCAGAGTGGGGGTTACTTCTTGAAATAAAGGAGGGCCTCGCATGCGCGTGGTAGTGATCTAACGCTGAAATCGGTTGAGTTCTGTGATACTCTTCGACATCATCACACCCGGAGTGTGGGGGCTCTTGGGGTGGGAGATCCACCTTTTTGGAAAATAAAGCAAGCCCAACTTTGAATTCTCACATTGAACTAGATTTTCTAAGCTGGTTAATTGGGCCTACCGATCCATATTTATGATGTCAATATTTTCTTATTTTTGCGCAAATTTTCTTCCTATGGATTAGTCTTTAACTTTTGTCCCTTATCACTAATCTTTCATTTTTGTTCCTACTTCTAATTTAATAAAAAATTATGGGCCAAAGTACACTTTATTCGCCGATTTACAAAATCAGATCTGGTTCGAACCCTAGCAGAGTCAAAAAAAGAAACAAAAAATCGCAAGACAAGATTTCCATAGAAACTATGTCTATTCCATCAAAGTTGCATAGAAATTATGCCTTAAGCCGGACAAGAAATAATCTTAATTTTCAACAAAACTTTGCCTTCAGACATAGTTTCTATGCAACTTTGGTCGAATATGCATAATTTCTATGAAATCTTGCTGTGCGATTTTTGTTTTCTTTTAGACGTAGGGAAAAAATTAAAAACCTCCAATTTGAGAGGCAAAAATTAAAGACCACCTTAAAATAGGTTGCAATCGTGCGAATTGTCCCAATATTTTTCATGTAATATTTGAAGGGAATGTTAGACATTTGTCCGCTCGTCAAAAATAATTACAATAACTAGTCATATATATAAAAGATATACACTTATAATTATATTCCAGTTATTATTTCGATGGACGGCTATACAGTGCGAGAATTCATATTTAAAGTAGTTTTTTTTTTCAAAATATTTAGATTTTAACCCTTAAAAATGCAACTTCCCCTAAGTAGTGAGATTAATTAGGATTTTTTTCAGTGTCTAATGAGTGAATGGTTATTAAAAGAAGATATAGAAAGAGAACCTATTGTATGCGAAAATTTATCCAGTTAAATTGATCAAGAGTGTAATTTGTGTGAGCGTACGTGTTCTTAATTTGATACTTGATCTTCACATTGCAATAAATATATATATATATATATATATATATATATACCAATTATTATTTTGATGGATGGCTATTCCAATTATCATTCGATATGTTAAGGGCACACTTGATTATGGTTTGCATCTATACCCCTTCACACCGAACAAGTTATTATCATATACGGATGTTGATTGGACAGGTTGTCCGGACACACGACGCTCCACCTCAGGCTATTGTGTGTTCTTAGGAGATAATCTTATTTCTTGGTTCGCCAAGAGGAAACTCACATTATCCCGTTCGAGTGCAAAATCAGAATAAAGAGGTGTTACTAATGTCGTTGTTGAGATATGTTGGATCCAAACATATATCTGTCTCATTATCCGGTTCAGCATCAGCGAACCAAGCACATTGAGATGAATATCCTTTGTTCGTGAGAAGGTTGCTCTCGGTCATGTCATGATATTGCATGTGCCTTCTTCATATCCGTATGCATATATATTCATCAAGGGTCTTCCTAGATAGGTATTCTTCGACTTCAGATCCAGTCTTAGCGTCCAGCCTCCTCCCGCTCCGACTGAGGGGATGTATTAGCACGTGTGTACCACTATTGTATTTACCATATTTAGTGTTATGTATATGGTAGAACTAGGATCTCTGTTGTATAGGGATTTCACATTGTACACCTATATATATTTTATATTAGTGAGAAAGACTCTCCGAGTGAGATTAATACAATCTTACACAGGGGATAATTATGTATTTTCTCTTAAACAACAATGTTCCAAAAAATAATTTAAGTTTTAGATATTGAGCAAATCAGTGTAAAAGATTGACCGCAACAAGTAACTGATGATTTTATCCGTAATTGACTTTTAATCATTTAGAAGATTGATTTTGTCAATGAATTTGACACCAAATGACAATATTAGTTCATCAAATTAAGCTTCAATCTTAAATTAAAAGATTATTTAAGACAAGTGGAGGCGGCGATGAACCAAGTTAACCAGTGGATTACAACCTAATACCTCCATGGTATTCAACCTGTACTATAGTTGATGCTCTGTACGTAAAACATGTTCTTTCAATTTGTTTATTCAAGTTTACTATTGTCAATCCACTTGATATCTGCTATCGAATTCTATATTGATATTACCTACCAACACTAGGGCCACTTGGAAGAATTTTGAAAGGCAATATTTTTAGTTTAATTTTTTGATATAAATATATGGTATTTAAAATTTAATGGTTCAATTATTTTTGTTAAATTTAATAGATAGAGTTTATTAAAAATATAACGTAGGCCAAAAGTATATAATTTTGACAAATTCAAATGATCAAAACTGCTTAATATATATTTAACAGATTATCTTGAACCCAATTTCAAACATAAATGATCATTTTTTTCATTTCCTCAAAAAAATTATATCAAAGTAAGGTCAATTTATATTTCTAACATAAGAGGAGAGAACTTGATCATGTAAACATGTATATTATAGAAACAATTGTATCCTTACCGATAATTAGAATATTTTTATATATTGTGTAAATATAATTATGATAAGACTAGGATTCCTCTTTGTATAGGCTTAGGATTCCTATTGTTTAAGGGATGAATATTGTACTCTATATATACTTTGATATTAATGAGAAGACTCTCTAAGGGAGATTAATATCATCTTACATGGTATTCTCCAAACAAAGAATATAAGGTAGTATTTCTCAAGATCTACTTCTCACTATCATGAAATCTGACTCCACAACCCGTGACTTGTGGAATCGTTTGGAGAAAATTTTTCAGGACAATAAGCACACCCGTGCTGTGTATTTAGAGGAGTAATTTAATAATACACGTCTTGAAATTTTTTCCAATGTATCAGTAATCGCAAAAGCGATTAAAGCTCACGACGGATCAACTTCTTTGGTCGACTCATCACATCGACACCAAAATGGTGTTACAATTGATTGTTGGCCTCCCTAAAGGCGAATTTGATACATTGACCACCATGATTCGACAGGCGGATCCGTTATCCAGCTTTAACAAAGCTCGCTCACAGTTGCTGCTCAGAGAAACTCGCCGTGCTAAGGATCAGCAAACCAGCGTCGCGGTGCCTCAGCACAGAGCCGCGACGCCTGCCCCATTCCAGTACCAGCAGTCCTTCAACCCTTATTCCTACCACGGGTTGTTAGGTCCAGCTCCAGCACCACAGCAAGCCCACTTCATGCAGGGACAGTTCCAGCAGCCCTCCTCCGCCAGGACACCCACTGAGTTGGGTCAGGCTTCGGACTCAACATGCAACAACCTGACAACAATTGGTACATGGACTCCGGAACCACATCTCACATCACCCAGTCTGCAGGTACTATTCCCAAATTGTGCAGTTTAAAGCATCCTCAATATGTTACAGTTGGTAGTGGACAACGCATTCCAGTAAAGGGTTATGGTACATCATACACACAACTTCCCCATCTACCATTCTCCCTTAAAAATACCTTATATGCCCCACACATGATTAAGAACCTAATCTCTGTCCTCCAATTTACTCATAATAATTCTGTCTCTGTTGAATTTGACCCTTTTGGTTTCACTGTAAAGGATCTTCGTACGGGGACACCTCTTACGAGATGCAATAGCACGGGGGATCTCTATCCATTCACATCCACCTCCGCTGCCAGATCATGTTCTCCCATCTCTCTAGCGGCTATTCTTCTTCGACATGGCATAATAAGCTTGGTCACCCAGGACTCTCAGTCTTTAATTTTCTTTGAGGCAATAATTTCATTACTTGTAATAGAAAGCTTGCCCAAAATTGTGTTTCTTGTTCCTTAGGCAAACATACTCGTCTTCCGTTTAAATCATCGACTAAAGTTACCTTTGCACCATTTGATATAATACTTGTCGATTTATGGACATCACTTGTTGCTAGTTCTCTCGGTCATAAATATTATCTTGTCTTGCTAGATGATTTTTCTCACTATATCTGGTTATAGTCTCTCAAATATTAATCGGAAGTGTTTACCAAATTTCTTGAGTTTCGACAATTCATCCAAACACAATTTGAAAAAGGTATCAAATCATTTCAGTGCGATAATGGTCATGAATTCAATAACTATATGTTTCACCGTTTTTGTACCAATAATGGCATGGTTTTTCGTTTCTCTTGCCCTCACACCTCACCACAAAACGGTAAAGCTGAAAGACTCATCCGTACCATTAACAATATGATTCACACCCTATTGATTCATGTCTCCCTCCCTCCATCCTTATGGGTATATGCTGCTAAAATGTTAGAATACATTCTCAATATTCCCCCTACTAGCACTCTTCACAATATGACCCCTACCGAAATCCTCTACCATAGAGTCCCCTCCTATGATCATCTATGAATTTTCGGTTGTTTGTCTATCCCAACCTTAGCTCTACCGCTCCTCACAAGCTCGCTCCTAGGTCCACTTCATGTGTCTTCCTAGGCTTCCCACCGAACCATAGGGTCTATCTATGCTACAACATATCCACTCGTCAAATCCACATCTCTCGTCACGTCACATTCGACGAGACCACATTCCCGTTTTTGAATCTTCAGAAATTTCAAAAACTGGATTACTCATTCCTTGACGAGCCTGCTATCTCTTCCATCATCCTTGATCAGCTTATCTCTTCTGACTCGTCAGCGGCGCAGCCTTGGTGTTGAGGCGCGCGGCTAACTTTCGCAGGTCTGTTCTCCCAATCCGTCGACAGCGCTACGACGCCATATTTCCAGAGAGGCCTGTCACTCAGACAGCGCCGCGACACTAGATCTAGGCGTCGTGACTCCTTCGACGGCTTCGCCCCCACTTTCTCCTTTTCCGACCCTACCACTAGTCTCAGCCCTCCCTACTCAGGCAGCACCGCCTCCCACTGTCCCCACTAACCAAATGAAAACGCGTGCCAAGCATGGAATCTTCAAACCCAAAATCCAATTTAACTTGTCTGCCCAAATCATTTCTCCAATTCCAAAAAACCCTATATTGGCTAAACAAGACCCTAATTGGAATGCGGCTATGTCTGAGGAATTCAATGTTTTAACTAAACATCACACATGAGATCTAGTACGTAGACCTGAAGGGGTGAATGTGATTCATTGTCTGTGGCTTTTTCGTCACAAGTTCAGAGACAGTGGAGATCTTGAGAGGTATAAGGCACGACTTGTGGAAAATGGCACAAATCAGCAAGAGGGCATTGATTGTGGTGAGACCTGCAGCCCGGTTGTCAAACCCGCTACCATTCACACAGGTTTGAGCATTGCCATTAGCAAATATTGGCCGTTCCATCAGCTTGATGTGAAGAATGCATTAGCCGCCAGAGTTCACCCATCCAGCAGTTCCTCACTATGTGTGCCGTCTCCGTAAGTCACTATATGGCCTGAAGCAGGCCCCCGTACGTGGTATAATCGCTTTGTCAGGTATATCTTGCAGATTGGGTTTGTATGCAGCAAGAGTGATACATCACTCTTCATTTTCTCTTCATTTTTCATCGAGGTAGTAGCACTGCTTACTTATTACTTTACGTGGATGATATTGTTCTTACTGTCTCATCCGACGGATTGAAAAATGAGATTATTGTCTCGCTTAAGTCTGAATTTGCAATGACAGATTTGGGGAAGCTGAGTTACTTTTTGGGGATATCAGTGACCAGGTCTGCCAATCATATATTCTTGTGTCAGCGTAAGTATGCAGATGAGATTGTGTACGGAGAGGTGCCTACTCCAGTTGATTCTAAATCTAAGCTCAGTGCCATGGATGGTGCTCCAGTCTCTGATCCTACTCTGTATAGAAGTCTTGCAGGTGCACTCCAGTATCTCACCTTCACCAGGACAGACATAACTTATGATGTTCAGCAGGTGTGCTTATTCATGCATGCCCCCAAGGAGTCTCATTTCACTGTTCTTAAGCGTATCATTCGATACATTAAGGGCACTTTTGATTATGGTTTGTCTCTGCACCAAACAAGTTGCTTTCATATACGGATGCAGATTGGGCAGGGTATCCGGACACGCGATGCTCCACCTCCGGCTTTTGTGTTTTTTTAGGGGATAATCTGATTTCTTGGTCTACCAAGCGACAGGCTACCCTATCTCGCTCGATCTGAAGGTTTGAGTCAGAGGCTTTACAAATGTAGTAATGAGATTTGTTGGCTCGAAATTTCTTATTAGAACTTGATGTCGCTGCGTCGAGAATCAATTGGGTACTGTGATAACATCTCTGCCATCTATCTGTCTCATAATCCGGTTCAACATCAGCGAACCAAGCACATTGAGATAGACCTACCACTTTATGCGTGAGAAAGTTGCACTAGGCCATGTCAGAGTGTTACATGTTCCATCATTCTATCAGTATGCAGATATATTTACCAAAGGACTTTCTAGACAGTTATTTCTTGACTTCAGATTCAGTCTCAGCGTCCGGCCTCCTTCCGCTCCGACTGAGGGGGTGTGTAAACATGTATATTATAGAAACAATTGTATCCCTACCATAATTAGAATATTTTCATATATTGTGTCAATATAATTATGATAAGACTAGAATTCCTCTTTTGTATAAGTTTAGGATTCCTATTGTATAAGAGATGAATATTATACTCTATATATACTTTGATATTAATGAGAAGACTCCCTAAAAGATATTAATATCATCTTACAGATCATGAACTTATCAGAAAAATATTAAGGAAGTATTCTATCGAGGACATCGAAGAGGCATATTAGCACAAAGATTGGACATGCTCAACTTCGATCCTCAGCTTCCAACTTTACCTGTTCAACTAATTTAGCCTTCAGTTTTACTTTGTATTTTCTGAGTCTTTGTTTAGATGCTACTGAAGCTTACAGATAATATATGAGTAGAAGTTTGTTGTCATGCTAGTGTTGGGGCATGTCCATACCAACTTAACGAAGACTATGTACATACTGCTTACTTGGTATATAAAATCTTTCAATGCCAAAAAAAAAAAAGTAAGGTCAATTTTGGACACATAAAACAACAAAAAACTACGTTGGCAAACTTATCCATTTAGGATTACAATATAATTTTTTCACAATAAGTAATGGAAGAAAAATGCTAATTCACGGGTGTTAATTAATCAAAGTAAAATTATTATAGGACCCCAAAAATATTTGAGACGAATCTGGGTACACATACTTTTTCCTTTACTTTTATTGCCAAAAATGATAATCATCAAATTAACAACACAACATAATTGCTCGTTAAGGGAACAATAAATAAAATTGTAATGTCACTTGACAAAGCAAATATTAGATTACACGGTTTTCTTTCTTTGGTGAGCTAAACAAGAAGGGCACACAAAAAATGAACGAAAAAATCGAGAAGTCGGAAGAAAGAAATAATTTTTTTTATTAGACGTAAAATAATTGGTTAAGTATTTTCTTCCAATAAATATCCTAGTGATTGAGACCAATCATTCAAAAATATATATGGGTATTTTTAAATCTCTTTCACCCTCTAATATTCTACTTTTCAAGCTAAAAAAAAGAAATAAGCAAATTTAACGAATACAACCATACGGTGGGCCGTCTCTGGAGCAGTCAAGGTGGCACCGCCACACAGGGCCCCACGGCTGGCGGGGCCTCCATCATTTTTTTTTATATATTTCAAATATTAAGATATGTATTAAAAATGTATCTAATCTTATTAGTGAGATTGTAGCTTAGCGGTTGAATTAGATACTCAGCGGGCAAAAATGTATTTTTAGATACTCAGCCCGAATTTGAATTAGTTAGGGTGAATTAAAAATATCATATAATTCTTTTTCTTCTATATATATTGGTCAACTATAAGTCTATAATGAACTAGTGGGGTATAAATTATAATAAACATTTATCCATATGTAAATCGTTGAGTACTTGAAAACGAAAGAAGACTATAGCGGTATAAGGGTGAGGGTGACCAGTATCCTTAAATAGCTGTCCAAAGCGAACTAGCTTTATACCTTGTGCCCGTTTTGTGTTTTAGCTTTCATTTTGCACACCCAAGAACAAAGTGCTAAATTTGCATCTCAATAATAACAAGTAGAACCACAAACAAGAAATCAGTAAGGAAAAAATGGTGAAAGACAGGACAATTGGTGTGGCAATGGATTTCTCAAAGAGCAGCAACACAGCTCTTGAATGGGCAATTGAAAATTTAGCTGATAAAGGTGACACTTTTTACATCATCCATATCAAGTCTCATTCTTCTGATGAGTCTCGTAATAAGCTCTGGGCTGCGTCTGGTTCTCGTAAGTTACTCCTTCAACCTTTCTTTTCTTGTCCCCCCCCCCCTCTCTGCGGATGGATTTGATTAGGAGTGTCAATTAGTTCATGAAAATATGATCCGTCCAATTCATTTAAGTTTGGGCGGTTCATTGACTCATTTATTTAAATAGCTCAATCATTTTGATCCGCCTAACCTAATTCGATCCATTTAGAATTTATGCTAATATGTAGGCTAAATTAACCAATGAAAAATCTTGTTAAAATATTTTTAACAAACATTTTTTTATGTGATATGCTATATATTAAAGAAAATTGTTAGATACTTAAATCAATAATAAAAAATTAAATAAAGAAATTAAAACGTAATAAGAATTGGACTGATTGACTTATGACCATTTCTTAGCCCATTTTAGTCCAACACATTTCAACACAAGTAACTTTTAGGCGGATCATTGACCCATCTGTTTACTAACACAACTTATTTTGACTCAAATTTAGATCAATCCGCTATTTGATACCAAATTCAATTTATATACATTGACAATCCGTGTATTTTAGCATGTTGTAGCAATTAATCACCCTTATTTGTCGAATTGTTAATTTCATTTTTTATGAAGAATTAATTATTGTTATGTTTTAGGTGGTCTCACAATCTGTACAAAAGTTAAATTCTTAGTGAAACTGTGTTGATTAATACTTTGATTTTCTTTTGTATTGTTAGCTTTGATTCCGTTGGTGGAGTTCAGGGAGCCAGAAGTGTTGGAGAAATATGGTGTGAAGATTGATATTGAAGTTCTTGATATGCTTGATACTGCTTCTAGGCAGAAAGAGGTTTTCCATCTATCATCAATTCTCTCTCTTTTTGTTCTTTTAACTTTTTGGGTATTAATTTTCTTGAAAACAATTCATATATAGATAAAAATTGTCACCAAATTATACTGGGGGGATGCTAGGGAGAAACTGTGTGAAGCTGTTGAAGATCTGAAGTTGAATTCTTTGGTTATGGGTAGCAGAGGCCTTACTACCCTCCAAAGGTACTTCTTTTCATTGATGTGTCCATAATTTCCACTTACTTTTTAAAAGTTTACTAGGTAAAATTTGTTTTTTGTTTTCATTCAAGTAACATGCAAGCTGATATTTGATATGTATATCTTGGTAAAACAGGATATTCATGGGAAGTGTGACCAACTATGTAATGTCTCATGCAACCTGCCCTGTGACCGTAGTCAAGGATCCTGATTTCTACAAGCACTGATCAAGAATTATGGGTTGAATGCGACTTACAAATGATGCCAGTTGAATAAGATGAAAACTGTAAAATGTTTTTATTTTCTTTTGTAATAACAATTCCTTACTTTCAATGATTAATGAAACAGATAGTTTTTCTGGTGTCAATAACTAAGAGAGATTGATGATTTGCTCTTACTTGTCTGATTTGTGTTACCTTTCATTCTTCTCGGACAAGAAAGAACTACAAAATCCAAAGATAGTGGCTCAGTGGCCATTAGTCAAATTTGTGGCCTTAGGGTCACAAGTTCGATTCTCGGCGGATACGTTCTCCGGGGCATATGCCTCGTATTAAAGCCCGGTAGCTTAACCGCGCGGGCATATTGCAGTGTGGGTTTGATACTCCTCGCATAATCCTCGTTGGGTCGGACCTTGTAGCATTGATCCGTTGGTGGCGATCAGACACTGAATGCGGGGCGCACATCCCGCGATTTACCTGGCGATGACGGCTAAGAACGGGTTCCATTCGCCTCCAGGAGCATAGTATCAGTACTTGTGCAGGTACTAGCGATATGGGGGTACTAAGGTCACTCCGAGACCTGAATTATCAAAAAAAAAAAAACTACAAAGGTTTTCTTTTTTCCATACAGTTAACCGATACTAGTGTTGATGAGTTTGGTATCAAGTATTCTGCGAATTAGTTAAGGTTCATATTAGTTGATAATCTGTTGATTATTCTTATTGATTAAATGTGTATCTATACAAGTTACAGTAGAAAAATCATTTTCCTATTCTACATCTAAATCCTTATTTTATTTGGAGACTAATCATACAATTATGGTAAGACTACAAGACTAATTAATATACAAGTTAAAATATAAAATATACCATAATTCAATCTAGAGTGTCACAGACTGGGCTGGAGGCCTGTTGGCTATACTCAATATACATACAATATACATGTATATCATGTGTATATTGTATGTATATTTCACAGTCATAGCGGACGGTCTTCGTACGCTGACATTGTCTCTAAAACCTTAAAAAATGACCGAGGAAAGACCCTTTGTAAAAATGTCTGCAATTTGATATCTGGAAGGGACATGACAGGCGTGTACTTGTCCTCGAGCTACCTTTTCTCGAACAAAGTGAATGTCCATCTCTATATGTTTAGTGCGCTGGTGCTGAACTGGATTACCAGAAAGGTAGACGACACTAATATTATCACAATATACCAAGCTAGCTTTCTGAATAGGACAATAGAACTCTAAAAGAAGATTAATTAACCAACATGACTCAGAGACCACATTGGCTACCCCTATACTCGGCATCTGCACTCGAACGTGAAAGCATGGATTGACGTTTGGCAGATCATGAGACCAAGTTATTTCCAAGAAACATACAATAGCCAGACGTAGAACGTCTGGTATCCGGACAACCACCCCAATCAACATCTGTATATGAGACAAGCGTAGACGTCGACGAAGGATAGAAATGCAAGCCATAATCAAGTGTTCCCTGAATGTACCTAAGAATGCGTTTGAGCGCATTCATATGTTCAATCCTGGGGTCATGCATAAATAAACACATATGTTGTACGACATACGTAATATCAGGTCGCATGAACGTAAGATACTGAATGACCCCTGCAAGACTACGATAGGGGGTCAGATCCTCATAGGGGAGCCAGCTGCAGCACCCAACTTGGGTTTAGTATCAACTGGAGTAGAAGTGGACTTACAGGATGACATCCCATCCCTCTCAATGATCTCAACTGCATACTTCCTATGTGATAAGAACAGTCCACCTGCATGACGAGT